>OZ012707.1:23604725-23748879 GCA_963942595.1 Cylloceria caligata
CGCGATTTAGTTGACGCGTATAATTTTGGATTGGTTGATAGTCAAACAATTATTGATTCGGTGGTGCGTGCTATTCGTCGTCGCGGTTGGCTGTAATATACAGCGCTAATTACTTTTATTTTATTCCCTTTATTTCATAAGATTTTTATATAGTTCGACGGTACGAGGACGCAGAAATGGGATCCGACACCTATGATTTCGATGAGGATGGTAAAACGGAATCAGATTATCATAGCAGGGACAACGATGGCGACAACTCCGCAGGGAATCGTTGGATACATTTTACCCAGCCATTCTGCGGCTATAAACCTACAAACAATCTTTTCATGGCCGGCCCCTCGAGAGAACCAGATGAATCCGTCGCAGGTCCATCGCGACAATTCAGTTCAAACGATGATACCAACAGCAATACAGACAACGAGGAAGAAGAAGAAGAAGAAGAAGAGGAGGAGAAGGAGGAGGAGGAGGAGCAAGACGTAGACGATGACGACGAGGAGGAGGAGGAAGAGGAGGAGAACCCTGTCGATTCAGGTAAGATTTAATAATACAACTACGCTGACAAAAATAAAAAAATTACGCGTATAATAATAGTAAAATGAAAAAACAGGGTACGAGATGGACCCAAACGTTTTTCGCTTTGCACGATTCACTGTGCCGAGACCGCCGACAATCGAGTTGGTTTACGAAATGCGTCGGCGGTTCCCGGGTGCAGTCGACGGATTCGAGGACTAGAAGCAAATATAAGTTTGTAATTCTTACGTTACACGAATTATATCCATAGTATATAGCTAGCGACAAACAAACATTCAAAGTAAATGAAATAAAAATTTTAATAAATGGTTTAATTATGCTTGCAGCTGGACAGACTGGCGATGGAAGGACTGCTGCACGGGGTGGTGATATTTTGCCTCCTGGTGAACGTTTCGGTATCGACAACGAGCAGAGACGTTATTTTCCACGCTTTAGGATGCAGGGTCGAGAGACAGATTTTTATTTTCGTCAGGCACCGGTCGGTATCGATCAGCTGACATAGTTCGAGGGAGGTGTACGAGATGTTCTCACACGCCTTACAGAATCGTGCGAAGGACATGATTATGTGGGTATGACTCTGAGCGTACCGTCTTTCGCGCAAGGACCTGTATGGTTATCATTTCGACCAGCTCGTGACATCGTTCCCGATGATATATGGCGACTAATTAATAGTGTAGCTCAGAGCGCGCGCGAATTTCGAATAGACGCTGGTACATGTAGAATGATGACATGTATAGTACGAGGTGTCGAAGGAGCTGGTGTGGGCACTAGGCTTACACACGAGTCTATAGCAAAAAAGTCAATTTTACGCATAAGTAATCGCGATAATTTGTGTCTACAACGATCCCTTGTCACTGCCCGAGCGCATGCCGAACGCGGTCAAATACATGCGGGCGTGCTACACAGACGATGGTGTCAAATTCGGAACGGGCTTCAAGGTGCGCAATATACAGCAGCGATAGAGCTCACGCGTAATGCAGGGGTAACGACACCGTCTAGAGGGTGTGGTGCGCGCGAAATTCAGCTCTTTCAGGAGTACTTGGTTCACGAGGGTATAGCGATTGTTGTTTATGAATTTCTCACCTTCATAAACGCGTTCCGGCTCTGTATGGTGGGCGAAAATACGTACTCACCGCAACAGGTAAAATTAATCATACACTCTTTATTCTCTATTACGAGCGTTCTCATCACTATCAACCGATATTAAATCTCGCCAGTGCGCTAGGTAGTCGAGGGTTCTGCACACAATGTAATTCCAAGTATATTCGAATACTCGAGCATCGATGTAGCTATCAATGTGCTCGATGTAAATCCACTTATTGCAACGGTAATAGAGACTCTCAGCCTGAGTATTGCGCAGACTGTAATCGCTCGTTCTTTGGTGCTTTTTGCCCCGCTCATCACAAGGGTGAGTGCTCCGCGGGTATCACGTCTCGTAAATATAGACGGTACAGCGTCTATAACGCATTGAAAATCTATAGAGGCCGCTCGCGTATGATTAAAACCACAGATAAAAGATGCATGTATGTGGTATATCGTTTTGTACTACATGCAAACAAACGCGGCCGACTACGCATGCGTGTTTTATAGCACCTCTTAAGAAACCAGAGGCGCAAAAGGAGAACAAAAAAGACAAGTCATCCACGAGATTTTTATTTTATGATTTTGAGACGCAGCAACACGAGCAATTGCATGATGATAAATCCACACGAATTCACGAGCCGAATTTATGTGTTGCACAATGCGTATGTATGGCATGTCTGGATATCACAGATATAGAGACCGATTGTGCTAACTGTGGTAAACGTGAATTCGTGTTTATCGATGATCCTGTTAGGGAGCTCGTAAAATTGGCATTATCGCAAAAATTTAAAAAAACCATCTGCATCGCCCATAATGCGAGAGGTTTCGACGCACAATTTATTCTACGGTATTTAATCGAGGTGCGAAAAACACAGCTGCCCTCTCTGATTATGAATGGTACGAAAATTGTCTCGATGAAAATTGGCGATGTCGTTTTTCTCGATAGTCTAAACTATTTACCCATGGCTCTTAGCGCTTTACCTAAGGCCTTTGGTTTCGCTGATGAGGTGACAAAAGGTACATTTCCCCATTTATTCAATACACCAGAATATCAGAATTACTCAGGTCCTCTGCCGGCTTTGCATTTTTACTCACCCGATACTATGTTCTCAGCGGATCGCGAGCGCTTTTTAAAATGGTATGAGGAAGAATCAAGTCGCGTAGATTATAAATTTGATTTTGCGACGCAATTTGTGCAATATTGTCGTACAGATGTTACGGTTTTGAGACGAGCGTGTTTAGCTTTTCGAGAGTTACTTATACGTTGTGGGAGCGTGTGCCCCTTTACAGAAGCATGCACGATAGCATCAGCATGTATGAGAGTATTTCGAAAAAATTTTCTACAGAAAGATCGCATTGCGGTGTTACCACCAGAAGGATATCGCTGGGGCGATAAGCAATCGCGCAAGGCCGTCGTATGGCTCGTATGGCTCGAGCGTGAGCTCAACTGCGTTATCGCTCATGCTGGACGCATGAGAGAGTATCGCCCTCCGGCCGGCCTACCGGCTGTCGACGGTTACTACGTGGATGCGGGGGTCCATCACGTTCTTCAATTTCACGGCTGCTTTTGGCATGGTTGTCCGCGATGTTATCGCGTGAATAGAGATGCTCGAACTAAATTCGGCGATACAATGGATGAGCCATACGAGCGTACCGTTCGTATTTCCGGGCGAATCAGATCGAAAGGGTACACTCTAACCGAAATATCAGAATGCGATTATGACAGATTACTCGAGAATAACGAGGAAATGTCGACATACGTGAAAAATCACGCCATGGTCAAGCAGGCGCCTCTCGAACCACGCGATGCATTCTTTGGCGGTCGAACGGAAAATTTTGTAAGCTTGTACGACGTCGCGAATGAGGAGCAGATACGCTATGTGGATGTTTGCTCGCTGTATCCATGGGTGTGTAAGAATGGAAAATATCCCGTTGGACACCCGAAATTGTACGTAGCTGACGAGTGTCGAGAACTCGTAGGACTTGAAAACGATCTAAGTGTCGTCGAGGGTCTCGTGAAGTGTACCGTGGTGGCACCGCGCGATTTGTATATACCCGTACTGCCTGTTCGCATGCATGGGAAACTACTGTTCCCCCTGTGTAGAACGTGCTGTACAGATATGGACACATCCGAGGTTTGTACGCACGATGACACGACTGAGCGAGCGTTTGACGGCACATGGGTCGTGGACGAACTGAGAAAAGCTGTGTCGCTCGGATATAAAGTGACGCGTATCTATGAAATTTGGCAATACGTTGTTACGCAGTATGACTCGACAACGCGACGAGGCGGTCATTTTGCCGAGTACATCGATACATTCCTAAAAATAAAACAGGAGACGAGTGGTCCGCCAACAGAGTGTAACGATGACGAGGAAGCAATAGAGCGTTTTATAGCATTGTACAAGGAGTCTGAGGGTGTATATCTCGAGCGAAGTGCTTTGCAGCCAAATCCGGGTTTACGTTCACTAGGGAAATTGGCTCTTAATTCATTTTGGGGAAAGTTTGGTCAACGAAAGAATCTCACGAAAACCGTTATCGTTTTCACGCGCGCGGAACTAATGAATTTACTAACGAGTCCGGAGATCGAGGTGGCGGGGATGCTACCGGTTAATCACAAGATTATGAATGTAAACTATGTGAGCAACCGCGATGCTATCCAACCATCCCCGACATCAAATGCCGTGATTGCAGCATACACGACGGCACAGGCACGCCTAAAATTATACAGTTATCGTGAGGGGCTCGGGCGACGAATATTGTATTGCGATACGGACTCCTGTATTTACGTGAGCCGCCCCGGTGGTAACGAGTATGAGCCGCCAATCGATCAATTTCTAGGAGATCTTACGGATGAATTAAGCGAATACGGGCCTGGTAGTTATATAACTTCGTTCGTTTCGGGTGGACCAAAATTTTACGCATACCTTGTTCGTAAACCCGACGGTACGATTATTGAAAAATGTAAAGTAAAGGGTATCACGCTAAACTTTGCGAATAGCCGTCACGTAAATTATAACGCATTACGATCTTTCGTGACAGGAGCAAGGAGCGTACCTATTATTTGAAAATTCGACGCTATTCGACGTACGGAATTTCATCATGTAGTAACGCGTAAAGAAACGAAATCATGCGATCCGGTTAACACGAAGCGAAAACTGCACGGGATGTACTCTACTGTACCGTACGGCTATTGTGAAATACGCTAATTAGTATAACGCAAAAAAGTATATAGTTTTACGGTTGAATTCGCGATATTTTAAAATAATCTTTTTGTCTAATTTCATGTATCATATTTACTGTGCACAATACATTGAAAAAAAATCGATTTATTATGTATAAAACCGTTGTCGGCTCGTTCTTTTTGTGCTGCTATTCGTAGCAGTAGCTGCTATCTCTCTACCGTTCCCTTTTGTTCTGACTTTCTCATCGTTGATTCCTTTTGTCCCGTCTTTCTTATCGAGTGTTTCCTTTTGTTCTGACTTTCTCGTGCTACATCCGTGGATATAATATTGCCGTTTAGAATTTGATGATTCGTAAAATTTGTATATAGAGATGTATGCATAGTGAAATAAAAATATTGCTTTATTTGTGAGAAATATAAAAACTGTCGTTATTTAATTTACATACGGCGTAAACACCAGCTTATACCGTGGTCCGGCGCCTCATCAGCTAGTGCAGGCACGCAGCGCCTTGTCAGCTCTTTAAGGCCGCGAAAATAGCTGATGCCGCGGGGTCGCCGCCGCCGCCGCCGCGGTATAAGCTTATTTAAGAGTCTGCTGATTGATTTTGATAGACACTCATCGATATGGATACACGTTGGAAACATTCGTGGACAGCTGTGTTAAGCGGTCCTACGGGTTGAGGTGAAACATATTTTGTAAAAAACATCTTTAAATACATGCGCGAAATGACGGATGTCCCGTTCGAGCGTATACTTTTTTATTACTCAGAGTGGCAGTCCGGGTATTCAGAGTACGGTGATAAAATCGAATTTCGCGAGGGTTTACCGCAAGCAGTAGACTACTCGAATGATGCAAGACCCAAACTTGTGGTCATTGACGATCTAATGCGCGATGCATCCAACAATACTGTGGTCGATCTTTTCACCAAGGGTAGCCATCATAAAAATCTTAGTGTCATTTTCATCACGCAAAATCTCTTCCATCAGGGTCACGGGCAGCGCGATATCTCCTTAAACGCTAATTATATCGTTGTCTTCAAAAATCCGCGAGATCGCGCGCAAATTCAGCAGCCAGCCCGCCAGGTATGTCCCGAGAATCCGCGATTTTTGCAGGAGGTATATTTCGATGCAATAGCCGCACCGCACGGCTATCTATTATTCGACTTGAAACCATCGACGGCTGATAATTGTCGATTTCGCGCCTGTATATTTCCCGATGACCAATACCATTACGCTTACGTGCCTCAAAAAGCAATAAAAGTTCGCGATGCGTCGCGCGATGTACCAGTAATGCACTTGTAATGGCGTTGCGCGGACCTCTCGATAAAAAGCAGATAATTATATTGCAAGCGCTGTGTTATCTGAAGCAAGAGCAACGACGTGCAATTTTGCGCAAAGCAGATGTAACGCTCGTACGCTGTATATGCGAGTTTGCTCTAAACGTTTTACAGGGAAACGTGAGTCTGAACAACGTGCAAAAGAATCATCTTCGGAGACACGCGACAATTCTTCGACGACTAGCCGCCAAAAGGGGAAATTGGAGCGGTAAAAGGAAGATCATCGTCGAGCACTGTGTCGGATTTCTCAAGTTGCTTCTTGTGCCTGTCTTGGCCTACTCGAGACATGGAATATGCCAGAAAGACGGTACTTATTTCTCGTGATAACATACATCGTCTCGCTGGACTCGCCACTACTGCTGCTGCTACTACTACTACTACTAGTGCAGACCCGTTGCCTTCCGTACAGACTACCGGTACGCCATTATCGCGCCTCGACTCTGAGCCGAGTGAAATTCCAAACTCCTACTCGTACAAGAGCGAGAGAGAGAAATGGATAGCGTACCAACAGGTTTTACAGCGTTATCTTCACATGGTCGAATACGATAATGCAGTACCGAATATTTCATCAAAACGAAAAGTAGCAATACTCGATAGCCACGAGAATAAATCCGACGACGTTTTAATGAACAAAGCTGAATCTCTACTCAATGACACACTTATTATCGATAGCGTACCAAAAAAATTTTAATCTAAAGCAATATCGTTGCTTCGCAATTTGCATCGCAGCGCCGTTGGTAAAAAAATGACATGGGTTCGTAGCGGTGTTGTTTCCATAGACGGCAGAAGAATTTCAAATTCCAATATCGTTGATCTTGTTAACGATGCTATGCGAGCTAGAAAACGCGAGAAACCCATCGGACGATCTCACTTTGCCAAACTCCTGCGAGCGATACAGATGCCACGCGAATTTATCGGCAATCCCGAGTTACTACACGAGCCTACACCTACATCATTCTCGACACCACAGCGGCGTCTTATTTTACCGCGCCATAACGATAGCAGCAGCAGCAACAGCAGCAACAACAATGACGAGGCCGAGACCGCACACTCAAACAGAGATTTAATGCTCACGGCTGAAAACGACATCATCGAGGGGTAGGAGGGGGATGAAGAAGAGGACGAACAATTGCAAAACATCGCACAAGCAGAATATCGACCCCCCACACAGTTAGAAAAGAAAAAGAAAAAGAATCCATTTAACTGGTCATCGCTAAAATTATGAAAATTCTTTAAAAAATCTATTATGACACCGCTCATCCTGCTTCCTATTCTCGAGCAAAAAATTTGGCCCAGGTGGATCGAAGAGTAGCGCGAAAAAATGTTTTACCATGGCTCGAGACACAGGATTCATATAACATGCATCGCCTCGTGCGACGACGATTTCCCCGTCGTACGTACAGCGTGAGTAATATAGACGATGTATGGGAGGCTGATTTAGCTGATCTTCGCTCGATAGCCACGTACAACGATGGGTACGCGTATCTGCTTGTTGTTATCGATGTGTTGAGCAAATACGCGTGGGTCGAGGCTTTGCGTGACAAAACGAGCGCACACGTGGCCCGCGGTCTCACACGCATACTCGCGCGCAGTAACAATCGTCGCCCGCAGCAATTGCAAACTGATCGAGGCAAAGAATTTATCGGCGCTCCGTTTCAGCAAATTCTCAAGAAAAAGAATATCGATTTTCGCGCTGCTCGTAACCCTGATATGAAAGCCTCGATTGCCGAACGCTTTAATCGAACAATAAAAGAGCGAATGTGGCGCTACTTTACATACACACGAAATAAGCGTTACATCGATGTTTTACAAAATTTTTTACATGCTTATAATCACACTAGACACAGCGGAACGCGTATCCCTCCGAGCGAAGTAACCCTCGAAAATGACTCTATAGCCCGAGACTATTTAGCACGGCGTTACGAGCGTAACGCGAAAAAAATTAAAAAGCCTAAATGCAGCGTCGGTGACTTGGTACGTATCAGTACAGCTAAAGCAGCTTTCGTGGAAGAATATGAGCGTGGTTGGAGTAACGAATTATTCAAGATTCAACGAATATCGGTGAATCGAGAACCATTCGTGTGTATTTTACACGATCTGAATAACGAGACTATCGACGGTATTTTCTACGAGGCAGAATTATCACGAGTACGAGTGCCTCCCTCATCTGAGAAGACGAAAGAGAAGAAGAGGACAAAGAAGAAGAAGAACGCTCGGGATCATCGTCCGTGATAAATATGAGCTCCAAGGATAGCTCTTTCGTACTACCAAGCAACAGTAGTATGCAGTATTTTCCGGATAATACGACGACGAAATTTATTACAAAACTACCGCGTCAGATACGCTTGCACGGAGAATGGTCTGTTTCTCTTGTGGAAATTGCTTATCCGATGACTCTTTTACATGTTCCTACTGTAGGAAATCTCTTAACTTTTGAGGATGGTGATTATGATTTATCGGGTTTAAATCTTTTAAAACGGAGACGCGCTGATAGAAACCAAGTAGCACCTGGTGTATATCGCTCTATAGACACTCTTTTGGAGAGTATAAATCAGTTACCTCACGTGGCCGATCATTTGCGCTTTAAATCGCTTCCAAGCGGGCAGGTCGAAGTGGCACGCGTATGCGACGATCTACGCTACCACGACTTTCGCGTATCGCCTGCTATCGCAAGGCTACTAGGATTCTCGGAAGAGGCCTGTAGGTCAGTAATGATAGAACCGCATTGCGAATACATAGGGTCGAGGCCTGCATCTCTCCCCGGAGCTATACCGGGCAGTATGTTTTTATACACAGATATCTGCGAGAGCTATATTACAGGCGATGTACAAACACCCCTCTTACGAGTTGTTCCCATTGATACTGATGACTGTCCGTATGGTTCGATAAAAATTAAATCGTTTTCAACGCCACGGTATATATCTCTCTTGCGCAATAATTTACACACTATCGAGATCGATATAAGAGACGAATTTGGGGATCCTATACCATTCGAGCAGGGAACGTTGACTGTGACACTACATTTCAAAAGGTCCCACGATTGATTACACCACTATGGATGATATTAACAGTGTGCAGCACGGATGGGGTCGTCGCGGGTACGGTGGCATTAGCCATGTTTATATCGGAACACCTAATCAACGAGGACACGGTATCGGCAGCTTTCTCGGGGGCCTGTTTTGTCGAGTGTTACCACTTTTTAAGAAGGGCGCTAAAGCAGTTGGAAAAGAGGCGTTGTGCGCTGGTGTAAACGTAGCCGGTGATATCCTCGATAGAAATATAGCTGTGAAAGATGCTATTCGCGAGAGAGGGCGAGAATCAGGCAGTAATCTCAAACGCAAAGCCTCTGAAAAAATTGACACTCTCATGCGGGGTTCTGGTTATAAAAAGCGCAAAATTTCACGAACTCCTCATTCATCGAACGAACGTAAACCACCACGTATCTCCCGTAAAAATAAAAGTGTAATAAAGAGAAAAGTAATAAAGAAGAAGAAGAATAATAAGAACAATAAGAAGAAGAAGACTCGTCAACGAACAGTTGCAGATATTTTTGGACAGCTGAAACAAGATGGCTTTTCTACATGCGCACTCGTGAGAGTGTCTTAAATCGGAACTTGAATTATTTTCACTCCCACCGACGCAAACTACTATCGAAGGCTCCAATTGGGTGTATTACAAACCAATATCTTCGCTAACAGATGATTCACCGATTGAATTTGTTATTCCTGGACAGGGTGATGAGTATATCGATCTCGCGCATACTATGCTTAGTCTGAGAGTGAAAATAACATCTCCTACCACTACGGAAATTGCCGCGGGCACATCGTCGAAAGTAAGTGCCGGCCCTGTAAACAATCTCTTGCATTCTATGTTTAATCAGGTGAATGTATACCTGAATCAAAAATTAGTTTTACCTCCAAATAATGCCTACGCTTGTCGAGCGTACATAGAAACACTTTTGAATTACGGTCCAGCAGCAAAAAATTCGCATCTCACGAGCGTTCTCTAGTACCACGATACACCTGGAAAAATGGATGATATAACATCGGAAATCACGGGTCTTGTGAAGAGAAAACAATTTTTAAATGTCGAAAAAACTGTAGACTTGCTCGGTCATCTGCATTGCGATATATTCAATCAGGAGCGGTTCCTATTAATTGGCGTCGAGATGCGACTACGGTTGGTGCGGTGCGATCTAGAGATACATTTTGTCTTGTGGGGGATACAAAGAATTGTCAATGCGGCTTAAAGATTCTCGAGGCATCGCTTCTCGTTCGTAGAACACAAATAGCTCCTGGCGTGCTGCTCTCGCATGCTAGAACTCTGGCAAAATCTACGACTAAATATCCTCTTACGAGAGTCGAGGTAAAAGCCGTTTCAATACACTCTGGTGTTCATGGGGAGACTATCGATAATATCGTGTTAGGTCAATTGCCGAAGCGTATAATTATTGGTTTTGTCGATAACAAGGCGTTTACCGGTGACTTCAGTATGAATCCATTCAATTTCCAAAATTACAAGATAAATTATCTCTCGTTGTATGTAGATGGTGCTCAAATACCTTCAAAACCGTTACAACCTGATTTCACGAAAAATCATCTATACGTGGATGCTTTTCAAACGTTGTTTTCGGGAACTGGAATACATTTCTTGAACGACGGCAATTCGATCGATCGCGATAATTATCGCGATGGATACTGTCTGTTTGCTTTTGATTTGACACCCGATATTTCGGCAAACAGCAATACACATTGGAATTTAATAAAGCACGGTAGTGTGAGAATAGAGGTACGATTTGAGGATGCGCTTGCTTCAACGATAAATTGTGTAGTCTACGCGGAATATGATAATGTCCTTGAAATTGAAGCCTCTCGGCAAGTAATGGTGGATTTTACCGGATAAGCGAAAAATGTGCTGATGTCGGCATAAAATTATTTCATGTTAAGAGACGTAGAAGCGTGTCCGCGAGTAACTAATCAGTCGAACTCGAGCATCTGTACGGATTAGACGTGAAAATGGATATCGTCGTGGATATTCAGGGAATGCGTGGTAAAGACTCGGAATTTATTATTTTGACTAACGCTTAATTGCTCGGCGAGTTGTTTTTGTGCTTGCGAATCATCTTCGTCGAACAATGCTTGCAATTCCACATCTTCGTATTGTTTTGGCAGCTTCCCACGTTCATTGTCTACAACGTCGAAGTCACCACTTTTGAAATGCCAAAACAATCGATCACGCGTATCTTGCGGTGGAGCATATTCACCATAAGCTTCTCAAAGTAATCGGTATGGTTCAGCAGCAGTTTTCTTCAAATGAAAACAAAAAATTAATACTGTCCGCGAATGCTCTTTGTTTGGTATAAATTTCGACATATTGAACACAATAACACAACACTATGCACACTGTTCGATAATTCAGGTGGTAGAGTAAGTGAACTGTAAAATTATTGAAAGAGAATTAATAATCAGTACACAGATGTTAATTACAGTAGCATTTATTGCTCCACCTGTCAGATTGCAGTGGACAATATTACATAAATAAACCAAATAAAGTATAGAAAATAATATATTAAAATAAGCACAAAAAGAGAGTGAATAAAATGTGGTGAGACTTTTACCACACACGATTATATTAATCGTATGAGTTTTGATAATGAGTTTTGTAGAGACTGTAGGTCGGCAGAGTTGATCGATGAGTCTTATGTCTGCACTGAACTATGATGAGCACGCACGAAACACGGTGGAGATGAAAAACGAGCAAGAGCAAAACGCAAGATGGCTGCGTTATACAAAGCAGCCGTTGTCTAGTCAAGCAGTCGTAGAGCGCGTGCGCGCAGCGACCTGTTGCTTAGCACGATGACCTAGTGCGAGTTTACTGCTTCTGAGTAGTGCTTCCACTAACAAGGAAGGATAGTTTGGTGTCCCCCTCCGCTTTTGATGAAACTTACGTATGTTGTAGAGCATCGAAAACTAAAAGACACGTTTTTTTTTTATCGGCGGAAAAACATTTCTAAGTGGTGAAATCGCCCTTCAAAGTTAGGCATGTCGAGGGGTGATCATGCAGTTTTACCCAGAAGGCGTCAACCGATTTTAATGAAACAAAAACCAAAATACTTCTCATTGAAGACAATAAAAATTCCACGTGAAGTTGAAGAACAAAAATCATTTGCAGGGGTGAAACTGCATAATCACCCCTAACTTTGGAGGGCGATTTCACCCCTTACAAATGTTTTTCCGCCGATAAAAAAAATACGTGTCTTTTAGTTTTCGGGGGACACCAAACTATGCTTCCTTGTAGGTGGCAACAGCAAACAGTTGCCCACGCTAGCCTGCAGTGCGCAGTCCAGCGACAAGTACCTGAATTCTCAAGCATTCTCAAACACACACACTATTCCAATTTATCACCCAGCGCGTCTGACACTTGTTGATACACAACAAAATGGCGCAGTGTCAAATCTTTATAGCACAAACTGCATTTATGCGCCGTTTGTTGTCTGAAATCCGCATTAAATCGTAGCTTGTCGTCTCTCATTGCACCGAACTATTTCATTACCTCCACTCGCTCTTGGTTCCATCCATACATTTCCGTACAGTATTCCCCTCAATTCTATTCTTATACTCCTCACAATCATATATTTTGTCTTTTCCGCATTTATTTTAAGTTTGTTCCTATTCATCCATGCTTTTACCCTGTTTAATGCCCCATTCAATTTTCTTTCCACCTCCACACTACTGTCTCCAGTTACATATAGTAGAGTATTATCAGCAAACATTTTTATTTCACGGTCTTCTGCACATATGTTAACTATATCATTTATATATATAATGAACAGTATTCCAACATTTCAAAATTTATATTTCCAATTTCTCCCGTTTTTGCTTTTCAAAGTTTTCGACATTTTTGAGGGTCATTCTTATTACAATCTATCATATTCTCGTAATATTCTTTTTCCTTCTCAATTTAACTACTGCATTTCTTTCTACTGTAAACTGTTCCCAGTTATCATCCGTTCCCTCATGAATCGTTTCTCTGTAGGCATTATCCCTTTCACCCGCCACCCTTCTTATCTCACCTAAGTATCATTTTTTACCCTCCCATACGCTTCGAATCTTAACTACCTTTTTTGGTGCTACTACGTCCAAAGTGCGAATATATAGCCTGCAAGTTACCGAATATGTTCTATAAAAAGTCAACGACTGCCGATGTAATCCTGAAGTATTATCAACTATGTTTAAAGATTACAGTAATCAGTGTGAATTTTCATTGTAGATACCTACCCTATGTTCATAAATTAAAGTTTCAAATACAACATTATTTAAAGAAAAAATGCCTTACTAGATAACTGATGGGCGAGAAATACGAGCAACACCACAGACAGAAAATAACAACCATGGAACGTCCATTAAAATGGTTAGAAATTGAAAGATAAAAGTAAAAATTTGAAAGTTAAAAGTGAAATAAAAAATTTTTAAGTTTAAAGTTACAGTTTAAAATGAGAGCTGAAAGTGAGAAAAAACTCCTCCCTAAGTAGTTAAGGGGGGATCCTGCTTTAGAAGACCCAAAAATAGCTTTTTTTCGAGGATTTTTTTGGAAAGGAAAATAACAACTTAACCCAGCGAACTTTGGGGTATATTTTCTTATGTATTTGAAGTATGAAAATATATATTTTTTAAGTAGATACAATAATAAACTGCAGAGCAATGAGCCCTTTCTGTGAGCGCCTTGCCATTGTAGTTTCCAATTGTCGGGACAGATGCAGTTCGTAATTCTTGTCTGAAACAAAAAAAACGAAAAATATTTCCAATTACCATATATTTTTCTTCTGGGTGAACTCAGAAAAAGTAGAAATAATCATGAAATCATTTTTTCTTCAGGTTTGAGAAAAAATTGTGTTTTTCCAACAAAAAATCACTTTAACGTGCTGTAAAAGTTATTTAAAAATACTTTTTTAACAATTTTGTTATTTCACCTAGAAGAAAATTCAATACTGAAGAGAACAATCTTTGGTTCGAGTCTATAGGTTATTTAGTTTTTTTGCTATCACGCTCGCCAATTTAGAAAAATCGAAAAAATGAAAACTCGAGAAAACGCGTTTTAAGTTTTCAATAGGGAAACATATCAATTTATGGTTTCTTACACTAATGATCGGCTAATCAGCTATTCCTGGTCCATGTAGTAGTCCTTCTGCTTCCTTAAACAGCTCGTTCTGATGCATTTGTCGAGTCTCCGAGCTGTATGAACCTCCTTGTTGCTGAGTGACGGGCGCCTGTTCTCTGTTCGGATCCGTTGCGCGTCAGCGATATCAGCAAACATTTTGAATCGGTGGCCAATATTCAAATCCAGGAACTGCATGGTATTCAAAATCGCTGAATACCCTTCGTTGAACATGCCTGCAGCCAAGTAAGCGGCAATTTCAACGATCTTTTGGCCGGAATGTAGGTGCTTCGGATTCATGCGCCAGACTGTTGAGTTGAACGACTCGTTTGTTCGTCAAATAAACGAAGATCTTGCTTTGATGGTTGTTGATGAGTTTCAAATCTTCCTTTTTCAACATTCATTTCCCGCTCTTCTTTGGTAGCTTTCTCACTGACCTTTTCAAACATCGATTTCGACGCCGAGTGAAGGTGTTGCATTATTTGATCATACTTTGAAGATCTTGCTTTGATGGTTGTTGATAAGTTTCAAATCTTCCTTTTTCAACATTCATTTCCCGCTCTTCTTTGGTAGCTTTCTCACTGACCTTTTCAAACATCGATTTCGACGCCGAGTGAAGGTGTTGCATTATTTGATCATACGTTGATTTCACCAAGCCTTGGTACAGGTCCATGAGGCCACAAAATACATTTATGCCTTCTCGTGAAATACCAAGTAGCCTCATAACGAATACGATACGTCTGTTTATTTCGTAACCGGTGTTTATCAACGGTCCTGAATGAATTTCTCGTCGACCGCATATACACGATGCGAAGAAGGCAATTTTTAAACCTAAGCCTCGATGCCCGCACTCTTGAAATGCAATGCCTTGTTTACACGATCTGCAGATTACAATATCAGCAATCGTATGAAAAACTGTCAAGAATTCAATAATGCGATGACATTGAAGCGGATTCACAATCAAATCAACGCAGCTCGCAGTTGACAATTTTTTCGAACTAGCACTCGCATCCAATTCGTCTTCATTGTCTTTAGTTGTAAATCAATTATCGTGAAATTTTCGTTTGCACAGTTTTGAAGCCCGTGTGGAAAAAGACTTTTCACTCTTCGAATAACTTTCCATGATGTTTGACGATGTGTACACGCCAAGAGTCGTAGCAAAACTCACGGTTGATGCTAGAAGTAGCAGAGTAGAAACACGTACACAGACAGCTATTATACACCTTTATACTTCTACAAACGTATTTGTAGCTCGGCATGACACTACTGCAAATTCAAAGTATCTTTTTGAAATACCTTTGAACCTTTCTCAGGTAACAAGTTCGGAGTAGTAGATAGAGGGACAGACCGCGCGCCCGAGCCTGGCCAAGCGCGCACACACCTGCTCAACGCCCCTTTTTATTCGGCTTTGTATCTCCGAAAACACTTCGAATTGGCATATGTAACTTGGTGAATATATTCTTGGATACTTTATCAATCGATGTATGCAATAAAAAACGATTTTTTGGACCTTCTAGAGCAGGATCCCCCCCTTATAATGCTCCCCACTCAAATGAATATTTATTAAATTGAATAGTTATTCTGAAAAACAATGCTCGGATCGATGCTTGTAGACTCATATTTATGAATCGAGGAGATACTACTAAAATCCAGTTAGTAACACGACAAATAATGATTACAAAAATGCAAGCGCAGATATTCAAAAGAAATCCACTGAGTCAGTCGATACTCCCGCCAAACCTAATACAATGTGTCGAGAATGTTTGAACTGCGGCCTTGATGTTGAACTAACCTAATCTCGGGGTCTTCTGTTACTACTGCGGGCTCTCGAGTAAGCGAGTCCCTAATAATTTCTTAAGATATTCCTTTACAGAATAAAACCACGCCTTTTCCACCCTTCCTAATGCCATCGAAACTGTATATTTTATACAGAGTGTAACAAAACTCGGGACCACCAAAGTAAAATATGCTGAGATCATCATCATCATCCATTGTTGATCTGAAAACGCTGGACTGCCCTTCGTTACGATTGTTGTTTCCAGAACTCGATACCATTAAATGTCCACATGATTCGAATATCTTGAAACATAACTGTGCTGATAGAAACGTAAGGTCCCTGAAAAATTGGATCCACGTAAACGAGGCTATGTGTAAAAGCAAGGTTTTGCAAAAGGAATTAAGAAATTAAACATGCTATATTAAAATTACTTTTATTTTTATCTATAAAAAATCCTTTTACAATAAGAAAAATCAGTATAGTAATATATTTTTATACTTATGATTAACTACAAAATTTATTGTGAATATCATCATCAGCCTGATACAATTGTCGAGGACATTTCTAATAGTTCCGCATAATACATCAGAAATATTATTCTTTCAAAAACTTTTTGAGTTAAATATTACATTGTACACTTTTCACTATTTTTTCAAGTATCTTCACTGACGATGGCTACGTGAAATTTAGTATCAAAGTTTGATGCAGCAGTTGACTCCATAGTCTGTTTCACAGACGTTTGAATTCAACACTATTATATTTTCCACCATAATAGTTCATTCAGTATCTTAAACGAGATACTGAAGCATCGACTATTACACATAGTATTTGATTACAGGCTAACGTCTATCGTCAGTTAAGAGGTGTAGGGTCTTTCCAATAATACTTATCACATTCTCAGTGAAGCGATGCTGGACCATCGTTGCAATATTTCTCAGCTTTGCATCCATTCATTTTCATGAATATTTACCAGGCGTACAAGTATGAAATGCGGATTTCAGACAACAGATTGCGCACAAATGCAATTTGTGCTATAAAGATTTGACACTGCGCCATTTTGTTGTGTCATCGACAACTGTCAGGCGTGCACGAGTGATAAATTGGAAAAGTGTGTGCATAGTGTTGTGTTGTTGTGTTCAAAATGTCAAAATTTATACCGAACAAAGAGCATTCGCGGACAGCATTAATTTTTTGTTTTCATTTGAAGAAAACTGCTGCTGAATCATATCTATTACTTCGAGAAGCTTATGGCGAATATGCTCCATCGCAAGATACGTGTGAACGATAGTTTCGGCGTTTCAAAAGTGGTGACTTCGATGCAAAACCGGTTCGTGACACGTTGGAAGCACTCATCTGGGAAGTTCTACCACATGCGGCTTACTCACCAGACTAGGCTCCTTCCGATTACCACTTGCTTGCATCGATGGGTCACGCACTTGCTGAGCAGCGCTTTAGTTCGTACGAAGATGTGAAAAAATAGCTCGATGAATGGTTCGCAGCAAAAGAGGAAGATTTTTACTGGCGTGGTATTCACAAATTGCCCGACAGATGGGAAAAATGTATAACAAGCGATGGAGCATTTTTTTAGCGAAGCACTTTTTATCATTCTTCCAATTTTAACATGTTTTTTTTTAGAAAAAAAATCCGCATTTTATACTTGTACACCTGGTAATATTAGAGGCCTTAAATATACTAACGATTACATTCATATTGCCCTTAAGATAATGTGAGGTAAAACTCAAATACGTGACATGTACCATGTGATTGAATGCCGGAGAGACAGCACAATCGGAATCGTGTGAGTGCCAGGGACAACGCACCAAGTATCAAGTGAAAAATCGTGGAATTATTATATTTACTGGATGTATACATTACAATGCCAACAAAGCATTCATTGTCTTATATCGGAGTACTAGAAAGGGGTCCGACTATGACGACCCCCCAGTTACTCGTATCACACACCACCTCCAACACCACCACTCTACAACTTAGGAGGGCTCGAGTCTGAGCTAAATGGTGCGTGTCTGAGCTAAAAATGGTCGGTAAATATCGGTGTAAATCCCTTGGCTTAGAAACCCCCTTCTATAACTACTGCCAACTCATATCATACACCTCCAGCTCCAGAGAGGTCGATGATCCCGGAGTTAGCTTACCATAGGCCGAGTCGTACGAGGAATAATGTTACTTTCGGATCGGTTAAAGAACATCCCACTCAGGTACACGAGGTGAGAGGGCTATCACGCGGATTCACAAATCCGTTTCCAGGTAGAAATGTACGCAATTTTCCTCCCACCCCGCCTTATCATTTCAGCTTTACAAATCGGCCAGGTGGAAAAATAGCTGGTTTTTCCCGTCATATGAACGGAAACAACAACGCAACTTAATGTTTCGGCACCGGCGACGAATCCGTTCCTGCCGGCAGCTATCTTCCCAGTCAAAATATCTGGAGATATCTATATTTTGGTGGAGGATAATCCAGAAGTACGTCTAGTTTCATTAATTTGCCTGGACGTGGATGGTCGAATGTTGTAGGCCCTAGTGTATTTTGGAACGATCAGTACGCTTATTAGTACCAAAAGGCTATTAGTAATTGCCAGAATTAGTTATAAATTCGAAGAAAGCAGTTACACATTGGCCAGCTCCAGTTTCTTTAGAAGCAATAGAAGAAATGAGAGTAATTCACACCTTCAAGTGTATTAGAAAAGAAGAAAAAAACAAATGTACGTGGTCGAATAACAAAAATTATACAAAAACAACCACCATTAATGAAACGTGTATACGGTGGTAGTGAAAAAAATTATAAACAAAAAAACCCCATTCATGCGTGCATAGTCAGTAAATAGTTGTAAGTTATATATAATAGTAATAATAGTTTTTATATTTCTTTTATCGTAATAGTTATCATTTTTATTAGTTATAATAGTCATAAGCTCATTTGTATGTAATAAGTTATAGACCAATAAAATTAAATCTCAATAAGCAACCAACATGTTCCTAACGATCTCCACCTGCTTCAACCCTATCAGAAATAACTGTTTTTCGGACAAATGTAAATAAGCCACGTTATTTACATCCACATGCTGTCTAAATGGCAGTTGTGTAATGGAAAATGTCATAATCCTGCGAAGTCCAATTTGTGTCCAATCATTTAAAATATTCAAAAACGAGAATCGGTCGAATTATTGAGAATTATTTATACCATATCCAGCAGTAAATTTTTATATTTTTTAGTTCTGACGTAATTAAACTCCCGTTCGACATCTTATAAGAAGAACGTTACATGTTCATGAATTGACAATTACGGAGTGAATAATCCGATGCCGAGACTCAAATGTATGGTGAAACCAGTGGGAGCTATGAATAGGCTCGTATCATTCAGTTAAGTACCCTATCTTTACACTTTAACATTAACACACACGTTTCATTAATAGTAGTTCATTTTATATAATTTTAGTTTTTTGACCATGCACATGTGGTTCTTCTTCTTTTATATAATACTAGTATCGTACCCGGCTTCGCCCAGGTTTATTTTTAATATCGTTATCTTAAATAAAACCAAAAGCTATGATTTTCAAATAGAATTTGTGTTTACTGCTTCACTAAAATGTGAATTGCATTTGAAAATTCATGTCAAATAAAAACAGACATTTCCGTTCACCGTATCATAGTAACCCTTTCTTTTTTAAAAAAGCGCAAGTTATACCTACTACGAAAAATAACTTTGCTTTTTTAAAAAATAAAAACAAACGTCAAAATTCAATAATACTCTTAGAAAATTCAAATGTCCGTAACTGCTTAAGGACTCAACTTGAAGAGTTGAAAATAGTTGCGTTGACCTAGAAATCAGGAGACCTTTCCAAAATGTCCAAGATCACCTTCCTAGCACGCTCCGTCTAAGAGGAGTTTAAGGGACGGAAATCCACACTTTAAGAATTATAGTATAGATATATGCAGGCATGGAGTGAACTGGTTTTCTGAAGAGTGTCCAAAACTGGGACCGGAACGTTTAAAAACTTGAGAATTACTCTCATTTCTCGTATCGCTCCTAAAGATCCTGGACCTAGCCAACATATAGCCGCTTCCTTCTAGCTTATTACTCACAAGCGGCCGCATTATTACTAATACATAAGTTTTTTCCGGTTTTTTGGTAAAAAAAAACACGTAATTTTCAAGGGAAATTAATTTTTGTTTTATTCAAAATATTGGCCATCGGCTTCTACACATTTCGCCCATCTTTCAGGTAACTTATGAATACCATGCCAGAAAAACTGCTTGTCTTTTGCGGCAAACCATCCGTCGAGCCATTTTCCAACTTCCTCGAAATTGCTGAAGTGCTGCTCTGGGAGCGCGTGCCCCATTGATGCGAAGAGGTGATAGTCAGATGGCGCCAGGTCTGGCGAATACGGCGGGTGCGGAAGGATGTCCCATCCAAGCGATTTCAAGGTGTCTTTCACTGCTTTTGCTGTGTAAGATGGCGCATTGTCGTGTAACAAAATCACTTTGCCATGTTTTCTGGCCCATTCCGGTCGTCTTTCGATTAATGCGTGGTTTAAATTAATAATTTGTTGGCGATAGCGTTGTGTATTAACGGTTTCGCCGGGCATCAAGAGTTCATAATACACAATACCGCTCTGGTCCCACCAGACACAGAGCATGGTCTTCTTGCCGAAGCGATTTGGCCTTGGTGTTGAAGGACCGGCTTCGCCAGGTGAAAGCCACGATTTTTTCCGCTTCGGGTTTTCAAAATAAATCCATTTTTCGTCACCCGTCACAATTCGATGCAAAAATGATTTCCTTTCGTGGCGTTGAAGCAGCACTTCACAAGTGACTTTGCGATTTTCTATTTGACGTTCATTCAAATCGTGTGGGACCCATTTACCGAGTTTATTGATCTTCCCCATTACTCGTAAACGTCTGCTGATTGTTTCTTGTGACACATGTAATGCTTCTGCTAATTGCCGTTGAGTTTGAGTTGGGTCATCATCCAATAACTCCTGCAATTGCTCGTCTTCGCATTTTTGTGGTCTACCACAGCGCTCACTGTCTTTCACATTGAAATCACCACTTTTAAATTGTCGAAACCATGTCTCACATGTTCTAATCGATGGAGCATGTTCACCATATGTTTCTACCAGCAAACGTTGACTTTCAGCAGCCTTTTTCTTTTGATTATATAAGAAAAGCAATGCGTGCCGCAAATGTTCTTTTTCAGGCACAAAACTCGACATGATCACTGAACGATAAAACAAAGACGCTAGTTTTTGGCGGACTCAACTTGTGTGTGTTTGTAGGTTAATATCAGACGAACAAAATGACGTATGTGTCAAATTAATACGCTGCGTACTTTTCGCTGGCGCCATCTCTTAGTTAAACCGGAAAAAACTTATGCATACACCTGGTATAACTGTTAACTTTATTGGCTCGAAACTCGTGTACTATGAGTTTCTTCAACCAAATTTAAAGGTGTTAGTCGCTTGATTTTTCACGATTTCTTTAGAAGTTAAAAATCGTCAGGTCTGGTTGCCTCATTAATTCTTAATGAATGAGTGAGGCAATCAGAGTTGACAAAAATAATTAATGATTCGATTGTTAGAGATCTTTCTGAGATCGATAACACAGGGATCTAAGGTGGCGCTGACTCTAACCGGGTTGCGAACTGCCAGAAATTTTCCATCAAAAAATTTGGTCAAATCATTTGTCGCTTAGATTTATCACTCTTAAGGAACATATGACCGCGTACAAAAGGATTAATTAATTAATCTGCAACAAAGGTGTATTATTTGACATTAAAATAGAGACCGTGAATTGATGTTGCTAGAGCCGCGGTGGCGTAATTGGTAACGTACCAGGCTAGAATTCTGGAGTTCCCGGTTCGAACCCGGGCTGTGGCTATATTTTTTCACGATTTCTTTAGAAGTTAAAAATCGTCAGGTCTGGTTGCCTCATTAATTCTTAATGAATGAGTGAGGCAATCAGAGTTGACAAAAATAATTAATGATTCGATTGTTAGAGATCTTTCTGAGATCGATAACACAGGGATCTAAGGTGGCGCTGACTCTAACCGGGTTGCGAACTGCCAGAAATTTTCCATCAAAAAATTTGGTCAAATCATTTGTCGCTTAGATTTATCACTCTGTTAGTCGCTCGATCATCACTACCACGTGTCGTTGAATGATTCGTCCAACAGATGAAATAGCGATGAATAAAGAAAGTACGGTACGCGATACATTTGTGCGGTGTCAATTGTGTGGTTTCGACTTTTTTGCGTGTCGAGGTTTCAGTGCCGACCTTTCGTCGTGTCGAGTTTTTCCTGTCAACATTTCGTCGTGTGCAGCTGTTCTCTATATATTATAGTTTTTCGGTGCAGAGTTAGTCGGTGTACAGTTGCCATCGTGTATAGTCGTTCGATGCATACCTCTTGTATAGACCTTCATCATATATAATTGAACGGTGTATAGTTTTGTCATGCAGAGTTATTATGTGTAGAGTTGCTTTCATTTACAGTTGTTCGGTGTATAGTTTTCGTGTAGAGTTGCCTTCGTGTAGGCTTGGAAGATGCATAGTCGGTCCCCAGCCCATGGGACTCAAGAGGTAGATAAGAGATTGCTCTACCATAAATAGGTATCATCAGCAGCTGTGGTGCCTGCTTAAGTGTGGCCAGGAAGGTCTAATCATAAAGCATGTCCTAACATCTTGTCTAAAGAACATTCTATTTCGCAACGAAGAATGCAAATAAACATTAAGGAGCATTTTACAAAAATCGTATAGATTAATTCAAAATTTGAAAATTGACGACCTAAAATTTCGACATAGGGGCTGGATTTTAAGATTAGACAACACACTATAACGATTCAAAGGACCCCATCACATGTTCACGAACGCTTTCTTGAGTATGAGTTAGTGAAATTAAATTGTATATTGAAAAAGTTGTTTCATAGTCATCAGCAAAAAATAAAAAAATAAAGATTACAGAGATACCATCAACTATATAATTTCCTGTTTAATTCGAATGATTTTCTCGTGGTATTATCGTCACAACAGTTAAACATGTCATTGTAACTACAACACAGCATGTTCTGCCTTCCCCGATATATAATCAAAATATTTTCACATTCAATGACTTTAGCTGAGAACACATGGACTAAATCAATAATAGTGGCCCTGATCAATTTAAGAACATTCAACAAACTTTTGATAATAGTGGTAACAATGATGGCTCATTTATTTAACAGATCTAGTTATACCAATTAGTATAATATAATATAATATAATAGTGAATTAGTGTAAAAAATTATTGGATTAGTGTGGAAACAAAAACGAGATTTTATACGAGGGAAATCAACGAATATACTGCATAAACTAAGATCACCGGTAAACCGGTTTTTTTTCAATTTACCGATTAGCCGTTAGCGATTGGGGCAAAAATTACAGCGCAGTAACGGGGGCTGCGATCCGAATCCTGCACAAAGTTTCACGAAGATCGATTAGCCTGTTCTCAAGGTGTAGCCATTTCAATTTTCCAAACGTATCGCACATACACACACATACACACAAAAGCACGGACATTTTTTCTAGATATGATTTTTCGACGTTTTGGAACTCTTTGTACTCTGGCATTTTAATCTCGAAAAAGAATGTATCAAAAAAACAAATCTTCCTCTATGAGTTTTTTAAAAATTAATTTTCAAGAAATTAGATCCGGTATGTACATAAATTCGCACTTATGGAATTTTAATTCGGCCTCTGTTTTCCACGCTTAGAATTTACATCAGAGAGAGATTAAGTTCTGATTCGTAAATTTTTATCCTACTGACTGCTGATAGACGCTACCTATGATGACTACTCCATGTCATGTTGAGATGCACACGGACGCTAGCCTAGAATTCCTCTGATCAATCTATATCTACTAAGCCTTGGGCCTCCACAGACACAGAGTTTATCGTTACGATTTACTGTACCGACCGAGCCGCCATGAGTGCGAGTGGAACAGCGCCATAGGCGATCGCGATGGTGGATCCAGAGAGAACTACAAAAACATACAGCACATCACGTTTAATTGAAAGTATACGGCGGAAGTACAATTTCAAACTAATATCGCTTCCACATAGAGAAGGTTTTTGTTTCGTGATATGTTTTTTTATTAATTTCAATGTCATGATATTTAAGGGTGTATGATTATTACTTTAAAGTCAAACATGGAAATAAAACGTACTGCAGCTATACCGAATTACCCCTAACAATAGCATTTTTAATTGCGAACACCACTTTCATGGCTACTTTCTTTGTATCCGTTTACTTTATAAAAAATGAATAACTTGCAAACTGAAGTATGAGACTATAAACGACTCTGGAGTATTTACAACCTGACACTACCCAGTCGACAAAATGTATTTAAAATTAGCATGAAAACAAATAGGGACAATTAGAAATAAAAAGTATGGTTTTGAAGCAAAAAACGGGAATTGTAGTTTTATGTTTTAAATATATGGTTAGTGGCAAAATCCTATAGATTTATCCGAGATGAAATCATGTTCGACTTTTTGAGCACATCAGCTGTTCTCATCGTAAAAATAATCTTTGTGTTTGTTTAGTGATAAATAAGTACGGTTAAATACTTATTTTATATTTCTTATCTGCTCAATACCAGTTTTCCAAAGTTCAAAGTTAGCCGTGTTTATAAGAAATGTCGGTAAATACTACCTCCAGAATCGATGCATAAAGTTCTTAATCATATTATGTCAAAATTTCAGATCTCAACGTTGCATTCGAGCTGTTAAACGTACCTCCTCAACATGGTCTAATCCGCCGAGAAAAGTAGTTTAGAAAATAATATCCGGAGGTGTATGTGCAAGTGAGCATGAGTATCTACGTGCGAACATACGTGCGTGCGTGTTATAATTTTCATCAAAATGAAAGCACTCGTTTAGATTTTACGATTTTTTTTCAAAACATTCGTTATTGATTAAAGTTATGGAAAATTTTGGTCATTGAGTGAAACGGGAATTCATAATTGCAGACACGTTCCTGGGTATTTGGTATTGTATTTTGCTATCTTGAATTTGATTTTTCGAAACGCTGACGTTATCTCGCCATGATATTTGAAGAAGCTTCGGCTGTGAACCATTGAAGCATTGAAGACCACAGAAAACATAACCAAATTTTCTGCAAAAGACCCGGATCAGGGGCCGTAACGCAGTGAGCCGAGAGTACATTTCTTTAAGGCCGTCCACTGCCGAAACTCTTCCAAATATTTTACATCACCGTCCACGTACACTAAATAATTGATTTATTACAATACCGCCCGCAAACTTTAAGCTGTCGAACTCAAATTGTCTACATAAAGAGCTATTAACGAGCAGCATTTGGTGCAGAATTTCGTTAAAATCGGTAAAGAGGTTCGTATTTCAAAGGACTTTGAATTTTTTCGTATGCGACCACTCCAATTACGGAAAATTTAGAGACCATGAATTAAATATGATTTAAAAGAGTATTATGAAAATTACTATACGTTTAGAGGAAGCATTTACGCATAAATCGGTATATTTAATTTAATATACAGCTATGAAGCAGTATTCAAGTTTTATATTAATCTGTGAAGTTCTTAATACGTTTGGTATACTGTTAATTAATTATACATCATACTTATATGTTACATTTAACATACCAACTTATGCGTAAATGCTTCCTATACAAGTACATTACATTCTAAAAGCAACATTGTTACAGTGAAATGACGTTCAAAGATGTTTAGTACAGCATTTGGCTGAAATTAATAAAATGGTTCGAATGTTGTGGCTAATTGAATTTTTTACTTCGATATTGCTCTTATTTCCAAATATAAAATACCTCTAGATTAAGATTCAGCTAATCAATCAAGCTAGAAATTGCACAAATAAATAACGCTATGTAATATGTATTTGCTTATGGCAATTCTCGTTTTTATATGCATGGATGATATCAGATTTCATGGGATTTTGAACTTTTTAATATAACTCTCTAATTTTGTAAAACTTTACTTTGAAGTTTGTAGAAAAAAAAGCCTCTTCAAATATTAAAAGAAACGGTTGCAAAATAAAGTCCTGCACATTTCTTGCTTATTCTTTTGGTCTGTCGTTCACAAAAATTCCTCTGTAATGCATCCACAATTGATCAATGAACTTTGCCACAGAGGTGGTTGTGTCAACGTCGGACCAAAAGAATAACAATGCACCGTGGAAGGCACTACTTTGCAATTTTGTTTGCCACATCTCTCTTAGCATGCCCCGTGTCTCCTTGGTAGAAAGGTTTCTTTCCAGCTGCTTGCAATTTCTTAAGAATAACAAAGATAAATGCTAGAAGCATGATTGAGAATCAAATATCCCGTCTCTCTTGGTTTTACCCTATGTTCCCGAAAGAGCCGGAAGAGCAAACAGTGCTCCTCCACTCCCCTTATCGTAACGCAACAAGAACCTCACATGAGCACGTAGTTAGCACGACCTACGCGACGGAGCATAGTAGGAGGCGGCGCCGTGTGGTCAACGGTACGCCTGACGGTGAGAAGGGGAGAGGCAGATAAGAATTGATGCTTGCTCCCCTAATGACCTCTATGATAGGTTCGCAGTTGAGTTTACTGACGGCCTCTTCTTCACGGCACAACGTACAAACAGTCCTACTCGCTAAAGCAGCATGCTCGATCAGTTCTTGTAGTCCGTGTAATAAAACAGTTCCAGCCTTTATATCTTCGTTACAGCTACACTTTTCACGAACTTTTCACAGTTAAACACACGCACGCATACATATATAGCTTACACTCGGCACTTAGCAAAATGGAATTAAATACGTTACGTTTGCTATTCGCCTTTGGATTTCTGGCGTATAGCTGCGATTCTACGAGTAATGATGGTATGTTTCACATTTGAATTTCTTTTTTAAATAACATCGACTTGTGTATAATTTTCGTTGATTTTGGGAGAGTGATGTTAATTATTCGCACTTCGGAAGCAGTGCGAACTGATTTAGGGTATTATATAGTATGAGAATATTTGAAACATTATTTGAAAGAAAAATGGGCACATTTATTCACTTTAAAAAGTCATCAGTTGATTTATATTGACATTTTTTTAAATAATCTTTTTTTTCCATGTGTTCATTATTTTTTTAAATCTATAGCCTATAATTATAACGCTCTATATGAAGCGTAAAAACAATAACTTTTGGGCTAGACATTAAGAAATGAAAGTGATGAGCATATTACATTCCTATCACCATTTCTTAATTACGTAGTTAAATTTTTACTATTTTTTTCTAATTTCCAAAATAAAAATGACAGTATTTTGCACCTACTACAAACAGATATAACGCCAGGCTACACAATGAAAAGATTGTGAAAAAATATGACAATTAAGACAAATATTGTTAGTATACCCAAACGCCTGTTTTTTTAAAGTGTCACAATACCTCTGCTATTGGTGTCATTTTACAAAAAAATATTGGAAATATGATGTTAAAAGTGCATTTATTAATAGTAGCTGCAATGCTTATTTTGTGCGAATACAATAAAAATATTTAGTTGAGTTAATTATTGTTTTTGTGTCTGACAATCGAACATCTGAAATCAATATTTCAGAACAAAATATATAATTCGATCAATTTCCTATTTAAAAGTGTTTGGAAGAATATCCAAAGGACACGCAATGACTGAACTGTTGTGTATAGTGTCAAACGATAAACTAGACCTGTTACTTACGAGCAATGCTGGTTAAAAACGTATTTCAACTAGTCATTTAAATATTTTAGACCGTAAAATCGAAATAAAACAATACTTCTAAAAAAACGATTCAAAAAATTTGCTATCGAATAATTATTTTGAATAACCATTAATATATTCTTCCAAATAAATATTTGAAAATATCATTTCTATAAATTGACTCGGATATATATTTTTAAATTACACGTTTTTCTTTTATTCTTATTGTACCCAAGATTCATATGCAGAATTATAACTATTCTAGATCAGGAGTACACGGTTTTGAAACAATTTTTCCGGGAATTTCAGTGTGTTTTGATCAATTGCCGATTGTGATACGGCAGTTAATGGTGTATGTAAGAGTATCAGGATTTTATTTCAGACGATGATGTCGACGCGCAATTGGCTCTAGGCGAGGAACATCTCAGCGATCAAATAAGATTGATCCTGAAGCACTATCAGCAACCTGATCCTTTGGGACTTCCGGGTGCCCCTATACCGGACCCTATGTTCGTCCCGGACATGAAACATTCATTCTCAATGTACACCATGAATTTTAAGGAGATCCAAGTTTATGGACTGTCCAAGTTTCGCATCGAGCACGTACGATCGGAATTAGCTCTCATGCAGGTGTGGATATATAGCAATAATACGTCTGTCTTATAAATCCATAAAACACCGGAATAGGTGTTAAAAAATCGGAGACAAGTGCATTTAGAAAATGATATATAGTTTTACTTATTTTTACAAAAGGATGTGAAGTGAATGAATAACATGTAGAGCACGTATTGTCACGTACATGCAGTTTCCTAATGCCATGTCGTTAGTTTTCAATCATGCAGTGATTATTTAGGTTAGGAACCGCAATTCAACTCTAAAAACACATTCCATACAAAAAACGTAAAAAAAACTTTTAAAAATTGAATTTCGAAAAATACTAACAAAAGTACACGCTGAGTTCGTCTTCCAACAGACTGTCTGTTCAAAACAATGTAGCATATAGATAAAGATGGATAGACAGATCTTCATTGTATGCTGAGAGAAAAAAGCAAACTCGCCAAGTAGTTACTCTTTTTTTTTTAATATTTAAAAAAATTTAGTTTTTTTTACAGATTTTATGCGGAATGCGGGTTTACTATTGAATGTCGACTCCTAATCTAAATAATCACTGCATTATTGAAAATGAACAACATTACATTAGGAAACTACATGTACTTGGCAATACGTTCTCTGCATGTTATTTATTTATTTCAATTCTCTTTATTCACGACGGGAGTATTGGTTTCACTGGCATGGCGCGAATATGCCAGTTTCTATACGTGCGATGATCTCCGAATCAGCTAAAGATGCCTTAATAGAACTGGGTACAGATTCTGTGTATTATTACTAACATTTTTACCCTAGATTGTATATACATTGATCTGCGCTACAACGTTAAGAACCACGCATTGGCTATTACACCATGGTCGAAAGTAGCCGTAGCGATGTATAATATGTTCTATCGTTTCGTCCTTCCCTATTAACCGACTAGTATCGTACCCGGCTTCGCCCAGGTTTATTTTTAGTATCGTTACCTTAAATAAAACCAATTTTATTTTTAATGACTTGACTGTTTACTGCTTCACTAAAATGTGAATTGCATTTGAAAATTCATGTCAAACAAAAACAGACATTTCCGTTCACCGTATCATAGTAACCTTTTCTTTTTTTAAAAAGCGTAAGCTATACCTACTACGAAGAATAACTTTGCTTTTTTAAAAATTAAAATTAAACGTCAAAATTCAATAATACTCTTAGTAAATTCAAATGTCCGTAACTCCTTAAGGACTCAACTTGAAGAGCTGAAAATAGTTGCGTTGACCTAGAAATCAGGAGACCTTTCGAAAATGTCCAAGATCACCTTCCTAGCACGCTCCGTCTAGGAGGAGTTTAAGGGACGGAAATCCAAACTTTAAGAATTATAGTATAGATAATGTATGCGAAACCTGAAAATGTGCCGCAATATTTAATACAAGTTTTTTGAGCTAAATTTACTACTGTCTGCATGACTTTAAATTACAGCAGATTTCTGTTTGCCTATAAGTTTTCGGAAATGAAAATAAAATAATGCTTTTTAAAGGTACATTATTAAAGGTTGAAAAAAGAAAATTGCAAATTTTATGACATCGACATGTCGTTCGGAAATACTATGCGATTCTTTAACGAAAGGCTCAAGTTTAACAAAAACTGCTGTTTTGTCACAAACAATATATCCACCGAAGCATTTTGAAATTTCAAAAACGCCATGTTTGCCAAATTTCAATGGTGATGTGGCACTATAAAAAAAATGTTTTTTGCACGTTACTTCCTCATGATTTTCGCCGATTCGCAGATTTTCCTGTACGGATAATGGTTGTCTCAACTCTGGGTTTCTCATAGCACAAGTGGTATTCAAATTTTTAATAGAATTAAAAATCAAGTAAAATTGTAAGTTTCATGAACCTTAAACCCCTGAATTGATTCTCACTAAATTTGAGACCAGTATCTTTGTTCTCTAGGCAATTCGTATGCTAAGTTTCAGTTTGAGAGATAAACATTTTTTTCGAAAATGACATAAATGCATGCTTCCATAAAATCTGAACGCCTTGTTACGTCCAAGTAACATGAGAAATTGCCCTGTTTTAGACCTTAGCTACGGCTAATTAGTCTGGGATACGGGCTCGGTGATTTGATCGTTAAAGATTTGAATTTACGAAGGGGTTTGAGAATGATAAAGAAAATGTAAATGGTGAGTTCCTGTTTGACAACCGGGAGTTCGAATGAAAGGAAAAGAGGTGTTCGCGGTGGTCCGCGCAATTCCCTGGTTAAATTGAGAGGAAATAGAGTTCGCGGTGGTCCGCGCAACACTATCGTAAGGGAGGAAAAATAGCGTTCGCGGTGGTCCGCGCAACACTATGGTAAAGGAAGAATTTAGAATTCGCGGTGGTCCGCGCAATTCTATTGGAGAGATGGAAGTTAGAGTCCGCAGTGGTCCGCGCGACACTATAGTGAAAGGGAGAGAAGGTGGTTAGAGTTCGCGGCGGTCCGCGCAACTCTAGATAATTTCGAAGACTGAATTTAAACTTACTCTTTACTAGAGATTCGAAAAATAGCGGAGAGCTGTACAGTGTTTCAGCTTGTTCCGGTGTCGTTTGAATATTTTACAAGAACTGATCTTTAGAGCACAATTTCGCTCTTTTTATACTAGTGTTTATGCTATCCTTGTCTAAAATTAGGGGTTGGAGAGGGCAAGTTCTTTGGCATCTCATTGGCTTGAACTTACCGTCTTCCCTTTCCTAATTTTCCAGATAGTTGGGGAGAATAGCTCTTATCTCTATATGTTCAAGGTCCATGTCATCCGCCTTCCGTTAGCTCTAGCACCAGGGCCACCACTCAGGGTGTGCTCTGGTGCCCGAAGGGTAGTCGGATGCTAGGCGCAGTGTGGTGGAGTTACGGGGACGTAACACCTTCCTTCTGAGATCAAATGTCGGGTTATAAGTGTATTCGACATTTGAAATTTGAAAGAATGGAATGAAGCTCTTAAATGTAGCTTAAATTAAGTGATAAATGCGATAAGATTCTATATAATTATAGTCGTGATCAAAATAGTAATCCCGATCGTGCTAACATGATGCTTGTTGTTGAGGTTGATGTCAGCCCTTCAAGGAGAATGGACCGGCAGAAGAGTGTCCTGGAGTTGTTATGGCTGCCGTCTGTTGTTGGCCCCGCTCCGCTTCAACTTGAGGGGTGGATACATGTATTGCCAAGAGTTCGTGGTCTTCGTTTGGTCCCGTTGCTGGTTCCGGTGGTTCATTTAAATTCCTTTTTAAATGGAGTAGAAGGCGCGTTACGGAATCCCAGATTGCTCCGATAAGGAATAGCGACCATCCGTATACGGTATGAAGTGCATAACCGTGGATGATCGTGTCTACGATGAGTTTTATTATTCGAATTAGAAGTATGATCCCGATGAGGCCAGCGCTTGCGGTACCAAAGAATATGAATCGACTCCACATGTTGTCCCAAACAGAGTCGACGAGATTCTTTAGCCCATCTGTTCCCAGCATTTTTGAAAATGCAAGGTCTTGGTTGCCAATGGGTTGGCCAGTGATGCCTCGCGCAATTGTGTTAAGCACTGCTGGTTTCTCCACTGGGAACATAATGTGATCTCTGAGCTTCTCGAGATCTTCTTCATTATAGATGCCGCTGGTTGCCAAGGATGCTGGACTAGTATATGTCCATGTTGGTTTGGTCATCGGCTTGATGATAGTTGGTGGTAGACTTTGGACTGGTCCTGGTAGGAGTTTGTACCAGGCGTCTCCCAAAAGATATTCAGATGGTAACAAAACGTCACACGTAATTTCTATGCCTGTTTGCATGATGATGTGAGTACGTGGTGACAGAAATAGGTTCTGGTTACCTCTGGAGATCGGGAGTTCGTGGTAGCAATTTTCGGTTCTCCGTACCTTCACGTCTACTGGAATGCACTTGATGATGTGGGCGACTTCTCCGGCAATTACTGCCATGTATCCAGGTCCCTTCATGAGATGATAGGCGAATTCATCCGGGGATTGTGTTGCGATGATGAGGGCGTTCTTCAACACTTGCTGCTCCAGATTGCATCGTTGTGTCAGCACGTCGAGGTACAATTGATTTATTTGATTTCGAATGTGTTTTTCGACGAATACAAATTTAGAGTTTACATAGGCGAATATGTCTAAATTTTCTACAGCTATTGGTTTTGGTTTAGCGAAAGTTTCTCCCCTTCTGGTTTCAAATATTAGTAATTTCGGATGTTCTGTGCGTATTAACGTGTAACCGCATAGTGGTTGTTCAGATTTCTTAGTTAATGCGAATGTTATGTCTTGAGTTGAAAGTGTGTAGACTGTTTGAGTGTAGCTATGTCCGACATCTTTAATTTTCTTTGCCATTCCTTCATACAGTACATCGTACCGATTGAATTTGCAATTATCTGAGGGAAGTGAATTCCAAAAAGTTTGTCCACCCTCAAGGTCTACACAATCTTGATTTGTTAATAGGCACGTCATTCCTGATCTTAGATTTATGTGATTAGTATTTAGATTTACTGCTGCATAATATTCTACGAGAGTGATTTTTACAGATGCTTGTACTACTACATCATCCCAGCTTCCATAAGGGTCTGAGTATTGCGCACCATAACAAGTCCCGTCATTCTTAATCGAGCCTGCTAAGGATATGCTTCATGTTGCGGTTTGATTTTTACGTAGTTCAGTTATCAGAGAGTTTCCAATTTTAAAAATGCCTGTTAAATGCATCTGCTCACATGCGTCTCGATTTACATCTGCTAGATATTCGAATTGTCCGTGTGCTACTACTGAGATGTGCGAGCTCATACAGCAGTGGTATATCACTCGATGGATTTCTACTTTACATTGGATAACTTTATTGTTGATAAATTCGTTCAGTTGTAGCACTTGGACATACACGGGAGTCGCTACTATCTCTGGTCTCTTTATATCGCAGTCGCCTACGTCGATTAGAGAAAGTGTGGTTATATTTAGTTTCGATGATCCGCAATCGTATCCGATTATTCCCATTGTACCTGCTACCGCACCTAGCAGTATCAGGAAGGTCAATGTTCCCTTGATCATGTTGCAACACGATTTGAATATTCAATTTTCTTTCTTCTATTATATTTGTTTAATTATTTATTTATTTATTTATTGACTTATTTGTTTGTTTATTTTGTTATTGATTGTTTAGTTAAGCTGGAAAAGAAAAATATACATATATAAATTGAATTTACTGCTCCGTCGTTTTCGTTGTTGAAATGTAAGAATATTTCAGTCTGTTTATGTTGACAACACGAGGTTTCCGCTTTATTTGGATTTTGACATTCCCTTTTGGGAGTATTTCTAAAACCTCGTGAGGTCCAGTATAATGATCTTCCAATTTTCCTGGCTTAGGCCCCTTTAGTAAAAAGTCGAACTCACCGACCCTAAGTGTCTGAGGATTAATTTTTCTGTCATAGATTTCTTTAGATTTGATTTTTGCATTGATTAAATTACCTCGCGCTAAAACTTGGAGTTTGTATAGGCGAGTTACTAATTTAGTAAGATAATCGTCGTATGTGTTTTCTTTTCATTCGTTATTGGATCGCTCGATGGAAGTCTTGCTAGTCTACCGAATACTAGTTCGAATGGTGTATGTCGAGTACCTTCGTGAGTACTTGTATTATATGAAAAGGTTGCCAATTCTAACCAATCGTCCCATTCTTGATCTTGGTTTGCAAATTGTTTAAGATATTCTCCTAATACATGATGAGATCTTTCAATGGATCCGTTTGACTGGGGATGAAATGCTGTTGTTTTATATTGTTGAATTTTGAATCGTTTGGCTAAACTCTTTAATACCTTGCTGAGGAAATTGCTACCTTGGTCTGTTAGAACAGATCTCGGAGCGCCGAAAGTGCAAATAAATCTTTTTACTGAAGCATTACTTATAGTCGTTGCTGTTGCATCCTGCAATGGAATTGCTAACGTGTATTTTGTCAACAGGTCTTGAATAGTAAGTATATAAACATTCTCGTCTTTGGTTTTAGCTAAAGGACCTACGATATCCATTGCAACCTTATCGAAAGCTACACCGGGCGTATCCGTTATGATCATCGGGTTTCGATTTTTAACTCTAACTAATTTTTTTAGTTGGCACCCTAAACAATTCCTAACGAATCCCTGTATGTCCTTTTTTATATTTTCCCAACAATAACGGTGCCTGATTCTACTGAATGTTTTTGATACCCCCTTGTGTCCTCCGAGTGCTGAACAATGTAATTCTTTAATAATCTCGCTTCGTTTAGACTGTTCGACGTATTGAACTACACCTGTACAGATTATTATCTTTGTAAGTGTCGATTGACCTAGAGAGTGTAGGTAACTTCTAATTATCTTCCAATCTATTGACTCTACTTCATTTGTTTTTGCTATGCTGATTGATTTTAACTGTAATTTATTAGCTAGTTCGCCGAGACTACACAATGATTTTTCTATATCTGATACTACAGCTGAGAGGCCTTCTTCAAATCGCCGTATCGGTAACGCTATATGGATTTTACTGCCGTATTCTTTCATCTGCGCCTTTCCCGGCTGTAAGTCATTAAACCTTGGTAGTTCGTTGCGTGTTTGGAGTTGAGTTGAGCCTATATCACATGGTTCTCCCGAGGTGTAGATAAAATACGTATAATTGTCCTTCCTCATGAACAGTTGGTCTCTGGATTCGAATACATTTCGAGGATCCGGTGTGGTTCCCTGTTCCCTTCTCTTTTCTGGTTCTGAGGTTGATTCCTCGATCTCGCTATCGCTGCTCGATGATTCTGTATCGGTAGGTTGGTTTGTATTTGCGTCAGCTTCTTCGTGTTTGGTCTGTTTAGGCCGCTTAGGTTTGTTTTTACGTTTACCGATGCTTTCATTCTCTTGGGTTGGTTCAATTTGCGATATTTGTTTGTCGAGTTCATCTCTTAACCTTTGAGGTTCTCGTTTATTTCGTTGACTTCTTCTTAAGGGTTGTTCGTTATTACTCCTTGATTCTGGGTTTTGATGGATCTCCGCTTGGGTTGTAATCTGATTTGGTCGTTCTTTATTAGCCCCTGATTCCGGTTCTTTCGTCGATTGTCTATTACCTTGAACGGTATGGACATTCTGTGGTTCGACAGGGTTTCTGGATAGAGCGTCTGCATTTACATTTATTTTCCCTGCCTTATAGACGACATCGAAATAGTACAGGCCTAATTTTAGTCTCCATTTGGATACTCGTGAGGCTGGATCCTGTGAGTTTTTAAACCATACGAGAGGTTTGTGGTCTGTGACGACCGTGAATTTGCGTCCATATATATATGGATGGAGTTGTTTCACCGCGTAGACGATTGCCAAAGCTTCCTTTTCGTATGTTTCGTATCGTTTCTCCGCGTCGTTCAAGGTTCGAGAGATGTATGCGATGGGTAAATCCCTTCCGATTTCCCCTTGAGATAGGATACCCCCGATGGCGTATCCTGAAGCGTCCGTCGTGACGAGAAAAGGTCGAGTGAAGTCTGGATGTTGAAGTATAGGTTCTTTGCAGAGAGCATCCTTCAAATATTGAAAAACTAACTGTTCCCTGCTTCCCCATGAAAATGTTGTATCCTTTTTTAACAAATCTGTGAGAGGTTTAGCGATTTTCGCGAATCCCTTAATGAAACGTCGATAGTATCCGGTTAAACCCAAAAATTGCCTTACTCCCTTAACGTTTCGGGGGGCCGGATAACCTTTTACTGCTTCGATTTTCCTTGGATCAGGTTTAATTCCGTTTTCTGTTATTAAATGTCCCAAGTATGCGACTTCCTTTCGTAGAAATTCACATTTGTCAGGCTGTAGCTTTAGATTAGCCTCCTTGAGGCGGGATATTAGCTTCCTATACTTGATTTCGTGTTCCCGAAGCGACGATGCGTATATTACAATGTCATCTAAGTAGACGAAAAGTTCCGCGCCTTGCAAACCACATAATACGCGGTCCATTAGTCTCTGGAACGTCGCTGGAGCATTTTTCAAACCAAATGGCATTCGAGAAAATTCATAATGGCCAAATGGCGTAGAGAAAGCTGTTTTATGTGCATCTTTTAGATTTAGATTTATTTGATGGAAACCTGATGCGAGATCGAAAACCGAGAAGTATTTCGCTCCTCCGAGTTGGTCTAAAATATCGATTATATTTGGGAGGGGATATGAATCTCCGATTGTTTTTTCGTTCAGCATTCGAAAGTCTAACACCATTCTCCATCGTTTATTACCGTGGCGGTCTGGTTTTTTTGGAACAATCCACACTGGACTGTTATAAGGAGATTGTGAAGTTTTAACTATTCCTTCGTTATAAAGTTCTTTCACTTGTCGCGTTATTTCGTCTTTGTGAATTGGGGGATACCGATATTGTCGTGTATTAATCGGGTGATCGTCAATTGTGGTAATAGCATGTTCCATCTTGGTAGTCGCACCCAATTTATCTCCCGGGATGTGATATTGGTCCGAACTTTCTTCAAGTAACTTATTTATACTTTCGCGTTCTTCTGAATTTAGGTGATCGAGACGGAGTAGTTTCTTTATTTTTTCGATTTGATTCTTTTTCTCTTCTTTTAATGACGCAATTGTCATGCAACTAACGTCGGGTTTGGTGGATGTTGTTGATTTATTCAATTTAGAGGGTTCGACAACATCGATGGTTGCCTTACTTTCTTGAGTATATTTTTTATTTGACGCGGTTGTCGTGCAATTCGCGTCGGATGTAGAGGATTTTGTGGAATTAGAAGGTTCGACAATTTCACTGACCGTCTTACTTCCTTGATAAATTTTTTTATTTGACGCGGTTGTCGGGCAATTCGCGTCGGATTTAGAAGATTTTGTGGAATTAGAAGGTTCGACAATTTCACTGATTGTCTTACTTGATTTGATTTTTTATTTGACGCGGTTGTCGTGCAATTCGCGTCGGATTTAGAAGATTTTGTGGAATTAGAAGGTTCGACAATTTCACTGATTGTCTTACTTCCTTGATTTGATTTTTTATTTGACGCGGTTGTCGTGCAATTCGCGTCGGATTTAGAAGATTTTGTGGAATTAGAAGGTTCGACAATTTCACTGATTGTCTTACTTCTTTGATTTGATTTTTTATTTGACGCGGTTGTCGTGCAATTCGCGTCGGATGTAGAGGATTTTGTGGAATTAGAAGTTGTGTTTTTAGATTTTTCATCGAATTCTTGTAATGTCAGAGTTGGCACTATTATTTCAATTTCCTCTTCCCTGGTATTGTATACTTGGGTATACGCGATACCTTGCTGGTTCGTAACTAGAGCTTTACCGAAATTAATGCCATCTCCGATTTTAATGCGAGGGAGGTAACCTTCAGAGATTTCTTTGTTTTTTATTCTGACATAGAAGGTTGAAGCTGATCGCGCTGGAATTATTACCGTTTCCGGGCTAGTGAAGTTAATACGCCTGTCCCTCCAATATAAACAGTGTCCCTTATAATCGATCGTTGCCTTAAATCTCTGGTAGAACTTGTTTCCCAGTATTCCAGCCTGTTCGATGGGGAAATCCTCTTTAACTATGTGGAATACGACTGAACATCCTAAGATGTTTACAGAGAGTGACCCTAAGGTATCTACTGGATTCGTCGTTATTCCGTGTAGCTCGAGAATATCCGTTGCATCTACTATGGCACCTGGTTTGACCGATTTTTCTTTTATGAGGTTTGGCTGGGATCCCGTGTCAACTAATAAAGTTGTTGGTGGGTGTAAAGTTGAGGACTCTATCATAATTGTCGGAGGACGACAGCGCCGTTTTAAATTAACATTAGCTAGTCGGACTCGTCTCCTGGCTGCGTTTCGCTTATCACCAGAGCCTTGCGAAGGGCTGCTTTTGTTTGTGTCTCCGGATGAGCCCCGGTTATCGGGAGACTGTTGGAGTTTCCCTGCGCCTTCTGTTTGTTTATATATCCCCGTCTTCTACATTCGTCGATAGTGTGCCCGTCGCGTTTACAATACCGGCACGATTTTTGGGTCTGTTTATTATCTTCAGTCCGTCTGTCTCGCGGGTTGTATACAGCTTGAGCGGGTGGCCGACCCTTATCTTGAGAGGGCCCAGCCGCTTGGTTCCTAAACCAACACGTGTCCGCCGCGTGGCCCGTTCGGTTACAAATTTGGCAGATTACTATGTTTTTCTGTATTGCTGCTACATTTTCCTTACGTGGCGCTGGTTTATCTACGCGTTTGGAATTTCTTAACTCGTTTATGGCCTTCTGTTTTCTATCTACTTTAATAGCGTCCGTCCCGGCGGCGGTCAATGTTGCATAAGTGGGCTTCATTCTTATTTGTATTTCGGGTTTAAGCCCGTCAAGAAAACTTTCTATGCATTCGCTCTCCGTGGCGGTCCTATCTGCGTCGCTTATTTCTTCGTTGTTATTGCTTTTATGTGCTTCGATTATATGATTTCCGATTTCGCGTACCCGATTTATATATTTAATTATATCCTCGATTTCTAACTGTACTAACGTCCCGAGTTCTCGTCGTACCTGATTTACTGATTTTGCGGGAGAATATAATTCTTTTAAATATTTGGTTAATTCATTTAAAGTATTAAATTTAACTCCTTGTATCGATTTTTTTGCTTCTCCTATAATTTTCGTTCTAATTAACCTGACTAAATTTTGTTCTACATTTGAGGGAAGCATAACTAGAGCTTCCTCACAGCTTTCAATAAATTGGTATATGGGAATATTTGTCCCGTTGAATTTAACAACAACTTCGACTGCATCCTTAAGGGATACCGTTTGTGAAGTTCCTATAGGCATGTCTACTTCTTGTGTTGTGCCTTCGTTGGATGTTGTAGATAGATTGTCGTCGCTGTTATTTTCTTGTGTAGGTAAAGGTGGAGGATTTAGATTAGAGGCACTCGACGGGTTGTCAACAGTTTGAATTACAGGATTGGTTTCACCCTTTTGCGGTGAATGCTCAATTGGCATGATTTGACCAAATTACCGTTAGTATCCCACCGCTGTCACCAAAAAGGTATGTTACGTCCAAGTAACATGAGAAATTGCCCTGTTTTAGACCTTAGCTACGGCTAATTAGTCTGGGATACGGGCTCGGTGATTTGATCGTTAAAGATTTGAATTTACGAAGGGGTTTGAGAATGATAAAGAAAATGTAAATGGTGAGTTCCTGTTTGATAACCGGGAGTTCGAATGAAAGGAAAAGAGGTGTTCGCGGTGGTCCGCGCAACACCTTTATTTTGGGGGAGGATAGGAATTCGCGGTGGTCCGCACAACACTCTTATTTTGGGGGAGGATAGGAATTCGCGGTGGTCCGCGCAATTCCCTGGTTAAATTAAGAGGAAATAGAGTTCGCGGTGGTCCGCGCAACACTATCGTAAGGGAGGAAAAATAGCGTTCGCGGTGGTCCGCGCAACACTATCGTAAGGAAGGAAAAATAGCGTTCGCGGTGGTCCGCGCAACACTATGGTGAAGGAAGAATTTAGAATTCGCGGTGGTCCGCGCAATTCTATTGGAGAGATGGAAGTTAGAGTCCGCGGTGGTCCGCGCGACACTACAGTGAAAGGGAGAGAAGGTGGTTAGAGTTCGCGGCGGTCCGCGCAACTCTAGATAATTTCGAAGACTGAATTTAAACTTACTCTTTACTAGAGATTCGAAAAATAGCGAAGAGCTGTACAATGTTTCAGCTTGTTCCAGTGTCGTTTGAATATTTTACAAGAACTGATCTTTAGAGCACAATTTCGCTCTTTTTATACTAGTGTTTATGCTATCCTTGTCTAAAATTAGGGGTTGGAGAGGGCAAGTTCTTTGGCATCTCATTGGCTTGAACTTACCGTCTTCCCTTTCCTAATTTTCCAGATAGTTGGGGAGAATAGCTCTTATCTCTATATGTTCAAGGTCCATGTCATCCGCCTTCCGTTAGCTCTAGCGCCAGGGCCACCACTCAGGGTGTGCTCTGGTGCCCGAAGGGTAGTCGGATGCTAGGCGCAGTGTGGTGGAGTTACGGGGACGTAACAGCCTCAATCGATTCTTGCTAAACTCAATACCGAACAACCTTGTTCTCTAACTCATTCTTGTAGAATGTTTCAACTCGATAGCTCAGAATTTACAATAAAGCTAGAGAGATTGCACCCTATTTCCGAAAAATTGAAACGACCGTATCTCTGACACACTCACTAGTGATTTAAGCAAAAATTGCCGCAAACTGATGATAGTTTCTAAAAGACACGCGTGTAAAATTTCTTCTATAGACATATAAATGTATTTTGTGTGTTCTTCCTGAAACTTTGCACGCACGTGTGGTCACAACTCGTGAGTTTGCTGCAATTTTCGCTTAAATCACTTGCGTGTGCCTCAGTGCAGTCAGTATATATATATATATATATATATATACATCCATATACGCGCCCGCGTGGACATATTTTTAACTTCCCGGGATAGGGAAGTTATTGTAATCACCCCGATAATCAAAAATCGATTTTTCATCATATGTCCACATTATAAGGTCCTCACGATACTTTCCGACCATTTTCAAGGTGATGCGTGTGTGCGTCCGCGCGTATGGATGTGTATGTAGGTATGTCTGACCAAAAATGTTGGTTAACGATACCTCGTGAACGAATGATGTGATCGAGGTCATCGATGACGCAATCGAAGTGTCTTCATGTAACTTACAATTAGAGCGGATAAGATTTTGGAAAAAATTGATCCAGTAGTTCTCCAGTTTTTCCGGAAAAACCTCCATTTTTCTATTTCTTTTTATCAATCAAATATATTTTTATCAATGATTTTTCCCGAATAGATGATGCGATGAAGGTCATTGATGACGCAATATGAGCGTTTTCATGCAACCTACAGCGGATTGGATTTCGGAAAGAATCGGTCTAGTCGTTCTCCAGTTTCCCATTCATAATAATTTAATTTTCTAGAAATAATAACGAGATAAAAACCGGGAAGTGGTTATTGCGTCCCTTTCAGCGGGTCACACTCAATTCAACGCACTCATCGTCAGGAGCGAGCGCAGCGAGCGACCTACAACGCGCCTCTAGTTCAAAATATGGTTCCTCGACGTTTTGAAACTTTTTAAGTACTCCGGTATCAAAATCTCGAAAAAAATGTTTTCACGAAAATAAAGTTGCCTACAATCTGCCGCAGGGGAGTCCCACACTGCATTGTATTCGAAAGGACACCAGGATCTTTGAAAAGTTAGTCATCGATATAACAATGTAATAAAATTGGCCACTTAGCTGAAAAATACTACGAACGAGAAAGAAAAAAATTACGAGTCACAATGTGCTGTACGCGTCAAGTCAGCTGCACAAACATCATTGGTACATCAATTCATGTATATACGTCTTCACATATGACCTTCCGCGAAGACATTTTTTATTCATCAAGAGAATCTTCCGCTCAAGTCATCACGGTGGACACGGGAAAAATGTTGGCAAAGCCAGTTGGTGACGTAACACTTCCAATCAAGGTGAATGATGAAGAAGAAAGTCTTGCCGGAAAGGATATATTATTGATACTACGTGTCGCAAATCTTCTATCGGTAAGCAAGATGGCCAATAAGAGTCTTTGATCCGAAAGGATGTGAAGCCGTTGCTCAAAGTGGTGAAATTATACTAACCACAGCAGAGTCGCGCGGAATATATAGGATCGATACGAGTATACAGATACCATACCATGCGAAAGAAGAAAGCGATATGTCACAACATCGAAGACTTGGACATTTTAATAGAAAGCGTCAAGGAATTTTGAAAAAGATGCAGGCTACAGGGATGGAGTTGAATGAAAAAAAAAAGATTCGTGCGTAGATTGAGTTCAAGAGAAACACCACAGAGCGCTTTTTCGAAACTTTGGAAAACGTGAAAAAGATTTTCTAGGAGGATCGAGGTACTTCTTCACACTAATACACGACTGCATGTGAAAAGAATTTATTTATTTCATTAAGAAGAAGAGCGATGTCGCAAAAATCATTCAAGAATTTAAGTCGTTCGTTGAAAATCAAACAGGAGAACGATTGAAAATTTTAAGGACCGACAACGGTACAGAATATCTCTCACGTGAACTACAAGGAATATTCAAAAAGGATGGAGTACAACACCAAGCAACAATCCCCTACAGCCCTCAAAAAAAATGGAGTAGCGGAGTGACTTAACAGGACAATAGTTAAACGCGCACGAACAATGCTGGTTGAGGAAAATCTGCCAAAAGAGTACTGGGCGGCCGACAGCAGCCGGAGTACTGGAGCATGCTTGACAGTCGCGTATCTATTAAATGGATCACCAACCATTACAATTTGAGAAAAAATACCTGAAGAGGCGTGGTCCGATGTGACGTTCAAGTATTCGAATGTAAGGCGATGGTACACGTGCCGAAAGAAAAACGAGAAAAGTGAGACGCTAAAGTTATTGAACACGTGTTCGTTAGTTACTGTGAGAATTCAGCGGGATTTAAATTAATTCATCTAGACAGTAAGAAACCTGTAAAGCGCAGAGATGTCATTTTCTTTGAAGACTCAAGAAGAATCGAAACTCGAGGTGTGTCAAAAAAAGGAAGAAGTTGAGGTAGGTTCCCCGTATCTGCCTGTGGAAATTCACGAAGAAGAAATAAGTAGCCGACGCCAAAGATCGAGACGCAACCGTTGGAAGAAAATAATAGAGAAGAGGAACATGTAGAAGAAAACGGATCGGAAGAAGAAGATCGAGTATCGTCGATAGAAGACGACTAAAAAGAATTCTGCAGTCTAATTACTGACAATAATGAAGAGTAGTTTCTAGAAAACGACGCATCATCCGAAGTAGGAGCAGCTGAAGAAAAAGGAGAGCTTCGCGGATCGACACCAGTAAGAGACCGATGGTTTGCGAAGATTATGTCAGTCATCTAACATACAATAGAGACCCATCGGATTTAGAAACGAGGAAACTCGTAGATCCGCCCCACGACGAAACGAAGAGAAATGTCGATGGAAATATTGAAAGATGGAAAGCAAGACTTGTTGTGTGAGGATGCATGCAACACAAGGACATTGATTGTGTGGAAACATACACACCAGTAATGAGACACAGTCCTCTAGGTATTCTCTTTGCACCGAGAGTAAAATATGGATTAACTGTAGAACATCTCGACGTAATCACAACTTATCGAAATTTTCGTACAACCACCGAAGGAGCTAATAGACGAAACAAACAAGAATGAAGTATGGTAATTGAAGAAAGCAGTCTATGGTTAGAAGCAAAGTGGAAAATCGTGGAATCATAAATTGAAAAATGTTCTGTCGGAAATGAAGTTCAAGTAAATTGAGGCAGATCAATGTATACAGGGTGGCCGATTTGTCTGAACACATTGAAATATTTCGAAAACTACGCATCGGATCAAAAAAAATTCTCAATAAAATTTGTTTACCTGGAATGGGGTCATCCAATGATACCAAAGTCGACCCATCACCCCTACCCCCCCCCCCCCCGGGGGAACTTTGAACTCGTAAATGGGAAGCCCTATTTTTTTATTGCAGATTCGGATTCCCCATAAAAAAATAAGTAACTTTTATCTGAAACATTTTTTTTCGATTCGTGATAGATGGCGCTGTAATCGCAAGGGACCTGATTTTTGCGAATATCTCGAGCAATTACACGTCGGATCGAAAAAAGAAAAAACACATGTTTAATTTTTGTAAAAGCTATTCAGCGATACAAAACTCGATCCACCCTCCCCCCATCCCTACCCCATTGTGGTGAAAATGGGAGTTACTTCAAAATCGTGATTGGAAAACCCTATTTTTTGGGTTTTCAAAAAGACTTGCAGACTCGGGAACAAAAACTAATACGTCAACGTCGTTGTTCCTGGGTAACGCTAAAAGTAGTTGTTAACTTATTGATAAACGAATACATGCTTTCGATTGCAGCGCCATGTGTGAGATAATTTCATATCAACAATAAAGTCAGATCAATGGATTTTGTCATGGAAAACCAGGAAAAAAATAGGGTTTTCCAATCACGATTTTGAAGCAACTTCCATTTTCACCACAATGGGGTAGGGATGGGGGGAGGGTGGATCGAGTTTCGTATCGCTGAATAGCTTTTTGAAAGATGAAACATGTCTTTTTTCTTTTTTCGATCTGATGTGTAATTTCTCGAGATATTCGCAAAAATCAGGTTTCTTGCGATTACAGCGCCATCTATCACGAATCGAAAAAAAAATGTTTCAGATAAAAGTTATTTCTTTTTATTACGGGGAATCCGAATCTGCAATAAAAAATAGGGGGTCTCATTTACGATTTCAAAGTTGCCCCCACCCCCACCCGAGGGGGTAGGGGTAAGGGGTCGACTTTAGTATCATTGGATGACCCCCTTCCAGGCAAACAAATTTTATGGAGAACTTTTTTTGATCCGATGCGTAGTTTTCGAAATATTTTAATGTCTTCAGATAAATCGGCCACCCTGTATACTATAGACGTTGAAGCAGTAACATTTGCGACGCCGCAGTCTATGTCGACGATATACTAATTGTATCGAACGACGAAGATCGATGAAAGGCGTCGAATAAGAAACTAAAAGAGAAGTTCAAGACGAAGGAATTTAGAAAGGTTAATCATATTCTCGGTTTAAGAGTTACAAGAAACAAATAAGCAGGAAAAAAACTGGATCGATCAATGTCTATATATTCAAGAGATACTCGAGAGATTTAATATGTCTGATTGCAAGCCTGTACTTACACGGCTACACGTAAATCAGAAGCTCGATGTCTCCTCGAATGAAGACACCGAAGAAGAACTAGAATAAATTACGAAGGTACCGTACCAGTATGCAGTGGGCGCGTTTCTGTAATTCCAGCGACTAGGCCTAATATACATATGGTAGTACACATGATGAGCATATTGAACAAATATAATCGAGTTCCTCGCAGAATTCACTGAGTAGCGGTAAAACGAGTACTTCTCTATCTGAAAGAAACTCAAGAGCATAGATTGGAGCTTCACAAGGGTGGCCAGATGACTACCGAAGGATTCAGCGATGGTGATTGGGCCAGCGAGCCTGATAATCAACGATCCGTCACATGTTTTATGTTTCTCCTGCAGGGTGCTGCAGTATCCTGGATCAGTCAGACGTTGCGTACCGTGACTTTATCAACTACCGAAGTACAGTACATGGGATTGTCTGCTGCGTGCCAAGAAGCATTATGGTTGAATCAATTGCTACAAGATCTCGATCTCCTACTGCGATAATTTGATCGACGAAATTGTTACGTGACAATAAGGATGCTGTAGCATTAGCACAAGCATATGGATATCGTCAACTAAAAGCACATCGTCATAAAATATCACTTCATCCGTGAAAACATCGAATAAGGAAGAATACTAATTAAATATACTCCGACTGAAAATATAAATGCTGATATCTTGACGAAGGTCTTACCGAATACTTAAAGTTTGTTTTGTTGGAGACGAATCGACATATTGTGATTTAATTTATGGAAAATATATGTTGTATAAAATGAAAAGAGATCAAAAATTTGAAAGTACATGCCGATTAAGTGGGCGCGATGAGTTGTCAATCGTGGGTTAACATTATGTTGGCAGTAAATGTTGTGGCGTTGTATTTCGCTATCTATCATGGCGTCCACTTTGTACAACGCACATGTGTAAATCTCTTTCTCAAGAATTCTCAAGAATTCTGCTCTATCAGTGAGGTAGTGAGTAAACGTATCTCAAGTCGCTATGGCGACTCTTGATGTTGTAATATCAGCGACCTTTCTGACCTTTTTATTTTAAAAAACTTTCCTTTTTCTGCTACGACAAGACATGACTGACAAAGCATTTATTGCTAATCCATGTACTGCGGGAAAGAAAGGGGAGGTTACTCTTAGTTAAATCTGCTACTTTTTCAGTATACCTGACGTATATTATCAGAATTTTATATGAGGGTCGATCAATAAATAGTCGGCCTTGCGTCATCTGTTGGTCGAGGAAAGAAATCAATAGCGACGTTTAGTAGTGCCATCCTTCACATGACTGTTGTCAAAGTTTTAGCTCGCTGCGACGTTTAGTTTGCGTTTGACAGCGTCGAAAGACGAACAACTTTTGTGTTTTTACAAAAATGGAAAAAATCGAGTATCGTGCAGTGATTCGATTTTTGTTTTTGAAAAAGAAAACGAACAATGAAATCAAAGCGGAGCTAGACGAAGTTTATACGGACCTTGCACCTTCGTTATCAACCATTAAATGAGCCGCTCAGTGCACACATCGATTAACTCCATAAAACGAAAAGTTGAGAAACGCGATGATGTAATGTATATTGTTTTTAAAAATTCCTCTGATAATATGAATTCAAATATATAATGTGGAATGCATAATTGCAGATATAGCTTTCATCTAACGGTATATAAAATTAATAAGAAAGAATAGCCAACAAACAATCGTCAGTAATGTTACAGTTTTTATGTGACTGATGGAGTTAATCGATTTGGCAACTGAAAAAAGTAATAAAGTTAAATTTAGTCTTTTCATTTTTAAGTTTTTATTACAGAAAAAGTTAGTTATTATACATTTTTATCACAGCTTTTCCATAAAAATGAATGTTGGCAGTTCGGTTATAAAATAATTTTCGTAATTAATTCATAGCAGCTTTATGTTAGCGGCATTATTCTTTGGGATAATTCAGCAATATTATAAATAATGTCTTCTTAATCAGCTGTATGCGAGGATTCGTCATTTCGATTTGTTGACAAGTTCTTATAGTAATCGTGTTTAACAGGAGGAATGAATTTTAGCAGGTCCATCATGTCTCTCCATTTTTCCTTTGTCACAGTTCTACCTTTAGGATATAATAAAGGCTGATCTATATTTTTCAAACTTTGCGGTCTACCCACTAAAGATTTTCTTATATTAATGACTTGAAATTCTGTATCTTCATTATAGTCACATTTGAATTGTATGAGATAGGGTTTGGACCTTTCTAACTTTATCCAGCGTATTTTAAGCCAATTTACTGGAAGCCCTATGACGGTTACTTTTCTGTTAATGATAGACTGTTCTAAAGGTTTTGTTGACAAAAAATCTTGGTGAGTCATTTGGATTAGATGAAACGGCGCTTTCCTTTTACATGTTTTGATTATATGGTACCAATCATCTGGTGAAAAAATGTTTCGATTTTTTTTCGCACATGACTCAATAATGGCAAAATCTGAGTCATTGGGCAAATAGCTGTGTCCACTTACCAAAAATTTTCTTACGAATATTATTGAGAGGGAGAGAGCATCTTCGGCTGTTTACAAACAAATAAGCGTCGATGCACGGCCAGAACAGATACGGCGTTACTGAAACGATTTACATTAGAGTATGGAGTTAATCGAAATGGCTTCTGAAATAAATTACTTATTATTCAGTGGCCAAAAAAATTTGCTATTTAACGGTGCTAATATTTATTATTCAGGAAAGTTATTGTAAATATAAAAAGTTATGACTATACCAAGGGCTTTGACACTTAAATTTAAGATTTTTCAAAAAGTGGAGTTAATCGATGTGTGCATTGAGCGGCTCAAATATTGGATAGCTGAATTTAAACGCGGTCGTACGAGCATTGTTGATGATGAATGTCCAGATCGTCCAAATGAGGTCGTCATACCGGAAACAATTGAAAAAGTCCACGATATGGTGTTAAATGATCGGAGACTAAAAGTGCGTGAGATTGCTGAGGCCACAGGCATATCATATGGCTCAGTGATTTCAATCCTGAGTGATCAGTTGGGTATGAAAAAGTTATCCGCAAGATGGGTGCCGCGTTTGCTCACTGTCGACCATAAAAGAGAACGTGTAGCTGATGGTCAAAATTCATGAATTTAAATACGAATTGCTTTCGCATCCACCGTATTCTCCATATTTGACCCCCTCCGACTACTTTCTGTTTCCAAACCTGAAAAAATTGCTTGGCGAAAAGAGATTTGGTTCCAGAGATGACCTCATCGCCGAAACAGAGACCTGTTTTGAGAACCTTCCGAAATCGTATTATTCGGAGGGCATCAAAAAATTGGAAAATCGTTGGAATAAGTGTATCGAGCTAAAAGGAGATTATGTTGAGAAATAAAAAGATTTTTGTTAAAAAAAACGCGATTTTCTTTACCAAGCCGACTATTTATTGATCAACCCTCGTAGCTTCTGCTATTATTTAAAAAATATAATAACAAGTACTATTTATTCTGTCGTGATTATGATGCTGGGAATCTTTTTGTGGAGTCTGCACACATGTCTGAACCCTCTGTACAATAAGCAGCGAAATACTAACAAGTGTTAGTTACTAACATCTTGTAAGTGTGAATCTTGTCATAAAAGTAGTTTTTCATATCTTTGGGTTAGAAATTAAACTGTATTCGGTGAAAAAATGATATATCAAAATATCTGTTTTAACACAATTTTATTAATTATGTGCCGAATAAATCCTGATGAGAGAGCGTGAAGCAGCCCGTGCTTCAAAGCATGCCACGAAGTGAGACATGTGATGATGCACAAAATGACAATTTACCATCTCACATTGATTGAATTTATTTAAATCATCAATGTGCCACCTTGGCGTTGAATTTTAGTCCTGATGAGCACGTTTGAGGTTGAGAAGTCCGAGAAATTCGATGAGATAATATCCCGTCGAGTAGAGGCAAGTGATGCTTACTTGGCGGTTATCACAAGAGTACCGAAAATTAGCAAGATGGCTGGGTTATTCGAAAGCGTCGTTAAGCGGGGCTACTGCCAACCGAGAGATAGATCGTAGTCTCTCACGTGAGTTGAGTGTATGTGAGGTGCTGTCACCCGGCTACACGCATGGCAGCCGAGCGCAGCGAGGCACCAGCAGCGTCGGGTCATCGCACAGTAATCATAGTGGCTGCTTGCCAGCTGTTTTCTCAACAATATCAAAGTATAGAAGCATCGAAATATTATTATATAATTCTATATACTTAATATTCAATATATACGGTAGATTATATTTGTGATTTGTTTATGAATAAGTTAGCGTTATTATTGTTGTGTAGCTTCATCGTTAGAACGTTATTGAGATAAGACACTATTTTATTTCCAAATATGTTTCAGTGTTTATTTAGAAAAATCATTGTACAGTCTAAATCCTATGTGAATAATTTTTAGTAACTCGGTGTGTGTTAATTTTTCAACACCAATGGATTACCAATACCAAAGTCATTGTTATACATCTTCCGATGAATTGTCTGCAGGTGTCCGTGGCTTTGAGTATTGAAACTCTGGACATCCGTGGACTGTATACTCTGGCCTCTTGGCTATCGAGATCAACCGGCGATTTTATGGTTAAGCTGAGTGACGTCATTGTCCAGGGTGTAGCGAAATTGGAAGTGGGAAATGACGGAAAGCTTCATGCTCAGGATATTGACATGGACCTGACCTTCCAGAATATTGATATCGATTTCAAGAACCTTGGATTTCTTGGCTCCGTTTTCCAGGGGGTCATCAATTCCGTAGGAACTTTCATATTTGACAGTATCAAGCCTTTCATACTAAAAGAGGTCAATACGAATGTGAGGTAAGGCAATTCAATTTCCCGATATTTTGAGCACTTCAAGGAGAAGCTCAAGTTACGTAACCTATCGCCCGAGAACCTGCATGTACAAGAGAGACAGAGCTAAAAACTTTTATCATATCGTTCTGGAACCGGGATTTTATGATAAATGTTGGATGTGTGGAGCTTGCTTCGTGCCACATTCACGTGCCCCACTCTTTTGACATCCCTAAAAAAATCTGGGTCAAGAAAATGTCGGTATGGAATCTCTTCTTATCTTTATTGCTGGTTGGATGATTATCACTCTCGTCATTTTGATCCAGCAGATATTAGATAAACGGTTAAATCTGAGAATTATATTTCATTATGTTTGTATATTTGTGTTGACAAAATTATACGGTCCTTCACCGCTTATTTAAGCAAGAAATCTCGACATGAAAATGACAAAACTAACACTATGTCATACGAGATTATTCCTGAATCCATAACGTATTACGGAATACCATGTCTACTGCAATTAGATATTAGCGTTAAAATGAAGATGCTATTTGTAGATCAGATTATGATGATTTTAATGCAAGCGTTGAAAATGTGCCTTGCCAAATGTTTTGAATGAAAATTTCGACATACGACACAAGAGAATGGGTGATCTGAATCAAACTTTTTTTTTTATAAATAAACGTATTTTGACTGTCTATTTAGTAAAGAAGAACAAAAACGCGTCAAGTGGGACACCTTTTATATAGCATCTTCTTTATAATTGTCATTACAATTTTTTTTTAATTCTCTCGAACAAATGAATGTATTCTAACTTTTCGCGACATCATGTCTGTCGTTGAGTCGTGAATTAATAAAATTCACTTTTTACCCGATGTTTTATGAATATTCCACTTTCCTAGGTGAGTACTATGCACTTCGGATAATTTAACGAGAGCCTGTGCACTGAGCTGGAGCTACGTGTTTCTACGATTTTTTGTTAATACTTTTGTGTATTTAAATGAGTACTTCGTTTAGGATGTTTATCTCATTTGTCTGATTAGACGGGGGTTACGTTCTTCATCATTGATCCTCGTTCTACGGGAATGATAAAGAATTTTGAGTTTTGTTGAGAATTTTTATTTTTAACGGGCACTCGGTCCTCGTGGACTATTATGCCCGAGCTCCTTGCGGGGCAAACCTTTTCACCTTGTCGGACCCACGGGCAAGCCAGCCTCCCGCGGGACGCGTAGAAGCCTACTCGCCTCCACGTGCTTCAGTTTGAATTCGTTGTTGGTCGGGGCCCCGAGTACATCAGTCCTAACGTCATCTAGTCCCCTGCATCGCATTATGAAATGAAGAGAAGTGTCGTTTTCAGCTTTGTACTTTTGATAGACCAATTTATCAGCAAAATTCAGTCGCACTAAGTGCTTCTCCGTGCACACCATAAGGTGCGTATAGTGGTCACCGGGCATTGCTCCGTGACCAGTTTCGCGACCAGCCGCAGTTGAGCTCGGTCAAGGTCGGCCAGCATGGTTCCTAACTTCACCGAGGGCCCTGAAAACTGTGCCTCTGTATGCCCGATCCCTGGGCCTCGTCTCCAGAGGTTCGAGAATTGCTCCGTGGCCCATTTCTTCGTCACCTTTTCACAAGTCCCATGGTGACGCCTAAGGCACAAATGTCCGCCAACTCGTGACTCGAAACGCCGAATCTGTCCACTCCATATGCTCTCTCGTTGCCATTGATACTACCGTGACCTGGTACCTATAGCAGTTTGACTCTGTTATCCCTAGCAAACTGTGATAACAGATTTGTACAGTCCCTTGCCAGCCCCGACTTGACCACAACGTTGTGTAGTTGTCTGAACGTAGCACGACTGTCGCTGCGTATATAGATACGTTTGCTTCTATATCTTTTGCTCGGGATACTACAGACGCCAGCCCGGATTGCAAACATCTCCACTTGGAAAACCGAAATGGTGTGGCCCAGAGCGAACGACCAGTCAGAGTATGGTCCTTTGCACCATACTCTGACTTTGACCCGTCCGTTTACCAGACTAGACCGCCGGGTGACATCACTCTGCTGTGTTCTTCGCTCCATGCCTGCCTGTCGGGGAAGAAGACCTGATCATTAAAGTTGCAGTGGTGTTCCTGCGGTCACCTGTCCTCTCCAAGCCGGGTGATCTCTTCGAGACACTTGCCATTGATGAGTAGCCGAATGGCCGCGTTTCTTACACCTGCCTCTGATGTGATATTCGGATTCAGGACGTTAAGTAGAGTCCCTGTCTGTCTTTGCCTTCATAGCTTGAGTATGGATTGAATTGGCGGCGCGAACTTGCTCAACTCCTTGTTCCACCACGCCACTTTTTTCCCGCTCTTGCGTTCTTTCAGAAGGCACGCATCTACGTAGGATTGGATGACGGACGAATTCAGAACCGACCCCCTCTTCGATCCTCCCGTCGGTCCTGAGCCAGCCCCCGTCCTCCGCCCCCCGAGCGCCACGCGCTCAGTTCATCTTTGCAGAGGGTCCAGTCTACAGCCCTGAGGTTCCGGTAAGACGCAGTCACGCGCTGGGCTCTTTCAACCTACATACTGATGAGAATTCGACGGTGATCCAAGAGAGCGTCCTCGTCATTCACTCGCCAGTCTTTAATCTACTGTGCCCCAGATAAAGTGGTGCGAATTCGCATCGTACCAAATCACCACATTCAGTCCCCCTTACGGCAGTGATGTACCACGGCTCTTGGTTCCCTCGTAGGTGGGGATCCGTCCAAGTCGTATAAGAGGTACGCTAAGCTTATGATGAGGTCTGTCCCCCCCCCCCCCCCCAGTCGTAGCTTAACCGTAGATCTTTGCCGCAGAACCTGTTACGATTCAGAGTCTTTTATTCACGAAGACACAGGCCCTTGGATCGACCGCGGTGGGGTCGTATATTAACGTCCCGTGGCTCTGGTTTATCCCTTTCACTAGCCCCTAGTGAATCGAAGGTTCTTGTATCAGGGATACATCTGTCTGCCCCAATGCAAGGTCCCGGCTTAAAACAGCTGAGGCCGCTTTGCAATGTTGCAGGTTACTCTGAGGGTAATCGACCGTCTCTACACCCACGATCATGTTCCCACGAGTTTTCAGAAAAAATGGCCCACCATCACAGAGCCTGCTTACAAGGCTGCATGGTGAGGCTGCTTACAATATGGGTCGCCCAGTGCCCCAAAGGCATCGTTTACGGCACTATAACCCAAGCGTCATTCAGCTACCGGCACGATAGCTTCCACCTTAGTTTGGTCCGCGGCAGGGCTTTTGTCCCCCTAAGCCGGTTCTTTAGGTCAACCGGGTTCCCTACAGCTCCGGTTGGCCAGGGTCCTCTATCGCATCTCCAACGCCCACGGTCGTACTTCTAACTGCCACCTGAAGACACGCTCGCTGGGTCTCAGCCGCTTGGGGAACCGAGGATGGTGTTCTACTTTATCGGTGGATGGTGTAAGATATTTGTGAATCCACGATTACTATAATTGCCAAATCAGTTTTAAATTCACGCTATGGCTGTTGACATGGTTCGAATTTAATACGCGATTTTTAATGGATACAGTTTTATTCCCAACTTAATTGGTTTTTAATTCATACGTGGTCTAATGTCACAGTATGGAGCTTAACACTTAATTTGTGGAATTATTATGTTGTCGCCCCTATTCATCTATTAGCACGATTTCTTAAATCCAAGAAAACAGGAATTCTCCTGGTAGTTGGACTAATCAATTGATTTTAACTTCATACTGTGAGCTGATGACGGGGTATGAAGCTTAACACTCAATTTATTTAACGTTTCTGTGTTATTTTTTCGCGTGACAGCTTAACCCTGCCTCGCAACGCGTTAAGACAAACCGTCCGATTTGTTGATAGACAGTAGTATGATAATTGGACATTGTTCTCATTATTTCGTTTTATTTATTTGAGCTGAACTTCGAATCCTATACTTCTGAAACTTCTTTGTGATTTTATTTGAGGAATTCGTATTAGCTCGTATAATGGACATAAGATGGCGATTCGTTGTTATCGTCGAGAGGGTCTGGTCTTGTGAGTGGGCCTAGTCGACTGCCTTTGTTCTTTGTTATTGTTTCATTTTTCCCATGGTACGTGCTATCTGTTCACTGTACCATACGGAGTTCGCACTGTGTCGACGACATGCGATCTGTATTCCTAATACTGTGGCTTTATAATTTCAATGTCAACCGTTTATTTGATCACCTCCAGGGGTTATCGATAAGACGTTTTACCTTAATTCTGTTGAGGTATAGATATACGCAAAGGCTTGCCGATCATTGGTCCATATATGATAGAAGATCGCTTTCTTGGCACACACAACCGTATGATATGTGCGGAGTCGAGGAAGTCGGGACACCGTGCCCGGGGTACTGTGACTCACGTAAATTAACTTCTTTACTGATGGGTAGCCGTGGCGCCGTACATGGTGACCTGTTAAAAAAGAGTGTCCTATCACGTCGAAAGAGGAGTAGCTATGCGCTGTGCATAGGAACCTTGTTATTTTAGAGAGAATCATTCGATTCGGTCGAAATAACTGACAGCCAAAACGCGATGCATGGGAACTGGAGTCGTCGAAAAAACTCTGACAATAAATGAATTTGAAAATAAGATCGGTGTTGTAGGATATACAACTTGCTCTTATGAATTTGTTTCAAATAAGAGTACCGAAGTACGTCGCGTCGCATCTGTTATGCCGGTACCGGGTAATTAGATTATTCGGTATTCGGTGTAATATTAAAAAGTTATTATTTTTCGGGATCGTTTGCCGATAAGGAGATGGATCTCGAGTTATCGATGAAAACACGAATTTATGTAAAAGGAAGTATTTATTATAGGCAACGGTGACTTTCCGTTGTCTATTTAGAAGTAAAGTAAGAAAGTACAATAATGCGTTGTTTCGAGAATTTCACGAGGAACCAACCGTTCTCTGCTAAGTCGAAATTAATTCTGTCCTTTCGTAAAGCAGTTGCTAACTGTCTTCACGAAAATCCCTTAGTTGGCAGCTTTAGCTTTAGCCTATCGTAGATCGCCTCGCGAGTCGCTTCATGCTACGTCGGCGTCTACTTCGCATCCCGTCTTGTATGGCAGCTATCTTTCAGAATTCCATCTCTAACTGTGTCCGCTAAGGAATATTCCTGAGAATACGTTAGAGGAATATTCCGCGACACAACATCCCTCCCCCCTTAAAAGGAAAAATTTTTTCTTTAAAAAATTTTTTCTTCGATTGGTTTCTCGTTTGAAGTTATATAACAATACAATAAAATTTTTAATTTTTTCATTTGTAACGATGAAGTTTTTCCTTTTGCTTCTTATCGTTTTTCGTGCCGAGCGAGTCGTTCTCGGTTGAGGGGACGGGTGCATAACCTGGCCAGCTCGGATCGCGGTTGCTCTTCTGGCTGATGTCGTCCGATCGGCTCGAGGTTGATGTTTACCTCGGCTGTTGCCGGGGTCGTTGCCTCGCTTGTCCTTGTTGGCGTTCGGTTTCGTTGATGCCTATAATATTTAAACAGAACATAGCCAACCAAGGCTATTGGCGCTACTGCACCCAGTGAGTAAAAACTCAGATTGTGGATGTGTTGCATCCCGTCTCCGGCAGTATTGAGGTTGTCCATGATTTGGTCGGCTCGAGCTCCGAGCTTTTGAAGCTCTTCCGGGTCTCGCAGCACGCTCTGTAATGGAATTGTCCTCTCGGTCTGCGTAGGGGGTGCCTGAACTTCAATTTCCGTTAATTTTAAATTGAACGACGGGAGGTAGTTTTTTCGGATGATCTGCGATGTTCGCCCGATGGTTTTGATGCTGAAATCTCGGGCGGTTACTATACATACGCCTACCGAAGCCAGTATTCCCTTATTATTTAACATTTTAAGCCGAGTGGGATTTTTCCCACAATTTCTTGCATTAGGACGATGAGGGGATGGGTTAGTTAGATAACCCTTTTCGCGCATTTCTCGCCGTTATCTGTGTCCATTTTCGCTGTAGGCCTTTCTGTGCTCTATTCAGCGTTGGGACTAGATTGTCTACGCGTGCCTTCTTCCTCACTCTGAGGCTCATTAACATGTGTATATCAACCGAATAGAGTGTGCGCGGTATTCTTTTTACACTCTACGCCGAACACTATCCTGTGTCAGCATTAATACGCTATACATTTTTCGTGATGCTTTTCTGGCACGGTCACAGTATTCCGTCCCCTCCGGATTGCGTAATGAAATTGCAATTTCTTTTCAATTGTTTCGTTCAATATATTTTTCCGATATGTATACGCTCTTTTTCCTGTTGATAAAATTAGGTCTCCTAAGACCTCTTCTACTTTATTGGAGCTCCCTACCCTGCGTCCTGAGGGGCTCCTTCCCACATTTATGTTCTAGCTAATATTTAGTTTTAACTAGCTATAAGTATTCGAATTCCTTAATTCCTGAGCTATTAGTGCTCGATAAAGAGCTTCAGGCGGTTTGCGTGCACCGCCTGGATTTTACGTCCCTTCCGGACCACGTAGTTGACGGGGGGCCTCTTCTCTACTATTTAGTGAGGACCCGTCCACTTCGGAGTCAGGTTGGCTGACCGCCCCCTTCGCACCGTCCCGTCATGGAGGAGTACGCGTTCGCCGGCGCGGTACTCCTGCACCTTTACGCCATGGTCGTATGTAGTCTTCGACCGTCTTTTCGCGCCTTCCAGGTTGTCTCGTGCTACAGTCCATGCGGCGCGTAGTCGTTCGCGTAACTCTTGGACGTAGTCGTCGTACGCATAGGTGCGGCGGGGCTCCTGCTTCACGGCAGTCGGTAACTCCGCTTCGCGTCCGTATACCAATACATGGGGTGACAATCCGGTCCCCGTATGTGGAGTGGTGTTGTACGTGAACATCGCGTACGGCAGCCACTCATCCCAATTACCTTGATCCTCATCTATGAAATTTTTTAGGTACTCAGCGAGGGTGCGATGCGATCTTTCTAACGCGCCGTTTGATTCCGGATGGTTGGCCGTCGTTTGTATCTTCTTGATTCGCAGCAGTCGACACATTCCTTTGGAGGTCGAGCTGAGGAAGTTCGTACCCTGATCTGGTAATATTGTTTCCGGAGTTCCGTGTCGGCAAATCAATTCTTCTACGAGCGCCTTTGCTACTGTCGAAACCTCTTGGTTCGGCAGTGGAATCGCTGCGCTGTATTTTGTAAGCGAGTCCTGGAACGTGAGTATATATTTTTTCCCGGAAGCGCTTTCCGGTAACGGTCCTACGATGTCGACCGCAACTTTTTCGAACGACCTCGATGGGGTGTCAGTTACCACCATTGGTACTCGTCCCCTTTTCCCGATTTTATTTTTCTGGCAGGGTTCGCAGGATGTTATGTAGTTTTCTAAGTCCCTTCTTATGCCGGGCCAGTCGTACTTGGTCCGGATCCGATGCAGCGTACGCCTGATACCTTGATGTCCTCCTATGGGGGTGTTGTGGTATTCTCTAATTATTTTCTGGCGGTCATCGGCAGAAGGAGTGGCTACGCCACTGCGGCAGTCGCTATACTCTTTTATAACGCTGTCTCCGTCCGCGCTGCTGGAAGTTCGTGGGCTACGGGCCCCGCCGTGCCTCGCTTCCTCAGCAGGCCTTTGCGGTGTTCTGTCCGCAATTTTTTCGCTCGGCGTGCCTACCGTAAGCTCCGCCGTTGGGTCGCTCTCTGTCTCGAGCGGCCTTGCAACGTTTGCCTTCGCGGCCTTCCGCGCTTCGCGGGTCCGCCATGCTGTGCTGGGCCCGCTCCGTCCTTGTCAGCGGTGCTCGCAGTCTTACCAGTGGCTTGCGTATGTAGCTTGCGTGGTCTGCCCCTTCCCCGACCGCACGGCTTTTCGGCGGGGCTGTGAGGTTCAGTAGAGCGATCTGCATGCACGCTGCGAATCTCTCTATCCTTTTCTGGCGCATTGACCAGCGCGGCCTCTCTCTTTGCCGCGTTGCTAGGCTGGCCCGGGGTATTCTCGGCTCTCCGCATTGTGTGGCTGTCCGTACCCGGGCGCTTGCTGTCCTCGTCTCGCTCGCGGGCGAGCTTGACCTCTCGCTCCAGCGAGCTACCATGGCTATACGGGGTATCTTCGGCTGTCCGCTTTGTGCGGTCTTTCGTGGTGCCTACTTGCCCCGTCGTGCTGTCCTCTTCCGACTCACGGGCTTCGTTCCTAGCTCTCGCTTGGGTCCTCGTAGTAGCGAATATACGACTTAACGCATCGGCGTTTGTATTACGCTTTCCGGCCTTATATTCAACGTTAAATTCGTGTTCGGCTAATTTAATTTTCCAACGCATTAATCTCGAGCCTGGGTCCTTTACTCCGAACAGCCAGGTGAGCGGTTGGTGGTCCGTCACTACCGTAAAACGTGTACCATAAATATATGGTCGGAATTGAGCGAGGGCCCAAACTATGGCGAGTAGCTCTTTTTCCGTGGTTGTATAATTGAGCTCGGCCTTTGACATGGTGCGGCTCGCGTAACATATGGGCAAATCGTCCCCGATCTTGCCTTGCGATAAGATTGCGCCGAGCGCCCTGTCTGAGGCATCTGTCGTTACAACAAACGGCTTCGTGAAGTCTGGATACTGCAGTATCGGTGCTGTGGTAAGGGCTGTCTTCAGTTCTTCGGAGGCAGCGTCTCTTACTGCGGTCCACTCGAATTCGACCCCTTTCTGGGTTAATTCTGTGAGTGGCTTCGCGGTTCTCGAGAAGTCCTTGATGAATTTTCGATAGTAGCCAGCTAGTCCGAGGAAAGATTGTACTCCTTTTATATTTCTCGGTACTGGGAATTCCCTTACTGCTTCCAGTTTCTGCGGATCAGCACGTACGCCCTCTTTGGATATGATGTGGCCGAGGTACTGCGTTTCCTTGCGCAGGAACTGGCACTTGCTCGGTTGCACTGCTAATCTGGCTTCTCTTAGCCGCTGCAGTACCTCTCGTAACCTGTCATTGTGCTCCTTGAAGGTTTTGCCGTGAATTACTATGTCGTCTAAGTACACATAGCATTTGACGCCCTGTAGTCCTGCCAGCGCGGAGTTCATCAACCTCTGGAAGGTCGGTGGGGCGTTTTTGAGTCCGAAAGGCATTCGGTTATACTCGAAATGGCCCTGTGGTGTGGAAAATGCGGTCTTTTCCTTGTCTTGCTTTGCCATCGGGATTTGATGAAATCCAGAGGCGAGATCCAAGGTCGTATAGTATCGGGCCCTTCCCAGCTGGTCCAATATCTCGGTGATATTAGGCAGAGGGTACGAGTCTCCGATGGTGGCTTCGTTCAGCTTCCGAAAGTCCACTACTACGCGCATTTTTCTCTCTCCGGCTGCGTCAGGTTTCTTCGCTACAACCAGCAGCGGGGCGTTCCATTGACTCCGGCTAGGTTGGACAATGCCTTCCTCAAGCATTTCGCGGGTCTGCCTCTCCACTTCTCTCTTGTGGGTCTCGGGCAGCCTGTATGGGTGCACCTTAATGGGCTGCACTCCCTCCTTAAGGGGTATCACATGCTCTACCATAGGCGTGCATGGCAGCCTGTCCCCCAGGAGGTGGAACACATCTTCGTATTCTTTTGTGATCTCATCGAGCGCTTCGCGCTCTTCCTTATTGAGATTTCGTGCGTCTAGCTCTTGAGCTAGTCGCGCGAGGCGGTCGGCCCCTCGCTCCGCGCTGACGGTGCATACTTCGGGCGTCGCGGCCTCGGGACCGTGACCCACTGCCGTTATCTCTAGAGGCTCGAGTTCCACCACCGGGCGTTGTACCTCAACAGCCTTCTCTGTGGTGTTTATTAGACTTACTGCACAGCTGCTACCGTGCGGCGGCGTGATGCAGGCTCCCATTATTACTCCTTTTCCGAGTTCCATTTTAGAGAGCAGTCCGATAAATTTGCTCTTGGTCGCGGCGTAAGCGACGGTCTCGCTGCGCGGCGGCAGGGTCATCTTCACCGAACCATCTAGAAGCGGCATGCAATGTCCGTATAGTTTAATCATTTCGCCGTGCAAGATATCTGCTTTATGATGTTTAATGAAGTCCATACCAAGCAGTCCGTTGACCTTCAACGGCACGGTGCTCGGAACGATGTAAAACTAATGCTCTACATTTAGAGCCGGCGTCTCGAGCGTGATGTTCGCCATTCCTAGAGGAGTAAATTTTTCTCCCGCCACCCCTTGTAATTCCACTTTGCAGTCTTTCACCATAGTCTCGGGTTTGAGACAGTCTTCTTTAATGATGCTGCATTGGGCTCCGGTGTCTGCCTTGAGGGTGAGTACCCCAGACACGGCCAGCGATGCAATAATATCGAAATCACTGGCGGTGGCACTCGACGCCGGCAACGTTACTTGTAGCAGTTGTAGCTTGCTTGCGGGCTTTTCCTGGGCTGTTAGTGTGTTCAGCCTCATCGTTGCCAGCGGGCGGGTGTCCGTGTTATTCCGACCGGTACTCGTCGTTACTGTCGTTTTTTTTTCCTTATCTTCCGAGTCCTTTTGACGTTGGGGCTGCTGTGTCGTCCGAGCGGGTTCGCTCTGGTTTAGCGATAACCTCTTTCTACAGTCCCTCCACACGTGGCCCTTCTTCTGGCAGTAGTTGCACACGATGTCGACGTTGTGTATGGACTTATTTTCACTGGGCATTGGCAGGCTCACTCTTCCCGATCTCCGGGTGCAGTCTCGTGCCAAGTGTCCGGCGTTCCCGCAGGTGAAACAATTTTCGTTCTGCCGGGATGGTGCGCCCTGGGACCTTCTGGGGTGGCTCGACGCTCCCCCTAGCCCTCCCTTAGGCTGCACCATGTTGGTTATCTCTATGGCCCCGGCCACGGAGTCATGCAACGTTTGGTAATTTCGAGCACGTACCAGCACTTGCACCTGGCCGTGCAGGCCGTTTTCGAAGTTGGCCTGTGCGCTTCGTCGTGTGACGCTCTCGACGGTAATCTTTTGATCCTCGGTTTGCAACGGCTCGCAGAGTATCTCGGCGATGTCTACCGTGATCCGCTCCGTCCGTGCCGCGTAGGCGGCTATGTCCTCGTTCTGTCCCTGCCGGAGGGAGCTGAACTCCATTTGCAGCGCGGCCAGGGACTTTCGTTGTCCGTACAACGCTTCCAACTCGCTCCTGAGTTGCGCCATGGTGCCGATGGTTTTGTGCTGCAGTTGTCTTGCAGCTGCACCTTCTAGCTTACTCATAACGATCAACTCGAGGAGGGTGTCGTGCTCCTCCTCTGCTACCCTGCGGAATATCGTCTCGCAGGACTTTAAGAAGAGAGGCAATGCCTTTGAATCTTTGCCGTCGAATGTTTTTACCATTTTTATTCGGAGACTGAGGCTGAGCATGTTTGAGGGCCTCTGCGTCTCCTCGAATCGCGCGCGTCTCGGGGGCAGCGCGGGGGGCGGGATGTCCTCCATCCCAGCTCCTCCTAGCCGTCGCTGGAGCTCGGCAATTTGCTCCCGTAAGGAGTGGATTAGTTCGTATTTGTCTGCACCTACCTCGTTGAGCGTGCTCGCCAAGTTTCGTCTTGCTGACGGTGTTTCAACCCCCTGTAGCTCGCGATCGAGTTCGCGTCGACTTTGCTCGTGCTCGCGCTGCAGCCTTTCGCACTGCCGTCGAGCTCTTACCAAGTCACGGTGGCTCCGGTCGATTGCCTCTAAACGATCTTGTACTCTCGAAGTCACTGATCGTGCCGTTGTACCGGTGGCTGACGGGAAACCTACGCGATCTATCGTTTGCAAGCTTCCGAGTTCCCGCTCATCCATGTCCTCATCTAGGTATTCAGGCGTTCGTTCGCCAGTAGCCATATTGAACACGTCGTCGCTACCTATGCTATTGTTATCTCGAAATGCCGTGCCCCTGAGAGGGTTTACGCTGAACTCGGCGTCCAGTCGGCCTGCGACGGCCTCTTGCCTATCGGTGGGGATTCGTCCCGACGGCGCGAGCTCTGTTAACGCCCTGCGCGCTTCGTATACTATTTCCCCTACGGCGGCAGCTAATCCAGCTGTGGAGTCTGCCCCTTCGCCGGGAGTCGCAGTTCCTAATGAATTGACTCTACGTTTCGGTTTCGCTCCCCTAAATATCGGCATGTTGCTAGTTTCGCGGTGGACAAACTCTAAAATATGCTCACAAAATTTCTAGAGATATTTTTCCCAAATTTTCCAAAATATTTTTCCTGACTGGCTTCAGTTTATTGGCTATGTATGAGTATAAAGTAACCGCCACTTACAGAAAGATGATCTGGTAGACGGTTCTTTCCATTGCGATGTCCTCGGGTGCTGTTCCTTCGGTGCTGTAGACCCGTTGTCTCTTAGCTTACCTCGAAGGTTGGTCCAGTTGTCCTCCCTGGTACCGTTGACCCGTATCTCCGTTGGTTCCTGGGCTCGTCCTTGGTGCGTCGCCAACGATTGCGCGACGGCTTCTTTTCGAGTAGCTGCTATGCGTACTCGGTTGCACACTTTGTGCGGTTTTCCGCGACTTGACGTGACACCGTCAATCGGGACTTTAAACGGTTGACCAATACGTCACCCCGCACCGACGTTCACTTCACGCTTCGCGTTAGATTAGTCGGGTTTTCACGAACTACACTGGTGTCCTTGCACGCGTCGTAGTCGTCACTTCAGAGTATTCTCAACTTTGTCCAAAACACTTTTGTCCTAATAAATCGCGAATCACTTAACTTCGGCAGATCCCACCGCTGCCACCAAATGTTATGCCGGTACCGAGTAATTGGATTATTCGGTAGTCGGTATAATATTAAAAGTTATTATTTTTTGGGATCGTTTGCCGATAAGGAGATGGATCTCGAGTGAAAGATGGAAACGCGAATTTATATAAAAGGAAGTATTTATTATAAGCCACGGTAACTTTCCGTTGCCTATTTATATATCAAAGTAAGAAGTACAATAATGCGTTGTTTCGAGTATAAAACGAGGAACTAACCGTTCTCTTTTCAATCTAATTTAATACTGTCCTTTCGTAAAGCAGTTGCTAACTGTCTTCACGAAAATCCCTTAGTTGGCAGCTTTAGCTTTAGCTTATCGTAGATCGCCTCGCGAGTCGCTTCATGCTGCGTCGGCGTCTACTTCGCATCCCGTCTTGTATGACAGCTATCTTTCAGAATTCCATCTCTAACTGTGTCCGCTAAGGAATATTCCTGAGAATACGTTAGAGGAATATTCCGCGACACAACAGAACGAATGATGGAATAAAGGTGGTATTAAACGAAGTTTGCGGGAACTCTGCACCTTCGTTTACAGTAATCAAATATTGGATAGTTGGATTCAACCGTCTCTGCACAAGCATTTGTGATAAACGTTCAGGCCATCCAAATAGGGACCCTGTTGTGACGCGGAATATTCCACTTCGTATTTTCGGGAATATCCCATAGCTGAAACATTGGAATTCGTTCAAGACAGGAAACGAAGTCCAATACCTGATCGTACGATCAACACCAAGAACGCGGACGCAGCATGCGGCGACTCGCTCGGCGATCGACGATAGGCTAAAGCAAAAATTGCGAACTAAGGGATTTTCGCGAACACAGTTAGCAACTGCTTTACGACAATCAGTTTTTAAAGTAGACTCAAAGAGAACGGGTCGGTTCCTTGTCAATTACTCGAAACAACAGAATTATTGTACATTCTTTTTATTGACTTTTAAATAGACAACGGAATGTTACCGCTGTCGATAATAAATGCTACCATTTTACATAAATTCACGTTTACACAATTTACTCGAGATCTATCTTCTTGTCCGCGAACGATCCCGAAAAATGATAACTTTTTAATATTATACCGAATACCGAATAATCCAGTTACGCAGTACCGGCATAACATTTGGCGGCAGCGGTGGGACCTGCTGAAGTTAAGTGATACGTGATTTATTTGGACAAAAAGTGTTTTGGACAGAGTAAATAAGAGTGACTCTGAAGTGACGACTACGACTCGTGCAAAGGACGCCAGTGTAGTTCGTAAAAACCCGACTAAGGTAAAGCGAAAGCGCGAAGTGTACGTCGGTGCGGTGTGACATATCGGTCAACCGTTTAAACTCCCGATTGACGGTGTTATGTCGAGTCGCGGAAAAACGCACAAAGTGTTCAACCAAGTACTCGCAGCAGCTACTTGCGAAGAAGCCGTCGTGCAACCATTGGCAACGCGCTACGGACGAGTCCAGGAACCAGCTAAGATACGGGTCAACGGCCCCAAGAAGGACGTCCGTACCACGTACAGAAAAGAGCTGCAGGACACCAAGTTTACAGCACCCGAGAATTTCGCTATGGAGAGGACCATCTACAAGATCATCCTTCTGTAAGTGGCGGTTACGTTACACTAATACATATTGCCGTAATAAACCAAAGCCAGTTAAAACAGATATTTCAAGGAAAAAAAAAAAAATTCCACTAGAGATATATTTCTTTTGAGATTTTGTGGGTATATTTTAGAGTATGGTTCACCGCGAACTTAGCAACATGCTGGGATTCAGGGAAGCGAAACTGAAACGTAGAAGCAATTCGTTAGTAACTACGATGTCCGACGAGGAGGTGGCTGGAGGCCCTGTACGGGAAGCGAATGTTGCTGCCTGCGTTACAGGTAGAATTCAACTCCCTCCGGCAGGGTCAGGGGGAGGATATCGCGGTATATGCCTCCAGAACCAAGCGTATTACCGTCGACATTATAGAAAAGCTCTGCGAGGAAGCCGCCACGATGTCGGAAATGCGCATCATCGAAAAGATAACGCGGGAGAGCGCCCAGGCCAACTTCGAGAATGGACTGCATGGGCAGTCTAAATCCTGGTGAGATGACGCAATTACACCACCCTCCATGAGTCTCTAACGGGAGCAACAGAAATGACGTATATGGTGCAGGCAAAGGGAGAGGTAGGTGGAGTATTAAGCCACCCCAGAAGGTCCTAAGGCGCACCACCCCGGCAGGGAGAAAATTGTTTCACCTGCGGAAAAGCTGGACACATGGCTCGAGACTGCACCCGGGATACGGGACGTGGAAGCCTTCCAGTACCCAGTGAAAACAAGTTAATCCACAACGTGGAAATAACCTGCACTTACTGCCAGTCCAAATGTGGAAGGACTGCCGAAAGAGACTGCTGTAGAATGAAAGCGAGCCGACGCAGCCGCCCCGACAGCCAAGAAATGCAGGCTACACAGATGCAAGAAAAACGGTAACCGCCAGATCCAGTTAGTGCAGGCGTTAACACGCTGGGCGCACTGAGGCTGAATACGCTAACTGTCCAGCAGAGACCTGCGTGTAAGCAGAAGAAAACAACGCTGCAGCTCCTACAAGTAACGCTGCCAGCGTCGAGTGCCACCGCCAGCGACTTCGATATCGATGCACCGTTGGCCACAACCGAAGTACTCACCCTCAAGGCGGACACCGGAGCGCAGTGCAGCATAATCAAGGAAGGCTGTCTCAAATCGGAGACCATGGTGAAAGACTGCACCGTACAGCTTCAGGGGGTGGCGGGCGAAAAATTCACCGCCCTCGGGATAGCTAAAATTGTGCTCAAGACACCGGTTTTAAATGTAGAGCATTGGTTCCACATCGTTCCGAACCATGTGCCATTGAAGGTCAACGGACTACTTGACATGGACTTTATCAAGCAGCATCAAGCGGACATCCTGCATGGCGAGATGCTCAAGTTGTATGGGTACTGCATGCCACTACGGGACGGCGCGACGAGGATATATTCGTCACCACGCAGTAGAACTGCCGCCACGTGCAAATACATAGGCCTGCTTACAAAGATAAATCTTCCTTCCGAAAACGGGTCTAAAATGGATGCCGCCAAGAAGAATAAATTTGTCGGACTACTTACAAGGATCGAGATCGGCCAAGGAATCATAGCACGACTCCGTGTCACACCGTCAAGAACCAAAAGAGTGAGTTTAGAAGTTTCTAAATACGACGCGGAAGCGCAATAGCCGACGGTGACATGCGAGCCGTCAGAGATAGTAAAGACCGTACGTAGCCGCCAGGTCAAGGCACTGCGCGTAAGCTCAGAGAGCACGGGGAAGAAGGCCAAACGTTTTGCGCAGCGACAACGGAAGCCCGACTTGGTGCCCTCCAGTAGTGAAAAGCAAGTAGCTCACGCAGGAATAATGTGAGAATAGAAGAGTGTATTCCATCTTCGAGGGAACAAGCGACAGCGCACGCACGAGGTGCAGCATCGCGCACCCTTTAAGGTCGGGTCGAAGGAACTAGGATCGCAACCCTTGCCTGGGAAGAACATAAAAACGGGGCATGGGTTCGGTAAAATGCATACTAATGCAGGCACTCTGAGTAGCATATACGCGACCACACGGGCTCAAGTGGGACAGGAAAGAAAGTCCCACGAGAAAGAGAAGTCGAGAGGCCGACAGACAAAATGATAGCAGAAGGAATAGTCCAGCCCAGCAGGAGTCAATGGAATGCGCCGCTGTTGGTCGTGGCTAAGAAACCCGATACCGCCGGAGTGAAGAAAATACGCGTAGTGGTAGACTTTCGGAAGTTGAACGAACCTACCATCGGAGACTCGTGCCCAATGCCCAATATAACCGAAATATTGGACCTGTTCGGGGCGAGTCCGATATTACACGATGTTGGACCTCGCCTCTCGATTTCACCAAATCCCGATGGCGCAGGGAGTCATGGAAAAACGGGATTTTCCACTCCGCAGGGTCATTTTGAGTATAACCGCATGCCATTTGGATTGAAGAACGCGTCACCGACTTTCCAGCGGCTAATGAACTCCGCGTACCTTCGTGTACCTCGACGACATAGTAATACACGGAGTAAGAGCTACTCGCGATAATTTGGGCTCTTGCTCAATTCCGGCCATATATTTATGGTACTCGCTTCACGGTCGTGACGGACCACCAACCGCTCACCTGGCTATTCGGAGTGAAGGACCCAGGTTCGAGACTAATGCGTTGGAAAATAAAATTGGCGAAACATGAGTTTAACGTCGAATAAAAGGCAGGAAAGCCTAATAAAGCGTGGTTAAATTGTAAGGGCCGATGTTGAATGTGAACCACACCTGAACGTCAAGTTTTTTTCTGCATTTCATTTGACATTTCTCAATTTCAGACTGACTCAATTTGAACCATGGAAAGATACACAATCGAGCAACGCGTTAAAGTTATTCAGGCTTATTATGAAAATGGGCGTTCAAATCAAAATGCATATCGTGCACTTCGTGATTTTTTCGGTCAATTTAATCGTCCAAATGTGCGTACAATCAAAAAAATCGTGCAAAAATTTGAGCAAACCGGTTCTGTAGGAGATACTAAAACACCAGTGCATGCTCGTACAGCTCGTACTGCAGAAAATATTGCTGCTGTTCGCGATAGTGTGGCTGAAGAGCCGTTCACCTCAAAATGAGGCCGGTCAGGCAGTAACTGTGAATGGTGTTCGCTATCGTGAGATGATAACGAACTTTTTATGGCCCGAATTGGAAGATATGGATGTGGGCGATATGTGGTTTCAACAGGACGGTGCCACTTGCCACACAGCTAACGAAACAATGGCTCTTTTGCGCGACAAATTCAATGGCCGTGTTATCTCACGTGGTGGCGATGTCAATTGACCGCCAAGATCATGTGATTTGACACCGTTGGACTTCTTTCTTTGGGGTTATTTGAAAGAAAAGGTGTACGTCGATAAGCCAGCAACAATTCAAGAGCTAAAGGATGAGATAATTCGGCACATTAACGGCATAGAACCTCAATTATGCCTAAGCGTCATCGAAAATTTGGACCATCGGATGGAGGTGTGCCGCCGAGGTCGCGGCGGCCATTTGGCTGATATTTTGTTCCATACATAATTGAACCATACCATATTATCATAATAAAAAGAATTGACAATAATTTCCTAAATAATTTGTGTTTTATTCAAAATCAACATCGGCCCTTAAAATTTAACCACCCTTTACAAATGCAGATGCGCTAAGCCGTATATTCCTTACTACGAGGACGCAAGCGAGAATAAAGAACGTAGTCTGTGGGTCGGAAGAGGTCAGCACGACGGGGCAACTCGGCACAGCGAATGACCGCACAAAGCGAAGGGCCGAAGATACCCCTTACAGCCGCGGTATCTCGTCGGAGCGAGAGGTCGAACTCGCCTACAAAACAAAAAGGGGCAGCCGCACAAAGCGGAGAGCCGAGAATACCTCGAGCCAGCTTAGCGACGCGGCAGAGCGAGAGGCAGCGCCTGCCAATGCTTCAGAAGAAGACAGAGAGAATCGCAGCGTGCATGCAGGCTGCTCAACTGATCCCCACAGTCCCGCCGCGAAGCCGTGTGATCGGGGAACGGGCAGACCACGCACGCTAGCAGAGAAAACCACTAGTAAGGCTGCGAGCATCACCGAAAAAGAGAGAGTGAGCGCAGTACAGTATGGCGGACCCGCGAGGCGCGGAAGGCTGCGAAAGGCAAACGTTGCAAGGCCGCTCGAGCAACGAAACGGCGGAACTACCGGTGGGTACACCAAGTGACGAAACTGCGGACAGAGCACTGCAAAGGCCCGCCGAGGAAGCGAGGCAGGGCGGGGCCCTTAGCCCGCAATATTCCAGCAGCGCGAACGAAGACAGCGCTGCAAAGGAGTATAGCGACTGCCGCAGTGGCGTAACCGCCCCTTTGTCGATGACCGCCTGAAAATAATAAGAGAATATCAGGACACCCCCATAGAAAGGCATCTCGGTATAAGGCGTACGTTACATCGAATCCGGACAGAGTACGACTGGCCCGGCATAAGAAGGGATTTGGAAGAATACATATCGTCTTGCGAGTACTGTCAAAGGAACAAAATCAGGAAACGGGAACGAATGCCGATGTTGGTAACAGATACCCATTCACGGTCATTCGAAAAAGTTGTGGTCGATATTGTAGGACCGCTACCTGAAAGCGCATCTGAGAAAAAATATATACTTACTGTCCAGGACATGCTTACGAAATACAGTGCAGCGATATCACTGCCGAACCAAGAGGCATCGACAGTAGCAAGTGCACTAGTAGAAGAATTAATTTGCCGGCACGGAACGCCGGAAATAATATTATCGGTTCAGGGCACCAACTGCTTCAGCTCGACCTTCAAGGAGATGTGTCGATTACTGAGGATGAAAAAAAATACGAACCACAGCTTACAATCCGGAATCGAATGGTGCCCTGGAAAGATGGCGTCGCACCCTCGCTGAATACCTTAACAATTTCATAGAGGAGGATCAAGGAAATTCGGACGAGTGGCTGCCGTATGCGATGGTTACGTACGACCACGGCGCACGGGTGCAGGAGTACCGCGTCGGTGAACGCGTACTCCTCCGTGACGAGACGGTGAGCAGGGGACGGTCAGCTAAGCTGACCCCGAAGTGGACAGAGCCTCACGAAATAGTAGAGAAGAGGCCTCCGTCAATTAAGTAGTCCGGAAGGGACGGAAAACTCAGGCGGTGCACGCGAACTGCCTGAAGCTCTTTATCGAGCACTAATAGCTCAAGAATTAAGGAATTCGCATACCTATAGCTAGTTAGAACTAAATATCAGCCAGAAAATAAATGTGGGAAGGAGCCCCTCGGGACGCAGGGTGGAGAGCTCCAATAAAGTAGAAGAGGTCTTAGGAGACCGAATTTTATCAACAGAAAATAGAGGGCCATTCCGAGATGAAAATACATGATAGATATACATATGGAAAAAATATATTGAATGAAACTGTTGGATAATAAGCTGGCGCACGGCGATCGATATTCGCCGTGCGTCGACCTGTTGCTGTGCTCGAGCACACGGAGTTTGGTTGAGCCGAAGATAGCCGAGGCGGGGCTTCGCAAAGCCGAGGCTGTGCCTCGTTGGCAGGCCGCGTCGAGCGAGAGGATGTCTCTCTCGCTTGACTTCGGTTTTGCTCACCGGCTATCTTGCTCAACTGACTTCAGCGCCCAACGACGCTTTCATATCCCGCATCCATGTTGGATATTTTGACACTTACGTAAAAATCCGCATGGAACAGCGCACGCACTTTTCAAGGCTCGGACAATTTCACTCTTCTCAACCGGATTATCTCAGCTTCGTTTGCTCAACAGGACTCAAAATCAGGTACGAGTACGTTGCTATAATTTACCGCAAATTCAATGGTAACGAGGAGTTGCATGCTCATCGGTACATCAACATTTTTGGCCTCACTTTTTGGCGGCATTGCAGCACATGTCAAGCCACGTTTTTCTCACCATAATTTGCCGGTATAATTAATATAATTATGCAGGTGTACTATATTCACTGTACTATTCCCCAAGATATCTGCTGGAAGAGTACAGCGGCTATACACTGCTCATTTTGTGCATCCTCATTATGTGTTGTATTGTGCTACGCAGTGCTGCCTGCGTAGCTTGTCTCATACATGTAGTGTACTCAAGCAATGTCAATTGCAAGTGCTCTTATTTGTTCACTGCAACCTCTCTGCATTAAGCTGCTGAGAACTTGCTGTGAATTGTAATACCACCTTACGCACTGCGTTGCATGCTCCGCAGCACTGGCTGCGGTGCGCACATCACTCTTATTACCTACAGCACACAATTAATATAATTGTGTGCTGGTTCTCAGTCCATATCATCAAATTTAGCCTATTTAATTACATTCAGTTTTCTAATTCTCAAATTTTTGGTGTATTTATTTTCATTATCTTATATTTTTCTAAATTTAGTATATTTTGTGTTTCCTTTCATATTTAAAATAACTGTTTTAAAATGTATTATCACATTGTGTGTGCGGAAAGTAATAAACCACTTTCTCCAAATTCCATCTACTAGTCTGGTTTTATTTCCACCCTGTTGTGAGTGAAGTCTCATATTTTTCCAATATATTCACAGGTTCAAGATCTGTTAAGTTACACCGGATGGATTTCTCAAACAGAAACAATTGAGAATAAATTGCATTTTAATGCGCAATCCAGGGGGGACGGAATACTGCGACCATGCTTAAAAACCACCTCGAAAAATGTATAGAATATTAATGCTGACGCAGGATAATGTTCAACGTAGACTGTAAAAAAAAAAATATATATAGAGTAAATCGAAGAAATGAAGCCTCTAGAGCATACTTAATTTTGGAAAAAATGAGTCAATGTGCACACTCTATTCGGTTGATATACACATGTTAATTGGTAATTCGATTTCCACAATTGACAGTGAAATATGCCAAGTCATTTCCATATTGCAAGACAATATTAATATTTATGAAAAATATATAATATTACACTGGTTAAGCCTTAGAATGAGGAAGAAGGTACGCGTGAACAATCTAGTCCCAAAGCTGAATAGAGCACATTCAAGCGTCAGCACTAATGCGCCTGGCGGACCTAAAGGCCTACAGCGAAGGTAACGCAATTATACTCGTACTCGACATACCGCCGATCAAGCAGCAGCAGTACAATATACCCTATACACACGCGAGCAAGCAACGGCGGGTACGACTACGTGGACACGACTGGGAGTCACGTAGTCATTGACGCCGAAAATCGTAAATGCCTGAGGATAACAACCGATGACTTTAAAAATTGCAATGTACTGAGCAAATCTTACATTTGCCCGCCGACACACCCTACAATTTCGGTTACAAACAAGGCACCCTGCGAAGTCCTAAAATACGCAAAAATGGAAACAAATAACCGAAATACTGGCGTTGATAGGCGTATGTATTGTGACCGCCCCAGATTTCAGCGTGAAAACAACAGGGTGAACATCGCAGGTCGTCCGAGAAAACTATCTTCCGTTGTTTAATTTGAAATTAACAGATATTAAAGATCAAGCGCCCCCGACGCAGACCGAAAGGACCATTCCACTACAGAGCGTGCTGCGAGACCCAGAAGAGCTTCGAAAGCTTGAAGCTCGCGCAGACCAAATCATGGAAGCCCTCGGTACTGCCGGAGACGCGATGCAGCACATCCACAACCTGAGTTTCTACTCACTGGGTGCCATAGTACCAATAGCCATGGTCGGCTACGTTCTGTTTAAGTGTTACAGGTATCAACGACATGCGAGGAAACGACCCCGGCAGCCGCCGAGGTAAACATGAAGCTCGAGCCACTCGGACGACAACAGCCAGAGTAGCGACTGCGATCCGAGCTGGCCAGGGTATGCACCCGTCTCCCTAACCGAGAACGACTCGCTCGCCCGAACGACGATAGAAGCAAAAGGGAAAAACTTCATCGTTAACGAATGAAAAATGAACATTTTTATTGTATTAGTACATAAAACATCAAACTGTAAAATTGTATCAAATTGTAGAGGTACGGGAAACCAACCGAAGAAAAAATTGTTAGACAAAAAATTTTCCTTTTTAAGGGGGAGGGATGTTGTGCTGCGGAATATTCCACTTCGTATTTTCGGGAATGTTCCATAGCCGAAACATTGGAATTCGTTCAAGAGAGGAAACGAAGTCCAATGCCCGATCGTACGATCGACACCAAGAACGCCGACGCAGCATGAGGCGACTCGCTTGGCGATCGGCGATAGGCTAACGCGAAAATTGCGAACTAAGGGATTTTCGCGAACACAGTTAGCAACTGCTTTACGACAATCAGTTTTTAAAGTAGACTCAAAGAGAACGGGTTGGTTCCTCGTCAATTACTCGAAACAACAGAATTATTGTACATTCTTTTTATTGACTTTTAAATAGACAACGGAAAGTTACCGTTGCCTATAATAAATACTTCTATTTATATAAATTCGCGTTTTCACCAATTACTCGAGATCCATCTCCTAATCGGCAAACGATCCCAAAAAATAATAACTTTTTTATATTATACCGAATACCGAATAATTAAATTACGCGGTACCGGCATAACAATCCCATACCAGCAATGATAGAGAAAATCCACGATATACCACGGGTTACCAAGATTGCAGGTAGTCCTTTACGATGCGAAGTGCTTTGGCAGACAGCTTGTCGCTATTCGCACTTTCCCTTACCGCACACCTGGCAGTTATACCACGCTGCCTCATGACTGTAGCAATCTCGTTGCCGTAGAGGTGCTTGGTGGTGATGTCTGATGGTCTACCACTGAGATCCACTATCGTTCCTCTTGTTGTTTGAGCGGTCTGATTGACTGCGGGTATGGGGGGGGGGTTCCCCTGTAGCTTGCGACTTTCCATGGAGTCCTGCAATGCGATATTGATGGGGTGTGTTCAGAAATCAGCTGACGCGCGGCAACTATGTACGCCGTGCGGCAGCTCGTTGCTACTGGTGCTGTGCTGCGATCGGTTGCCGTGCGTGCAGCCGGGGCAGCACCTCGTGGACACTCTTTTCAAGCGACAGACTAACATATATCTCTCGCTTTATGGTGGCGTCGCTCAACGACGCTTTCATAGAGCTCAGCCATCTTGATATTTTACGATACTCTCGTGAAAACCGCCAAGAACGCAACACCGGCCTCTTCTCAGCTCAGACAATTTTCACTACATTCATCCAATCTATTCAGCTCAAAACGTGCTCAACAGGACTCAAATTAATCGGTAAGCGAGCACCTTGATTATTTACATAAATTCAATCGTGGTGAAGTGGAGAAAACTCATTTTGTGCATCTTCAAAAGTCTCACCTCGTGGCGTGCTTAGCAGCGCGGACTGCTTCACGTTTTCACTCACATATTTCTTGATACGCCATTAATAAAATTGTATGTGTGGCTTATTTAATTTTCTTTCAAATCATTTCTCATTTATTTATATATTTTTTGTTATAGTTGAATGAAGAAAAGTGGAAATAACGAATATTTTCTCTGTCTACATCTTTCGTCTGGTTATTTCACCCCTGTCATGAATGAAAGCTCATTCTCTTTCGATATCTTTCAGATCGTACTAATCATCAGGCAAGGAAATCTCAACAGGGTGAAATGATTGGTGCTCGTCCCACTTGATGCTTGCCTATACAAATGGAATGCCAATAATTTGTTTAAGTTATTTTTACTTGCTCGATTAGTTCAACATCTTTGTCGTAGGATACCGCAGTCTCTTTTTATGTCCTATGAATCTCGAAGGAGGTGTCGATAAGGAAACCGCTGTTATATCGTGGTGTACAAAATGCTAGATTACAATATATCTAATATATGTTTATACCAAGTCTTTGGGCGGGATCGTACATTCCATCAATAACCGACTGTCTTGTGTTTGCAGAAGAGAAGTTAACAAGAAGATATCGCAGTTGCCTCAGTATTTCCCAAACTCGATTTCGCCGTTCGATATGGCGGTCGCCGAGGCACGCAAACAAGTATCAGAACTCGGCTACGATCCATATAGAGTCAAGGATTACTCTCAGAGTGTTGGTATATTCACTGTTACGTCATCGCATACTTGGCTCACTGGAATAGCGAGCTTTTATCGAGTTGGAAATATAAGTCTTACCATGGAAAATGGAACTGTGAGTACAAAATTATATCCCAGACAAATATACTGCTTTTTGCTTCCTCGTTACAAAGATATGAGCACGTGAATTTGCTTTGAGAAAATATCATATGATTATTTGAGCTATCATGTTTTTAATCATTTTGTTGGGCCTATTATTTTCTATTTACCCACTATTCGTATCATAAGCCTAAAGAAGTGCTTTTTAAAAACTTCATCCATGAATCATTGTTGTATGCCAAGGCTACGCCATGAAACTCTCCAGCGGTTCCCTTTCACACCCATTCTGGATTCACATATATACACTCCAAACGTCATTCAACATACACACTCGTCTACCCATGTAACGCAATCGTTATACACCTCAACACAGACTCACAACACCAACAGATATTCACACCCAGATTCACCGATGTACACGCCAAACGTCACTCAGCGATCGATATTCACTATACCCTACCTACTCCGAGCTTCCCTCGGCCTACCTATATATCCCATAGTACTACGAGTCAGCCGCAAGAGGGCCACCCGTTTCTCATAAGCCATACAGTCTTCTGATGTAAATAAAACGCTCAGAGGCGACTGAAAATCAGTCTGTTCTGAGGATTGAACCAAATCCGTACATATTCAGTTGAACGACTACCTTCATTGACCAGTCTCCTACGTACCTCTCTCCTCACCTCTCACCCTGCTCATCGACTATTCTTCCATGGCAGCTGTCAGCTCGCTCCCAACCTTGGGTAGCGGCCTTCCTGCTCCACCCTGATTTTCCTTTTTGTGATAGCTGTCAGCTCGCTCCCAACCCTTCGTAGCGGCTTTCCTGCTCCGCACCACCTTCTTCTACCCATTTAAATTCTCTTTTCTCCCCTATCTTCCTTAAACTTCCGATATACTATCGACCCCACTGCCAAACTCGTGGGTGATCGATATCACTACACCTCGCACCTCTGCAAGGCTTGCCTCTGTCACCACGTGGAAGGATGACATCATTGCTAAGTAAAATATGAAACCTTAAATTCACAATACTGTTATCCACTTGTATACACTAAGCATTCTACATATATTGTAAATTACACATACTGAAGACAAAGAAACAGAGACATGCACTTCTTTTGGAGTCCGCAAGCTCTGGAAAATATGTTCTGTTGAAATTAGTAACGTAACCATGATTAATGGTGAGTAGTATACCGCTACAGCTTCAAAGTATACGAATTTCTCTGTATAAACGACTACTAGAAAAAATAGTTTTTTTTTTAGTATAAATTAAATATTTATTTCGGTACCCTGTTAAAACTTTGGAATACGGGTACGAAAATAATTGTAATTGGCATCGTACTCATTAAATAGTTAAAATATGGAAATATGGACAATCAATATGAAGGCGTTTAAAGGATTCGACCGTGATGTTTCGCAAGAATGTTTTTTAATTTTTCTCAGTCTCGGTGTCGGAGTCCCGCGTAAGCTTCACTTGTCTGATGACTTGGCTTTTATCAACTTTGCTTACAATTGTTTCTGTCGCGCTGTAAGCAGCTCTAAATTCATGTTTACCATGAATCGTGTCTGAGTTGGTGACTCGGTTGTCCCTACCGACATCAAATTATGATCATACCGGTAATACTAGTAAATATATTGTATAGCAGGCCAATGCTATCAACATTAAAGTACTGTAACGTAAATTCAGCCTCCAACCTTCTAGACGTCATCTGAAGCCTATCCCAGTTATTTTGCCTCCCTTTGTATTCGCTATCTCGAGTTGGGCCCCAGGCGCTTACGCGATGGCAGGAAAATAACGATGGTTGCGACGGGACTCAGCACAGGCTAACTGCAGCTGTTGAGGGCAGAGTGGGTGGTTCGGCCTTCCCGAGGTTTCAATAAATAAGTACCATTAATACGGTCACTATAAGACTCACAAATACGCCAGCGTGGCAAACTATCTATTCAATTACAGCAAATCTTTGCTTGGTAAAATGTTACAATAAAAAAAAAATACAGAAAATGTCCCGTAAGCTAACTCAGGGTTTTCGACAATTCATCAACTTAATTATTCCGGCAGTAAGAATAGTGGAACTTGCTCCTTCTTACATACTCACATACGTAATCTGCGTCTGAGTTAATCCCCTATAGTCAACATTATCAAAATTTAAACAAAATTCTAAACAATTCTCAGGACAAAATCACATAAAATTGAAATAAAATAAAATAGAATTCCTCGAGGATAAATAGCTCGCAATACGGCCAATGCCGTACCAATCCCACACACACACAAACACGAACCGACGACCACGGAATGACGGAAGGTCACGTACAAAAAGCTCGTAACGGCTCGATTGTTTCAATAAAGGAAATAATACAACAAATGAAAAGTTAATATAAAGATTATCAGTCCCGCCATGAGTAACAAATAAAACAATGGATAAGGGACTGTCAAGAGACAATAGACAAACTATAAGCAACCATAAAATAATCTATTAGGAGGCGCTGATAAAACGAAAAATCTATCGGGAAAAAAACGGAATTGAAAGTCTAACCACGCGAGATACTTTTCGGACGGTGCAAGTATCTCACACAAATTCACCAGATACGGGACTATGGCTGATCTCGCACCACACTATCCCTCAAAAATAATAATATGAAGTCAAATAAGAAGGCAGTGATGCCAGCCGACGAGGTAAGGGATGTTTTTTACCGCCCCAACCACGCTGCCCGTCAGGGGAAGGCTCGCACTGCTCGTAATAAATCTCGTCTCGATTGCGCTTTACGCAGTCTCGCCCCACTCACTTCACAACAGCCACCGCGCGGGCTTTTATAAAATGAGTTATGAAAGATGATTTCATGAATATATATAGATAGTATATAATATTATATAAATGAATAGTATATAATATTATATAAATGAATAGTATATAATATTATATAAATGAATAGTATATAATATTATATAAATGAATAGTATATAATATTATATAAATGAATAGTATATAATATTGTATAAATAAATATATAATGAAATGAAACTGTTGGATAATCAGCTGACGCACGGCGATCGATACTCGGTGTAGCACGCTGCGTTCGTCTACACCGGAGATAGCCGAGGCAAGCCTCGCAGAGCCGAGGCTGTAGCTCGCATGCATGCCGCGTTAAGCGAGAGGTCATCTCTCTCGCTTGACTTCGGCTTCGCTCACCGGCTATTTCGCTCATTTGACTCCAGCGCTTAACGTCAATTTCATATCTCGCAGCCATATTGAAAAATCAGGCATTTTTTCGTGACAACCATTGGACAGCGCACGCATCCTGGGACTCTCGCATTTTCAACTTCTTTTTACCGGACCTTCTCAACCTCTGTGCTCACCAGGACTCAAAACTAACGGTAAGCGTTTACTGACATAATTTAGCGTAATTCACTGTCAGTGAGGAGTAGGAAATCAACCGGTGCATCCTCATAAAGGACTTGTGGCGTGCTCTGCAGCATTGGCTGCATCACGTTTTCACATTACACGTTACGCACGTTACACGTTACGCACGTTACACGTTACGCACGTTACGCAATATAATTGCGTGTGTTCTTACTTATTCACTGTGCTTTTCCCCCAACTGAACTTGCTGGGAAAGCACTGTGAATTTATTCCTCTCATTTTTGTGCATCCTCAGTCTATGCTTGTCATGTGTTACGCAGTGCTGACTGCGTCACTGTTCTCATATTCTAATCACAGCACTCAAGCAATTGAATTGCAAGTGCTCTCATCTAACATATTTACTGCGACTTCTCTCAGATAAATCTGCTGAGAGCTCGCAGTGAATAATTGACACATTCTACGCACTCATTATTCTCATACCGTGGCGTGCTCTGCAGCGTTGACTGCATCACGTTCACCGCACACACACACACAGCACACAATTAATATAATTGTGTGCTGCTCAAGTCTTCAAGTCGAAATTCAATCCACTTTACTGGTTTATGTAATGTTGTCAATTCCTTGATTTTTTGGTGTACTTATTTTTATATCCTTGTTAATTTTTCTAAATTTAACCTAAGCTTGTATTTATTATAACATCAATATTTTCTGAAACTTGATATGTTTCCTTGTGACTTTTGGAAGGTAGAATAAACCGCTTCCTCAGTATAGCAAATATGTGTCTAGTTTATTTATCACCCTGTCTCGAGTGAGGTTTCATGTTATCTCAATATAATCGCAGATTCATTCGACCACGCATTAGACGAATACTCAACAGAAACAAATATATAAAACGCTTACTACTTTTGCAGCTGTCAGCAAATGAATAGTGCATTTCAATCACTTTACTTTCACTTTTTGACAGTACATTGTCGTGACAAAAGACCAAGGTCTACACTTTTTGATGCGTCTGATCCTGCTAGACGCATACGGAACAATATTTGAACTGTTATTGCATCATTAACGCAAGTACACTGAGAAAACAATTTATTTCATGTTAACCAATCTAGAGTTGGATATGGTAAAATTAATGTTTAGTTATCATTACTAAACTTTAGTTGGGCTAAATAATATTGGTTTGGGTCAAATAAAGCTAGAAAACCTTTGCTAACAATTAAAAAAACTTCTTTGGCTCAAGTTTAATCTAGCTCTAATAATAAAACATTTATTTCGTTATATCTAACTCAAGATTTGTTAATATTAAATAAATTCTTTTCTCAATGTACACTTCGATCACGGTTGAGTGTGCCGTACTGTACTGGAAGCTCTTTCCCCGCAAAACAGAATGTATAAAATGTCAGGCTATACTGCCATAAAGCAGTTACGCGCTGATGTGGGAAAATGCACATGATTAACGCTATTAACGTCAGCACGGATAAGTGATATTAATAGTGCAACATCGAATACCAGAAAAGGTAGGTAATGTAGTGGTAGTGTTTCAGACTGACAATCCGAAAATAACAGGTTCAAATCTCGAGCGAGTCATTTCGTGATATTCGTTTTTCTCGCGACGAATCTCTTTTGAAAAGTGAATTGTTGTGACAAAAATACAACATCGAAATTGTCGTTAAAAATAGTAATAAAAAATACATAAAAAGATGGACGATTTCAAAAATGAATGAAATTGAACATTTTATTCATGGATGAAGAGTACACAGAAATAATAGTACGGCGAATAATTGTATATACATCCTTTCGATTGTTTCTTGTTGCCTAAATGTAATCTCTCTCTCTCTCTCTCTCTCTCTCTCTCTCTCTCTCTGTCTCTCTCTCTGTCTCTCTCTCTCTCTCTCTCTCGCCGCATCCTTCGGCGCTAGCAAGGTTGTGACGTGCTCGAGCGCTTCTTGAAAGAATTCCTAGGAATACACTGCTGCACGAGGCATTTCACTGACAACTATCTTTTCACGGGCATATGATACCACCTCGTTCGTACACCGCTGAATCGTTTCACTTTTGCTCTCTGGAGCCTGCATATGAATATCAATTCTTCTACTTATTTCGACGAGCATATCGAATGTCGGCCGCTGCAGAACAATGTTTGGAGAGTATTTTCGGAAGCGTTTCCGTTTTGATTCTCCAGATTCCTCTTGATTCTCGTATTCCTCATTAGCACTACCGCTTATTGTACCAAATGAGAGAGCTCTGTGCTGGTAACACGAGGTTTAAAGTGTGTAGTGCGCTGTGTGCTCTATGTGGGTATTACACATGTTCTTGGCATCAGCCCCATGAGCTTCGAAATATCGTTGTACGCGAGAAAAATCACTTTCAAACACTCTCCACTTGTCCGCACTAAGTGTAATTCCGGTAAAAGTATTCGACAATATTTTGACCACTGGTGTAAAACACGCAGAGTTCAACTCGAGCCCGAAGACGATTATTTTACCAAATGATTTATTTAAACCGTACATAACGGGATTCGCTATATATCGCGATATCGTGTGAGACGTAGCACCGTTATTTTCCATTTTTATTGCTTTCTTGTAGACTGTAACTTTCCGAATAAATCGTCGGTGGTGTTCGTACTCCGATTTATACAGATTTCCCCCACCATCTAGTTGCATCGCCTCTTCTTTTAATACTGCAAATCATAAGACTGAAAATTGCTCACCAATATCCTTTGATATTTGTCGAATTCTCCTCAACAGCCTAATAACAGCAGCAACAAATAAATCCCAAAACTTTTGCATACTCTCGAACACCTCTGTGCACACGCACACGTCGACATACAGATAAGATGTGTCATGAAAACTAAATAATATTGTCGACGAAATTTGATGATTTTCGTCATGGCCAAGTGCCTTGAAATTAGATGAAAACAATATGACATTCATCAGCGAAACTCGATAACGTAGTACATAACGGGTCTTACATTTACACCATCGCTAAATATTTCCCTAGGTTTTGCTTTTGTACAGTGATCGTGTGCGGGCATCTTCTTGGTTAGTCGTATTCATTACATCGCTGCCGTATATGCAGAGAGAGAAAGAGAGAAAGAGCGTATTAAAGAAATATATATTTCTGTAGTTAATTGTCTGATTTGCAGTGGTTACTACTACTACTCTAACAGCACAATCATGGTCAGAGTGGTTAAGCGCTAATTGATACGAAAATTGATAGAGTTTATATTGAAGCGTAGACCGTCGTTACGTTCGCGGTGGGGGAGAAGAAATTTAAAGATCACCCTATGGGAACTTCCGATACAAGCGGTTGTTCGCAAAATTCGCGGTATGCTGTGCAAGTATCATCAGCGCGATTTAGTTGACGCGCATAATATTGGATTTTTTAAAAATCAAATAATTATTGCTTCGGTGGTGCGTGCATTCGTCAACGCGGTTGGCTGAATGAGCCTGCTTTACAGCCAATACTCAGTGAAAGACGTAAGTAATATACTGCGTTAATTACTTTTATTTTATTTCCTTTATTTCATAAGATTTTTATATAGTTCGACGGTATCAAGACGAAGAAATGGGATCCGACACCTATAATATGATTTCGATGAGGAGGGTAGAACCGATTCAGATAATTATAGCAGGGACAACAATGGTGACAGCTGCGCACGGAATCGTTGAACAAATTTTACCCAGCCATTCTGCGGTTATAAACCAACAAACGGTCTTTTCATGGTCGGCCCTGCGAAAGAACCAGATGGAGCCGTCGCAGGTCCATCGCGATAATACAGTTCAAGCGATGATACCAATAGCAATACAGAATACGAAGAAGAAGAAGAAGAAGAAGTATTGGGTTGTTCGGAAAGTAATTTCGTTTTTTCCCAACAGAGGACTTAATTGTATTTTTTCACAACCAACTTCCGCGCATACGGCATCCTATTCTCGAGCAAAAAATTTGGCCCAGGTGGATCGGAGAGTAGCGCGAAAAAATGTTTTACCTTGGCTCGATACACAGGATTCATATAAAATGCATCATCTCGTGCGACGACGATTTCTCCGTCGTACGTACAACCTGAGTAATATAGACGTTGTATGTGAGGCTGATTTAGCTGATCTTCGCTCGATATCTACTTACAACGATGGGTACGCATATCTGCTTGTTGTTATCGACGTGTTGAGCAAATACGCGTGGGTCGAGGCTTTGCGTGACAAAGCGAGCGCAAACGTGGCCCGCGGTCTCACACTCATACTCGCACGCAGTAACAATCATCGCCCGCAGCAATTGCAAATTGATCGAGACAAAGAATTTATAGCCACTCCATGTCAGCGAAATCTGAAGATAAAGAATATCGATTTTCGCGCTGCTCGTAACCCCGATATAAAAGCCTCGATTTCCGAACGCTTTAATCGCACAATAAAAGAGCGAATGTGACGTTACTTTACATACACGGGAAATGAGCGTTACATTGATGTTTTACCAAATGTTTTATATGCTTATAATCACACTAGACACAGTGGAACGCGTATTCCTCCGAGCGAGGTGTTCGTCAAAATTGCCTCTATAGCCCGAGAAAATTTAGCACGGTGTTACGAGCGTATCGCGAGGAAAACTAAAAAGGCTAAATACAGTGTCGGTGGCTTGGTACGTATCAGTACAGCTAAAGCAGCATTCGTGAAAGGATATGAGCGTGGTTGGAGTCACGAGTTACTCCAGATTCAACGAATATCAGTGAATCGAGAACCATTCGTGTATATTTTACATGATCTGAATAACGAGACTATCGACGGTATTTTCTACGAGGCAGAATTTTCACGAGTATGAGTATATCACTCTATACCATAGATGCTCATTTGGAGAGTTTAAATAAGTTATTTCACGTGGCCGCTCATCTGCGCTTTAAATCGCTTCCGAGCGGGCAGGTGGAAGTGGTGCTCGTATGCGACGATCTATGATACCACGACTTTCGCGTATCGCCCGCTATTGCAAGGCTACGAGGATTCTCGGAAGAGGCCTGTAGGTATGTCATGATAAAACCGCATTGCGGATACACAGGGTCGAGGCCGGCATCTCTCACCGACGCTATACCAGGCAGCATGTTTTTATGCACCGATATCTGCGAGAGCTATATTACAAGCGATGTACAAACACCCCTCTTACGAGTTGTTCCCATTGATGCTGACGACTGTCAGTATGATTCGATAAAAATGAAATCGTTTTCAACGCCACGATACAAACCTCTCTTGCGCAACAATTTGCACACTATCGAGATCGATATAAGAGACGAGTTTGGAAATCATATACCATTCGAACAGGGAACGTTCACTGTGGCACTACATTTTAAAAGGTTTCACGATTGATTACGCCACTATGTATGATATTGACAGTGTACACCACGGGTAGGGCCGTCACGGGTACGGCGGTATTAGCCATGTTTATATCGGAACGCCTAATCAACGAGGACACGGTATCCGCAGCTTTCTCGGGGCCTGTTTCGTCGAGTGTTACCACTTTTGAAGAAGGCTGCTAAAGCAGTTGGAAAAGAGGCATTGCTGGCTGGTGTAAACGTAGCCGATGACATCCTCGATAGAAATATAGCTGTAAAAGATGCTATTCACAACAGAGCGCGATAATCAGGCAGTAATGTCTAAAGCAAAGCCTCTGAAAAAATTGACACTCTCATGCGGGGATCTGGTTACAAAAAGCGCGAAATTTCGCGAACTCCTCATTCATCGAACGAACGTAAACCACGACGTATCTCCCGTAAAAATAAAAGTGTAATAAAGATAAAAGTAATAAAGAAGAAGAAGAAGAATAAGAAGAAGAAGACTCGCCAACGAACGGTTGCAGATATTTTTGGATACCTGAAACAAGGTCGCTTTTCTACATGCGCACTCGTGCGAGTGTCTTAAATCGGAACTTGAATTATTTTCACTCCCAACCACGCAAACTACTATCGAAGGCTCCAATTGGGTATATTATAAGCCGATTTCTTCGCTACAGATGATACACCCATTGAATTTGTTATTCCTTGACAGGGTGATGAGTATATCGATCTTGCGCATACTATGCTTAGTCTGAGAGTGAAAATAACATCTCCTTCTACGAAAATTGTCGCGGGTGCAACGCCGAAAGTAAGTACCAGCTCTATAAATAATCTCTTGCATTCTATGTTCAATCAGGTGGATGTATACCTGAATCAAAAACTAGTTTCACCTCCAAATAATAATGCCTACACTTATCGAGCGTACATAGAAATACTTTTGAATTACGGTCCATCTACCAAAAATTCGCATCTCACGAGCGTTCTCTAGTATGATGATACCCCTGAAAACATGGATGGTAATCGGTCGATAGACCGTACTCTGCTCATTGGATCGTCGTACCACGGTGTCACTTTGCCAAATTACCGCAAGATTCGAGAAGCCAGAATAATTTTCTCTCGAAATATTTTCACGGTCTTGAATGGTACGAGGGCGATGTGAGCTGTAAACAAGCATACGCTAACTTGCGTGAAATTTCGCGAAAATCAAGACGTATCTATACACGCGGTCACGAGAAGGCTATACTTCTTTGCGATATCACGAGTCGTGAAATTTCCAACCCGGAGGATGAGAAGGGCGCCCCATCGTACACTTTTATGCCGAATTCTTTGCGAAAATGCTTCAGGCACGCTATGATAAACGCTATAGCGTCTTCGCATTGTGGAATGCGCCAGGCTTTCCAAATAAAAAATTTGCTTCGCGAGCATCCATTTAAAGGAGAATTATACATGGATGTTTGGTCAGCAGACGGAAAGGAAGAGAATAAGAAAGAGGAGAAACCTTCATCACGTAGTCGTGACACGATCGAAGATGCTGTGAAATAAATTTTGCACGTATACGTCTTTCAAAGCATATCGGTCATCATTTAATCATTGACTATGTGTTCAGCATGAACACTAGACAAATCTACGAGAGCTGCACTATCTACCACTTTCAACCATTGGCGTAAACCCTACTGATAGAATTCCTCGTGTATGGTCGTTACCGGCTGGAGTCGTAGTTATCACGGATAACCACGACGGACTTGGAGAGCATTGCATCGCCATGTACGTTAACCATCCTGGAAAAGGAATGTACTTTGATAGCTACGAGCTACCACCGGTTATACCGTAACATTTCGCACGACTACGAATGAACTGCAAGTTCTATCGGTACGGCCTGAAGCAGTGACAATGTAATACGTCGGATGTGTGGGGACAACTTTGTCTCGTATTCCTGCATCTTATGTCGTGTGGCTTCACCATGTCGCGATTTAATAATCTCTTTAGCGATAATGTACTGAAAAACGACAGATTAGTACGTGAATATTACAATACTTTTGCCTCTCGACGATCAGACAGTGATAAAAATAAATTTAACGGCGGAGGAGTCTCCGAGCGGAGATTACCGTGTTTGCAGAGATGTTGCATACGACGGTAAATATGTGTAAAGTGATTTAAACAAAATATTGATTAATTAAAAACAAATAGATCGTCTTACTGTGTTTCTTATTTTATAATTGTATATAAATTATAATCAAGGTCTCTCGCTGTACGGTATAATATTCTGCGTCTTCTACTGCAGAGCAAGCGCTGCGCGAGGAGCATAGCACAAAGCGGTACGCACGTGCAAAACCGCTGTCATTGCATTCAGAGCTCTGGACACCAAGTTATGTTTCAGAGGGGCGTTTGTTATCTTCAAACCCTGTGATCCCCGCCGGCATCATCCGGAGCATTCAGTCTGTCTTTAGCAGTGCACGACGAAAGTCTGAATCGAAAAAACAAAATGTATCCGCGGTACGACAACTTCGCGCTAGCCGTGGCTTTTGTGTGTCAGGTGATTTGCGGTGCTGGGAATAACTCGATATTCCTACGCACGGAATTGATGTGTGCTGCGTGGCAAAAACTAGAGGACGATTTGGAGAAATTATATATTGATGGACTTGCTGAGAGGAGTGCATTTAAATTTGAGGACTTGTGTACGGGAGCCTCATGTGTCTTTGTGCGGCATCAAAGGGCTATGCGCAGGAAGATCATCGACATGGATGATGACGGGTGCTGCGAAGTGCTGCTTGTCGATATCGATGAATCGATATACGTCCATTGGCAGCAGCTATTTCACCCCGAGCCGCCGATTAGTACACTACCTGTGTTGCTTTTGAAGTGTACGGTATTCGGCCTCGAACATTTAATTGACGAGGACGGATATCATGACCTGAACGAAGAAACGTACGGTAGCGATACGCTAATCGGTATACAGATGCCGCCAACACAAGGGTGAGTTATAAATTTTATTCCAAGTATGTATACACCGTTGCTCCATCCTGCTCTTATCTCTACTCTTCCTTGTTCACCTGAGTACCCACACCACCTCACTTTACCATCTCCACGTTACCGACGCTGGTTAAGCAGATTGGGTAGCGCGGCTGTGTAAAAGTGGGGTGGTGGGGGTAGCCGCGTGGTCTGGGAAGGAGTGGGGATAGGAGTGGGGTGGAGCAAAGGTGTACACATGCTACTTAGAGCAATCTTTCCGTTTTCTTCACATGCAGCATGCATTCTTGCTTCTCTACTTCTGGGTCGCCACGGTAAGGTTTATAATCGATAACATTTTTCACATATATTACATATACTACATATCTCACATATATTACTATGGCGTTCTCTCTTCTTTTGGCTATAACTTTAGAAATATTCTAAATTTCGGTCTGAAACTTTTACAATATATTTTTAAGATGGTTTTCTTGCAAAGAATGTAAAGAAAAATCGATTTTTTGAACCTGTCACACCGGACTACATCCTTAATCAATAGGAATTGGGTCTAGATTTATGGTGGTATGACGATAGAGTTTTAACTAGGCGTTTGACAGTCACCGCGCGATGCGTAGGAATCAGCAGCCTATGCTAGGTGTTTCTTCTTTAAGTGACTCGTTATGCGGGATATTTCCCGATTTATCTGTTCGATGTGAATTTAATATTCGCACGGTGTTCGGGTGTCACTCGTACGAGCTCACTTAATTTGTTACCGTAATGATTTATCGCGTTTGCTTTACGCGATTTCTTAATCCTACGTATGCGGAATAACTTCCGATTTATCTGTTTAATCTAATATAATTCTAATATTCGCATTGTGAGCGGATGTCACTCATATGGTGCTTAACACTTAATTTCTGCGGTTGTTCGTTATAGGGACCACTAGGCTACGATTTTATTAGGCCACTTTTGCTCGTCCTCATATGTGACTTCCCTTGGTAAAGTTGTGAGATTTACCGGGCGGCTCGAGAATAATCATCAGACGACGGCTCGCTAGGGGTGCGTATTTTTCCTATTGAATTCTAACGTGTGACGTATTGGTACCAGGTATGCAAGTAAGAAATGCGGATTTTTTTTCTAAAAAAGCATGTTAAATTCGAAAGAATAATAAAAAGTGCTTTATTCAAAGTATGCTCCATCGCTTGTTATACATTTTTTCTATCTTTCTGGCAATTTGTGAATACCACGCCAGTAAAAATCTTCTCCTTTTGCTGCGAACCATTCATCGAGCCATTTTTTCACATCTTCGTACGAACCAAAGCGCTGCTCAGCAAGTCCGTGACCCATCGATGCAAACAAGTGGTAATCGGAAGGAGCCAAGTCTGGTGAGTAAGCCGCATGGGGTAGAAAATCCGAGCTGAGTGCTTCCGACGTGTCGCGAACCGGTTTTGCCGTATGTGATGGAGCATTGTCATGAAGACAAATGACTTTGCGTTGCCTCTTTCGGTATTCTGTCCTTTTTTCAACCAGCGAACAGTTCAAATCGGTCAATTGTTGTTGGTTACATTTAGAATTAACCGTTTCCCCAGGTTTTAACAACTCATAATAGACCATACCCCTCTGGTCCCACCAAACACAGAGCATCGTCTTTCTGCCAAAGCGATTCGGTCTTGCGGTCTATGTGGATGGTGCGTCTGGGTCCACCCATGATTTTTTACGCTTGGGTTTCTGAAAAGAAATCCACTTTTTATCCCCTTAACTATACGATGCAGAAACGACTTCCTTTTGTAGCGAACGAGCAAAATGTCACATGTGTTTTTCCGCTTTTCCATTTCCCTGTCGTTCAACTCATGTGGTACCCATCTACCGGTCTTCTGAAACTTTCCCATCTCTCGTAGCCGATTGGAAACAGCTTTTTCACTAACGCCCAATTGCTCGGCGAGTTGTTTTTGTGTTTGCAAATCATCTTCGTCCAACAATGCTCGCAATTCCACATCTTCGATGGAGCATATTCACCGTAAGCTTCTCGTAGTAAGCGGTATGATTCAGCAGTAGTTTTCTTCAAATGAATACAAACAATTAATCCTGTCCGCGAATGCTCTTTGTTCGATATAAATTTCGACATGTTGAACACAACACAACACAATGCACACACTTTTCCAATTTATCACTCATGCGCGTCTAACACTTGTTGATGACACAACAAAATGGCACAGTGTCAAATCTTTATAGCACAAACTACATTCGTGCGCCATCTGTTGTCTGAAATCCGCATTTCATACTTGTACATCTAGTATATCCTGTCTCTCGAAAATTCTTATCATTGGGTGTTCATCGGCGAGTTTTGTGTCTTTATCTTACTAACATAGAGTCGCAAGTATTATTACGTCGAGTCGGGTATGTGAGTTTACCTACCTAATGTACTCGGCTTTGCTATAGTTTTGGTTCTCGACCTATAAGCCCTCTGACACGGGGTTCGCAGTGTTAACTAACTCGGGCATCCGGTACTCCTGACACTGAAGCGATTAATATCGTATAATAAACTCGTGATATTAAGGTACTTCATCGTTGCCCTTAAGGAGCCTGCGACTTGGTTTCTCAATATTCGCGCAATGCAGGGGAATCTTACTACTCACAGGGTTTAGCTATTTCGTTCGTTCGATTAACCAACGGCCAAGCGCAATGCAGGGGAATTCCGTTTATCGAAAGAACACTTTTATTTAACAATTTCTTTCCAAAACATTATTAGACTTTAAAATAAAATGTAGATTGGCTGTCGAGCAGCACTTCATCTTTCGGAATTGGATTCAACAAGAGCCCTGAGGCTTGTCTTGTCGTGGTTTATATACTTTCGCCGATGCGCCCCGAAGGGGTATTTTCGGGTAGATCACCCGATGTTTGTCACATTTTAATCATTGGTTGGAGCGGTGCGGGGTGATGTGTAAGTGTTCCGTTAGGTCTTCGGAATTATTCGTTTGGCCAGTTTTTGATTTGCTGGGGTTTGAACCGAGGTTTTGGCTAGGTTTAGTTTCTTGCTTCTATGTTAGTTTCCTACCGGCTGAAGGTTCAGTCTTTCTTGTGGGGTTTTTTGTTGTAGTTGTGCATGTTTTTATGTTTTCGTTTGATGTCGGTATTTGACTTTTTTCGTCAGATTTGGTTTGCCTTGAGTTTTGATTAATTTTCCTAAAAACTTGTGTTTTTCAAGGTTTTTTGTGTATTCTTCGTTTATTTTGCAATTATCTAGTTTTTTGTTGGGTTCTAGGTGTTGGTGGTGAGCCGAGGGTTGATTATCTATTTAATTTGTTAAAGAATTGTTTTTGTTTAGGGTCTTTGCCTGGTTTAAATGTTTTGTTGGTTAGTGTGGGTCGTCGGTAGAATCTTCATGTAACGGTACCCTCTATCATTTTGGTAATTGAGATTGTGGAACCTCGGGGGTTGTACAAGTTGTTTTTGCCTTGTCCCGTTGTGTGGCTGTGTTGGCGCACTGGGTTTGTGTTAGAGTGTGGCCTAGTGGGAAGGTAGGGTTCAATATATATACAGTTTGCGCCATGTTTTATGTCAGTATGTAAACATTGAATAACTTTTTAAAAGAAACAACCGATTTCCATATATGAGGTATTTTTATTTAATTTTGTTCTTTACAATTTATTTGGACTAGTTTTTGAATACAACATCAATGAAGTGGTCGCTTTTATTGGCCAAAGCAATATGTGCCTTTTTGCTGCGTTTTCCATTACTTTTTCGAGCATCTCGAGCGGTACAGCGATGATTTCTGCACGAATATTTGCCTTGAGCTCGTCAATGGTCTGAGGCTTGTTGGCGTACACTTTGCTTTTCAAAGAAACCCACAAAAAGAAGTCCGGACCGGTCAAATCTAGAGATCTGGGTGGCCAGTCAATGTCGCCATTTTTTGACATCACACGTCCAGGAAATTTTCGTTTGCAGAAACTGCATTGTTTGATTTGCAGTGTGGCATGGCGCACCGTCTTGTTGAAACCAGTAACCGTCCAAACCTTTTTCACCCATTTGTGGGCAGATATCATGAGCCAACATCCACCCATATCGATTCCCATCGACTGTTTCGCCTTCTCTGAAGAAAAATGGCCGAATGATTGTTTTGGCGCAAACGCCGGCCCAAACAGTCACTTTTTGGTCATGCAATGGTGTCTCATGGATCTCGTGTGGATTGTTCGTTCCTCAAATGCGGCAATTTTGTTTGTTAACGGCGCCAGAGAGTGTGAAATGAGCCTCGTCGGTCATCAAAATTTGCTTCCAAAAATCAGGTTCAGTGTCAACCATTGATGGCGGGTCGGACTCGCCCGAAATATAACATTCTATGAGTAGATTCAGACGCGAGAGGTTGGTTCCTCGTACGGGTTCGTAGCCATGATTTATTGTATTGCACTTTAATTGACTTTTAAATAGACAACGGAAAGTTGCCGTTGCCTATAATAAACACTTTCATTTTTACATAAATTCACGTTTATATGAATTACTCGAGTTCCATGTCCTAATCAGCAAACGATCCCAAAATAATAACTTTTTAATATTATACCGATTACCGAGTACTCCAATTACGCGGTACTGGCATAACAATGCGATTTAGGTCTGTCGGGCAAAAAAATTTACATTGAAAAAGTTACTCTTTCCATTGAACTATTCAGTGCAATTTATCTCATGTGTTTAATAGTATTGCAAAGGCATTTTTCATATGAAAAAAAAATATATGATTGTTTTTCGTCCAATGCGATACCTGTGATAATGCTATAAATTTTGCAAGTCACTCAACCATGTGTGAAGAACCTCCAAAATTAAGAAAATAAAAGAAAATTTTAACTCCTGACTGCAAAAAACTATAATAAACAGGGCTTTGACTTCAGAAAGTTTTAATATGAAAATAAATTCAAACAGGATGATATTACTGCTGATGTAATTTTAGCAATAACTTCATATTTAAATTACAATAATTCATTTACTGCTGTCACTACTGTCGGAAGACGACTTCTTCTGCGTTAGAAAATGTCCATATCGTATATAATTTTTCTTTTAAATTAAAGTCCAGACGCCAGCATGTTGCTTGATATGTAATAGATGGTTACAATGTTCAGGAGACGTCTTCCGACTGCAGTGATAGCGGTAAATTAATTATTGTAATTTAAATATGAAGTGAACTAAAAAGTCATCGGAAGTAATTTCATCCTTTTTATATCTATTTTCATATGAAAACTTTCTAAAGCTAAAGTCCTGTTTATTATAGTTTTTTGCAATCGGGAGATTTTTAACTAAATTTTTTTTTTTATTTTTATACTTTTTGAAGATAGTTTAATGTGACTTTCTACGGCATTTTATAATTGCTATATTTTTTTAAACTAAAACAGTTAAATCATTTTTAATAGCTCTATTTTATTTAATCGCTCAATCATTTTTGTACTCTTATATTTATAATTAAAGCAACAAAGGTACTTAGAAAAATACGGCCAACTTGTGGAATTTCGATATATACAACCCCGTACTTCTTATACATTTTCTTAAACGCTTAATTTTTTTAAACGCTAAAAATATGTAACGTATGCTCCATTTTTATCCCATTCAGCAGTCAAGTGCGATTATTAATCATAATATCCCCAGATGTACCGATTGCCCTCAAGTCATATGCATTAGAAGGATGCTGAATTAACATTGAATAATTTTGGTGGACAGAAAATAGAAAAGTAGGAGTTTGGAGAAAAGTGAGGGATCAAAGTAACTCCATGAAGTGGTATCTTATTGTCGTTTTTTTACTGAAAAGAAAATTGAGACCACCCGATGTCCTCACAAGTACCGAATAGCAGTAAGTAGTGACTTCGATATATACGATTTTATGCCTATCGGTATTTATGAGGAACACCCGATCGATACCACCTGATATCATCACAAGTACCAAATGGCATTAAGTAGTCACTTTAATATTTACGATTGTATGCCTATCGGTATTTATAAGGACACTGAAATTACATGGATCTGTAATTCTAGCCACTGTTATTATTTAATTAAATTATGGCATTGAAACCGCCGTTTCCTATTTGATGAACACGTGTCTCGTCATGGTATACGTCATGGTATACTATTATTACCAGGTGTATGCATAAGTTTTTTCCGGTTTAACTAAGAGATGGCGCCAGCAAAAAGTACGCAGCGTTTTAATTTGACACATACGTCATTTTGTTCGTCTGACATTAACCTACAAACACACACAAGTTGAGTCCGCCAAAAACTAGCGTCTTTGTTTTATCGTTCAGTGATCATGTCGAGTTTTGTGCCTGAAAAAGAACATTTGCGGCACGCATTGCTTTTCTTATTTAATCAAAAGAAAAAGGCTGCTGAAAGTTAACCTTTGCTGGTAGAAACATATGGTGAACACGCTCCATCGATTAGAACATGTGAGACATGGTTTCGACAATTTAAAAGTGGTGATTTCAATGTGAAAGACAGTGAGCGCTCTGGTAGACCACAAAAATGCGAAGACGAGCAATTGCAGGAGTTATTGGATGATGACCCAACTCAAACTCAACGGCAATTAGCAGAAGCATTACATGTGTCACAAGAAACAATCAGCAGACGTTTACGAGTAATGGGGAAGATCAATAAACTCGGTAAATGGGTCCCACACGATTTGAATGAACGTCAAATAGAAAATCGCAAAGTCACTTGTGAAGTGCTGCTTCAACGCCACGAAAGGAAATCATTTTTGCATCGAATTGTGACGGGTGACGAAAAATGGATTTATTTTAAAAACCTGAAGCGGAAAAAATCGTGGCTTTCACCTGGCGAAGCCGGTCCTTCAACACCAAGGCCAAATCTCTTCGGCAAGAAGACCATGCTCTGTGTCTGGTGGGACCAGAGCGGTATTGTGTATTATGAACTCTTGAAGCCCGGCGAAACCGTTAATATACAACGCTATTGCCAACAAATTATTAATTTAAACCACGCATTAATCAAAAGACGACCGGAATGGGCCAGAAGACATGGCAAAGTGATTTTGTTACACGACAATGCGCCGTCTCACACAGCAAAAGCAGTGAAAGACACCTTGAAATCGCTTGGATAGGACATCCTTCCGCACCCGCGGTATTCGCCAGACCTGGCGCCATCTGACTATCACCTCTTCGCATCAATGGGGCACGCGCTCCCAGAGCAGCACTTCAGCAATTTCGAGGAAGTTGGAAAATGGCTCGACGAATGGTTTGCCGCAAAAGACAAGCAGTTTTTCTGGCATGGTATTCATAAGTTACCTGAAAGATGGGCGAAATGTGTAGAAGCCGATGGCCAATATTTTGAATAAAACAAAAATTAATTTCCCTTGAAAATTACGTGTTTTTTTTTTACCAAAAAACCGGAAAAAACTTATGCATACACCTGGTATATATATATATATACAAAAATGTGACAAACATCATGTGACCTACCCAAAAACACCCCCTCGGGGCGTACCAGCAAAAGTATATAAGCCGCGACAAGACAAGCCTCGTCATTCTTGTCGAATCCGATTCCTCAAGATGAAGTGCTACCCGACAGATTATCCACAGAAGTAATTTTAAGAAGTTTTGGTAAACTAATTGTTTGATATAGTGTTTTTTCGGCAAACCGATTCCCCTGCATTGCGCTGTAGCCGTTGGTTGGTTGAACGAACTAAATAGGTATACCCTGTGAATAGCAAGGCATCCCTTGCATTGCGCTTGGCCGCACTTATTCACAGCTTTGGGGCACCTTTCATTAACTGGTACCCACGTGTAGCGCAGTGGCTACATGTCTCTTGGGAAGTGAAAAAGTACGCGGCTCGCAAGGTCTCGAGTACAGCATCCCGGCTTGCTGGACCGTACGCGCTCGACTCGGGTGATGCGCCTGCATGTGGGGCCACATGCAAGGACCAGTGGCTAGCAAACCCCTGTCGCACACTGATACTTCGGCGTAACTCTGGTATAAAGAACTATTCATAACCCCCTTTAGGAGTAACGACAAAGTATCTCAATACGATGAGTTTATACGCCTCAGTATTAGGAGTACAGGACACGTGAGTTGGCTAACACTGCGAACCCCGTGTCTTGCGTGAACCGAGATCTCGTAGCGTAGAGGACCAAAGCAATAACTGTTTGAGAATGCTTGAGAATTCTGCTACGCGTTGCTAGACTGCGCACTGCAGGCTAGCGTGGGCAACTGCTTGCTATTACTACTCAGCGATAGCACCTCTCAGAAGTAGAAAACTCGCTCTAGGTCAGCGTGCCAAGCAGCAGGTCGCTGCGTGCACGCACTCTACGACTGCTTGACTAGGCAGCGGCTGCTTTATATAACGTAGCCATCTTGCGTTTTGCTCTTGCACGGTTTTCATCGCCACCGTGATTCGTGCGTGCTCATCATAGTTCTGTGCATCTAAATAAGACTCATCGATCAACTCTGCCGACCTACAGTCTCTACAAAACTCATCCATCATATCAACATCGATATATTGACGTCTGCATCCTAGTACATCAACATTTTGGCTCATCGTGTCGTTTACCCCGTTCAGCTTCACCGCGAAGCCCGATCGCGACAGCACATCTCATCAAAGTACACACGATTAATATAATCGTGTGTTGTAATTAGCTCACCTCATTTATTAGCACTTTTTACGCTTATTTTGATATATTATTTTCTATATTTTATGTGTTTATTTATGTAATTACGTCCATTGGATTTTGACAGGTGGAACAATAAATGCTACTGTAACCTACATCTGTGTACTGACTATTAATTCGCCTGCAACAATTTTACATTCCACTTAACTCCAACATCTGAATTCTCAAACAATAACAAAGACGGGAAAGTCGAGTAGGCCTGCTCATATACCCGACTTAACATGATACCACTCACGACTCTATGCCTGTAGTACGAGACCCAAAACTCGCCCAATAACACTCGAATATAGAAATTCCCGAGAGGCAAATAATATCACCGTCTTATCCGTGGAATACGTATCAGTCAAGGAAGATCAAAATTAAATCATTGTCCGATGATTATAGTATACTTGAGCCTCCCGGTAGACCTTACGATTCTACCAAGGGAGGGCGCGTATGAGGACAGACACAGGCTATAAGGATACTGATCGCGTGATAGAGGCAGAGCCCAGCATCCCACGATAGTAACAATTATGTGAAATTGAGTGTAAAACTCCGTGTAAGTGACTACCGTTCACTACACGAATGTTAGATTCATAACAATTCAAGCAGCAGTAAAATATTCCTGCGTATTTAATTATTAGACAATCGCGTAAAAGCAACAACACGATAATTATTTTTATTTCTATGCAACTTGAGTGTAAAGCTCCCTGTGAGTGACACCCGTTTATTGCTCGAATATTCATTTTCTCCCGACTTAAGCTACAAGAAAATATATCTGCATACGTGGAATTTAAGAAGTCGCAATCTGCGTGAATTATTTCATTTTTCGTTAAACTGATTATAAAGCTCCGTGCAAGTGACAGCTGATCATGGCACGAATAATAAATTCATTTCAAATACACCAGGAGATAATCCTGCGTAAATAATAAGCTCGGAAGGACTACCCGGATATAACATCGCAACGTTAAATACAACAAAACTAAGCCACGGATTGTGAGTACATTAAAACCATCTCTTGCTCTAAAAATCCGAGTCATAATCCCGTTACATAGTATAGGCTGCTGATTTCTACGCATTGCGTCATGGCTATCAAACGCCTCGTTAAACGTACAAGGCGATAGCGTTACCACCAACCTTACCGACCTCCACCCTATCCTTACAGACTAATCAACACCCTCAAAAACAAGAAGACCAATAATGAAAGGGTGATAAAAAGCTCGTCTACCATAGACACATGCGAAATCAAAATCTAAGCTAAGGTCTCTTCCCAAAACAAAATAAAGCAACCGGTCCAAATTAAACTGTAGATCCAGCCCAGATTACGAACCTACCAGATCAAATCCACATAAATCTCCCTCACATACCAACAAGAGAGTGGAATCAATTCAGAATCTAAAAACTACGCAAACTCGGTAAAGATTTATTTATTTATCAGCTTATAAATATCGAGAAAGTTGACTAAAATAAATCCAACTTAAGTCCTCAAGATGAGGAGAAATCGCGAAACATTTCATTATACAGGCGATATGAATTCAGTACATTAAAAGGCCTCGCGTAACTCATTGTCAGTGGTAAGTACAGTGGATCAGTATTCGCCGTGTTCAAAACCCAAACGCTTCGCTTTCTTTCCGAACTGTTTCTCCCACACGCGATTTAACAGCAAAATAGCCGAGGGTTAACATTATATTTTTTCAATCAAATAAGATTTTGTTTGAGCAAAGTATGCACAAAATCAAAAGGCACGTAGTTCGACCAAAATATGACCATCATCTTTAATTATAGGGTATTACATTTTTTTGAAAAACGAAGCGCGCTTTCTAAAAAATTAACGTCTCCGATTCTATATGTCGTGAGGAGATTAACGCGTTTTGAGGGTGACAGAATAAGCTTCTATACGCTATATTTCAAATAGCTATAAACTTGCTAAGTACTCTGATTATAAAAAGTTTACATTTTTTTGGCCAATTTCTGGTTTAAAAAAAAATTCCATTCAATACTTCGAGTAATTTTGTAACGTTTACAATTTCTTTCGGGCTGCACATTACATTTTTGAATTTACAAGGTGCTCTGCCAGCACCGCAGCGCTCTCTATGGGCCTTTTGAGTCACTTTGTGAGTATGTATTTTAGATTTGATCATTTACGATTCTGTAGGAGGGAGGGCTAAGATTTAAAAAAAAATGTATTGATCAGTATGAAGGAGTGACGTTTTCGTGTGCCATTTATGGTTTTAGCTGGCTCAGAATACGGTTACAACTATTTTTTGTGATCATTGTTCTAATTTTTATGAATATAAATACATTTTGCACTCGGGATGTTAATGCCTGCCCAATCGAATAAATCTTTTGAATTTCTTATACTTCGATCAGGTTGTTGGAGACTGGATCTTGCTGCTAACCTTTGAAATGTTCCGCTAATTCCATCGCATGATCGCTTTTTATTAATGATTTTTTAAAATTTTCATACCCGTTTGCTGCACCGTCTGTGAAATAAATAAATTCATTGACGCCACTATCATAGTTTTAATTATTTCGATAATTTTTTCTTGAAATAAGTGCATCGTAATAATATCATGCTTCACACATTCCGAAATACCATCAATTGCATTTTGTAAAACGAGTGTGTAGTTTTTGGAGAAATCGTCAGTGACATCGCACTTATTCTGAACGTTGAATTATTTTGCTCAAGTAAAACAGGATCCATAACCCTGCCACAATCGCGATCAAGCCCCAAACAAAACGTCGGTGAACACGAAACAGTAGAGGTAAAAAATTCGCAATATTTTCAGAACGAAGGTAATCGAACTACTTCGAAGTTAGTTACACGTGAAGCCTATATGGCAATCATACCAGGTTTATAAATATGAAACCGGAATTTTTGTATAGAAAATACACGTTTATTATATGAAAATGATAAAAAATATTTTATTCGAAGTATTGCCCATCGCTAGCTATACATTTTTCCCACCTGTCTGACAATTTGTGGATGCCACGCCAAAAAAACTGTTGCTCTTTTGAGGAAAACCAGTCATCGAGCCATTTTCGTACATTTTCGTAAGAAGTAAAGCGCTACTCAGCAAGTGCGTGGCCCATCGACGGAAATAAGTAGTAATCGGACGGAGCTAAGTCTGGTGAGTAAGCCGCATGCGAAAGTATTTCCCAACTAAACGCCTCAATCGTTTCCTTGACCAGTTTTTATGTGTGATGGTGCATTATCATGAAGCAAAATCACTTTGTGTTGCCTTTTTTGATATTCTGGTCGTTTTTCACGCAAAGCTTGATTCAAATCGATAATTTGTTGTCGGTAGCGTTCAGTATTAACGGTTTCGCCAGGTTTCAGCAGCTCATAATAGATCACACCCTTCTGATCCCACCAAACACAGAGCATTGTCTTCCGTCCATAGCGATTTGGCCTTGCAGTCGATGTCGATGGTTCGCCTGGAGTTACCCATGATCTTTTACGCTGAGGATTCTCAAAATATATCCACTTCTCATCGCCAGTCACAATTCGATGAAGAAATGACTTTCTTTTGTACTTGGCGAGCAACATTTTGCAAGTGGTTTTTCGGTTTTCCTGCTGTCTTTCATTCAGTTCATGTGGAACCCATTTTCCCATCTTCTGGATCTTTCCCATGGCTTTCAAATGTATGGAGACGGCCTCTTGTATCACATTTAATTGATCCGCGAGTTGTTGTTGCGTTTGAGCGTCATCCTCATCCAACAATGCTTGCAATTCGCTGTCTTCACACTTTTTCGGTGGTCTTTCACGTTGTTCGATTCTCACGTTAAAATCGCCACTTTTGAATTTTTTAAACCACTCAAAGCACTGTGATTTACCAAGAGCATGCTCACTGTAAACTTCGACAAGCATTAGATGCGATTCTGCAGCAGTTTTCTTCAATTGGTAACAGAAAATCAATGCTGTCCGCAAATCGTAGTTTCCAGGCACAAAATTCGACATGTTCAACGCTATTACAAACTATGCTGTTGTATGAAACTTGTATTGTTGTGAGTTGAAAATTTTTGTCAGAGATGTCAACAAGGAAATGGCGTCAATGACGCGGTTTGACGGTAACTACATTGACAGCTAGGGCCATCTATGGGCAAATTCCGGTTTCATATTTATAGACCTGGTATATGTGCGGTTTTATTTATTCTGTTCCAATTAATCCGATTTATTGCTTCTGTTCTATTTATTCTGATTTATTTATTCGGATTTGCCTATTCTGTTTTATGTATTCGGCTTCAATTATTCTGTTGTGTTTCTTTAAGTAATTCTTTTGATTCCTTTATTTTGCGTTATTAGATTAGTTTCGTTTAAATGTTGCCAGTTTCAAATGCCAGTCTGAGAGCCTTTGTTAAATATTACAAGGAAAATTGAATTGTCGGAAATCTAGCACGTTACCGTTACGTTATCGGCTAATCATTTTGTTTATCACGGCAATAAATCGATTCTTACATTTTTGAATTCCCGAAATTGACGAGTCAAGATTTTATTTCCGAGTGAACCACCACTGACTGACCCATCCCCTCTACCAATCGCCAAGGCTGCAACGAAGCCGAGTCGGCCCCGTGTATTCCGCGTGCGAATTAAATTTGTCTCGGGAAATAATTTATTTCACGAGGCTGGCGCCCAGCATGCGGGATCACGGGCTTTTGTTACCACCCGCAGGAGCTGGAGGCGGAGGAGGTGGAAAAAGTAGTTACAAATACTATAGCGTGACAGTAACATGAGCTAACGGTGTATAAACGACATGGTACTCGTATCGTATGCCCATGGAACGCTACGTATCAATGATAATTCTCGTTCAGTTGCATATGAGATGAGATAAAATCGAAGGATTTCTTTGAAAAATCGCTCGGCCGTATCAAAGCCATACTAGTGACGAAGGGTACTTACTTTATAAAAATTATTTTGTCCGAGATGATTGTTCTATACTACGGCGATATTACGGAGCATGCGTCCAGGGTCGCGCCATAAACGCATTAATTCTTCATAGGCGAAACTACTCTTATTAAATACGCCGTTATAAATATTTGTATATAAGTATACATTTCGTTCAAGATGCTGCAAAGCATACACTGGGGTAGAGGGAAGAAATGTGAATTACACAGTTCGAGAATTACCTCGGTATTAGATTCTGGTTTATTATTGGATTGTAAAATTAGATGTGCGGGTGAGTGGTGGAACGTGGCAGGTGGTTGAAGTGAAGGTGTGTTATTTACCGGTATAAAGTTGTCAATTCATTAACTAAATAACAATGTGAACGTCGAAATATACTTGCGTATGACCGGAAGAACCGTGAAGACTCGATAATATTAATTCGCTTCCGCTGAGTCTAAAAATGCGATGCACGGATGAACAGCACAAAACGTTTATTCACAGCTTTTCACTCGTATTCAAATGGCTGTGAATGGAGCAGCATAAATGAGACTGAGGTATGGGCACTTAGGAATTTACACGAAAGAAAAAAACTTGATGAGAACTCCGGGTGGAATAGCACACGCGGCATACGCTACGGCGTTCAAAAAAGTAAGAGAGGTGAAATATCCGAGTCCTCAGCCGCCGCTTTTTTCAAATTTCTAATTTTTTCAAATTTCTAATTTTTTCAAATTTCTAATTTTTTCAAATTTTTAATTTTTTAAAAACTTTGATAATTAAAATAATTATAATATTATAAATATTATAATCAATAAATTTAATTTAATAATTAATTCAAAAAAATTTAATTGACTTTAAAATTTAAAATTAAAAAAAAAAATCTTTTTTAACTTAAGAATTACTCCTTTTTGAATAAATTTATAATTTTACGCTTTATCTTCCTTTATTTTTCATTGATTTATTGTCTTCTCCGGTAAATTTATGGGTTGTGTTATTTTGATTAGTATAGAATTTTAAGTTTCAAGTAATTTTTCATTGATTTATTGTCTTCTCCGGTAAATTTATGGGTTATGTTATTTTGATTAGTATAGAATTTTAAGTTTCAAGTAATTTTTCATTGATTTATTGTCTTCTCCGGTAAATTTATGGGTTGTGTTATTTTGATTAGTATAAAATTTTAAGTTTCAAGTAATTTTTCATTGATTTATTGTCTTCTCCGGTAAATTTATGGGTTGTGTTATTTTGATTAGTATAGAATTTTAAGTTTCAAGTAATTTTTCATTGGGTAAATTTATGGGTTGTGTTATTTTGATTAGTATAGAATTTTAAGTTTCAAGTAATTTTTCATTGATTTATTGTCTTCTCCGGTAAATTTATAGGTTGTGTTATTTTGATTAGTATAGAATTTTAAGTTTCAAGTAATTTTTCATTGGGTAAATTTATGGGTTGTGTTATTTTGATTAGTATAGAATTATAAGTTTCAAGTAATTTTTCATTGATTTATTGTCTTCTCCGGTAAATTTATAGGTTATGTTATTTTGATTAGTATAGAATTTCAAGTTTCAAGTAATTTTTCATTGATTTATTGTCTTCTCCGGTAAATTTATGGGTTGTGTTATTTTGATTAGTATAGAATTTTAAGTTTCAAGTAATTTTTCATTGATTTATTGTCTTCTCCGGTAAATTTATGGGTTGTGTTATTTTGATTAGTATAGAATTTTAAGTTTCAAGTAATTTTTCATTGATTTATTGTCTTCTCCGGTAAATTTATGGGTTATGTTATTTTGATTAGTATAGAATTTTAAGTTTCAAGTAATTTTTCATTGATTTATTGTCTTCTCCGGTAAATTTATGGGTTGTGTTATTTTGATTAGTATAGAATTTTAAGTTTCAAGTAATTTTTCATTGATTTATTGTCTTCTCCGGTAAATTTATGGGTTGTGTTATTTTGATTAGTATAGATAAAAAAGTAAGAGAGGTGAAATATCCGAGTCCTCAGCCGCCGCATGCAAAGAAAGCTACTGCTTCTTTCTGCTGCTTCCCTGTGGAGTGAACGTCGCCCACCACACGAACTTAATTGATCCGTGCGGTGCTGCCACCCGGCCGTATACATGGCTATTGGAAGCAGCGTGTAAATGGCCGCAAGATGCTACTGTCCCATAGCCATGAGCAGCAGCTCGCGCGCAACAGATCCCACAACAGACACAGCACTAAAACCGGAGTATCAGCAAAATGTACGATATAAAAACAAAACAGGCGAAAAAGAAGAAGAAAAAGAGGCGCAGGAGTTTTCGCTTTCATTTCATTAACGCAGTAAGGGTCATGGAATACATTCAGTATTCTGCTGTGCATGTCAGGACTGCTCACTGCAAGCAAGCGTGGCTAAGCACTCGCTGCTGCTGCGGGGTGGCAGTACCTCTTGGGAGTGTAAAATACACGAAGTTAGCATACTGGGGGATAGCTCCCTGCGCGCACATGCTCTACGACGCCGTCGGTGGCAACGGTCTGTTTAAAACCGTATCCATCTTGACTTGAGTAAATTTGGCGGTACTGTACGTCTTACCTCGTACAGCGTATTTACTCATTGCTCAGCTTTCAGTGCTCAAATCATGCATCTGCATAATCTGTCTCACCTCGTGTTGTGTCATGTTCATGCGTCGCCGGCATCATTGCGTGGCTTATGCAGAGGCATTACATTGCAGTCTACGCCATCTCTACCAACTGTGTTCTCAAACACATACTACGGCGTAGTCACATCCCCCCCCCCCCCCCCCCCCCAGGGCGACTTTGCCCCTTAGAAATGTTTTTTCGCCGATAAAAAAAAAATACGTGTCTTTTAGTTTTCGATGCTCTACAACATACGTGAGTTTCATCAAAATCGGAGGGGGACACCAAACTATCCTTCGTTGGTCAGATTGAGAGAGACATCATAATCGAACGCATAGGTAGTGATAGCAGAACCATTTTGGGCAATAAGTGCAAGAACACGTTTGGGTTAGAAGAGATGAAAACTTAAATAAATTGAAGTTATGATCTTGAATGTTTTTGCATAGCCATCCCAAACATAATATAAATATTTTGTACAACGTACATCTTCAAATCTTTTGAAAATTCCAAGCATTGAATCTACTTCCATTTTTCCAGAACCTAATCCGTGATTGAATGGCATTCAGTCTCATGCTCTGTATACCATTTTTTATGTTCGTCGTATCGACAACTTTTCGAGATAAAATTCCGATAAGTGTCGCAACACCCTGGAGTAAAGAAAAACCTCTTTTTCTCCAAGAATTATCCCCGGAGATGGCGATTCCAGCAGAGTTATGGACGTTCTCGTATATTTCCGTCATTTTTATTTCTTCTTAAACCGCATAGATGGATCTGCAACTATTTTTGCTGTATCTCGGATTTGTTTGGTAATTTTGTCATAGAGCGTTGGACTAAACCATTTTGGAAGATCCATATTGCCTCACAAAATGTTCATTCCTGCTAATCTAACTCTTAATATTCGTATAGCTAGAGTGAAGCTGCGATTTATTTCGTAACAATGACTTTTAGGAGAGGGACTCGATCATATCTCCTTTCGTTCAAACTTCTGGACTTTATAACTACTCGTAATGTAAAGTCCAACCCACTACTTGTCTTTTAAAAACCGTGATATACCCTATAACGGTATTTTCACGTTAACATTAATTTTTTAGTCTTCTGAGGAGAAGAATTCGGGTTCGAACATTAAGATAATTAATTATAGACTTCTGTACGAGGTATAAGTAGGGTTCATTCAATAATTAATGTAAAGTTATTCAGTGTTCGGCTTTTTGGCGCCGTTGGCCGTACAATTAATTCTGTGACGTAGCATTTTTCTGAAGATTTCGTGTTGTTCTTTATCCGCGATGATATCGGATTTCGACTTATGCGCTCTGAGGATTTGCGGTGAACGTCTCAGCTAAGCAGAATCGAGCTCGGCCGTCTTCATCTTTCGCTCGCCTGGCTGCTGATGCGTGGTCTGCTAGGCTTGATTTGCTGTTGCTGGCGCGTCGGTCGGCTAATACAGACGCCGGGTCTGTGTCCGTGTCCGCGTTGTCTATTAATTAATCGAAATAATTTGATTTTCGTGTTTTTTCGCGTTCGGGCTCTTTGCTTGTTGTAATCGTGCCGTTCCCGTGAATCTCCAGTGTATTTTCCCGTGGCAATGGTGTTCTTAGTTCGCGAGTGGTGTTTTTCTATGTGATGAAATATAACAGTCACAGTCCCTCTGTTCTTCAATGATATTAATTATTTATCATTTATTTGATGGATTTCTCCAGCAATCTTCGGTACTGTATCCGGACATTTCAGTTATTCTTCTATCTTGGTGAGTCAGTCTTTTATTTGATCCTTCTCTCAGTTCTTTGTGTTTTGTTGAGTGATGTTGTCCTCCTCCGACGCGCTTGACAAGGCTAATAAAATTGTTTCTTTCCTAATTTTTTTTCTATCTGTCCTAAAATTCTTAATTAACTTTTGCTAGGTCTCGTTAGGTATTTACCTCCTAATTCCACTTATTAATTAATTTCCTACTCTTTATTTATAATTCTACTCCATAAATCCATCCCTACTCGTTGCGTAGACTTATTACATATTTTAAGTCTATCGTTTCATGCCTGTGTTTCCTAATCTCTTTAAATATTATTTATTATTCTACCTCCTTTCTCTATGTTGTACCACGATTTCTTCCACCCTGCTTTATCCTTCAACCTCTTGGTGTCACTAACAAGTTTTTGTAACATTTGTTGATGCGCTGCACTCACAATTTTCCTTTTAGACTATTCCTACTGATTTCTACTTATCCGATTTAAAACTTCCTTATGCTATTTTCTTAAGTCTCCTAACTAAACCCTACTCATCTATTCTAATGCCACCAACTTTCTCTTCTCAATTCGTTTTTTTAGTATGTTTTCTGTTTTTACAGAGTCCAATGCTGCTCGGTGTCGAACTTTTTTTTTTTTTATTGGTTCCTCCCCTGACTGTCACTGTATTCTTTTATTGTCAATGTTCTAATAAATTTATAGAGCTAACTCACACCATTTTCTGTTAAAATTCTTAGATTTTATATGAATTGCTGGATATTTCGATATTTTTATCCAGCGCACAAGCGAGTTCTGACTGGGTCAACACTTTGAAAAGAATAAGAGAGTTCTCTCTGTTTGAAGTCGCCTTTTATACTTTTTCTCGGCTTTCCCACTCTCTTATTTTAAATCCTCTTATTCTAATATCTTATGTAATTTTTGTCTGTTTCAGCTGCCCCGCCACCGTGCCCTGCCGTTCCTCTCACCGCTCGAGCGCGGTCAGCTGGTCGCTGACCCGCTGTTTTTCGGCAGTGAGAGAACATTCCTGATACGTCACGTCTTGCGGTGACTCACCACAGCTGTGTCTCTGAGAGTTTACTGCGTATTTGTCATCTCTTATTCTATCTACTTTTTTGTATTTTCTTTATCCTTAGGAAATAAATGATCTTATTTGTGTTAATTTTTGTTTTATTTTTTCTATCCTTTAGGATATGTGACTACGTCACAACCCGGTACAAGTTTTGCATTTGGCGAATGAACTAATTACGTTGAAAACGGACAGAAAATTCTAGATCACATAGCCATGCTCGCGATCAGCATTTACATCGAGTAGTGTCAACACTTTTACTTTTTTGCAGACGCACTTGTGTTCGCTTCGGCACTCGGTTAATTCGTGTACTGTGTTGTGTCGCGGAATATTCCTCTTCACGTATTCTCAGAAATATTCGTTAGCTGACACATCTAGATATGGAATTCTGAAAGATAGCTGTCATACAAGACAGGATGCGAGGTAGACGCCGACGCAGCATGAGGCGACTCGCTAGGCGATCTACGATTGGCTAAAGCTAAAGCTGCCGACTAAGGGATTTTAGCAAACGCAGTTGCTAACTGTTTTACTAAAATCAGAATTAAATTAGATTCAACAGAGAACGGTTGGTTCCTCGTCATATGCTCGAAACTACGAATTATTGTACATTCTTTCATTGACTTTTAGATAGACAACGAAAAGTTACCGTTGCCTATAATAAATACTTCTATTTATATAAATTCGCGTTTTCATCGATAACTCGAGATCCATCTCCTTATTGGCGAACGATCCCAAAAAATAATGACTTTTTAATATTATACCGAATACCGAATAATCCAATTACCCGGTACCGGCATAACATTTGGTGGCAGCGGTGGGATCTGCTGAAGTTAAGTGATACGTGATTTATTTCGACAAAAGTGTTTTGGACAAAGTAAACAAGAGTGACTCTGAAGTGACGACTACGACTCGTGCAAAGGACGCCAGTGTAGTTCGTGAAAATCCGAATAAGCTAACGCAAAGGCGCGAAGTGTACGTCGGTGCGGTGTGACATATCGGTCAACCGTTTAAAATCCTGATTGACGGTGTCACGCCAAGTCGAGGAAAAAACGCACAGTGTGCAACCAAGTACTCGAAGCAGCTACTTGAGAAGAAGCCGTCGTGCAACCATTGGCGACGCGCTAAGGACGAACCCAGGAACCAGCGAAGAAACGGGCTAACAGCGTCAGGAAGGATTTCAAGGATCATCAACAGAAAAGAGCTGCAGGACACCAAGTCGACAGCATCCGAGAACATCACCATGGAGAGGACCATCTACCAGATCATCCTTCTGTATGTGGCGGTTACGTTACATAATATATATTGCCAATATAAACCAAAGCCAGTTAGGACAGATATTTAAAAATTTTCAAAATATATATATTCCACTAGAGATATTTCTTTCGAGATTTCATGGGTATATTTAGAGTATTGTTCACCGCGAAATTAGCAACATGCCGGGATTTAAGGGAGCGAAACCGAAACGCAGAGTCAATTCATTAGAAACTACGATGCCAGGCGAAGGGGTAAAATCCACAGCCGGATAAGCTGCTGCCGTAGGGGAAATCGTGTACGAAGCGCGCAGGGCGTTAACAGAGCTCTCGCCGCCGGGTCGAATCCCCGCCGACAGGCAAGAGGACGTCGCAGGCCGACTGGGCGCTGAGTTCGGCGTAAACCCACTCAGAGGTGCGGCGTTTCGCGATAACAGTAGTACAGGTAGCGACGACGTGTTCAATATGGCTACTGGCGGACGAACGCCTGAACGTCTGGACGAGGACATGGACTAGCGGGAATTCGAAAACATGCAAACGATAGATCGCATAGGTTTCCCGACAGCTACTGGTGAGACAGCACGGTCGGTGACTTCAAGAGTACGAGATCGGTTAGAGGCGATCGACCGGAGCCACCGTGATTTGGTAAGAGCTCGACGGCAGTGCGAAAGGCTGCAGCGCGAGCATGAGCAAGGTCAACGCGAACTCGATCGCGAACTCCAGGGGGCTGAAACACCGTCAGGAAGACGAAACTTGGTGGATACGTTAAACGAGGTAGGTGTGGACGAATACGAGCTCATCCGCTCCCTAAAAGAGCAAATAGCTGAGTTCCAGCGACGGTTAGGAGGAGCAGGGATGGAAGACCATCCGCCCTTTGTACAGCTCCCGAGACGCACGCGGTTCGAGGAGACGCAGAGGCCCGCAAATATGCTCAGCTTCAGCCTCGGAATAAAAATGGTGAAAACGTTCGACGGCAAAGACGCAAAGGCATTGCCGCTCTTTTTAAAGTCCTGCGAGAAGATTTTTCGCGGGGTAGCCGAGGAGGAGCATGACACCCTCCTTGAATTAATTGTCATGAGCAAATTAGAAGGTGCGGCAGTAAGACAACTATAGCACAAGACCATCAGTACCATGGCGCAACTCAGGAGTGAGTTGGAAGCGTTGTACGGACAACGGAAGTCCTTGGCCGCGCTGCAAATGGAGTTCAGCTCCCTCCGGCAGGGATAGAACGAGGACATCGCCGCCTACGCGGCAAGAATGGAGAGAATTACGGTAGACATCGCCGAAATACTCAGCTAACCATTGAAAACAGAGGATCAGAAGATCACCGTCGAGAGTGTTACCCGATGAAGCGAACAGGCCAACTTCGAAAACGGCCTGCACGGCCAGGTGCAAGTGCTGATACGTGCGAGAAATTACCAAACTCTGCATGACTCTGTCGCAGGGGTCATAGAGATAACCAACATAGTGCAGCCAAAGATAGGAATAGGTGAAGCACTAAACTACTTCAGAAGGTCCTTAGGCGCACCATCCAGGCAGGGAGAAAATTGTTTCACCTGCGGAAAAGCTGGACACATGGCTCGAGACTGCGCGGGAAGTCGGGAAATTGGGAAGAGAACTTTATTTATCTTGTCAAAATTAAATCTATTATTGCAGTTAATTTATATTCCTATATTCTTTAAATTCAACTTATTTTTGTAATTGACATGCGGAAGGTACAATAAACCGCTTTCTTAAAATACCATCTACAAGTCTGGTTTTATTTTCACCCTGTCTTGAGTGAAGCTTCATTAGTTTCAATATATTCACAGGTCTGTCAAACAACATCGGACGGAATTCTCAAACAGGGATACTATGTCATGATCTCTTTTTTTCTTATCGTACTCAAGACCATAAACATGAATTGTTAGACCATTTGGATTTTCGACTTTCGAAATATCTTTCAATTGTATCGAAAAATCTATCTTATCATACCTTAGCACTGAGCTGAAATGAGGATACGAGTTAGTGCGATTTGTATTATATTGAGATGAATAGAGCAGGGCCGTAACGGACCGGGGAAAACAGTAAGAGTTGTTGTTGTCAACGTTAACGATAGCTTTCTTGATGCGGATGCTCTTTGGCAACGGAATGTACGTTGACTATCCTCCTCGAAATGAAATATATTTGTTGATATTGACCATCAAATTCACGATTTCCAGTATAGACCAGCCCGACTCCTTTTCCTGGAAATCTTTGACATTAACTAATAATTTATCCTGCACTCGATTGAACCATCCGTCAAAGTTCGTTGAGGAAAGAATAACCTCATTCCTCATGCTGAAGAACTTGATTTCTTCAACTACTACGTCTTGCTTTGAAGCTCGATATTTGCAGGCCAACACAACATTAACTTTAAAGTTAATAATATTATTTTTCAAAGCATACTTCCATCTCACGACTATCTATCGTCTTTTCGAATATTCCAAGAACTTGTTGGGATGTTTGTGCCGAATATTGATGATCACTCCGTTCCATATTCTTGAATAGAAAGCTACTTCGGTGTATCGCCATCGCATGATGACCTTTCTCCGAGCTACACCACCTCCGATCTTTTGCAGATCAGTCGATCCTCGAGGTTTGCAGTGAAGCCCTGCAAAATTACGATGGGTGTCAAATGTCTGGTCTTCTTGCCTATCGAATCAGTGGTTTTCAAAAGTCGATACAGCAGTCGAGTCTTCAATATTTCGTGTTTTATCCACCGTTAAAATTTGGTGCTCGCTGATCGGTTTTTGAGAATCCTGTACGCCATAATATCCATAGGTTCAATGAGCTATTTACACCGTCATAAATCCATTTTGAAATTAATTTCGTACTGAGGAGTGTCTTCGCGAGTTCGATAATGCGTGAAGCTCTGTTTTGATTTCTCTCGTTTATATTTGAATAGCCCCTTTGGCTATTTCATGATCTCACCTGCAGGTGCTCTCTCAAATTGGCAAGTTTTTTTCCCATAGGCACATGTCTTTTAGGTATAAATCCAACTGTTTTTCACAAGCAGGGGCACCGTCTATTTAGTTCACCTACATACGTGTAGCTATGTAGCTACCTATAGTACATACTATGTCCGCGGCAATAAGCTAATACCATGGGTATTTTTAAATTCTTATTTCTGCTCTCGCTTGCAGCTTGTCCAAGTTCTCGTTTGCATAACTACTTTTCTAATTCGACACTTTTGATGCCTTGAGTACGATTGGCGGATCAACACTCACATGAACCACGAAAATATGTATCAATAAGAAAATTATTTCAATTCTGAAGCCACTCGACTTCAGCATGCACATACTCCGTAAATTTTTTACGATTTTTAACATCGTGAGTTTGAGCCCACTCAGCCCACGTGTTCCTCCAACATAGGCTGTGATTGGTAATACTTAAGCTCCCTGCTCGATGATAAAATAACTAATTACCACTTGTTACTTGACGATCTAATTTATTGCGGCGAATGCGACTCTTCAAAATTAATAAATGTTCTTAATTTTCACACACGACACCACGGAGAAAAACGATTCCCAGAAATGCTTCCACTGGACAATGTCCACCGGAGTGGAACAATCGTGCTGTTATCAAGCGCATCTTAATGAGGCAATAGATAAGAAGACGCTCGTGTGTGCGCGTCCTTTCATCTACTTACCTCATACCACTGCCCATCACGTTACAGACTCTGGAAGCCTTCACGGTGCATGCGTGCGTCTGTGTGCTACAGAGAGAGAGAGAGAGACAGAGACAGAGACAGAGACAGAGACAGAGACAGAGACAGAGACAGAGACAGAGACAGAGACAGAGACAGAGACAGAGACAGAGACAGAGACAGAGACAGAGACAGAGACAGAGACAGAGACAGAGACAGAGACAGAGACAGAGACAGAGACGGAGACGGAGACGGAGACGGAGACGGAGACGGAGACGGAGACGGAGACGGAGACGGAGACGGAGACAGAGACAGAGACAGAGACAGAGACAGAGACAGAGACAGAGACAGAGACAGAGACAGAGACAGAGACAGAGACAGAGACAGAGACAGAGACAGAGACAGAGACAGAGACAGAGACAGAGACAGAGACAGAGACAGAGACAGAGACAGAGACAGAGACAGAGACAGAGAGAGAGAGAGAGAGAGAGAGAGAGAGAGAGAGAGAGAGAGAGAGAGAGTATATCTTATACCTAAGATATACTCCTTTAGATTTCGTTTGAAATGCTCCAATCTCCCACTACGTTTTATCTCTATCGGTAAATTATTATGTATCTTTATTCCTTCGTAAAACATACTTTTTGCGCATTCCTTGTTCGATGAAATTGAATTGTAATATTCTCAGCTTGCCGCGTTTGTCTTCCACTTACGTTCCTTACTATTTGTATCTTATTCCTAAAATAATCGGGTAACAGGCCTTTCACCATTTAAAAAACAAATATACACGTATTATAGTGTAGCCTCTGTCACACGGACATGAATTGCAACGCTTGCGACGTACACTCAACTTTGGTATCACGTCTACACTGCAATACGACCCGCATAGCCCGATTCTGCGCTACTTGCAGTTTATTTAGCTGCGTTTTATCCATACCATTTAATAAGGTCGCATAGTATTCAAAATGAGGTGTAATGATCGATTTATATACAATGCACCTAGTATACGCTGATAAACTATTACCTATTCTATTCAAAAAACTTGTTTTTTTACCTATTTTTTTCAATGTTTTTCCAATCTTAATTTACTATCAATAATTACGCCGAGGTACTTTATTTTTTCTACTGGTTCTATTGGTGTACCCAATACGATTCCGAGGCATTGAGAGATACCGTTCAAAGAAACGTTCCCCTTTTTAATCAGCAACAAAAATATGCCTACGACACGCTCATGAAAGTAGTGAATGATGGAACTGGCGGAATTTTTTTCTTAGATGCTCCCGGTGGAACTGGAAAAACGTTTTTAATATAATTGATTTTGGCAACGATTCGATCGCAAAAGTGAATTGCACTTGCACTTGCTTCATTAGGTATTGCAGCTACGTTGTTAGAAGGCGGTCGAACAGCTCATTCAGCACTTAAGTTGCCGTTGAACATGCGAACTAATGAAACTCAAACTTGCAAACCTTCAAGGAATTCTGCGATGGCCAAAGTGTTGCAGCAAAGCAAATTGATCGTTTAGGATGAATGCACGAGGGCACACAAAAAATCTTTGGAGGCATTAAACCGCACGATGTAGCATTTACTAAACAACCAAAATCGGTTTTGCGGTGCGATGATTCTATGGGCAGGTGATTTTCGACAAACATTGCCAGTGATTCCACGATCAACACCAGCCGCCGAACTTAATGCATGTTTGAAGTCGTCCATTTTATGGAAATACGTCAAAACACTCAAATTAAATATGCACATGCGAGTCGAAATGCAGAACGACCGTTCGGGAGAAGTTTTTTCCAAACAATTGCTCGACATTGGTAATGGCAAAATTCCTGGTGACACATCGTCTGGATACATTACATTCCCTGCCAATTTTTGTCACTTTACTGAATCAAAGACCGAACTCATCGAGACGGTGTTCCCAAACATTGCTCAAAATGACAAAAATCATGTTTGGTTGAGCGAACGTGTTATATTGGCTGCAAAAAACGTTGATGTCAACGAAATGAATTTTCAGATTCAAAATAAGACAGCTGGCGAATTGATGACATACAAATCGGTTTATTTTTTTTACTAACCAAGATGATGTTGTCAACTATCCAACGAAATTTTTTAATTCGCTGGAATTGCCTGGATTACCACGTCATAATCTGCAATTAAAAGTCGGATCGGTAATCATTATGTTGCGGAACATAAACCAGCCACGTCTTTGTAATGGCACCCGGGTTGCGGTGAAGAAATGAATGAACAACGTCATCGAAGCCACAATTTTGAAAGAGAAGTACAAAGGGTAAGACGTTTTGATTCCACGCATCCCTATGATTCCGAACGACATGCCATTCGACTTTAAACGGTTACAATTTCCAGTGCGGCTTGCATTTGCAATGTCGATAAATAGATCGCAAGGGCAGTCGTTAAGTATTTGTGGCATCAATCTTGAAAATTCGTGTTTTTCACATGGCCAATTGTATGTCGCCTGTTCCCGTGTCGGAAAATCATCAACATTATTTATTTACGCGCTAGAAAAAAAAAACTAACAATGTTGTGTATCAAAAAGCATTACAATAAATACAACGTTTTTGAATTATTATTTTTTTTTTTATTATTTATTCCACTTCGAACTGAATATTCATAGCTAAGACAGGACAACGTCTGTCGGATCAGTTAGTCTTATATACGAATGCTCAGAGCTTATGGTACACAAGGAGGAGATACAACATCAGATTATGAAGAAAGTAAATCCAGCATTTTTCGCACTTTCAGAAACTAGACTAATACCGGAAATAAAAGACAGTGAAGTAAATGTGCCAGGATATAGTGTAGTGCGATGTGACGCTGAAAATAGAAACACAGGACGAGTTATGCTGTATGTGAGAAGTGATATTAAATACGAGGTAGTTTTAATACAGAAATTAATATCAAACTGTTGGTGTGCAGCAATACAAGTGAGAGACAATATATAATATATAAAGGAGTGGTAATGGTAATATATCGCTCACCGAGTGCATCGGACGGCGATTTCATAAGATTTTTAGAAGATACAGTGGAAATACTTACAGTGAAAAGAGAATGTATAATGGTGGGCGACTTTAATATAGATTGAATGAAAGATTCTTTCTATGCAAGTAAGCTATGAACGACAATGTCAAGTTTAGGTCTGAAATAGTATGTTGACAAGCCGACAAGGAGTACAAAATACAGTCTGTTACGTCCTGGGTCCCCCATATTTTTCTACACGTAAAATGAAAATTCTTATATTTACATATATTTCTAGCACGATTCAGTAGTGTTTAACACTGCATACACTTTTGCTTGGTTCAGCGGTCCCACGCTGACCAACGAGACGCGGCGCATCGGCGAGACGCGCTGCGCCCCGCTAATCACCAGGCATTGTATCAGCGCAGTGCCTTCGGCACTGCGCTAATTAGTCAGTTCGTCTCCGGGGGCCGACCACGACGTTCGGTCCTCGTAATAGCACGGGCCCGTATCTAACCATTTTATTTGTAGTGCTCCAATCTAATAATTCGGACAGTTTTGTTTTAATATATAATGACAATATTCTGTTCGGTAACTGTTTTAATATACATTTAATGTTGTGTGATTTGACTGTTTCAATATCAAATAATTCGGACATTTTTGGTGAATTCTGTGCTTATTTATTCATTTATATAATCTGCCCATCACCAGCCGCGCTCCAATCCCGAGCCGGTACATTCCGGCTCAAAATGGAGATGCGTCCATTCTTTCAAAATCCAGGACGTAACACAGTCAAATAATTATAGACTTATGTTAGTTTTTTCCAATAATGAGATAAAAGTTAAAGTATTTGATAAACTTAAATAATGGATCATGCGTGGCTACAGGTTGAATTAGAAACGATTAAATCGAAAAGTAAATTCAGAGTATTTAGTGGTAGAGATTATAGCAAATTTAATATAAACAAATTCCTTAGATTGTTAGAAATGAATTTAGTACAAGGACATGGTTTAAATGTAAACAGAAGACCAGAAAAGTTAATTAATAGTATAGTAGGTACATTAAATACAGTAGCTCCAAAGAAAAGGTTTAAAATTTCAAAAAGCTCATTGTAAAGCAGTTTATACGAACGCAGAACAGGATTTGTTGAAGTTCAAGAATGAAAGAAATGCTGTTGTTAAGCTTATTAGAGATAAAAAGAAAGAATATAATGAAAGTATGATGGATCAAAACAAAAATGATACGATGACAATGTGGAAAACTTTAAAAGAAGTAATTAGAGGCGAACCAATGGAACGAAATATTATATAAAATATAGATTTTGAGATACTGGATAACACAAATGAATGCAATATAGCGGATAAGTTTAAATTATTTTATATACAAAGTATTGACAATATAGTGAATTCTATAGAAAGAGATAGGAGAAAATCAGGTAAAAGAACTATTTATGTTATTGAAATGAGAGACACTATAAAAGATTTTGAAATCATTGAAGCAAAATATTTATAGAAAATTGATATGAGTTTACCCAACAAAAAAGGAACAGAGGAGGGAATATCGAGTGTGTTGCTAAAATAAATATTTCATGTGATAAAAGATGAATTTGTAGGTATAATTAATGATTCTTTGAGAACTAGTCAGTGTCCAAATGATTGGAAAACGTCAACGATTATACCGATACCAAAAGTAGGCAAGCCTAGGGCTGCTAGTGAATACAGACCAATTAATATTCTTCCGATATATAAAAAAGTATTAGAACTTGTAGTGAAAGAGCAATTGGAAATATATTTAGAAAGTAATGACATCATTACAGAACATCAGTCGGGTTTTAGAAAACAACACTCGTGTGAAACTGCGATTCAGAAGATTATGGACGAATGGAAATTAATAATCAGTGAGGGACAATTGGTAGGTGTATGATAATGAGTGTAAGTGAGTTTGATATATTAGATAATGGTTCACATAAAATTATTAAGAACTCAAAAATGAAAACTAATTGATGCAGCAGAGCACTATAATATACTACTGTGTTCAAAAAGTAAGGTGAATTTTTAATTTAAACTTCCCGCGTTAACCGAATCGGACAAATGAATTTTTTTTTCAAGTTGGTAGGACTGTTAGTGACATCTGTGACAAATTACATGTCAATATCATCATTAGTTTTTTGTTTACGCTTGGTTTTGTGAACAAAGAAAAGTGAATTTGGCGATTTTTACGATGTCGAATTTTGTTGAGCAAAGAAGTGCTATAAAATTTTGCTTGCGGAATGAAATTTCCGCCGCTGAAACGTATCGAATGTTACAAAAGGCCTTCGGTGACGAGACTATGTCACAGAAAAATGTTTACAAGTGGTACAAAGACTTCGAAGAAGGCAGAGAACGTGTTGATGATTTGGAACGCTCTGGACGACCATCGACGTCAATTGATGAGCAACACATCAAGAAAATCAAGGAATTGGTGCTCGAAAATCGTCGATTAACAATTCGAGACCTTGCCGACATGCTTGCAATATCAATTGGATCAGTGCAAGCAATTTCGACGGATTTGGGCCTCAGATGAGTCGAATCGCGTTTGGTGCCAAAATTTCTCAATTTTTTCGAAAAAGAGCAGTCGCGTTCAAGCATGTGAATCAATGATTTCTGACTATCAGGACGTCTACAAACAAATTATTACGGGCGACGAGACTTGGATTTATGCCTATGATCCGGAAACAACCGATCAATCGAGCGACTATCGTGCCAAAGGTGAACCGAGACCGAAAAATCCATGCCAAAGTCGCTCAAAAATCAAAGTCATGTTGACAGTTTTCTTCGATTATCGTGGTGTGGTGCATTACGAATTCCTTCCCACTGGCCAAACTGTCAACAAGGAATATTATTTAAGTGTTATGCGTTGTTTGCGTGAAGCTATTCGCAAGAAAAGGCCAGAATTATGGAAAGACAACACTTGGATTTTGCACCACGATAATGCACCGTCGCACACAGCACTGGTTCTTCGTGAGTTTTTCGCCAAAAACTCCACTCATGTCGCTCCACAACCACCGTATTCGCCTGATTTAGCACCGTGTGACTTCTGGCTGTTCCCATAGCTTAAGAGACCACTCCGGGGAAATTGTTTTGAGTCGATTGAAGAGATCAAACGTGAATCGCTACGCGCATTGAAGGCTATACCTGAGGACGACTTTTTAGCATGCTTCAAAGATTGGAAAAAACGTTGGCATAAGTGTATTGTAGCTAGGGGGGATTATTTTGAGGCGGACGAAATCGATTTGGAAGAATAAATAAAAAAAAATTATTTTAAAACAAAATTCACCTTACTTTTTGAACACAGTAGTACATCTTCTTGTTGCCGTACATTCACTTGTTTTATGATCTCCTGCACACTTATGGCATGTTTCTTGTCGTGTACAATTTTTGGCAATATGGTAGTAACCCCAACACTTGAAGCATCTTCTCACACTGTAGTGTTGAATACCATACATTTCCTCCATCCTATATTTATTTTTCCTCTTTTTAGAATCAATTCGTGTGTTACTTCATCTACCTCAAGTATTAACGAGCCTTCTTTGCTTTCTCTTCTGGTTCTTGTAGTTCCTCCACTTCTTTCGTTGCTAATCCTCTTCACCAATCTTATGTAAAATCCTCCTTCTTTCCCATAAAAATTATTTTGCTTCTTGATCGTATTTATTAAATCTTCGTCTTCTAGTTTCATTTTTTCTTCATCAACATTTATAATTTTTAACTTTGGCTTTATTTTCTTTGGTTCCATTATCTCGAAGTCTTTGCCTAGCTTTTCACACACTGTATCTCTCAACTGTTTTATTTCTCTCTCACTCTCGCATCCAAGTATAACAGATCCTTTACCTCCTTTCCTGATTTTTGTTATTCCTACATCTAGATTCTATATATCTATCTTCTCTTTTACTATCTTCTTGGTGGTCTCGCTCTCCTGTTCCTTTCTCCGCTTAACGACCAGTATGGTTTCTTTCTTTCCTTTCATTGCCTCACTATAACTTTTTTGTCCATTTCCTGCCCTCTGAGCGCTTCCTCCATGCACATTCTGTTTTATCTCGTCGAATTCCCGTTTGAAAGCTATGAACTCCTCCCGAATTATTTGTTTTATCATCATCATGATTTCACTTTTGAATGTTACCTCATCCTTCATTTCTTTTACTGTTTTCACCAACCAGTTTTCACCAAGCAGTCTATCTTTGTATCCATACTCACTTGCTTGTTACTTCTCGATGGAGTTGCTGTTGATCCTATGGATCCTGTTGACCCCAGTCTTTCCCTTGCACTGCCCGTCGCGGGTGTCTTTCTCAACTCTGCTTTTTCATTTCCAACAGAAATTTCAAGAAACGGACCTTCGCATTTCTCTACCTCATTGTCCTTGTTCATAATCCTGTGTTTATTTGCACATCCCGGATGGAAGAAACACTTGATACATTTCTTACACTGCAAAACCACGTTCTTCACATCCTTCTTACATGCAGAGCATCGGTACTCAGCATATTCGGTTCCAATCATGTCGGTATTACCGACCGATACCGGTACTCACATATATCAGTGATACCAGCAGATAACCGTGCCACTTGCTAATTAGTTACTTCCGCGGCCGCACTCGCTGACTGATCCACGTTGGCACCTTGATGGCTACCTGCCCAGATTTTGTCGCGGAGCAGTGTATAAAACAAAACTATCGCTCCACACTCACAATTTATGACCATAATGTAATAATAGTTTTATAACCTAGAATGAGCTATACTAAATCCCATGAGATTAGTTAATACACAAATCCAAATAAAATAGTTAGAGTCTTATAATAATAAACTTAATAGTAATTATAAAAATTATTTAAAAAAAATAATAATAGAACTAGCTTATAAGTAGCAAATTAACTATACAGAATTATCGAATTAGATGGTATATATATATTGTTCTCACTATACTACCGTGAACAAAAATAAAAACTAATTTACATCAATATGATTAAAAAGATGAGTATGCAGACGAATCTTAAACAGTTCTAGACTAGAAGAAGAAGTGACATGAGATGGTAAGGTCTCCCAAAAATAAATTCTAGAGGGAGAAAATGCGTTTCTATAAGTAATTGTGCGATGCATTGGCACAGAAAAAGTCGATCGCAGTCTCCTTAACTGACGTTCAGGAGTATCCCTCTGGTGACTGAACAGAGCCAATAAATATGTTGGTGCTTTCTGATGCATAATGTTATACATTGAAATACCAAGAAAATACAGACGTCGCGATTTAACTGTAAGCCAGCCAAGTTGTCGTCTGTACGGAGTGATATGAGTATCGCATCGAAGATAAAAAAGAAAACGTATACAGTAATCAATGAGACGTTCTAATTTTATATTCAATTCCTCAGTCAGATTGTGATAAATTAAGCAGCAGTAATCTAATAGCGGAAAAATCAAGGAAATTATTAATGATGATCTTCATTCTTGAGACAGGGACATGCGATGAAATTTTAACCTATAGACAGCAAAGTGGATTTTTTGTGAGACATGCAAAACATGAGATTTCCAAGATAAATTACAGTGCATGATCACTCCTTAGTTCCTAGCTTCACTAACGAACGGGATATTCACCCCATTATGAGAACTTTTGATTTGGCGATGTTAAATTTTAGACCATTTGAAATTGCAAAGTTGGCAATGGCTTGAACATCCTCGGTAATTAACCTTATTCCTTCATTTATTTGAGACGGGAGGTGTTGGATAATCAGATGGCGCACGGCGACCGATACTCGCCGTGCGTCGACCTGTTACTGTGGTCTAGCACGCTGCGTTCGGTTGGGCCGGAGATAGCCGAGGCAGGGTTTCACGGAGCCGAGACTGTGCCTCGCAGGCATGCCGCGTTAAGCGAGAGTATATCTCCCTCACTTGACTTCGGCTTCGCTCACCGGCTATCTCATTCAATTGACTTCAGCGCCCAACGACGCTTTCGTATTGCGCAGCCATATTGAAATTTCAGTCACTTTTCGGAACATCCACGGAATAGCGCACTCATCTCGGCATCTCTTAGACATTCTTCACCACCTTTTCGACGGATCTACTCAGCTATCGTGCTCAACAGGACTCAAAATTAGGTACGAGTACATCGTTATAATTTTCTTATAAATTCAATGACGATGAGGAGTGATAATCTCATCGGTACATCGACATTAATTGTCTCATCCTGTGGCGTGCGCTGCAGCACGGGCTGCACCACATTTTCCTCACTCTATCTTGCCTGCTTGATTAATATAATTACGCATGTACTTTATATTCACTGTAGTTTCCCCCAGAAAATCTGCCGGGAAAATACTGTGAATATTCTCTGCTCAATTGTGCATCCTGAGTCTATGTTTGTAATGAGTGACGCAGTGCTGACTGCGTCACTGTTCTCATTTCTCTCTCACAGCACTCAAGCAATCAAGTTGCAAGTGCTCTCATCTATTCACTGCAACTCCTCTTAGATAAATCTGCTGAGAGCTTGCAGTGAATAATTGACACATTCTACGCACTCATTTCTCAAGTCGTGGCGTGCTCTGCAGCGTTGACTGCATCACGTTCACCGCACACACACCCAGCACACAATTAATATAATTGTGTGCTGCTTAAGCTTCACATTCAAAATTCAATTCAATTTATTTATTTGTTTTCTCTTTCAACTCTCTAATTTTTTGGTATTTTTATATCATTTTTGTATTCTTTCTAAATTAAACCTATTTTGTATTTATTCTTCACTTTTATATTTTCCAAATTACCCTCAGATTATATTTTGTATACCACCAGGAAGGTAGAATAAACCGCTTCCTCAGTACAACACCATCGTGTCTGGTTTATTTTCCACCCTGTATCGAGTGAAGCTACATTCTTGCTCAATATATTCGCAGGTTCATTCGGTCAACTACATCGGACGGAATTCTCAAACAGGAGGCAACTAACAAGGGGACCTCCAGGTATTGCCTCCAGTTGGCAACGTCTCCGCTTCGTAAGCGCTGCATCGCCGGATCGAATCCCGGCGCGGACTTTTTTAAATTAATGTTATTATTATTATTATTATTATTATTATTATTATTATTAAATCATTTCTACGGCAATTACTATGCGATTATGTTAATATTTCCGTAAAGGAAAGAATAAATATTATTTATTGTGGATCATTTTTGTGTTATAAGGAAAAACGAACAGCTTTTTTATTTATTTATTTTTTGGTTGAAAGGTACGGAAAGAATTGTGACAAATGAATACACGAGTTTAAAAGAATAACCAATCTTTTTATGAACTTTTCATTGGTTATCAAAATTACAAGAACTAGGGTGGTACTGATCATAAAAACATGCCGACTACGCTACGCGCTCTTGTTGAATATGATTTAACGCAGAGAGAATATAGAGAGTATATGAACGCTCGGAAATTTTTAATATTTAATATCTTCAAAATGGCTGAGTATTGCATCCTATTACTTATACCTATTTTACCCCTGGGTGCGACCTACCTGTAAAAAAAATTTGGTCCGAATCGGTGATCCACGTACCTGCAGGTCCCCTTGTAAGATATATCTGCGTATCGTCAGCAAATATCATGTGCTGTGAGTATTGAAGTGCAGTGCTAATGTCATTAATATAAAGAGAAAAAAGAAGAGGACCTAGGACGGAACATTGTGGTACGCCCGCTGTAGTAGGTAACCAAGAGGAGGAAGCCCCATGGTCATCTATAACTGCTTGACTTCTTCCAGTCAAATATGAAAAAATCTAATCAAGAATTGGTTCTGCAAGGCCCACCTTTTTTAATTTCGCAAGAAGTTGTAAGTGTAGTACGGTGTCAACGGCCTTACTAAAATCAAATAAGATGAGAATGGTAGTACGCCTTTCATCCACATTGCGCCTTACATCGTTACACACACGTAGTAATGCTCATTGAGTACTGTGGCCACTACGATATCCCGATTGACGTGGATCACAAACTTGGTTCGATTCAATCCAGTCAGTGATCTGCTTACGAACCAATCTCTCAAGCACTTTCGAAAGTTCACTAAGGTTAGCTATCGGCCTAGTATCAAATGGGAAAGTGGGTGTTTTAATTTTAGATAACGGTCGAAGAAAAGCCTTTTTCCAACACTGAGAGAACTTAGCTGACTGCAAAGAATGGTTAAACATAGCTGTTAGCAATGAGCATGAAACCTCAATAGACTTATTTATTAGGAACAAAGAAATTCCATCTAGACCAGCCGCATATGACTTGGAACTAGAGTTAGTAGAGATAATATATCGTACTTGGTTGGATGTGCTTTCAGCAAAGTTGAATAAAGTGCGAACTGGTTGAATTAATGAACTCATCATGCGAAACTCATCGTATGAACAAGACGGTAATTGGCTGGATACAGCAGAATAAAAAGAATTAAGCTCTTCTGGTTGAAAGAAATTAAGTGGTGATGCAAAAGACGACTTGGCTAAACCAAGACTCGCCAGTTCTTTCCTTACTTTATTTGGATCTGTTATGGTTGACAATCTCTGAAGATAGTACTCACTTTTCGCATGTCTTAAGTCATTTTTAAGTTCATCTGTATACTCGCTAAAGATTGCAAGGTCTAGTACGCTTCTGGATCGCCGTACATGCGTATACAATAAATTTCGCTGAGCCATGCGTTCTCTCAAATTTTGTGTGAGCCCAAGTGTCGGAGGACGACGAACACAGAAAGAGCGTAATGGCGCAAATTTATTCAGAGACTCTAGAAATGCTCCAGACAATAGATCAACTATTGTATTTATATCGTCAGGTATTGTACCCGAATTACGACTCGAATTAGAACTGAACCTCGAGTTAAAATTGCTAAGTCCCGAAGAATTAAATCTATTCGATAAAAAATTCAGAAAGCTTCTATCATTAAAATTATTGTAGACTCGCCGTGTAATGTTATGCTCAATAGTGGATTCCACCTCAAGCACATAATGAAGTTCTAATAGATCATGTCCAGCTATAAACGGAGCCTCGGATTTAACAAAAGATAGTTTTTTTCTTCACTATCGATTAAGAATACATCGATCCAGGAATGAGAAGTCGCCGTGTGGTGAGTTGTTGTGGATTCAACAATGTGTAGTGAAAGGGAGAAGGCTAATTGGCGTAGATAAATTTATTCATAATCATTATCAGCTAAATTACAGTTAAGATCACCTGCTATAATACTAAGACGACATACTCGTCTTATAACTAAATATACCGCCTAAACGAGACCCACACACACACAAATACAGAGATCTATATCACACAGCACGCACACCTATAAAGACCAACTACCGTTACTCAAGCTATAGTTATACTGCCAAGCAGTAATACTATAGTCTCAAGTAACGTATGAAGAACCATCTAAAAGGAACGCGCTAAATCACGATAACCAAGAAGAGGAAATTAACGGGACAAATGGGCTACAGGACGACTAGCAGATATAGTAATACCCTGCTATACCGACAGAAAGGAAAGAAGAGCGAGGAAGCCGGTATAAAGGGGCACGACAAACCACAGTCCAGGAGCATTCTGTTCACAGACTTTCGCCAACATCCGGAATCTACCAAAGGAGGACCACCTAATCAACCAAAGGAAGACCAGCTAATCGACCAAAGGAGGACCAGCCATCCAGCTAAAAGAAGGACCGCCTAGTCAACCCAAGGAGAAGCATCTTCAACTGCACCACTCCAAGGATCAGGCCTGAAACCTCTGGCCCAGGGAAAAACGAACATCTTCCAAGGCCAACTGCTGAGCTATCAGTCATCCAAGTAGTCCAGCATCCCAGTCGACAAGATCTCCCATCAAAATTAAACCAAGTGGTATGGATCAAAAACATATTAAATACATAGGGACTAAAAAACACCATAAAAAACTAGCTAGAGCCGCTCCTGTCGCATTTCCGATGCGCCGATGCACCGAGGATGCACCACGCTGACGCCTCCACCGGAACAGCGGCGAGACCAGTGAATAGATCGCTTGGCCCGGAGAGGTCGAGTGAGAGCACTGTCCCCACTACAGTCCACGCACTATAGCTATAGAATAGGCTACCTCCGAACGCCGAGGAATAATAACAGAGCCGATATAGATATATAAACGATAGCAAGCTCCACCGGCTCTTTCCATGTGTAGGAACTATACTACCTTATAAAGAAAATATTTCAGTAACACGATATAAATCTCCTACTTTATGCGAACACTATTATAACGGCATGCGTAAGCCCGGGTCAAGTCTTTTTTATAAGGTGCATAATCACCAAAACTAAAAAGGAGTATATTTTAATGACCATATAAATTATTTATCTGTCTAATGTGTTTAATAAACCATACTTTTACCTAATACAGAAGCCTATATTAATTTCTGCCCTACTCGAGTTCGAACTAAAACCCTTTAAGGGTGATGTTAACGTTCACTACCGTTACAATAATTTCATACATGTTAGAGAAATTACATAAAGCTTCAGCAAAATCCCCTAGCATTGATCCTCTTGGTGGTCTGTATACTGAGGCAAAAAGGAGCTTCTTAGCATTAGATCCAGTAATTTCGATAATTAAATATTCTACAGTATTTGAATATTGACTTGGTGATGCCATTAATACTTTTGCCTTTAGGGACTTGTGTATGAAGCAAGCAACTCCTCCACCCTCTTTTCCTTTACGATTATTATAAATGAGGAAATATCCCTCTGCTCGTAACAAGTTATCAGATACAAGCGAATGGAGCCACGTTTTACTCAACGAGATAATATGAAATTTGCGCTCGAGTATGGTTGATTGAATTAGTTCCATATGCCCTCGTAAGGAATTAACATTCAACTGAGCTATCTCCAAATGCGACATTGAGAGTGAGAGGGGTAAACAAGCTTGACTATTTGGAGACAGTCAGATCAATTTATCAAGATCAGCCTCAGTTGAAATAACGATTGGTGTTTGACTATCGTTCTTGCGCACAAATATGGAACCAGAGCGAGACCATACATATTCATAATTACGTTCAGGAGCACGAGCTTTTACAAGACGTAGTAGATGATAGAGTGCGGGTGGAAGAAACTCATTAACGTAGACGAGCCCTTGTTGATAAAGGCCAAACACTTCTCTGAGAGTCAATTTTTTCTTGACTCTTTTTTTGTTGATAATATTTTCTATGACTTGATGCGATTTGAGAGTGATTATAAAAGATTTTGAGGTGATTTGTCTCAAGTTATTAGTATTGACATTACTTGGCTCATTATGTGGACGATTTTTCTCTTTGTCAAGTGTTCAAATTTCAAGGACATCACTTAAGAGGTTTGGTATACCAAGGGCTTTAAAAACTTTCTCTATAACTTGTTCCGCGGAATCACTTATTATTAAAGGCACACCAGATAGTGTGATTTTAGTAGAGAGCGGAACTGCAGTACTAGTCCTAAATGAGTGAAGCTCACGTGACAGATCTATATTTTGCGGTAATAATTACGCGTAATTTGCTTTAAGATGCGTAATTCGTTCATCGTGAGCCTTGATTATACCTGTATGCTTTTCAATATAATTGAGTTTTGCCGTATGATCAATATTAACAGCAGTTTGTTCGGCAATAAAGGCACTCAGATTTTTATTTAAGGCAAGTAAAAGATCTCTTTCTGACACATGGGGATTCGGATGTTGAGCTATAGGCAGTTGCGATGTAACAGCAGATTCAGCAGTTGACAAATCATGGTTCGTGCATTTGAGTGTCCATGTGCCAAATTTCGGCCCCTATACTTATGCACTAGCACGCGTGATCCAGAACCGGCACTGCTTATCTACTGTGGTGAATTGTGGTTATAAATACATATACTAATCTTTAGTCTTTATGAGTGCATTTTATAAAACCAAAATTTGTTACCGCTTTTTAAATCATCGTATTCAGCCGTGAGAACTTACAAGACGATTTTAATTCACTCCCGATATGAACTCCGTTCGGAGGATTGTTGAGCCACAACATTTTCCATTACATTGGATTCCGTTCAAGATAGGAAAGTCCAATGCTCTATGGCTCGATCGCCACCGAGCCACCGCGGAACGCTGATGCAGCATGAGGTCACGCCCGGCGAGCAACGATAGGCTAACGCAAAACATTGGAAACAAATTATTTTCGGTAAACGCGGTTAGCAACTGCATTTACGAATAATAACAACTTTTCAAATATTACACCGTCGACCGTAATGTTCCATTTATGCGTTACTGGAATAACATGGCCAATCGACTCTAGACACGTCTAACAATATTTAGAAAACCTTGTCTGTTAGAAAATGCGTTCGTTGCAGAACAGAGAACATTTGTTCCCTCCGAAAATACGCAAAACCAAGCTGCTACTAATTTGGCTGTGCAAGAGCTAGGAAATCTTTGCGCCTTTGCAGTTTTTCAAACTCCACCGATATTATTTGTCCGAAATTCCGATTATAGGTCAGCTGATATCCCATTCTAACAAGATCAATGTAAAATAGCGAACTTCACCGTTAAATATAACAAAGTAAAAAAATCTTTCCTTGTGATATAATCCAAACAAAAATGGGGTTATGGTCCAGTTATTTATAAGTGTACTACTTTTTAATTGGCCATTAATTTTTTTCTTCTATCTGATAATAGGTTTATGCATCATTGGACGTGGGTACCCAGGAGATCGAGGGTCGAACACATTGGGAAGTGAGCGTTGTCGGTGGAATACTATCTCGCGCCGGAACAGTATCCTTCACGATTCAACATTTCAGGGTCCAGTTCAAGCTTAGCCAACCCTTAGATACGAGAAAGCGCGCCTTTCTCGAGGACCTTGATCTCGATCTTGGAAATATTCAAGCAAGAATTCACGGTGGCGGAACTTTGGATTATATGCTTGAAGTAACCATCAATATACTGCCCAATTTACTTAGGTACCATCTATATGCATCCATATGTTTCTTTTCATCTTTGTCACTTTTTTCTAAGCTTTTGTTTTAGACTTCGTTAAAAGTTTTAAAAAATATTGTTATCACGCTTTTGGTAGGTATCAAATTATGGATGCTGTGGAAGGACCCATAAAGCGAAGACTTCAGGAAGAGCTGGATAAAGTCGATGTTGAAAAGTTACTCCGAGACAAAATTCCGGAGATTGCGGAACAAGCGAGGCTACTACAGGCTACATCGCCAACAGAGGACATGATCTTCGACGAGGTATCTGCCTACCAGGACTTTGAAGATCAAGGACCTCAGTCGGACAGTGAGGAAGAACGTGGCCCGTCATAAAAATGGACGATCTGTGTACTGTCGCTCGTATCCCAATTTGCATGGTCTTACTTATGCTTCCTTACAAATTTAGTAGGAATAGCCGAATGAACATGTAGAGCCATTTTACCAATTTACGACGATGCGTCGATTATATGCAAGTTTGTTTTTTAAAGAAGAGGTCTATTATGATATTCAAAATTAATGCATAATAAAAATTGGAGTTTGCTTGCCTGTATCCACAGTTTTGAGGAGGAGGGTCGACGACACTACCACTCTCGTTCGGCTCAACCTTCTCAACTCTTGTCTCTCTGTACATCGGCATGCACTGCACGATTACTCGGCTCCGGTGCCAACAAGTTGAGATGTTGTTCCGATTATAGTTTTCTTTGGCATTTTAGTATTTTTCGCTTGCCGGTCTTGAAATGTAATCAGCTGCAGTGATTGACCTTCTGTCTACCAATTTGTTAGTCATTCAATTGATCACACGAAGGAACGGACGGAGCTGAAACCTGCAGGGCGGAAGTTCATGAAGATACAGTCTCTTATTTATTACCCTCATTACTCGGCTCACTATATAAGTAATACGCAACGCAAGAGGCTATTGTAAATACTACAAAACTGATGGTAAAAATAAAAAATGATTCATGAGATGAACCGTGGGAGGGAGGTTAATGGTTGTCACACAGGGTTGTCGTTGTGTTCGATACGTCGGACACCGTTTCACCAATGAAGACAGCCCTTGATGGGGGGGGGGGGGGGGTTATACCTAAAATACTAAGCTTCATGGCTTACACTATCTACAATATATGTGAACAATCTTCGCTCACTCTTCCGTATTTCCTTCCCTCTTTCTCCACCTTTGCGATCCTGAACTTTAATAGACTAACTAGGTCTCTACAAGCTGAATCATGAGATCTACCGAGAGACTCTAGTCTCTATTATAAGATATATTTCCTATCGATGGTAGAGGAATCTTATAGTTGCTCTAATATTTCTGTGTAAGAGTTTATTGGAGGAATGTGCTATCTCGTACTACAGGCATGCAACAGCGAGTATTGTCATTCCTCGAATCGGGGCTTATGACTAGACCTACTCGACGTCCTCGTCTTTGTTATTGTTTGGCTTCCTACGCCACAAGCTCTCACGTACCATACGGGGTTCGCAGTATTAATCGACGACACTCGTACTGTACTCTACACACTGAGGCGTTGAAGTTGCCGTATTAAGCCGTGCATCGCCAACTTTAAGGGGTCTGTGATTAGTCCTTTCCATCAGACTCACACTGAGGTATCAGTCTGCGACAGGGGTTTGTCGATCACTGGTCCATACAGGTTAAGAAACATGCCGGCACACGCAACGGTATAGGTCGCCCGCGGTCCAGCAAGCCGGGACGACCAGGGTACTTTGACACGTGTATTTTTCACCTCTGAAGAAACGGATAGAGCTGCCCTAACGCTGTGAATAGGGTTGGCCAAGCGCCATACAGGTGAACCTTACTATTCACAGGGTATTCCTAATTAGTTCGTTCAACCAATTGACGGCCACAGTGCAATGCGTGGGAATCGGTTTGTCGAAAGAACGCTGAAATGAACAATTAATTTACCAAACTATCTATTTTGTGAGTTCGCTGCCGGGCAGCACTTCGTCGTCTTTAAGATTTGGTTTCAACAAAACTCCCGAGGCTTATCGTGTCGCGTCTTGTATACTGTTGTGCGTGGACCCTGAAGTGGAGTTTTCGGGGTAAATCACGTGATGTTTGTCTCACTTTGGTTTCGCGTTGAGAGGTGTCTGGGGGGGGGGGGTGTGTTGGTGTCCCGTTAGATTTTTTAATTTACACGTTCTGCTGTTTATCAGTAATCTAGGAGTCTTAAACCAGGTTCTTACAAGGCTTTTTTGAAGTGAAACTTTTTTGGGACGTTGTGAATTGGATGTTATGAAACGAAAAAAGTGTAACGGAAGCTGAGACAAACGATATAGATTAATAGGATTTGGCCTGCGAGAGAATGAAACAAAACACATCTCTATGCAATTTCCTTTTACTCAGTCTCCTCTTTGTGCGGTGGTTCGTAGCGTCCCTACTCCTGCCTTTCATGCATGTGGCTCTGTGCGTACAGGCTACTCTCTATACTATAGGTATAGAGCAGAGAGAGAGAGGGAGAGTTTTTACATTTTAGTTCAGTTGGCAATGCCTTATATATTTTCACTCCTTCATAGTAAATACTCTTTTGTGCACTTCTCGTTCTTCTAAATTGTATTACTATATTTTCCGCTTGCCTTCTTACCCTACCACTCTTTGTTCCTACTATTTGTATCAGGGGTACAAATTGAAAATGCGGGTTTGATAACAGATGGCGTTACTAACGCTATACGCATCAGGCAGTACTGTGACTATGTTCATGTCAAAGCTACGTCTTATAGCTTTAATTTTCAGTATGTGTCAATTTGTCGCAGTGTCAAATTCATAGTTTTTTTGAGCTCTCAATATGTCGAGTTTCGTGCCAACAAAACAGCATTTGCGGGAAGTTTTAATTTACTTCTTTAATTTGAAGAAAAGTGCTGCTGAAGCACATCGATTGGTCTCCGAGGCTTATCCGAGTCATGTTCCATCGGTTTCAACGTGCGAGAGATGGTTTGTGCGGTTTAGAAGTGGTGATTTTGACGTTGAGGACAAAGAGCGGCCGGGCCAAGTGAAAAAGTTTGAGAATGCTGAATTGGAGGCAATACTCAATGAAGACTCGTGTCAAACTCAACAAGAGCTCGCAGATTCATTGGGAGTGACACAACAAGCCATTTCCCATCGTATAAAAGCCCTCGGAATGATCCAAAAGCAAGGACATTGGGTGCCGTATGAGCTGAAGCCGAGAGACGTCGAGCGCCGTTTTTTTGCATGCGAACTGCTGCTCGAACGGCAAAAACGGAAGGGTTTTTTGCATCGCATTGTCACTGGTGATGAAAAGTGGATCCATTACGATAACCCGAAGCGCAAAAAATCATATGGTTACCCCGGCCATGCATCATCATCGACGGCCAAACCAAATATTCACGGCGCCAAGCTCATGCTCTGTATTTGGTGGGACCAGCTGGGTGTGGTGTATTATGAGCTATTGAAATCGAACGAAACCATCACAGGAGCACTATACCGAACTCAATTGATGCGTTTGAGCCGCGCACTCAAAGAAAAACGGCCACAATACGAGCAAAGACACGACAAAGTAATTTTGCAACATGACAACGCTCGGCCACATGTTGCAGCGCCGGTCAAAACATACCTACAAACGCTGAAATGGGAAGTCTTACCCCACCCGCCGTATAGCCCAGATATTGCTCCTTCCGATTACCACCTTTTCCGATCGATGACACATGGCCTAGCTGACCAGCGCTTCCATTCTTACGAAGAAGCCCAAAAATGGGTCGATGACTGGATAGCAGCCAAGCCGGCCGAATTTTTTCGCGACGGTATCCGTAAATTGCCAGAAAGATGGGAAAAAGTTGTGGCTAGCGATGGACAATACTTTGAATAATTCATTTGTTACCATTTTTTCAGAATAAACGTTCAAAAATAGAAAAAAATCCCGCATTTTCAATTTGTACTCCTGATAGCATATTTTAAAATTCTTTGGCAGTACATTCTTTACGGCTTTAAAGATAAATCTACAAACGTTATAGTACAATCTTTGCCTTAGAGACATAAATTGTACCGCGCTCAGCATATCTTCTACCTTCGTATAGCGGTTGCATTGTAATATAACCCTCATTGCTCTGTTCTGCGCGATCTGCAGTTTCTTCAACTCTGTTTCACCCATACCTACTAACAATGTTGCACAATACTCAAAGTGAGGTCCTATGATTGCTTTATGTATCTAATTTAATTCTGATTTTAGTGAAGCAGTTAGCAACTGCGCTTGCTAAAATCCCTTAGTTGGCAGCTTCAGCTTTAGCCTATCGCAGATCGCCTAGCGAGTCGCCTCATGCTGCGTCGGCGTCTACCTCGCATCCTGGCTTGTATGACAGCTATCGTTTAGAATTCCATATCTAGATGTGTCAGCTAAGGAATATTCTTGAGAATACGTGAAGTGGAATATTCCGCGACACAACATCCCTCCCCCCTTGAAAGGAAAAATTTTCTAAAAAAATTTTTCTTTAGTTGATTTCCCGTACCTTTACATTTTCAATACAATTTTACGGTTTGATATATAATATATAATATATATGTAATAGTACGTAAAATGTTTCATTTTTTGTTTGTTAATCTCGTTCGGGCCGAGCGAGTTGTTCTCGGTTGGCGGGACGATTGCATATCCTGGCCAGCTCGGTTCGCAGTCGTTCCACTGGCTGTTGTCGTCCGAGTGGCTCGAGGTTGATGGTTACCTCGGCGGCTGCCGGGGTTGTTGCCTCGCTGGTTCTCGTTGGTGTTCTGTTTCTTTGGTACCTGTAACATTTAAACTTAACGTAGCCAACCAAGGCTATCGGTGCTATAGCACCCAAGGAGTAGAAGCTCAGGTTGTGGATGTGCTGCATCCCGTCTCCGGCGGTATTGAGGGTTTCCATAATGTGGTCGGCTCGAGCCCCGAGCTTCCGAAGCTCTTCGGGGTCTCGCAGCACGCTCTGTAGTAGGATGGTCCTCTCGGTCTGCGTCGGGGCGCCTGAGCTTCGATCTCCGTTAAAGTCAAATTAAATGACGGAAGGTAGATTTCCCGTATGATCTACGACGTTCGCTGGATGGTTTTGATGCTGAAATCTCGGGCGGTTACTTTACATACGCTTACCAAAGCCAGTAATCCCGAATTATTTAGTATTTCGTGCTGAGTGGGATTTTTCCCACAATTTATTCCTACGGGAACAGGGGTTGGCGCGACGTATAGCTATCGTCCTTGCTGTTGCATTGGAACGATTAGGGGATGGGTGATTTTGATAACCCTTTTTGCGCATTTGTTGCCGTTACCGGTGTCCATTTTCGCATAGATTAGGACTTCGCTGGGTGCGTCGTTTGAAACCGGAATAGTATGATGTGTTGGTGGGCAAATGTACGATTTGTCCAGTACCTTGCAATTTTTTACGTCATCGGATGTCATCCTTAGGTATTTGCGATTCTCTATATCTATTACTATGTGATTCTCAGTTGTGTCCACGTAGTCATACCCGCCGTTGCTTGCTCGCGTGTGTATAGGGTATACTGTGCTGTTGCTGCCTGATCAGCGGTATGTCGAGTACTAGTATAATTGCGCCATCTTCGCTGTAGGCCTTTAGGTCAGCCAGTCGCATAAGTGCTTACGCTTGTCGATGCTCTACAGCGACAGGGACTGGATTGTTTACGTATCTTCTTCCTCATTCTGAGGCTTAACCAGTGTAATATATATATTTTTTTCATAAATATAGATATAGTCTTGAAATATGGAAATATTTTGGCATATTTCACTGTCATTTGCGATAATCGAATTACCAATTAACATGTGTATGTCAACCGATTAGAGTGTGCACATTGACTTATTTTTTCCAAAATGAAGTATGCTCTTAGAGGCTTTATTTCTTCAATTGACTCTATATATTCTTTTTACTCTCTACGCTGAACACTATCCTGTGTCAGTATTAATATGATATACATTTTTCGAGGTGGTTTTCTGGCATGGTCACAGTCCCCTCTGGATTGCGTAATAAAAGTGCAATTTCTTTTCAATTGTTTCGTTCTATATGTAAATATATCTCTGAATGACGCTCTTTTTCCTGTTGATAAAATTAGGTCTCCTAAGACCTCTTCTGCTTTATTGGAGCTCCCTTCCCTGTGTCCTGAGGGGCTCCTTTCCACATTTAGTTCTTTGCTAATTATAGTTATAACGAGCTATAAGTATTCGAATTCCTCAATTCCTGAGCTATTAGTGCTTGATAAAGAGTTTCAGGCGGTTTGCGTGCACCGCCTGGATTTTACGTCTCTTCCGGACAACGTAATTGACAGGGGGCCTCTTCTCTACTATTTCGTGAGGTCCCGTCCACTTCGGGGTCAGCTTGGCTGACCGCCCCCTTCGCACCTTCTCGTCACGGAGGACTACGCGTTCGCCGACGCGGTACCCCTGCACCTGTGCGGCGTGGTCATACGGATTCTTTGGCGTCTTTTCGCGACTTCCAGGTTGTCGCGTGCTACTGTCCATGCGGCGCGTAATCGCTCGCGTAACTCGTGGACGTAATCATCGTAGGCATAGGTGCTGCGGGGTTCCTGTTTAACGGCCGTAGGTAATTCAGCTTCGCTGCTATACACCAGCACGTGGGGAGATAGTCCGGTCCCCGTATGCGGAGTGGTGTTGTTCGTAAACATTGCGTACGGCAGCCACTCGTCCCAGTCTCCTTGACCCTCGCTCATAAAATTTTTCAGGTGTTCTGCAAGAGTGCGGTGCGACCTTTCCAGGGCGCCTTTCGATTCCGGGTCGTATGCCGTTGTTTGTATTTTCTTAGATCTCAGCAGTCGACACATTTCTTTGAAGGTCGCACTGAGGAAGTTGGTGCCCAGGTCTGACAGTATCATTTCCGGCGTTCCGTGCCGGCAAATTAATTATTCAACGAGCGCCCTTGCTACTGTCGAAGCCTCTTGGTTCGGCAGGGGGATCACTGCACTGTATTTGGTAAGGGCGTCCTAAAACGTAAGTATGTATTTTTTCCCGGTAGCTCCGCCGTTGCGTCGCTCGCAGTCTTACCCGTGCTTGTCTGTACTGGCGTTGTCTGCCCCTTCCCCGACCACTCGGCTTCGCGGCGGGGCTGTGGGGTTTAGTAGAGCGACCTGCATGCACGCTGCGGATCTGTCTGTCTTCTTCTGAAGCGTTGGCAGGCGCTGCCTCTCGCTCTGCCTCGTTGCTGTGTTGGCCCGTTGTATTTTCGGCTCTCCGCTCTGTGCGGCAGTCCGTACCCGGGCGCTTGCTGTCCTCTTTTATCTCGTGGGCGAGCTCGACCTGTCGCTCTAGCGAGCTACTACGGCTATTTGGGGTATCTTCGGCTGTCCGCTTTGTGCGGTCGTTCGTTGTGCCTACTTGCCCCGTCGTGCTCTCGCTTGTGCCCTTGTAAAGGGTGGTTAAATTGTAAGGGCCGATGTTGAATGTGAACCACACCTAAACGTCAAGTTTTTTTCTGCATTTCATTTGACATTTCTCAATTTCAGACTAACTCAATTTGAACCATGGAAAGATACACAATCGAGCAACGCGTTAAAGTTATTCAGGCTTATTATGAAAATGGGCGTTCAAATCAAAATGCATATCGTGCACTTCGTGATTTTTTCGGTCAATTTAATCGTCCAAATGTGCGTACAATCGGAAAAATCGTGCAAAAATTTTAGCAAACCGGGTCTGTAGGAGATATTAAAACACCAGTGCATGCTGTTCGCGATAGTATGGCTGAAGAGCCGCCCACCTCAACTCGTCGTCGTGCCCAACAATTGCACCTCTCACGCTCGTCGTTGATGAACATTATGCATAAAGACTTGCATTTACACGCTTATAAGGTGCAATTGACTCAAGAACTAAAGCCTCTTGACCATTCCAAACGTCGTCAATGGTCAGAATGGTGGCAAGAAATGGCAACAGTGGATGATCAATTTTCGAAGAAAACCATCTTCAGTGATGAGGCACATTTTCACCTCAGTGGATTCGTCAATAAGCAGAATTACCGCATTTGGGCGAATCATAATCCAAGAGTGATTGTCGAAAAACCAATGCACCCACAAAGAGTGACTGTTTGGTGCGGTTTATGAGCTGGCGGCATCATCGGGCCGTATTTTTTCCAAAATGAGGCCGGTCAGGCAGTTACTGTGAATGGTGTTCGCTATCGTGAGATGATAACGAACTTTTTATGGCCCGAATTGGAAGATATGGATGTGGGCGATATGTGGTTTCAACAGGACGGTGCTACTTGCCACACAGCTAACGAAACAATTGCTCTTTTGCGCGACAAATTCAATGGCCGTGTTATCTCACGTGGTGGCGATGTCAATTGGCCGCCAAGATCATGTAATTTGACACCGTTGGACTTCTTTCTTTGGGGTTATTTGAAAGAAAAGGTGTACGTCGATAAGCCAGCAACAATTCAAGAGCTAAAGGATGAGATAATTCGGCACATTAACGGCATAGAACCTCAATTATGCCTAAGCGTCATCGAAAATTTGGACCATCGGATGGAGGTGTGCCGCCGAGATCGCGGCGGACATTTGGCCGATATTTTGTTCCATACATAATTGAACCATACCATATTATCATAAAAAAAAGAATTGACAATAATTTCCTAAATAATTTGTGTTTTATTCAAAATCAACATCGGCCCTTAAAATTTAACCACCCTTCAGTAGGGAATATTCGACTTAGCGCATCTGCATTTGTTGGAAAATCAGCTGGCGCACGGCGATCGATAAGCGTCGTGCGCCTACCTGTTGCGCTGCTTTGCTACGCGGTGTTCGGTTGAGTCGAAGACAGCCGAAGCATGGGCTTCGCGAAGCCGAGGATGTGCCTCATTGGCACGCCGCGTCAAGCGAGAGGGTGTCTCTCTCGCTTGACTTCGGTTTCTCTCACCGGCTGTCTCGCTCAACTGACTCCAGCGCCCAACGAAACTTTCATACTCGCAGCCATCTTGAGAATTTGGCACTTTTTCGCACACACCGGCAAGAACAGCACGCATCCAGACTCGCGGACTGTTCCATGGTTTTATACATCGGACTCGCTCAACATCTCGCTCATCAGGACTCATTTGCTCAAGGTAAGAGTACATTGACATAATTTGGTAGAAATTCACTGTCAGTGAGGAGAGAAATACGGTACATCAGCACTTAGCCTCACTCTTGGCGTGCGCTGCAGCACATGCTGCACCACGTTTTGCATCAATTCTTTTGCCAGATAATTAATACAATTATGCTGGAGTTTATATTCACTGTGCTTTCCTCCCGGAAATCTGCTGGGAAAGCACAGTGACTGTCCTTGCTCATTTCATGCATCCTCATTCTATGTTGTATTGTGCTACGCAGTACTGACTGCGTAGCTGGTTTCACACACAGGCTTAGCACTCAAGCAAGGTTATTGTAAATGCTCTCATTAATTCACTGCAGCCACTTTGCAATACACTGCTGAGTGGTTGCAGTGAATTACACAGAAACATTTTCGCACTCAATGGTATCAGCGTGTCGTGCTGCGTAGCTCTCGCTGCGTTGCACGCACCGCTGTCTCAAGTTTAAATTCAGCACGCAATTAATATAATTGTGTGCTGCTCACATTTAAATTCAAAACCATTTATTCTGTTTATATCCAATTTCTCATTTTCCAATTTTGGTGCATTTATTTTCATTATTTTGTTATTTTCTAAATTTAACTTATTTTGACATGTGTCCTTTTTGTTTTCTAAATTTACAATCAAATTGTATTTTTGAGTGCAACTAAGGAAGGTACAAAATAAACCACTTTGTCTGTTTTCCATCTACAAGTCTGGTTTTATTTCACCCTGTCTTGAGTGAAGACTCATTATTTCCAATACATTCACAGGTTCAAGATCTGTCAAACTACACCATCGGACGGATTTCTCAAACATTTGGTCCTTCGAGCCGGATCTTCGACTCAAGCATACAGGGTAGAACCAGGGTTTAACTACCTTCCGCTCGCATCTCTTGACTCATCTTGACGTGAGATTCTGCAGATATTCCTCGTAGTCTCACCTCATCAACTCATCCTGGTACTCGTCAGCCAAGCAGTTTGGTAAAGTAGCGCTTTGCGAAGTATCTTCGTTCTTTTGTATCGTTCCTGTGTCACACTATCATCCTTGCGCACCATGTCTAAGCGCAATCTACCAAACAATGGGACCTTAACGATAAATGTTCATTGCAAGTGTCAGATGGAACGGCACCGGGCACCATCACCAAACGAACGAGTACCACCAGCTAACCTCTTCAGAGGACAACCCGACAGCTCAACGAGCTCTAGCACTCTCAGCGGAGCCCTCCAGCCTAGCTCTGCAGTATAACCGCTACACGTTGATCGACTCGTCGCAGTACTACATTTACATCTTGGGGTATCGTACAGCTCTGCGGAGTTTTATTTTGCTTCTTTCTGTATGTTAGCATTAACAGTGCTCAAATGTGTATCGGCTATTTGCAAAGATGTAGAGTTTGCACATATTAATTAGTGCACTCTCTCGTAGTATCATAGCAGACAGAGGCAAGCGAGCTCAGGTCGGTGACGGAGTCGAATGAACTTCTGGTAAGAAGCTCCTGGTGTCACAGCCTACGCAATCAACTCTTCGCTCACCAGTGAATCATCCACCAAACCTGGTGACTTCCGCTTATTGGCCTGATCGACAGTGTATTTCGCGCCTGTCGTATTCTTGGATCGTCTCCTCGTGTAACATGATCGTTACGCCACTCTAACGCAATCAACCAGCTCTACGCGGTCATCGTCAGCGAATCTTGCCCTGGCAAAGGTTGGCATTCACCAATAAAATGTGCACTATGCGACAGCAAGCTCCGACACCGTTCAATCACACAATACACAGTTGTCAACACACTAGGGTGTTGACGCAGTCGTTCTCTCATAGATTCAACTCACATACACAAGCTCAACATTATTAGCAACTGCACTCTCACACATTCACACATCGGTATTACCACACGCAAGCACTCATCAATTTCGATCACAGGGATCAGTCGAAAGCACTCAACGCAGACACATGGCTCGGTTCAACTCACACTGTGTTTACATACTTCAGGGAGAAAGCCACGGTACTGGCTCAAATTCTCAAAACGGTTACTACTCACTTGCCATCTTGTGAGTCACCAGCTCGTACATGGCCTCACATAGTGAAGCTGAAGCTGGCGGACCCTGACTTTCTCACACCACAACCAATCGATATCATAGTTGGAGCAAATATTTATGGACTGGTCATCAAACCCAATATTCTCAAGGGCACATCATCTGCGCCTGTTGCACAATTATCGATATTCGGGTGGCTCATCATTGGACCATCTAACTCATGTCAATCTGACGCACTCACTGTTCTTCATGCTGCCATGCAACATGATGATCAGAAATTACAGAACGTGCTAACGAAATTTTGGATTCACGAAGAGCCACCAAAGGACACAGTTGATCAACTCACACCAGAGGTGCAGGCATGCGAGGATCAGTTTCGCAACACGCATCAGTGTGTTACTACAGGCCGACACATCATTCGGCTTTCTCTCACATTTTTGCCTGTAAACCTGGAAACTCAGACTCAAAAGCATATCGGTGTCTGCAGAACATTATACGCAAAATCTCAAAGGATACTGAATACTGTCAGCTCTACTCACAATTCATGGTCGAATACGAACAACTTGGTCACATGGTGAAGGCTTCGAAATCACCTACAAGTGAAATTCAATACTATCTGCCTCACCACGGGGTGCTGAGACCAGACAATATTTCCACCATATTAAGGGTGGTATTCAATGGTTCTAGCTCAACATCTTCTGGAAAGTCTCTGAATGACATCATGCACACTGGACCTAATTTGTTGCTCAATATTTCGGACGTTCTCATCTGGATCCGTCATCACAGACACATCTTTGCCACGGACGTTACCAAGATGTATCGTCAAATTCAAGTTCACCCTGACGATTGGAATCTTCAGCGAATTTTGTGGATTGATGCTCAACTCAACCCTGTGCCGTACAAATTAACAACCGTGACACATGGTACAACAGCATCTACAGGCGGATTCAACTCATCAACTCATTGAAATAACTCAACAACTCAAGGACTTGTGCATGGCGGGCGGTTTTCCACTCGCCAGGTGGCACTCGTCGAACCTCAAGGTGCTTGCTAATATCTCATCATCACCGTCAATCTCAGCTATCTCAACGGACGACTGCGAGACAAAATTCTTGGCTTGACTTGGCTTCTTCATGAGGACAAGTTCACATTCTCTTCACGGTTCAACTGAGCTCAGGAAATTTTCACACGCCTCGTTTTCTCCGAGGTGGCTCAACTCTTTGATCCAATCGGTTTCGTCTCACCAGTTGTGATAAGAGCCAAAATACTCTTGTAAGAGCTTTGGCTTCACAAGCTCAACTGGGATGGTCCACTGCCATCCCAGGTCTCAGCACGAAGGATTGCAATAAGAGAAGATCTCACTTGTCTGCAGACTCTCAATTCCTCGGTGGTTTAACACATGGAGCAACTCAACAGTGGAATTGCACGGCTTCTCTGATGCATCTCAACTGGCCATGGCCGCAGTGATTTATATCACTGTTGACTCAACTTCCACAGGAAAGGTGGCTTCACTTGTTTGCTCAAAAACGCGCGTGGCACCACTCAAGAAGCTCACCATACCAAAGCTTGAACTGACTGCAGCTTTGTTGTTAGCTAAGCTGGTTGCATACGTTCAAGCCACACTCAAGGTTAAAATTTCATCTACTCACCTGTGGACGGACTCATCAGTAACTCTCACCTGGATCAAAGCACATCCTTCTCGATGGAAGGACTATGTCCGAAATAGAGTCGCTCAAATACAAGAACTCACACCCAATGCTCAATGGCGTCACGTGGCAGGCACAAGCAATCCAGCTGATTGTGCCTCACGAGGTATTTCAACATCTCAACTGGCTTCTCATCAGTTGTGGTGGTCGGGTCCACCGTAAATGGTGAAACCTAGTCCATCGTGGCCAAAATCCACAACTGATTCAGGAGATTTGAGCATCATGGAAGCCCGACCGGGGGTAGCTCTCCTCGCGGCAACACAGACGCCAGAGTATCACTGGGAACTAATTCATCGCTGTTCTTCGCTCTCAAAATTATGTCGTCTTACCTCATATTGTGTGAGAGTAGTGGAGAAAATGAGAAAGAGGTTAGAATCGGCAGGAAACGCTCCACTCACTGCGAGAGAAATGGCTGCAGCAAATACATTTTGGACAAAAGTCACACAAGCCATGTTTTTTAAGCACGAGATAAAAGTGTTGCAGTCAGGCTCGCATCTTTCATCTGCTCACCCCTTCAGTCGACTAACAGCTTTTATCGACGAGGAGGGTGTACTTAGAGTAGGAGGTCGCCTTGCTCAATCAGCACTCACTTATGAAGAAAGGCATCCTGCCATTCTACCTCGTCATTCAAGATTCACGACTCTGATTATCGATCAAGCTCACGTGCGAACTCTTCACGGAGGCACGCAGCTCACACTAGCTCAAGTTCGGCTAACACATTGGATCGTAGGCGGTAGAGCTCCTGTGAAATCTCATATATTACATTGCGTGGTGTGTGCTCGACAGAGAGGAGTTCGTACACAACAGTTGATGGGTCAACTGCCTCTGTCACGAGTCACACCATCGCGCGCATTTCCTCACACAGGAGTAGACTACGCCGGTCCTCTCACGCTCAAAACTTGGAAGGGGCGAGGCAGTAAAACACACAAAGGCTGGATCTGCGTTTTTGTGTGCCTCGCCACTTCGGCTCAGCATCTGGAGGTCGTCAGCGACTACTCAGCTGACGGCTTTCTCTCAACGTTCAGGCGATTCTCATCGAGGCGCGGCATTCCTCACACCATCTATTCTGACTGTGGCACCAACTTCATTGGTGCACACAAATTTATACATCAGATGTTCAGTAAGGCTTCGCAAGAGCATCATCTCATCGCTTCTTCTCTTGCAAATCAACAGATTGCGTGGAAGTTTAACCCGCCTGCGGCACCACATATAGGTGGAAAATGGGAAGCAGCAGTAAAGTCCGTTGAATTTCATCTGCGGCGGACGGTGGGTGATACAGCACTCACCTTCGAAGAGCTCTCAACGCTGCTTGCTCAAATCGAGGCTATACTTAACTCAAGGCCTCTGGAACCGCTCAGCGATGATCCAGATGACTCATCAGCACTCACGCCTGGACATTTTCTCATTGGTGGAGCACTCACAATGGTCCCAGAACCGAATCTGGAAGATTTGGCAATCTCACGGCTCTCAAGGTGGCAATTGTTGCAGCAAAAGATTCAACAATTTTGGCGACAATGGTCTGCACACTATTTACAACGGCAGCAGTCAATTTCAAAATGGCATCACCCTGATAACATCATTAAAATTGGCTCGTTGGTCCTGCTCATGGATGAACGCTTTCCACCGTGCGAATGGCCACTTGCACGTGTCACCGAGTTGCATCCAGGCAAAGACGGGCTCACCAGGGTGGTGACACTCAAGACAGCTACCACCACGCTCACCAGGCCGATCTCAAAACTTGCTGTTCTGCCAATCTCATCCAACACCCAGCAATGAATAATTAATCATCAACCCCGTTGCTGATAGCGGGCGGAATGTTGGAAAATCAGCTGGCGCACGGCGATCGATAAGCGTCGTGCGCCTACCTGTTGCGCTGCTTTGCTACGCGGTGTTCGGTTGAGTCGAAGACAGCCGAAGCATGGGCTTCGCGAAGCCGAGGATGTGCCTCATTGGCACGCCGCGTCAAGCGAGAGGGTGTCTCTCTCGCTTGACTTCGGTTTCTCTCACCGGCTGTCTCACTCAACTGACTCCAGCGCCCAACGAAACTTTCATACTCGCAGCCATCTTGAGAATTTGGCACTTTTTCGCACACACCGACAAGAACAGCACGCATCCAGACTCGCGGACTGTTCCATGGTTTTATACATCGGACTCGCTCAACATCTCGCTCATCAGGACTCATTTGCTCAAGGTAAGAGTACATTGACATAATTTGGTAGAAATTCACTGTCAGTGAGGAGAGAAATACGGTACATCAGCACTTGGCCTCACTCTTGGCGTGCGCTGCAGCACATGCTGCACCACGTTTTGCATCAATTCTTTTACCAGATAATTAATACAATTATGCTGGAGTTTATATTCACTGTGCTTTCCTCCCGGAAATCTGCTGGGAAAGGACAGTGACTATCCTTGCTCATTTCGTGCATCCTCATTCTATGTTGTATTGTGCTACGCAGTACTGACTGCGTAGCTGGTGTCACACACAGGCTTAGCACTCAAGCAAGGTTATTGCAAATGCTCTCATTAATTCACTGCAGCCACTTTGCAATACACTGCTGAGTGGTTGCAGTGAATTACACAGAAACATTTTCGCACTCAATGGTATCAGCGTGTCGTGCTGCGTAGCTCTCGCTACGTTGCACGCACCGCTGTCTCAAGTTTAAATTCAGCACGCAATTAATATAATTGTGTGCTGCTCACATTTAAATTCAAAACCATTTATTCTGTTTATATCCAATTTCTCATTTTCCAATTTTGGTGCATTTATTTTCATTATTTTGTTATTTTCTAAATTTAACTTATTTTGACATGTGTCCTTTTTGTTTTCTAAATTTACAATCAAATTGTATTTTTGAGTGCAACTAAGGAAGGTACAAAATAAACCACTTTCTCTGTTTTCCATCTACAAGTCTGGTTTTATTTCACCCTGTCTTGAGCGAAGACTCATTATTTCCAATACATTCACAGGTTCAAGATCTGTCAAACTACACCATCGGACGGATTTCTCAAACAGCATTCGTGTTGCGCTTACCTACCTTGTACTCGACATTAAACTCATGTTCCGCTAATTTAGATTTTCAACGCATCAATCTCGAACCTGGGTCCTTCGTTCCGAACAGCCAGGTGAGCAGCAGGTGGTCTATCACTACGGTGAAACGAGTACTATAAATATATGGCCGGAAATGAGCAAAAGCCCAAATTATCGCGAGTAGCTCTTACACCATGTGTTACTATGTCGACGAGGTACACATAGCATTTGACGCCCTGTGGTCCTGCTAACCCGGATTTCATAAGACGCTGGAAAGTCGGCGGTGCGTTCTTCAATCTATTCTACTCGCTTGAAAACGGTCTCGCATGATCGTACGAAAGCATCCAGCTCGTCGACGTTGCTTCCGTCGAAATGCTTGATGTTCTTCAGCGCTAGTCCAAGGTCGAGCGTCTGACCCTGAGTCTCTGGCTCCCTCGGTTGTTCCCTTTGAAACATGGGATCCGCAGGGGGGTAATCCGGTTCCTCGAAGCGGGTTTGCCTCGACCGCGGACGTGGCATCGGGCCTTCTCCCAACCCTGTTCCTTCCAGACTCCGCAATAATTCGGCATTTTGCTCCCGTAGGGACCGGATGAGTTCGCATTCATCCGCACCTACCTCGTTTAGCGTATTCGCCAAATTTCGTCTTGCCGACGGTGTCTCGGCCCTCCTGAGTTCGTGATCGAGCTCGCGTTGGCCTCTCTCATGCTCGCACTGCAGCCTTTCGCACTGCCGTCGAGCTCTTTTCAAATCGCAGTGGCTCCGGTCGATGGCCTCTAACCGATCTCGTACTCTTGAAGTCACCAACAGTGCTGCCGTACCGGTAGCTGTCGGAAAACCTACGCGATCTATTGTTTGCAGATTTTCGATTTCCCGCTCGTCCATGTCCTCGTCTAGTCGTTCAGGCGTTCGTCCGCCAGTAGCCATATTGAACACGTCGTCGCTACCTATACTACTGTTATCGCAAAACGCCGCACCCCTGAGTGGGTTTACGCCGAACTTAGCGTCCAGTCGGCCTGCGACGGCCTCTTGCCTGTCGGCGGGGATTCGACCCGGCGACGAGAGCTCTGTTAACGTCCTGCGTGCTTCGTACACGATTTCCCCTACGGCAGTAGCTAATCCGGCCGTGTAGCTTATCCCTTCGCCTGGCATAGTAGTTTCTAACGAATTAACTCTACGTTTCGGTTTCGCTCCCTTAAATCCCGGCATGTTGCTAATTTCGCGGTGAACAATACTCTAAATATACCCACGAAATCTCGAAAGAAATATCTCTAGTGGAATATATATATTTTGAAAATGTTCAAATATCTGTCCTAACTGGCTTTGGTTTATATCGGCAATATGTATTAGTATAACGTAAGCACCACTTACAGAAGGATGATCTGGTAGATGGTCCTCTCCATGGCGATGTTCTCGGGTCCTGCCGACTTGGTGTCCTGCAGCTCCTTTCTGTTGATGGTCCTTGACGTCCTTCCTCACGCTGTTGGCCCGTTTCTTCGCTAGTTCCTGGGTTCGTCCTTAGCGCGTCGCCATGGTTGCACGGCGGCTCCTTCTCAAGTAGCTGCTTAGAGTACTTTGTTGCATACTTTGTGCGTTTTTTCCCCGACTTGACGTGACACCGTCAATCGGGATTTTAAACGGTTGACCGATATGTCACACGCACCGACGTACACTTCGCGCCTTCGCGTTAGCTCATTCGGGTTTTCACGAACTACACTAGCGTCCTTTGTACGAGTCATAGTCGTCACTTCAGAGTCACTCTTATTTACTTTTCCCAAAACACTTTTGTCTAAATAAATCACGTATCACTCAACTTCAGCAGATCCCACCGCTGCCACCAAATGCTATGCCGGTACCGGGAAATTCGATTATTCGGTATTCGGTATACGGTATAATATTATGTAACGTGGCAGACTATTCGGGCTGCGTCCTCCTCGCTCGACGGCTAGCAGCACGATCTCACAGGGCTATAGGGGGTCATTTTTATACGCTATTTAATTATTTATTTATATATTTTTTTTGTTCTATTTTTTTAAATATATATATTACAACTTGTACGACCGGACGGAGGAGAGCACTATTGCCGATGGCTGGCCTCTGGATTTGGCATTGACTTTTTGCATCAACAGACTTGTTACATCTTTATCCATGGGGAAATATTAGGGTCCCGCTGGATGTTGTAGATTAGCGATACGCCGCTATCTATTGTCTGCTGGCATGCAATAGCGACGATCCATCGGTCGTTTGGGGTCCACCGGCCGGACAGAGCTACACGTCCCGAGGATCGGTTGTTAATTTTATGCGTCGTCCAGCTGAGGCGCTAGCCGCGGTCAACGTGCGACACAGTTTCCCCAATTAACCGAGTTTGACGGGTTAAGTGGGGATCAGAGTTCACGGCCACGCGTGCCGCAGGACCTCAGGGCTTTTTTCCTGGTTTCCGTTGAGCGAATCAGACGTAGCACTGTATCTGTGTCCGATCCACTTTTGGGTATCACGCAAACTTTTGACGAGGCTAGGAAGGACCTCTTAACGCCTGTCACGATTCGAAGGGAAATTAAGGAAAAATCTTGCGACGTCTCTTCAAGGTTTCCCGGACTACGTGAACTTCGCAGCGTCATCGTCCCGTGAGCTCTCTTCTCTTCCACGGTCTTTGCCATTCTTTGATTATTTTATTATTTCATTTCTGGACTATTAATTTATCCGAACTTGGTCATACCTCCGACTCCTGTACACCGCGTGCGGAGTAAGAATTTGTATCGGGAACTGCGGCATCTGTGGCATGTAACCTCGAGATCGTGTAACTGATAGAAG
>OZ012707.1:23749079-24039384 GCA_963942595.1 Cylloceria caligata
ATTTAAAAATCAAATACAGATTTCCTTTTTATCGTCGAAGAATACTCTTATGCCGCGTATGCCGTAGAGTACGTAAATAAAACAAACAGAGACATAAGCGACTTGCAACGTCAAATTCATGAAATCATGGATGAAAATCCAGAATTCGATATAGTTGAGATCACAAGAAAAATGAGTGTAAATATGCTCAATACAGTTCAGTTAACAAGTCAAGAAGCTGCATGGTACTTACTTTGGGAGCCAATGTCAAAAAGTTCAATTGTCGTAGTTTATATTTCTACAGTGCGGCCTATTGAGAGGCATTGAATTAGAAAAACACAGAAACAATTAGAAGAAATGCACGCTGATGAAAATTCAACAGATATATGGAAAGTAAATGGGTTCAACAAATATGAGCAGTGACCAGAAGATATGGAATTAGTAACACTAGCAAAATTTGTTGCCAATTATTTTAAGAATTCACAAGGGACATACACTCGAAGAAAAGAATAGCGCATCATTCGTTATAAAAACTACGATATGGCATCAGATTATAATGAATATGAAAGGGAAATGGTCACTTAACATATTCCTTTCCGAAAAAAAGAAGCTGAAGTTTTAGCAGAAATGAAATTCATTGAAATTTACGAGGAAAACGAAGATATCATATTGCAGCACCGAAAGGAATTTGAGTCTGATTTGGACATTAACAAAACCATTGAAATTTGTCGGGGATTGTGCCGTGAACATGGACTACAAGACGACAATGATGATGGTGAAGCTCGTGATGCCGTTACCAGATTCCCGGAGGCAAATCCATTTCAAGCACTGTATAACAATCCGAATGCAGATGTTAATATTGATTTACGCTTAGCGACGCTAAATAAACTCGGGGCAATCGCTAAGAAAAAAGAGAACCTGATGTCCAATCGAGACTTCTTTGAACTTATGCGAAAGGCAAATGAAAAACAAAACAATCTTCCCATGCATGCTATTTCACATCTTCAGTCCGAAAGATCCTCGCCATTGCAAATATTCTTCACGGGCTCTGCAGTATGTGGAAAAACATTTGTAATAAAACTGTTAATGGAAATTTATAATAGGTACACACAGAATGATGGATATTGTAACGCTTACATAACTTGTGCTTTAACTGGGAAAGCTGAAGTAGTAATTGGTAGAACAACGGTCCACACAGCTTTAAAAATAAGTTTGTCGAAATTACTTCCTTTGTCAATGGAAGTCGCCCAACAATATCGTTCACTATTTAAATACGTTAGTGTTCTAATCATAGATGAAATCAGTATGATCGGTGCTGAACTGCTTGAGCAAATCGACGCAAGATTAAAACAGATCACTGGTAATTTCAACGACAATTTTGGAGGACTGGATTTAATTTTAATTGGAGATCTACGTCAACTACCGCCGGTCCTACACCGTGGCGAGGCTTGCAATTCTACGAGCTCACGGAAGTCATGCGGCAAGCTGATCAAGTATTTTCAACAATATTGACCAAAATTGTCGATGGAAGGTTATTAGATGAAGATGAGCCGAGTTGATAGAATCAAGATTCTTTATAAAAGAAGAGGCTGACAGACTGTATCCGGATGGTGTGCGGTTATTCTTCACAAATCGATCTGTTAGTGAGTATAATAATCACATTTTTTATTTTGCAGCCGTCGAAGTCAATTCTATAGCAACAGATGTTTATATTGGTTGCCAAGGAGCTCAGCAAGAAGCTGCTATGCATCAAAAACTTCATAAGATGTCGACTATTGATATCGGAGGATTACCATGTGAAGTCACATTGGTATTAAACAAATCATATATTAACCACCAATATCGACGTGTCAGATGGGTTAGCGAATGGTGCTACAGGAAAATTGGCCCACATAGAATATAATGATGCTGGTGAAATAGGTCGTCTATGGCTAGAATTTCCGGAGTCAACCAAAACTGGTGAGAAGATACGTAAGAAAGCTGTTGCGTCAATACAAAGACACAACCTCAGTCGACTGGCTGTTTTGATAGATCGAAGAACTTCCACAATTCCACTTGTTGCGAATAAAACGATTGTCGCAAAATGCAATCATTTTCCGTTAGTGTCAGCATGTGCTGTAACAATACACAAATCTCAGGGAGGTACATTTAGTGAGATTGTGTATGAGCATGAAAAAACTCACCCTCAACAGCTCGTATACGTAGCGTTATCACGTGTTACCAGTATTGAAGGTTTATATTACATATTATTACTAATAATGGAGATCAACGACTTTATCATGAGCGACGTAGAGCGGCATCTCTGATGGGCTTGCAAGCGGAATTCGGAAGGTTTTCATTGAACAGACTGCAAAGAATCGGAAGATTATTGACAGAATTCGTTACAAATAGATCAGAAATGTCAATCTCCTTATTTAATTGTTAAAGTCTACGTGCTCATGTAGCAGATATAAATTCTGATAAAATTGCAACAAAATCAAATTTCTTAATACTTTCTGAGACATGGCTGGATAATAACGATCATATTGATATTCCGAATTTCGATATTGTGGTGAAATTTAAACGCGATATTAGAGCAGATGGAGTAGCGATATATCACAATACAAATGATAGTGCTCGCATTGTTCCTCCACAAATGGATATAAGTACGCATCAAACAGAATCATTGTCCGTGCATCTTTCTAATATAGGAGAAATTTGTGCTTGTCATAGCACCTTAGAAGACAGGCAAACGGTTCTAATTGTTGCTATATACGAATACCGAATAATCCAATTACGCGATACCGGCATAACATTTGGTGGCAGCGGTGGGATTCGAACCCACGCCTCCGAAAAGACTGGTGAACGGCGCCAAGAAGGACGTCCGGACCATCTACAGAGAGGAGCTGCAGGACATCAAGTCGACAGCACCCGAGAACATCGCCATGGAGAGGACCATCCACAAGATCATCCTTCTGTAAGTGGCGGATACATCATACTAATACATATTGCCATAATAAACCAAAGCCAGTTAGATCAGGTATTTGAAAAAAAAAAATTCTACTAGAGGTATTTCTTTCGAGATTTTGTGGGTATATTTTAGAGTCTTGTTCACCGCGAAATTAGCAACATGCTGGGATTTAGTGGAGCGAAACCGAAATGTAGAGGCAATTCGTTAGAAACTACGGTGCCCGGCGAGGAGGTGGACTTTGCAGCGGGTTTAGCTGCAGTTGTCGAGGACATCGTGTACGAAGTGCGCAGGGCGTTATCAGAGCTCACGCCGTCTTGACGAATCCCCGTCGACAGGCAAGTGGCGCTCGCAAGCCGCCTGACAGCCGAGTTCGGCGTAAACCCACTCAGGGGTGCATCAGATTTCGGGATCGTAGTAGTATCGATAGCGACGACGTGTTCAATAGAGCTACTGGTGAACGAATGCCAGAACACATCTCCGACGATATGGTCGAGCGGGAAATCGAAAATTTGCGAACGTCAGATCGTGTAGGTTTCCAGACAACTACCGGTACGATGACGAGGCCACCACTGCCGGATAGAGTCAGGCAACGATGCGAAGCGGTTGAAAGGAGTCACCGTGAGAACGAGCGGGCTCAGCGAGAGCTCGAGCTGGAACTCAGGCTCCAAGACTGCGACGCGCTGTCGGCACGGCGAAACCTCGCGGACACAGTCAGCGAGGTAGGTGCAGACGAGTTCGAACTCATCCGGTCCCTACGGGAGCAAAATGCCGAATTATTGCGGAGGCTGGAAGGAACAGGGTTGGGATAACACCCGATAACATGGCCGCGGTCGAGGCAAACCCGACTCGAGGAACCGGACTACCCCCCTGCGTATCCCATGTTCCAAAGGGAACAACCGAGGGTACCAGAAACACAGGGTCAGACGCTCGACCTTGGACTAGCACTGAAGAACATCAAGCATTTCGACGGAAGCAACGCCGATGAGCTGGATGCCTTCCTACGATCATGCGAAACCGTTTTGAAGCGAGTAGCGCCCAGGGATCACGACATCCTGTTGAAATTGGTACTCAGCAACAAGCTCGAGGGTAGGGCGGCCAGAAAGATAAAACATAAAGTAATCCTCTCGGTAGCGCAGCTTAAGACCGAGCTGGAGGCCCTGTCCGGGAAGCAGAAGTCGCTGCCTGCGTTACAGGTAGAATTCAACTCCCTCCGGCAGGGCCAGGGCGAGGATATCACAGTATATGCCTCCAGAACAGAGCGTATTACCGTCGACATTATAGAAAAGCTCTGCGAGAAAGCCGCCACGATGTCGGAAATGCGCACGATCGAAAAGATAACGCGGAAGAGCGCCCAGGCCAACTTCGAGAATGGACTGCATGGGCAGGTCCAAATTCTGGTCAGATCAACCAATTACACGACCTTCTATGAGTCCGTGACGGGAGGAATAGAAATGACGAATATGGTGCAGCCAAAGGGAGGGGTAGGTGGAGTATTAAGCCACCCCAGAAGGTCCCAAGGCGCACCAGACCGGCAGGGAGAAAATTGTTTCACCTACGGAAAAGCTGGACGCTTGGCTCAAGACTGCACCCGAGATACGGGACGAGTAAGCCTACCAGTACCCAGTGAAAATAAGTCAATCCACAACGTGGAAATAACCTGCAATTACTGCCAGAAGAAAGGCCATATGTGGAAGGACTGCCGGAAGAGACTGTCGTAGAATAAAAGCGAGCCGACGCAGCCGCCCCGACAGCCAAGAAATGCAGGCTACAAAGATGCAAGAAATACGGTAACCGCGGGGCCAGATCCAGCCACTGCAGGCGTTAACCTCGCCCCTGGATTTCACTAAATCCCGATGGCACAGGAAGACATGGAAAACCGCATTTTCCACTCCGCAGGGTCATTTTGAGTATAACGGCATGTCATTCGGACTGAAGAACGCGCCACCAACTTTCCAGTGGCTAATGAACTCCGTGTAACCAGGACTACAGGGCGTCAAATGCTACGTGTACCTCGACGACATAGTAACACACGGAGTAAGAGTTACTCGCGCCAATTTGGGCTCTTACTCAATTCCGTCCATATATTTATGGTACTCGCTTTACGGTCGTGACAGCCCATCAACCGCTCACCTGGCTGTTCGGAGTAAAGGACCCAGGTTCGAGACTAATGCGTTGAAAAAAAAAAAAAGAGCGATTCTGCTAGTACTCGGGATATTGATGTGTAAACATCTTGTGGCGAAAAAATGCGGAAGGAAAGTGTGTTGAGGATTTGTGCGCAAGGCTGATTTTATTCAAAAAAAGAATTCCAATTGAATTCAATTTTAATGCGTTTGCAAATTTTTTATTTATTTAAAATCGCTGTACTTGAGACGATCGGCTTATGATAACTAAAATACGATACATATACACTCGATTCTAAGGAATCGAGAAATCTTTAAAAAACGGCATCAATTACAGTTCCAGATTGTGTTGTAGCTACGTTTCTATTACTATTTAACTCTAGCTGAAACGCATCTTTTAAAAACGTTATCAAAGGGTCGGCTTCCGGAGTATTAAAATTAACATTAAAATCACCCCTCAGAATCATGGGCATTAGGTAATAGTCCTTGTTCAAAAGTGCTGCACCACCTACACTGAACGGCAGTAGTACAAAATGAATAAAATCAATTATACTCTGAACTAATTGATTTGGTGAGATGTAGACAACGACTGAAAGAATCGTTTGTCCACTTGTGAGACGGCATTCAGCTGCACAAATATCGCCAGTATCTCGTACTGCTACTCCTATTCCTGTTATTTGGCGATAGTTAATGTCCATGTTTGGTGTGACAACGTGCGAACTGTTCTGATTTTTATAAATCGCTACCCCAGCGGAACGTCTCTCCTGTAGTTTAAATTTAACGCCGCAGTCAAAGTTTGGAATGTCAACGTCTTCTTCTTCGCCAAGCCACATTTCAGAGAGCATGAGCACAGTGCAGTTTTGAGGTACTTCTTCATGAAGATCGTTAGAATGTGCTCGTAAACTCTGGCAATTGTAGAATGATATTTTATCTTTGATGAAATTCACTATTATTTCTTGACCCGTACGTAATGGATTTAAATTGAGGCGCTCAAATTCTATTCGTGGAGCAGCCGTTGAATTGGCATCTCGAACTCCATGATAGAATACCGGATCATTAGTCGGTGACATTATGAACAATCCATCTACACTGGTGACTCGTGATAAGGCTACGTATACAAGTGATTGGCCATGCCCTTTCTCGTATGAATATACAATTTTCTCAAATGTACCACCCTGCGATTTATGAAGTGTCATGGCACAGGCAGGGGTGAGAGGAAAATGATTCCGTTTTGCAGTGATAGTTTTGTTATTGTTCAGGTAAATTGTTGAAGTTCGTCGAGCAATTGGTACAAGTCTTTCGGGTATGTTCTTATCTTGCATGTATTTTGCTGTGATTTGTCTAGCCTTTTGTCCTATCTTTGGATTACCCGCAAATTTCATCCAGAGTGATTTTACATTTCCTTCTTTAAATATTTCGTCTTCAGTCGCATTTTCGATTCGCTCAACAAATGCTAAGGTTTCATATGTCCCATTTGACAATCCGTCAGCTACGTTGATATTAGTCGTGATTAAATACGGCTGGCCGACGACAAGTGTGAGCTCATAAGGCAAGCCTCCTGTATCAATCAGCGACATTTTATGCAACTTTTGTCGTACAAATACAAGTTGTTCTGCATCATGACCTCCAGAAAAAACGTCATGAGTTGTATTCATCGACGTCTCGATTTCTTAAAAACAGTCTAACTCCATCAGGACATCGCTCGTTTGCTTCTGCTCTGCTGAAAAATCGAGACTCGATTAGTCTCTGTTCGTTCTCCTGTAATTTTTCTCCGTTGCCGATTTTCGTAAGTACGCTCGAGAATTCCTCATTTGATTGACGCATAACTTGATTAAGTTGGTAGAATTTTAACCCTCGCCAGAGTGTCGGGCCAGCAATACTTGCTTTGATCTGTTGAAAAATAGGCGTTGCACGAACAGGCGGCAGCTGTCTCAAGTCTCCTATCAAAAATACGTCTATTTCACCAAAGTTTTTTTCGAACTCTCCTGTTATTTGCTTTCAGCGAGCATCGACTTGCTGTATTAGTTCCGCAGACATCATGCTTATTTCGTCGATAATAATGCAGTGAACATACTTGAAGAGTGTTTGAAACTGTTGAACAACTTCATTTGAAAGAGGCAAAATTTTTCCAATAGAAATTTTCAGAGCAGTGTGAATAATCAAGCCGTCAATGCCTACTGCGGCTTTGCCGGTCGATGCACATGTGAGGTATGCGTGGTGTAGCCATCCGTGTCCGAGAAGCGATTGCAAATTCCCATTAGTAACTTAATTACAAACGTTTTCCCACAACCTGCAGGTCCCGTAAGGAATATCTGAAGTGGCTCACCACTATCTCGATCGAGAAGGGTACTGATGACATGCATCATAAGGCTTTTTTGTCGACTGTTAGCCATGCGCATAAAATTATTAAATTCTGCCTTTGGCATGAGGTTCTCTCGTTTCTTAACAACGGGACCAAGACGACTGAGCAAAGCTAACCTCATATCTTCATTCATTTCGGTATTTGCATAAGCATAGAATTCAGCGAATGGATCAGCTTCCGCAACGCGTTTGGCAAGCAAATCAGCCATAGCATTGTCAATATCAGGTTCTTCCAGAGCAATACACATTTGTTTACAAATTTCAATCGTCTTGGCTATATACAATTCTGACTCGAACTCTTTCCTCCGTTGTAAAATGATCACCTCTATTTCATCATATAGCTGCACAAATTTTCTCTCCGCTAGAATCTCCGTTTCTTCATGACGGAAAGGCAGATGCAGAGTTACCATTTCGCGCTTGTACTCGTCAGCCTCAGCGACCATATCGTAATTACGATAGCGAAGTATTCGGGGACCTGTTTTGCGTCGTTTCCATTGGTTACTATCACTAATCGTGTAATATGCGACAGCCTGTGCCAAAAAAAGTTGTCCAAGATCGGGTGGCCGCTTTTCGTATCTTTCAAACCAATTTGTCTTCCAGACATCGGTTGAATTACTGTCAATCTCTTCATTATCCAATTGTTCCGTTGTTTTCCTTACCCGTTGTCGTTTGATTGGCCAAACTGTTGGTAGATAAAGGACTACGGTCGAACTGTATGACATTGGCAGTCGTAACAAATACCAAGCGGCTTCTTGACTCGTCATTTCAACAGCGTTAAGTATGTCAATACTGAGCTTCCGTGTGATCTCCATGAAATCAAACTCTGGATGTTCACCCATCGTTTTGATAATCTCACGTTGAAGATTACTTATACCACGATTAGTCTTATTTACGTACTCAACAACGTATGCGGCACATGAATATTCCTCAGTTATATATTGAAAATCAGTGTTCGACCCAAGGACGTTTAAAATGAATGGATTAAACAGATTGATCCATTTCTCTGTGGTTTGCCGTTTGATAAAAACCTTAGGTCTGTTAATTCCCGCTCGCAATACATCCAAGTAAAAATCATCCGAAGTAATATTGTGCTCTTCGAAGAAATGTTCAATATCTCTATAGTCGTTCTCTTCAAGTAACTTCCACATCCGTTTGTATAATTTTGCAAGCGCATTTCTTCGAGGATCATCGGCACTCATGGGGATAAGAATTACAGTTGTTCGGCTAGGCATGAATGGTGCTTCGAAACGACATTGTTGTGCTCGAGCGCTACGTATTTTTTTGTAACAAGTAAACGTATGTTTATGGGTTTGAAGATTCGTGTGTCCGGAAGTGTTTTCTGGTGAGACGGATATTAACCGATCTATTAAATTTACAGCTGCTGACATATCTGAACCAACGGCATTTACAGGTGCATTATTAAACCATATCAGTAGATGAGCATGAGGGCTGCTATGATGTTGAAACTCGATACGCTTGAAATAATGAACAACATAATTGTCACCGAATGGACTATATCGTTTCGATTGAACAATCCCCATTATAGTATCGACGAGTTTGTTAAAATGGATGGCACAAATGTTGGCTTACCAAATTGTCGAATCATCACGAACAGGTCTTTCTTACGTGAAGCCCAGTAATACGCTGAGTTGGGGATATGGCGTAAAAATGCGAGATTCTCTTCAATACATCCGTGTACGTATTCTTCTGATTCTATCTGTGCTTTTGTCACAGTATTATTTTTGCCAATGAACTTAAAAGACATTTGAAGTGAATCACGAGTGCGGATTCGCATAATTTTCATGGCCATATACAGCAAATGAGTAGGATATACGCCTCGACGATCAGCCTTGCGTAACTCGCTTGTTGCCATCATGAATGGAGTCACTCGAAGTGCTTCTTTGAAGGTTCTGAATTGGCCGAGATAGAAGGATGGAAACGATAATTCTTCACAATGTTCATCAAAGAGAATGCATTTTGGTATGGTGTTTTCTCCGGGAGCAATACGAAGATACTTTTCTTCATTCCAAAGCAAGGACTGCTGTTGAGTTGTTAAACTTTCTTCGATGCGGATCTCTTCGCTCACCTCGATATGACTCGGTTGGTCTGCGGCTGCTGTTTGCTGTTCGTCAGTTGAAAGGAACGCGTTATTAACTGTGATATTATGAAATTTGTACAGTTCTTGTTGCATTAAATACTCAAGTCAAATTTTGACGATACGCTTCTTTACATATCCGATAAGATAATTGGTTTTGTGAATTTTTTTTTCGTTCTATATGGACATTAATAGCATAATCATCATCAAGTTCTCGTGGAAGCAATTGAACCATATTATCTCCTGATACTGGTACGTTTATAACTTGTCCAAGGATTCCGTACTGACCAATGCTATGTCGAAGCCTTCTGATCGTTATGAAGGGTAGTCTTGGTGAGATCAAGCGCTCCGTGATTATATCAAGCTCTGGTAAGTTTGCCGGCTTTGGTGGATAAGTAAAACCGTTCGATTTCGATAACGTTGGTATTTTCTTCTTATGTAGTGAGACGTAGCATGTACCACAGACGAGCGCAGTTTCGAAATTCATGTCAGAAAAATCAGCTGCAAGAATATCCTTTGAACACGGTGGCGGCGCTCTTAGGTCCATTTCAGTCCATAACCGATCGCATACGCTGCATATTGTACCGAAGTTGTTATCGAGGAATTTTTTTCTGAATTCAGTGTGGGCCTTGGCATGCTTTGTATATTCAAAATAATTAACTGCTTGTTGTTCTTTTTCTTCATCACATGCAGCATCCTGTGCTTCACCTATATCCGATGTTGCTTCTCTTTCCATACGGTTGCCGTCTGCTGCTGTTGAAGTCGATGGGCCCGAATGAAATGCTGATGTCACTGGTCTTAAAGTTGCATGATCAACGGTACTTCTGATGTTATCCAATCTACTCGTTGATGGTGCAGAATTAAGAATTGAATTGGCAACACGTGTTCTAAAATCTCGCGTACGTTGAGTGTTAGTGCGAGCGATATTTGCTCCCAACTTCTCTTCACGTTTTCGTTTCCTGTACATTCTCATGTATTCTGCTGAATTTTTACCCATTTCTGAAATTAACAAATTATTCACTTAGAAAATTATAACGTCATCATTATGATTATTTTTCAATTTTATTTTATTGCAAATTAAATATTTAATTGAAATTTTTTTTTGATTTTTTCACAATTTTTATTTATATATGAAGCCAAGATGTCATTTTTTGAATTATTTCGATCAAATTATTTTTCAATTTGTTAATATCATTATTCCCATTGTAAAATAATTAACCTTGAGAAATCATTGATTTATTTGGAAAAGTTGATTTTTGTGTATATAGATAATCAATAATCAGCTAAAATTTTCATTTTTCAGTTTAAAAAATCAGTCAAAAACATTAAATTTCAGTTTTTTGTAATGAATTTGTATATCATTAATGAACTTCCAATGAATCTGTTTGAAATTGTTATCTTTCATAGAAGTGGTTTACAACACAAAAACGCCATACTAAGCGTATAGCTCAACAATGTGTTTTAAGCAATTATATTTTTCAGTTAAATTAATTGATTTTAATGAGAAAGTTTTTTAATTAAATATTTAAAAATTAATTGAAAATAATTATTGTTAGTTTTTTATTTAAGAGATATTTTTAGTAAAAATATTTTCAGTTTACTTACTGGCAGTATGTTATTTCACTTCAAAGAATTAAATTCACTATATAAACTTATATTTGAATATGTATGCGATATATATTATATATGTAATAGATATATATCAAACTGTTGTGAATCCGTCCGGATGAAGTTTGACCGATCTGTAATATATTGGAAAAGAATGAGAACTCACTCAAGACAAGAGGAGAATGAACCAGACACATAGATGGTATGTTGAGGAAGTGGTTTATTTCTACCTTCCTTCGCAGTATTCAAAATACACTTTTAAATAATAATAGTTTTACAATAATTGAAAATGTAGACCAAAAAAAGGCTTTAATTTAAACAATCGTTCGAAATATAAATTTAGAAAAAGATACAAATCATAAATAAATAAACAACTCCGATGCAGACTCTGAATGTGAGCAGCACACAATTATATTAATTGTGCGCTGAGTGTAGACATGAGAAAGCGGTGCATGCAACGCAGTGATAGCTACGCTGCACGACACGCTCAGACTGGTGAGTGTAAAAACATAAATGAAACCGGTATATAATTCTGAATAATAATGTGAGCAGCACACAATTATACTAATTGTGTGCTGAATGCAAACTTGAGATAGCGGTGCGTGCAACGTAGCGAGAGCTGCGCAGCACGACATGCTGATACCATTGAGTGCGAAGATGTTTGTGCGTAACTCACTGCAAACACTCAGCAGTGTATTACAGAGTGGTTGCAATGAATTAATAATGAGAGCACTCTCAGTTAATGTTGCAGGAGTGCTTTTCTATGTGAACTCAGCTACGCAGTCAGCACTGCGTAGCACAATACAAACAGATATTGAGACTGTACAAATGAACCGCGTATAGTCACTGTACTTTCCCAGCAGAATTTCTGGAGGAAAGTACAGTGAATAGACCATACCGGTATAATTGTATTAATTATACCGGCTAAAGCAAGTGAGGAGAGCATGATGCTGCATGTGCTGCAGCGCATGCCACGAGTGAGCCAAAGTGGTGATGCACCGTATTTCTCTCCTCACTGACAGTGAATTTTTACCAAATTATGCCAGTGTACTCTTACCTTGAGCAAATGAGTCCTGGTGTGCGAAGTTGAGCGAGTCCGATGTACCAAAAGCCGAGAAAAACCGTCCGAAAAGTTGAGATGCGTGCTGTTCGTGCCGGTGTGTGCGAAAAAGTGCCAAATTCTCAAGATGGCTGCGAGTATGAAAGTTTCGTTGGGCGCTGGAGTCAGTTGAGCGAGATAGCCGGTGAGCGAAACCGAAGTCAAGCGAGAGAGACATCCTATCGCGCGACGCGGCGTGCCAACGAGGCACATCCTCGGCTTCGCGAAGCCCATGCCTCGGCTATCTTCGACTCAACCGAACAACGCGTGGTAGAACAGCGCAACAGGTAGGCGCACGACGATTATCGATCGCCGTGCGCCAGCTGATTTTCCAACATTCCGCCCGCCATCAGCAACGGGGTTGATGATTAATTATTGCTGGGTGTTGGATGAGATTGGCAGAACAGCAAGTTTTGAGATCGGCCTGGTGAGCGTGGTGGTAGCAGTTTTGAGTGTCACCACCCTGGTGAGCCCGTCTTTGCCCGGATGCAACTCGGTGACTCGTGCAAGTGGCCACTTGCACGGTGGAGAGCGCTCATCCGTGAGCAGGACCAATGAGCCAACTTTGAGAATGCTGTTAGGATGGTGCCACTTTGAAATTGACTGCTGCCGTTGTAAATAATGTGCAGACCACTGTCGCCAAAATTGATGGATTTTTTGCTGCAACAATTGCCACCTTGAGAGCCGTGAAATTGCCAAATCTTCGAGATTCGGCTCTGGGACCATTGTGAGTGCTTCACCAATGAGAAAATGTCCAGGCGTGAGTGCTGATGAGTCATCTGGATCATCGCTGAGCGGTTCCAGAGGCCTTGAGTTAAGTATAGCCTCGATTTGAGCAAGCAGCGTTGAGAGCTCTTCGAACGTGAGTACTGTATCACTCATCGTTCGCCGCAGATGAAATTTAACGGACTTTACAGCTGCTTCCCATTTTCCACCCATATGTGGTGCCGCAGGTGGATTAAACTTCCACGCAATCTGTTGATTTGCGAGAGAAGAAGCGATGAGATGATGCTCTTGCGAAGCCTTCCCAAACATCTGACGTATGAATTTGTGTGCACCAACGAAGTTGGTGCCACAGTCAGAATAGATGGTGTGAGGAATGCCACGCCTCGATGAAAATCGCCTGAACGTTGAGAGGAAGCCGTCAGCTGAGTAATCACTGATGGCCTCAAGATGATGAGCCGAAGTGGCGAGACACACAAAAACGCAGATCCAGCCTTTGTGTGTTTTACTGCCTCGCCCCTTCCAAGTTTTGAGCGTGAGAGGACCGGCGTAGTCTACTCCTGTATGAGTAAATGCGCGCGATGGTGTGACTCGTGACAGAGGAAGCTGGCCCATCAATTGTTGTGCACGAACTCCTCTCTGTCGAGCACACACCACGCAATGTAATATATGATGTAACGATAAATTTGCTCCTCCACGCACCACGTTACCTATGACTGGTCCAAGTTATTTTTCCTTCCTTTTTATTTTCTCTTTCGAGATGGGCGCCAGGCGCTTTCGCGCCGGAAGGAAAAATACCGAGTTGGAGGACCAGTCTCGACCCAGGCCAGCTACAGCTGTTCAAGGCAGAGTGGGTGGTTCGGACTGTCAAGTCACCGATTAGTCCAAGATAACATGTGAATATAATCAATTAATTAAAATACGGCCTTAATGATCCATGGATAAAATTCGGCCAATAAACTATTGTCCACAAATATCCCTCACACGAACAATGAACAAGGTCCAACTAATAAAATAATACCAATAAATAACTCCAACAACAATAGCAGGTACGGGACTTACAAATGCCGCTTGGGCAATTTATTCATTTTCCAGCAGACAATTATTAATATCCAATAAACATAGTTCAAATAAAATATCCCGTAAAATTAGTCTTTCTTATTAACAATTTTCTAACTCTAGTTCGATACCTTAGTTTCAATCTTTAATTTAGCGGCAGCAGTTATCCCACGCTCTCACTCACTCTCATGCACGGCATAAGTCGTATAGCCGCTCTCGCCTATTTCTAATTTCAAATAATATTCTTCGATACAATATCGATGCCTGGTAGTCCTTGTTCTCCGTCCGCGACACGGCCTATCCCGAGCTAATCCCACATACTTTCAACAAAACCAAAACAACGGGACGTCGAGAGGTCACGTACGCGAAGCGACTCACGGCTGGCTATTACCATTCCGAATAAAATATGCCGTGTAAAAGTCCGACCACCGGGATTTTCTGCGATACGTATGATCCCAAATACCGAATAAACGATCGTCGATAATTTGATAATAATAAAGAATAGTAGTAGTACTAAAATAATCAATGTGAGAGTAATACTCTCGATCGGTACCTCGTGGCTTGAATAACATATAATGAACAAAATATAACGAATAAAATATAACGAATACAATATAACGAATAAACTATAACAAATAAAATATAACCAATTATAAAGAAAGAGTAATAAATAAGAAACAAATAAATAATAAACAAATAAAGAAAGAATAATAAATCAGAAACAAAAAAAATAATAAACAAAAATATAAATAAATAAATAACTATGTAAATAAAGAACTAAATAAATAAATAGATAAATAAATCAATAGATCGGTAAATAAAACAACGAATAAACGATAAATAAAATGAGAAACGCCGATGGGTCTATTCGATACGCGACGCGGTCTATAACGTGCTAGTCCCACACACCAAGCATACAACGGGACGACGTACTAACGAGCGCACGACCTTCTAGCCCGAACGAAAGAAAACTCAAACAAAATCATGCACATCTAAAACCCATAATTCGTTAAAATACGTGACGCGGTCTATTCCGTTCAGATCCCACACAACCAGCTAACAAATTCAAACCACTCCGGGATAACGGCCTAACGCGCGCACGATTTAACTATAAAACAATTAATTAATTTAGTGACTTTTCCCCCGGCTTCTATACGTTACACGATCTCGAGTTTGTTCTTTCTAAACGCCGCGCTACCCAATACAAATTAATACTCTGCACGCGGTGTGCCAGAGTCGCAGGGGTGACCCAGCTTGCAGTAATTAACAAACAACAAATTGAATGATAAAATAATAAAATAATAGCGAAAGACCGTAGAAGGGAAGAGAGCTCACCGGGACGATGACGCTGCTGTGCTTATTGCAAGCCCTTGATAACTCCAACAACTGCCTCGGTATGATTCTATCGTTCCAACAGGTCCTCCGGTCCCAACGACTCGCAAATTAATTCTTTGAAACGACAGTCGAAGGGAGAGCCGATCTTTTCCTTAGATAGTAGAGCGGGACAGACTGGAAGAGAGTGCTACGTCCTGCTCGCTCGACGGTCACCGGGAAAAAAGCCTCGAGGTCCGTTCGGCACGCGTGCCCGTGAACTATGGCCCCCCCCTTAACCCGCTAGACTCGGTTAATTGGGGGAACCTGCCTCGCACGATGACCGCGACTAGCGCCTTGGCCGGACAACGCATAAATTAGCCACCGATAGTGCAGAGAATAGCTGATAGCCGACGATGGATAACAGTGTATCATTGGTAGATGTACGCTGAGCGGGACAGTATCTTCCAACAGGGAGAGGTGTAAAATATCGGTGAATGTAAAATATTGAATCCCGCAGTCAGCCATCGATGGATGCGGCGTGGTCATCCTCCTCCTCTCTCCATCCCTCGGTCGTCTCGGACGCGTTATATATATATATAAAAAAATACAACAAAAAAAATAAAAATAAAGAATAAATAAAATACGGAAATCACCCCCTGCAGCCCTGAGCGATCGTGCTGGTAGCCGTTGAGCGAGGAGGACGCAGCTCGAGTATTCTGCCACGTTACAATGAGATTTCACAGGAGCTCTACCGCCGATGATCCAATGCGTTAGCCTAACTTGAGCTAGTGTGAGCTGCGTGCCTCCGTGAAGAGTACGCACGTGAGCTTGCCCTATAATGCGAGTCGTGAATCGAGAGTGGCGAGGTATAATGGCAGGATGCCTTTCTTCATAAGTGAGTGCTGATTGCGAAAGACGACCTCCAACTCTTATTACACCCTCCTCGTCGATAAAAGCTGTTAGTCGACTGAAGGGGTGAGCAGATGGAACATGCGAGCCTGACTGCAGCACTTGTATCTCGTGCTTGAAAAACACGGCTTGTGTTGCTTTTGTCCAAAACATCTTAGCTGCAGCCATTTCTCTCGCAGTGAGTGGAGCGTTTCCTGCCGATTCTAACCTCCCCCTCATTTTTGCCACCGCCCTGACACAAAATGAGGTGAAACGACATAATTTTGAGAGCGTTGAACAGCGATGTATGAGTTCCCAAGGATACTCTGGCGCCTGTGTTGCCGCGAGGAGAGCTAACCCCGGTCGGGCTTCCATAATGCTCAAATCCTCTGAGTCAGCTGTGGTTTTCGGCCAAAATTCAGCAGGCTTCACCATCCACGGTGGACCTGACCACCACAACTGATGAGAACATAATTGAGATGTTGATATGCCCCGCGACGCCATTGAGCACTGGGTGTGAGTTCTTGTATTTGAGCGACTCTATTTCGGACATAGTCCTTCCATCGAGAAGGATGCGCTTTGATCCAGGTGAGAGTTACTGATGAGTCCGTCCACAGGTGAGTAGATGAAATTTTTATCTTGAGCGTGGCTTGAACGTATGCAACCAGCTTAGCTAACAACAATGCTGCAGTCAGTTCGAGCCTTGGTATGGTGAGCTTCTTGAGTGGTGCCACGCGCGTTTTTGAGCAAACAAGTGAAGCCACCTTTCCTGTGGTAGTTGAGTCGACTGTGATATAAATCACAGCGGCCATGGCCAGTTGAGATGCAGCAGAGAAGCCGTGCAATTCCACTTTTGAGTTGCTCCATGTGTTAAACCAACGAGGAATTGAGAGTCTGGCCAGACATTTAAGATCTTCCCTGATTGCAATCCATTGTGCTGAGACTTGGGATGGCAATGGTTCATCCCAGCTGAGCTTGTCAAGCCAAAGCTCTTGTAACAGAATCTTGGCTCTTGGGGATGCGAACTTGAACTTGTCTTCACTAGGAAGCCAAGTCAAACCAAGAATCTTTGTCTCGCAATCGTCCATTGAGATAGCTGAGCTTGACCTTGATGATGAGATATTGGCAAATACTTTGAGGTCTGACGAGTGCTACTTGGCGAGTGGAAAACCGCCCGCCATGCACAAGTCCTTGAGCTGTTGAGCTATTTCAATGAGCTGGTGCGTTGAATCCGCCCCACCGAAGATGTCATCCACATACCTGCCAAATTTGATAGCTGGCACAGCAAGCGGAAACCGATGGCCTTCATCTTCAGTTAGCTGCATGAGTGTTCGAACTGCCAAATATGGCGCAGCCTTTGTACCATATATAACCGTAGTTAGTTGAAAAGGTACAGGATTGAGTTGACCATCTTTCCATAGAATCCGTTGAAGATTCCAATCCTCTGGATGAACTCGGATCTGACGATACATTTTTGTTATGTCAGTGGCGAAGATGTGTCTATGTTGACGGATCCAAATGAGCACGTCCGAAATGTTGAGCAATAAATTCGGTCCGGTGTGCATGATGTCGTTGAGAGATTTTCCTGATGAAGTTGAACTCGACCCATTAAATACAACACGTAATTTTGTGGTAGTGCTGTCTGGTCGGAGAACACCGTGGTGAGGCAAGTAATAATGCTTTTCACTTTTACCTGATTTTGACGCCTTCACCATATGACCGAGTTGCTCATATTCGTCCATGAACTGTGTATAGAGATAACCGTATTCAGCATTTTGTGAGATTTTCCGTAAAGTGTGTTGCAGACACTGAAATGCTCGTGAGTGTGAACTTCCAAGATTCGCAGGCGATGATATGAGAGGAAGCCGAACGATGTACCGGCCTGTAGAATCACGCTGATGCGTGTCTCGAAAATGATCCTCGCATGCCTGCTCCTCTGGTATGAGTTGACTTACTGTGTCCTTTGGTGGCTCTTCCTGAATCCAAAATTTCGTTAGCACATTTTGTAATTCCTGATCGTCATGTTGCACCGCAGCATGATGAACAGTGAGTGCGTCAGATTGGCATGAGTTTGTTGGTCCAATGATGAGCCACCCAAATATCGATAATTGTGCAATAGGTGCAGATGATGTGCTCTTGAGAATATTTGGTTTAATAACCTGTCCATAAATATCTGCTCCAATTATGATATCGATTGGTCGTGGTGTGAGAAAGTCAGGGTCAGCCAGTTTCAGCTTCACTATGTGAGGCCATGTACGAACTGACGACTCAAAGGATGGCAAGTGAGTAGTAACCGTGTTGAGAATGTGAGCTAGTACCGTGACTTTCTCCTTGGTGTATGTGGAACACAGTGTGAGCTGTACCGAGCCATGTGTCTGCGTTGAGCGCCTTCCACCGACCCCTGTGATCGGAATTGATGAGTGCTTGCGTGTTGCGTTGCGCTTACGAAAGAGTTCTTCCGTAATGAAAGTCAATTCCGACCCAGGATCGATCAGAAGTCTTGCTTGATGAGCTGAGACCGATGTGTGTATGTCTGCTAATGCAGTTGCCAATAATGTTGAGCAGTTCCATGTGAGCTGTGCCGATGAGAGGACGACCGCGGCGACATCCTATTCCGATGATACCTGGGATTGCGCCGGTTGTACGTCGGAGGCTGTTGCAGGGGGCGCTGCCGGATGCAGCATCGTGTGGTGCCGCCCTGAACACTCCTTGCGCCTCCGGTTTGATCGACAGGCTGATGCGTTGTGCCGCCCAAGGCAGTTGTAGCACAGCCGTGCTTTCTCCGCCGTCTTGCGATGATCAGCCACAGTGAGCCGCCGGAACTCAGGACACATCACGATGAAGTGTTCCCGAGCCCGACAGCAATCACATGGATAATCGTTCGCGTTGGAAGTTGACGGCGGAGCGCCACGTGCTGCGCTACCCGCATGATGTGCCGCGGCGCCGTGCGTCCCGGCCTTTGCCGGGGGAGGGTTCCCCGACGACGTCCGGTTTGAGGTTGTCCCAGTCTTGGGAGTGGCCTTCGCCATCTCCAACGCTCTCACCTTGGTCTCGGTAAACTCCTCGAGATCAGCAAAAGCCGGGAAGCCTGATGTGCGTCCCAGCTTCGTCTCTCAGGCCTCGCGTGTGGCTTGGTCTAGCTGCTGCCCCCGCAGTCTCACGATCATGCAATCCCAGAGCTCTTCCTTCGTTGCCAGCGAAGAAAGAGCTCTGTACGCCTTGGAGAACGAAGCCAGGATAGATGCGAGCGATTTCGTTTCTGATGAGCTGGACCTGAGAGCGACGAGCCTGTCCAGGCGCTCCTGCACCAGCAGCCGCTTGTTTTCATAGCGGGAGACCAACGTCTCCCACGCCAAGTTAAACGATTCGCATGTTACTGCGAACCCAGAGATGAGCTGCGCCGCCGAGCCAGACACGCAGCCACGCAGGTATAAAAACCGGTCAACATCAGTGATGCGGGCATTCCGGATGACCAGTGACGTTAACACGTCACGAAACGTTGGCCAGCCGGAATAATCCCCTCCAAATGCCGGCGGCTTTATCTCTGGCAGCTTTGTACGTGGCTGCGGCGACGCCGACGCTGGTGCAGGAAGGCGCCCTTGAGCTAGCCTCTCCATGGCTTCCCGAGCTGTGATCTTGCCTTTGAGGGCAAGCTGCACCTCAAGGCTTTGCAGATCTTCTGCAAAATACTCATGATCCACACAGCTCGGAGGGCACGAAGACTCCAACAGGTCATGTTCCTTCCGGAAATCGCTGTGGATCTCTAATCGCATTCTTATTCTATGCCGTACCGCGAGCGCTTAAGTAGCTGCGCATTAGGGTATTGCGCATAGATAGATAGGGCACTTCTTCTTACATACTTCCATTTCATTTGCTCCAATTTAAACCCACACCGCCGCTAAAGATGTTTACACATCAAAAATTGGCGGAACATGATTTTGACGCCGAATATAAGGCTGGTAAGCGCAACACGAATGCAGATGCGCTATGCCGTATATTCCTCACTACGAGGGCCCAAGGGAGAGCAAAGAACGAAGTCTGTGGATCGGAAAAGTACAGCACCACGGGGCAAGTAGGCACAGCGAATGACCGCACAAAGCGGATGGCCGAAAATACCCCATATAGCCGTGATAGCTCGCTGGAGCGAGAGGTCGAGCTCGCCCACGAGATAGAAAAGGACAGCAAACATCCGGGTACGGACAGCCGTACGAAGCGGAGAGCTGAGAATACCCCAAGCCAGCTTGACGACGCGGCAGAGAGAGAGGCCGCACCGGCCAATGCTGCAGAAGAGCATAGAGAGATCCGCAACGTGCATGCAGGACGCTCTACTGATCTCCACAGCCCCGTCGCGAAGCCGTGAGTCGGGGAAGGGGCAGGCCACGTACGCTAGCAAAGCAAGGCACGAGTAAGACTGCAAGCATCGCTGAAAAAGACAGAGCGAGCGCAGCACAGCATGGACGACCCGCGAGGCGCGGAAGGCCGCTAAAAGAAAACGTTGCAAGGCCGCTCGAGACAGAGAGCGACGTAACGACGGAGCTACCAGTGGGCACACCGAGCGACGAAACTGCGGACAGAGCACCGCAAAGGCCTGCTGAGGAAGCGAGGCACGGCGGGTACCGTAGCCCGTAATCTTCCAGCAGCGCGAACGAAGACAGCGCTACAAAGAAGTATAGCGACTGCTGCAGTGGCGTAACCAGCCCTTCTGTCGATGACCGCCTGAAAATAATAAGAGAATATCACGACACCCCCACAGGAGGGCACCAGGGTATAAGGCGTACATTACATCGGATCCGGACCAAGTACAACTGGCCCGCCATAAGAAGGGACTTGGAAGAATACAAATCGTCCTGCGAGTCCTGTCAAAGAAACAAAATCAGGAAAAAGGAACGAGTGCCGATTGTGGTAACAGATACCCCATCACGGTCATTCGAAAAAGTTGCGGTCGATATCGTAGGACCGCTACCGGAAAGTGCTTCCGGGAAAGAATATATACTTACGTTCTAGGACGCTCTTATGAAGTACAACGCAGCGATCCCCCTGCCGAACCAAGAGGCTTCGACAGTAGTAAGGGCGCTGGTTTAAGAATTAATTTGCCGGCACGGAACGCCGGAAACGATACTATCGGACCAAGGTACCAACTTCCTCAGCTCTACCTTCAAGGAGACGTGTCGATTGTTGAGAATTAAGAAAATACAAACGACGGCCTATCACCCGGAATCGAATGGCGCCCAGGAAAGGTCTCATCGCACCCTCGCAGAATATCTGAAAAATGTTATAAGCGAGGATCAAGGAGACTGGGACGAGTGGCTGCCGTACGCAATGTTTACGTACAACACCACTCCATATACGGGGACCGGGCTGTCTCCCCACGTGCTGGTATACGGACGCGATGCTGATTTACCGATGGCCGTATAACAGGAACTCCGCAGCACCAATGCCTACGACGATTACTACCACGAGTTACGCGAGCGATTACGCGCCGCATGGACTGTAGCACGTGGCATCCTGGAAGTCGCGAAAAGACGGTTGAAGAATACGTACGACCACGGCGCAAAGGTACAGGAGTACCGCGTCGGCGAACGCGTACTCTTCCGTGACGAGACGGTGCGCAGGGGGCGGTCAATCAAGCTGACCCCGAAGTGAACCTCACGAAATAGTAGAGAAAAGGTCCCCCGTCAATTACGTAGTCCAGAAGGGACGGAAGGCGGTGCATGCAAACCGCCTGAAGCTCTTTATCGAGCACTTATAGCTCAAGAATTGAAGAATTCGCATACTTATAGCTAGTTAAAACTAAATTTCAGCTAGAAAATAAATGTGGGAAAGAGCCCCTCGGGATGCAGGGTAGGGAGCTCCAATAAAGTAGAAGAGGTCTTAGGAGACCTAATTTTATCAACAGAAAATAGAGGATCATCCCAAGATGAAAATACATGATGAATATACTTATGGAAAAAATATACTGAACGAAACAATTGAGATGAAATTGCACTTTAATTACGCAATCCAGAGGGGACGGAATATTGCGACCATGCTTGAAAACTACGTCGAAAAATGTATAGAATATTAATGCTGACACAGGATAGTGTTCAGCGTAGAGTGTGAAAATAATATATAGAGTAAATTGAAGAAATTAAGTATATACTATTAAGTACTATCTTTCGTCGTTTAATTTAAAATGAACGGAGATTGAAGCTCAGGTGCCCCCGACGCAGACCAAATTATGGAAACCCTAGAAGAAGCAAAAGGGAAAAACTTCATGATTAACAAATGGAAAATAAAAAAATGTATTGTATTGTTACATAAAACATCAAATTGTAAAGGTACGGGAAACCGACAGAAGAAACATTTTTTTATATATACTGCGGAATATTCCACCTCACGGTATTTTCTGGAATATTCCTTAGCTGACACAGCTAAGACTAAGAATTAGTTCAAGACAGGAAACGAGGTAGACGTCGACGCAGCATGAGGTGATCGACGATAGGCTAAAGCAAAAACTGCTAACGATGGGATTTTCGCAAACACAGTTAGCAACTGCTTTACGAAAATCAGTTTTTAAAGTAGACTCAAAGAGAACGGGTTGGTTCCTCATCAATTACTCGAAACAACAGAATTATTGTACATTCTTTTATTGACTTTTAAGTGGACAACGGAAAGTTACCGTTGCCTATAATAAATACTTCCATTTATTTAAATTCGCGTTTTCACCAATTACTCGAGATCCATCTCCTAATTGACAAACGATCCCAAAAAACAATAACTTTTTAATATTATACCGAATACCGAATAATCTAATTACGCGGTACCGGCATAACATTCAAACCAAAACATTTGTATCATATTTTAGTTACCATAAGCCCTTAGTAACATGTTTGGAAATTGACAATGATGAAAATAATGATAATATATGAGATATTTTTACCGATGTAAAAAACTATATAATAAAAAATTATTTTTATATTAAATATAGCGATTTCTATATTTCATCAAATATTACCTCCAGTCACATTGTTTATCTCTCTCACTCTCCCTCTCCCTCCTTAGGCAATAAATAAGAAATGAATCAATCTCTCCCTGGCTCTTTGCTTACCTCTTCATAGTGTATATGTCTAATTCTCTCACAAATTACCCAGAATACAAAGTTTCACTTCTACCGCGTGTGAACTGCACGTTTTCTTTTTTTTTCTTTTCAGTGTTATTTTCCTACCTGTTATAGGTTCATTCTTTCTTTCTCGTTTTTTCGGGTACCTGTTCGCATTTTCAAGTATTTTGTTTCATCCTTGAATTCAAACTATCTTATTTGACTTGTTTTTTTGTTAGTTTGTTATTCTTATGGTCTAAAAACAGTACTCTTGGCGTTTTTTGTTCGCTTCTGGTTTATTTTACGTCTTTTTAGTTCTAAATTATTCCCTCGACATGGTGTTACATCGGGTTATGAGTTCGTGCTTCCATTTGTTACCGAAAGTTTGTTCTTTAGTATTTTTTTGTGTTGTTTTAATGGTTGATAGTCGCGTGGGGGCTACTGCTACGTGGTGCATGTGACGTTACTCCGCATTTTCCCGATTGCACTGTGGGATGGATTGCCGCAAAAGTGGCAAAAAGTCACTTGCAACATCTATTTATGCAGAATACATAATATCTTTCTGCATACCTAAAGCTATAAAATACTCTAATATTAAGGCGTTATGTGGATAAAAATGGAAGTTATACGTAATTAAACCTGATATGTAATGCAAAAATTGAGATATGTTTTGTATAAATAAACTCATCGTCTCTAATACAGCCTTGAGATTTATAACTTCTCTTGGTGTTTTTATTGAAAGTAACATATGTATGCAATTAAAGGATGCAATGTGAATACAATTAGTCATAAAAATTCGCGTGCACGGTAATTACTATACGGTTTTATACTGCATTTTCGTCCTAGGTCAAACTTTCATTAATTTGATCTTTTTTGATCCCTTGAATTTTCGTACGAGCATAATATCATTTGGTTACTTGAGACCAACTCGTAAATTTGTATATGCTCAAATTTGCTCATATTCAAAGTGGCCAGAAGTAAAAAATGTATTATATTATTACGAAAAGCTACATTAATAAGTTCTTTGTGTAGCTGAAAACGATTCTGATCTCAGAATTGCAAATTTCAAAATGGTGGACTTGAATTTCAAAATATTGTCTAAGATACAGAATAGTATGTTTCTAGAGGTTTTTTGAGTCGCTGGTCCCGATTTTGGTATAAAAATTAAATAATTCAAAATGGCAGATCCAATATGGTGAATTTGAGTTTAACCCTTAGCGGCCACACGGGGTAACTAGTTACCCCAGGCTCAGGAAAAGTGAAATTAGATGTCTAAAACCTTTGAAATTGATACAAGTAACGTCATCTGCTGGTAGTAGACAAGTGTGAGATGTGACTCCATTTCATAGTAAGCAAAAAAAACGCGTGGCGGCGCTTTGAGCGTTCGTTTTCTCGGCGCGGGGTAACTAGTTATCCCAGTGTGGCCGCAACCGCTACTCGGCACAGATCTTTTTTTTTCAAATCGACTTGTTTGTGGTGTCAATAGACAAAATAAAGGTAAGTTTTTGATATTCTAGTAAAAAAAAAAAAAAAAATACAATCCTAGTCGTTATGGAATATTGCCTGTTCCTGTGAAATAATTCAGTTTCATTTTGTTTGAGATTCCGCCTGATGGTGTTTGACAGATCTGCGAATATATCGGAAATTATGAAACTTCACTCAAGACAGGGTGAAAATAAACCAGACACATAGATGGTATTTTGAGAAAGCGGTTTATTATGCCTTCCGCATGTCACAAACAAATAATATAATTTCGAAAAACAATAAAAGTGAAAATAAATCGAAATTAGAGTTCATTTATAAAGAATACAAATTATAACAAAATAACAAATTGAATTTTAACTTTGAGTTTCAGACAGCACACAATTATATTAATGGTGTGCTGAGTGTGATTGAGCCTGAGCGTAGAGAGCGGTGCGCGTGCAGCAGTCAGTGCTGCGTAGCACGCCACGCTAGAGAAAATGAGTACGTAAGATTTTATAAACCATTCACTGCACGCTCTCAGCCGTTTGGTGAAGAGAGGTTGCAGTGAATAGATGAGAGCACTTGCAATGAAAATTGCTTGAGTGCTCTACGTGTATGAGACAAGCTACGCAGGCAGCACTGCGTAGCACAATACAACATATGTATACTGAGGATGCACAATTGAGCAGAAAATATTCACAGTATTTTCTCAGCAGGTTTACTGGGGGAAACTACAGAGAATATAAGGCACATGCGTAATTGTATTAATCAAGCAGGCAAAGCAGAGTGAGGAAAAACGTGGTGCAGCCCGCGCTGCAGAGCACGCCACAGTGTGAGACCTTTTATGCTGATGTACCGATATTTATGAATCTCCTCACCGTCAGTGAATTATGGTAAATTATAACGGTGTTCTCTTACCTTAATTTGAGTCCTGTTGAGCATGATAGCTGAGTAGATCCAGCAAAGAGCGATGAAGAATATCCACGAGAAGCCGAGATGAGTGCGCTGTTCCATGCGGTCTTCACGTAAAAGTGTCTCTTTTTCCAACATGGCTGCGGGATATAAAAGCGTTGTTGGGCGCTGAAGTCAGTTGAGCGAGATAGCCGGTGAGCGAAACCGAAGTCAAGCGAGAAAGACATCCTCTCGCTCGACGCGGCATGCCAACGAGGCACAACCTCGGCTCCGCGAAGCCCTGCCTCGGCTATCTCCGCCCAACCGAACGCTGCGTGCTTGAGCACAGCAACAGGTCGACGCACGGCGAATATCGATCGCCGTGCGCCAGCTGATTATCCAACACATTTTTATATGATATTGTTTATTAAATAAATCTAGTGTACGTTCATTGAAGGATAACACGTGGATTCTAGGTTATGAAAATACAATGTATAAACTTACACGGAAAAATCGCATTTTTTATAAACTTGTTTTTATGAATTTTTTATTTTCTTCACATGTACAATTTTCGGACGAGAAGTCAGCGGAGACAATTGCTGGAAGAAGTTGTTGACGGTCATTCTGATTGTAAAGAACAATCGAACACTGAGTCAGAACAAGATGTATCATCAGACTCGAACGTTTACCAAACCGATGATTTCGACGAAGAAGACATGCAAGATGCAGTTAAAAATCAACGGGCTTTAGCATCTCGCAAACGTAAAGCGAGTGAAGCAGGAAATCAATCGTCTTCTTCAAAATCTCGTCCACGTGGTCGCCCATCGGCCAAATTATACGGTAAAAATAATTTTGCCTGGACAACGCAATCGGCTGAACGAAGATCAGATCGTGTAAGCGGAGGTGAAGTTCCGTATGAAGCAAGCTTGGCAGATAATGCTGTAAATCTGGATTCGCTAGAGGACTTTTGGGATCTCTTGTTCAAGCAAGAAATCATTCGTTGACAACACGAATGAGAAAATCGGGGAGGTGTGTGCTAGCCTGGTTGTTAACGATAGAGCACAGACCTACCACCGTCACACTGACCCTCTTGAAATCAGAGCTTACATCGGTGTTTTATACTATGCTGGCTTATGGAAGTCTTCCAAGATGGATAACAACGAACTCTGGCACAAAAGAAACGGAATAAACTTCTACAGGGGTGTCTTTCCTCGAATGAGGTTTGAGTTTCTTCAGTCTTGTCTGCGTTTCGATGTAAGTGAGAATAGAGATCCACATGACAGACTTTCGCCCATCAGAAAAATTTGGTCCATTTTCATCAACAACTGCACCAAGTATTATAATTCAAGTAATAAATACTTTTTTCAAGCTGTAACGGCTCCAATACACGGCACCAATCGCACGGTGACGTGCGACAATTGGTACACCACCGTCCCTCTGCTGACCAGAATGTTGGATCAACCTTTCAACATGTCTATGACTGGAACTATCAGAAAAAATAAACGGGAAATTCCCATGGAGATGAAGTTACCGTCAAAGAATCCTCCTCAAACAAAGTTTTGTCACACCAAAAACATAACTTTACTTTCTCATGCACCGAAGAAGAACAAAATCGTGTTGGTGGCTTCGACTTATCTCCATACCCAAGAGATAACGGACGGAAAGCCGAATATCATTCTCCACTATAATGATTCGAAACGAGGGACGGATACTTTCGATCAATTGTGCCACGCCTACTCAGTCGCTCGGAGAACGAACAGGTGGCCGATGCGGATTTTTTTCGGGATGCTCGATCAAGCTGCCGTCAATTCCCGAATTATGTGGGAACTCAAAGTCGGCGACGCAGGGGAATCTACTTCTGCGATTATCGTTCTAAAGAAACTGATTCCTCATCTCACCTTCCCGATGCTACACCAGAGATTGGCAGAGCCAAGTCTTCGGAAAGAGCTACAGATGGTCATCAAGAGCATCCTAAAAATTGACAACAACCAATAAATGGGCGACCTAGAAAAAGTTACCTTCGACCAAGCGCGGAGGTGCGTACTGTGCGACCGGAAGAAGGACAAAAAAACGCGTGTTGGATGTCCGGCCTGTAGAAGACCGGTTTGCGAGGAACATCGGTTCCCTTTGTGCATGACGTGTGCTGGTAAATAAAATAGGATTAAAATATTTTTTTTTATTTAAATATCAAAAAAAAAAAATTTTCACTTTTCTGTACGTAAATATGTATTTAGAAGCTAATAAAACACAAAAAAGGCAAATTTTATGATTTGTAATTTTTTTCATTTTTCCCTCCAGTAATTTTGCAAAATAAATATACTTTTTAAATGATCGGCGGATACTGTTATTTTTTTATAGTAGTAGTATATGTTGTGCGTACAATCCTAAAATGTTAGCCCTTAATATTGAAAAATGGCGGAGTAATGAATTTTTGTCTGAAAAAAGCCATTCTTGCTGAATTTTTACATATAAAGGGTGTCCCAGCAAGAGCGCCGCATTTAAATTTGCCGCCATTTTGTTAATACGAGTTGTATGGTGATTTTTTTTTACATTTGTCACGTACAGACCACGCGATTTAAGAATATCGAGAAGTATTCAAACCAACAACGTTTAATTATTGTAAAAACACATTACAAAAATGGTGAAACTTTAGCGAAAACAGTTCGCCAATTACGTCAAGTTTTTGGTCGCAATAATGCGCCAAATGAATCGACAGTGAGGCGTTTAATTACAAAATTTGAGACCAAATTTACGCTGATGGATCAGAACATCATTGTTCGTCGTCGTCCTTGTCGGTCACTCGAAAATATAGCCACAATAACGGAATCTGTGGCCGAGAATCCAGGAACTTCCATTCGGCATCGTGGTCAACAATTAAACATTTCCAGTAGCACTATGCAACGAATGGTAAAAGATCTGCATTGGCACGCGTACAAGGTTCAATTGGTTCAAGAAATCAAACCAAGGGACTGTAACATGTTATTCTGTTCCCGCACTATTTTTTTAAAATGATTGGGATACCGGTCTGATGCGTCACGATTATATTTCTGTTACTAATAAAACAGAGACCAAATTTGTATGTAAAATTATTCTTTATTGGTTTTGGGTCCACGAATGACACCTGACACTTGGCCGGTTTCTCTCATGAGAGATCCTTATCTGAACATTTGGGTTATGTTGCAAAATCACAATTCAATTTGATATATATAACTAGACATTTTATATACACAACATATATATATATATATGTATGTCAATCGAATATTTCCAGGTCCAAAAATTAGGTATTGTTTTTAATGTATACAAAGCTTATATAAACGGCATATATGTGATGTATAGTCTATTTATTGATATACAGACAGTAGTTTCCATGGCACTATATATACGTTATCATACTCCGAATATTCCCAGGCCCGTGGTCCCTGATATATCAATGGTGATAATGTATATCCAAAAAGACCTGGAAATATTCGATGCAAACTCTTATCGTTAACGTGACTGTATATCAACTTTCTCAACTAAGCATAGACGATAAAGCTGCCGATGGTGGATTGCTTCAACAATTTACATTATAGTTTACATTACTAATTAATGTTGGTCCTTACGTATAATTGCGGTCATACAGATATCTTGCTACTGATATATTCACTCATATTACCACAATAAAATATCAAGAAATACACGCTATGCTAGTTTCAATCGATCATTTGGTGAACTACAGATATACAAATTTAAATAGATATATTAGGAACTCGTGACCTAAAAGTGTGCCATTGGTATTCAAATAGACCTAGAACTATTCGAATAAAGCTCACAATGAGGAATTATATTTATACTAGCTGACCCGGCAAACGTTGTTTTGCCATATAAATAATTTCCTAGTAATTTCTAGTGTAGACAAAAAATAGCTTACTTATTGTAAGTATGTATGTATGTTAGAATGTGTATATTGTATGTATGTAAGAATGTGGTATATGCGTGAAATAAGCATGGAGCGCTGTGAACGATGAGGGAATATAAAAATAACAAAAGGCAAACATTATTTTTAAGTTATTATAATTTATTCCTTAAAATTATATATCATTAATTAAACAATTACGACAGTAACACTATTAAACAATATCAATCTCTTAATGCTATAGCGTGAACAATATTTTTTGTCAGTCCATCTTTAGCTAACACAAACAAACTGGATGGTTTACCCACTCGAGAGCATGCCACGTATAATTGTCCGTGTGAAAAACATGGTGTTCTCAAATCTAATCCACAAACAGACATCGTTTGACCTTGGGATTTGTTGATAGTCATTGCAAATGCCAATCTAATCGGAAACTGAATACGTTTGAATTGAATTGGCACATCTGTAGGTATAATAGGAATCCGTGGTATGAGTATATTTTCACCTCTGAACTTGCCATTTAAAATCCTGGCTTCGATCACGTTTTTCATTAATTTTTGAATGACTAATCGCGTACCGTTGCACAGCCGGGGCGGGTTCAAATTACGAAGCAAGATAATTGGAGATCCAACCTTTAATTGTAAATTATGCGGTGGCATGCCTGGCAAATCCAGTGAGTTCAAAAACTCTGTGGGAAAATTTACTGCTTCGCTGTCGTCGCAAACTGTATCAATAGATTTATATGATACCAAGTTCCCTGGCAACAACATTTGTATCTTCAGATTTAAATTGTCAACGTCTACATTTTTTGCCGCTAAAATCGCTCTTTCTGCAAGCCACTCATGATTTATGTACTGTGTGTGTACATCGGGAAATATTTGTTCAATGAGAGTATCTTGCGAATCAGCGATTGTGCAGAAATCGGTCGGTAATTTTACGTATCCAGTTTCATCTATAGCAACTTTTCCATCACCGATATCTAAGAGTTGTTTTGAAAATGTTTCAGCGGATGGATCTTGAAGCATTTGAACGCGCATATTTATTTTTAGCTGTAATTTTTCAACATTACGCCACAATGGAGATGATTTTAAGCAAGCGTTGATCTCATCAGCGTATGTTGAACGTGGAATGACTGGAAGTGTTTGTCTGAAATCACCTGAAAGGACCAACAGAGTTCCGCCAAATAGTTTGTCACTGTTTTTAATATCTTTCAATGTCCTGTTCAACGCCTCAAGTGAATGTTTGTGTGCCATAGTACATTCATCCCAAATAATTATTTTACACCGTTTCAGCACAGTGGCCATGGACGATTGTTTCTTAATGTTGCATACTGCGTCAGGGTTATTCTGAATATTTAGTGGCAGCTTAAATACTGAATGAGCTGTTCTACCTCCATCCAATAAAGTTGCTGCAATGCCCGATGATGCAACGGCCAATGCGATGCCATTATTTGATCGTATTTCAGCAAGAATTAGCGAAATAACGAATGTTTTGCCAGTTCCACCCGGTGCATCCAAAAAGAAGAACCCACCTTGTCCAGCTGAAACTGCGAGCATAATGCGATCATAAATGGTTCTTTGTTCCTCATTCATTAGTGGGACATTGCGGGCAACAATCGCTGCCATTTCTACAGTACTGTACTGCAGTTCACGATTCATTTCAGTATTCATTAAATCAGATGCAGTTCGATTTGGCGAATTCATACCGAAATTACTAAGTGGTAAGTTGGCAATGACAATGCAAAGATCCTCAATAGCAATCAATGCTTCATTGTACATTTCGTCGCTGAATGTTATGGTTAGATCGTGGCACCGTATACGATGTTGATGCAATATATCATCAGTCATTGAATCTTTGTGATTTTCCCATAATATCTGTGCTCGGGCTGGGAAACATGTAGTCAACACTATAGCGAATAGTAGACGAATTTGTATTGCTGTACAGTTCAATACAGCTTCAGCAAGCATGCATTCCCACTGGTTGTCGTCTTCCAGCAAGCCGAGTGCAAGGCATGCATCTTTATACGTTGGATATTGTTGCCCATTCACTTTACGTATATCTTGAAATGATAATGGGCCAGTAACATTAACCAACAACAGTCGAAGATAAAAGCACTCCGTGTGTCTTGGATTGACTGTAAATAATCGCCCCAAGGCGTTTGATTTAAATAAATTGAGACATGCAGCAACTGGTGAGCCTTGCTTGCGGGGCATCCATGTTTTTGTTTGAGTCCATGTGAAATAGCGTGGTACTTGTGAATAGAGTAATGTTCGTGCGAAGGCACCAAAATCATCCGCACGATTACACAATTCAAAAAATGCAGTGAGTGTAGTTTTAGGTGGATTTATTGCACGATCAATCGCTGTCTCGTTCGTGAAAAATACACGCTGACCGTTTTCAAGATGGATGGCTAACTGAACAACTGCTGGATCCCGTTCATGAATTGGAAAACCAAAGATACGCCAAGCAGCTTCATTGGAGCTGATGTACCGACCAATTTGGTAGAGCGTTATTTCATCGTTTTTATTCACTGGAGGAGCATTCACATTAGTATTTTCCACTCTAAACACAGCCATATCACTGCCTTTATGGACATACTTGCAAATGTATTTGATGCTCTTCACAGAACTGCAGAACTCAACATTAATATGAGCATTATATGTCTTGCTCAGCAGAGGCGAATATGGCACCACCCAACGATTGTCAATATCAATGTCTGTGTTGATGATATTTTTAATAAATGATTGTCCGCCATTTTCAGGATTTCTTCGACGATATATTGGGTATCCGTCAACATTTGTGACCGTATCATTGGTAAAATCTTTAGGGAAATTTTTAGTACATTTTCCATCAGCCATGCAAGGCGATGAACTATTAAGAGTACCACATGGACCATGAATCATGTTTGTTGTAACAATATCAAACAGCAGTTGGTCAGTGGATGGATCTGGAATTTCCGCAGAAATTATACTATCGATTTCTTCAGGACGGATTTTGTGGATGAACCAAACCAAAATGTGTGCATGAGGTAATCCTCGCTTTTGCCACTCAACCGAATACATCCAGCAACGTGTGGGACCAAATACATGTGATGTAGTAATGAAACTTATTAAAGACTTCAACTTTTGTCTGAACACACGTGCTGTAATGTCATGGCGATGTATTGCATTTTGGCCAGGCAGTAGGAAAGATGTAATCTCTGGCCATTTTGGATTACATGTGAACGTGATAAATAAACATGGTCGTCCATATTCGCGCACGAAAGTCAGAGCATCCTGTATATATTCTTGCATATGACGTGGACTGCCTACGTACGATGATGGTAAAATGACATGGTTACCAATTTCGGCGACGTCGGCGTTGTTGTTGATAGCGTCTCGCAAATGAATGTACTCTTCCGCGCGCAGCTTTTGTTGATTATATCGTAAGTATCGTAGTCGTTCGCTCTCAATCTTCGCGTACATGTCGACCATGAATTGTTGACAAAGCTCACGACATCGTAAAATGACGTTGTCCAGGCCACGTCTAATCATTAATCGGTACGCATAATAATCCTTTGAGCTAACGTTCTTGTTTATTTCAGCTCCTGTAATATTTGTTCATAAAAATTAATTTAAATTTATTACGTTCAATAATTTAATTGTTTTGTTAAATGATTAATGATCAAATTAATAATCAATGAAGTACCTGATACGGGATCTCGTTGTTTTATGTTTATGCAATATCCGTCTTGTCCCTTCCAGAATATTAGCGGATATTGGAGAGCGTCATATGAACGATGTGTGTCAGCAATGAACTGAAGATTAGTATTTCTTCTACGAATCACAATTTCTCGTGCAGCTGTACAATCGCCAACCATGATTCCAGCAACATCATCAACAACGGGTGCATTGAATCTACGAATATGCTCTCCAGCTGGTGTTTTATCAGGATTAATGACGATAGCGTGCTTATCGCTTTGTAATTGGTGCATATGTGATTTGAATATTTTCAACAACTCGTTGTGCTCGTTCAAAAGAGCATCTAGCTCGCTGACGATGCGCCTGGCATAAAGTGAATCAAGGTTATTATAATCACAACGTGCATTCACGCGATTGGCAAGTGCGCTTCCGGAATCCTCGCCGCCCATAAAGTAGATTTGTAAGAATTTATGTGGTTCGTTTGGCATTGGCAGCAGTGAGCCCATTTTATGATAAACTTGGCCTCTGATTTTGAATGTAGAATTGAATTGTTGACCATTTGCATTAGTATTTCGAACTATTTCTGTTGCTCCGAACGATGTCATTTGAAAGCATGAATTGAATCTTCGAATTGACTTCAGGAACACGTTAGAATCTGGATCCGTGCCGATAAGTAAGCCGTTCAATGGTTCAGGTGGTGTTTCAATTTCAGGTAGTTGCACTTTTCCTGACGCGCAACACATCCCAGCTGGCTCATTTTTGAATTTCAGAGCATGACAATGCGGACATTCCTTGTCCATAGCACCAATTACCACTTTTGAATGAGCATAATATTCAATATCGGGCTCATACTGGAATGCTAGACGCAGGAATGAATCAGATATAAATGCTCGATGTACCCGTTGTCGTTGTTGGTCATTTGTTCTTCGTCTATTGACTGTGAAACGGCGTGATTGTCGTTGTTCTAATCTTCTGACTTCATTGCGTTCAGCTCGTGTATCTTCTGGCTCTTCTTGATGCAATTGCGCCATTCTGACACGTGCATCAGTACTTTGTTGCTGGATTTGTTCTTCTGTTCTTTCGGATCTGCTATTTCGCAAGTTTCGAGCTTTACTTGTACTGCGGCTCAAATCAGCCCCTTTGCGTTTTCTTGGCATTGCTCACTGTACAAAACATACATAAATAGAATTAATGAAATTATTTAATGATGAAAAATGTTAAAAGTATAATTAGGGCCAGGATTTTTGCCGCAGTTTTGAAATGATTAGTTTTAATTTATGAAATTATAACAAAAATATAAGTTTTATGGAAAAATTTTTCAAACAAAAGTAAAAAATTAAATTTTATGAAAACATTGTCTCTTATAATTTTTTCATATAACCAATATTTCCATTGACATTTCAAAATAAAGATTCATAATGATTGATTTTTTGGAAACTATGAAAATCTTAATTGTTCAATTGCATTTTTTTAATAAAATTAAATTAAAATTACATTTTTATAAGATCAACAACATTTTCGATATTAATAAAAAAAAGTATACTTACAACACAAAATCCGTTGTTATTGGAAGCTCGTGTCACGTGTTGAGTACTTTTGAGGTTATAAAATCACTTGATTAACTAATCGTGCAAAATACACTCAAAATTGATAATTTAATTATTATTGATAAAATAGGAATGATTAAAAGTTAATATGAGAGTTACACTGAGATAGCAAAATAATAATTGTCAACGTTACTACTACACTTGATGCATAAACAATAATGATGGCCGACAACTGTGTAGGGAGTGAGAAAGAAAGGAGACCGGCTTCGTTCTCATCCCTACTCCGTGCTGTTTACTGGGTCAGAAGTGACACCTGTAGACATCTGGCGGGGATAACTAATTAAATGACGATTGATCAGTTTTCGACCGGAGAGGAAAAATGATTAAATTACTAAAATGGCTATTAAAAAATAAGGGTTGATCGTAGAAGGGTGAAAATTGAGGATTGTATGTATTTTTGTATGTTGTATCATAAAAAAATAGAAATTAAAAATTTTGTCTAAAAAATAAAAAAATAAATTTAGGGGTGGACTACCCCTAACATTTAGGGGGATGAAAAATAGATGTTGGCCGATTCTCATAGATACCGGATAAGCACAAAAAATTTCATCAAAATCGGTCAAGCCGTTTCGGAGGAGTATGGCAACGAAAACTGTGACACGAGAATTTTATATATTAGATAAAGGATAATTTGAACGATAATTTCGCTACGTTATTGTTTGGCTTTCTGATTCGCAATCAGTCACTTTCACAACCCGCGTATATCAATTTTGTTCAATTCAATTATAATAATTAAAATTCAAATAACTAATGCAAGTTATATATCATTGTATACGAAAACGTCATACTAAATAAGTAAATTATTTCATCCTTTTTTGAGTGGTACGGCAGGAAAAAGTTTTTTTGAAAATTTTTAATTTTTTTTAACATACTTGTCCGCCATATTGGATCAGCCATTTTGTTTACAATAATTTGGCTTTCGGATTCGTAATGAGCGACCCTCAAAACCCACATATAGCAGTTTTTGTCAAGATCGGACACCTTTTTAACATTCATGTCCGCCATATTGGATCGGCCATTTTGTTTACAATAATTTGGCTTTCGGATTCGTAATAAGCGACCCTAAAAACCCGCATATACCAATTTTTGTCAAGATCGGACACCTTTTCAACATCCATGTCCGCCATATTGGATCGGCCATTTTGTTTACAATAATTTAGCTTTCAGATTCGTAATCAGCGACCTTAAAAACCCCTGCATACCAATTTTCATTCCGATCGGAGGTTATTTGTATTTACTGCCACGATTTCGGGCTCTGCGTCCACTGTGCGACGGCGACGCAGTGGTACTCGTGCTAGATATACCGCTGATCGGGCAGCAACGATATAGTATGCAAAAAATATATCCTATACCCATGCGAGCGGACAACGGCAGGCACTACTACATAGAAGCGACCGAGACCTACTTGGTAATAGATATAGAGAATCGCAAGTAACTAAGGATGACATCCGATGACGTAAAAATTTGCAAGGTACTGGGCAAATCCTACATTTGCCCACCAACACATCCTACTATTCCGGTCACAAGCGACGCGCCCTGCGAAGTCCTAATCTATGCGAAAAAGGACACCGGTAACGGAAAAAATTGCGCGAAAAGGGTTATCAAAATCACCCATCCCTTAATCGTTCCAATGCAACAGCAAGGACGATGGTTATACGTCGCGTTAACCCCGGTTCCCGTAGGAATAAATTGTGGGAAAAATCCCACTCAGCACGAAATACTAAATAATTCGGGAATACTGGTTTTGGTAGGCGTATGTATAGTAACCGCCCGAGATTTCAGCATCAAAACCATCGGGCGAACATCGCAGATCATACGGGAAAACTACCTCCCGTCGTTTAATTTGAAATTAACGGAGATCGAAGCTTAGGCGCCCCCGACGCAGATCGAGAGGACCATCCCACTACAGAGCGTGCTGCGAGACACCGAAGAGCTTCGGAAGCTCGGAGCTCGAGCCGACCAAATCATGGACAACCTCAATACTGCCGGAGACGGGATGCAACACATCCACAATCTGAGTTTCTACTCCTTGGGCGCTATAGCGCCGATAGCCTTGGTTGGCTACGTTCTGCTTAAATGTTACAGGTACAAAAGAAACAGAACACCACTGAGCACTAGAGAAGCAATAACCCCGTCAGCCGCCGAGGTACCTATCAACGTCGAGCCTCTCGGACGACAACAGCCAGAGGAACGACTGCGAACCGAGCTGGCCAGGTTATGCAATCGTCCCCCCAACCGAGAACGACTTGCTCGACTTGAACGACACTAACAAACAAAAATGAAACATTTTACGTACTATTACACATATATTATATATCATATATCGAACCGTAAAATTGTATTAAAATTGTAAGGTACGGGAAACCAGCTGAAGAAAAAATTTTTTTGAAAATTTTTCCTTCTAAGGGGGGAGGGATGTTGTGTCGCGGAATATTCCTCTTCACGTATTCTCAGGAAGATTCCTTAGCGGACACAGCTAGAGATGGAATTCTGAAAGATAGCTGTCATACAAGACAGGATGCGAAGTAGACGCCGACGCAGCATGAGGCGACTCGCAAGGCGATCTACGATTGGCTAAAGCTAAAGCTGCCAACTAAGGGATTTTAGCAAACGCAGTTGCTAACTGCTTTACTAAAATCAGAATTAATTTAGACTCAACAGAGAACGGTTGGTTCCTCGTGAAATTCTCGAAACAACGCATTATTGTACTTCTTACTTTGACAATTAAATAGACAACGGAAAGTTACCGTTGCCTATAATAAATACTTCCTTTTATATAAATTCGCGTTTTCATCTTTTACTCGAGATTCATCTCCTTATCGGCAAACGATCCCAAAAAATAATAACTTTTTAATATTATACCGAATACCGAATAATCTAATTACCCGGTACCGGCATAACACACTTATTATCATGACATTTTTTAGTCCTTCGAGCCGGATCTAATTTACTATCAATCATTATCATACAACTACTAAAATTAATCTAATTATAAATTATTTCAATTATTAATATTTTACATTAACCTCAATTAATTAAATTATTTAAATTTAAAAAAACACAAAACGGTATCTATATATTGTAACAAAATATTATTACTCGTACCAGTTACGTAGGGACCTCAGCTCGAGCACGCCACTCACTATAAGAATACGCCGTATATTAATTAAAGCATTTTTATAATCGATGTTTAGTATTAAGAAAATCCTTCCCCCTTCCTTCTCTTCATCGCGCGAGGCTCGAAAACGAAATTCAAGACCCTTCGATGGATACGACGATCCAGCAAGGAACCTTGGAGACGAGAGATGTTGTACTGTCGCTATGGAAATCGAGAGGAACGTGGACGAGGGGAAAGCTGCCCTGCGTTACAGCCAGCGCCGCTGACATCAGTATAAAGAAACCGCCAATATCCGCCGAAACGTTGCCTGCTAGGATCATAGCTGCACGCTATCGAGTGACAATCCGGCGAGACAATTATCGTCACTTATCCCAACACTGCCGAAGTCGCCCACCGTTCCGATCGCCGTCCATAGCCGATGTGCGCATCTCGTACTTTCTTCCACCTTAGCCAGTTACCGATGACCGACTCGAATTAAGAAGATGATAACGAGCGTGGTATAAGAAGACTTGGGGTGCATTCCACTTAACGCTCGAAACACCCGCGAACACGACCGCAAAATTTGCCATTCCACTTGCCCGTACAGGCTCGCGAACATCACACGCAAAAGTATTAGTGAAACACGTTACGGGCGACACAACGTCAGACGACACAAACATAGCCCCCATCGAGTCGACGTCGACGCTTGCAAACAGTCGAAACATGAGTGCTGTTGAAATCGTTAGTATGATGTTGGTGATGCGTCGCAGAAAGTATTATGAGTTTGAAAGTTCATCGAGTTCCGAGGACGAGTGGGAAATAGCTCTGCGAGAGAGAGGAAGATGAAAACTTCGGCCGCGAATAATAGGTTACGACGATGTTGTTTGTCGTTACATGGACCATGAATTCAAGAGCCATTTTAGGTTAGTAAATGTTTGCTCCAACTTGTGTTTTACATGGGGTTACATATTAGCTCACTTCCTCCCTGTTTACAGAATGCCGAAGGCTACACTTGAATACCTACTCGAAGTTATTGGTAATGATACCAGGTCAGTAAATGGCTGTCCTACAATCCCCTCTCATCAACAATTAATAATGGCAATATGGAAAATGGCTACTCCGGACACATACAGGTAAAAAACAGTTCTATTTCAAGCTTAGAGTGCGTGTGAAAGGTTCAGAAATAGCCAGCGGATTTCCAGGAGTCATCCGGGCCATTGACGGCACACAAGTTCGTATCAATGCTCAAAAAGTAAACGCAGTAGATTATATAAACCGCAAAGGGTACCATTCCATTCAATTACGGGTATCTAAATATTATATCGAGCCACAACAAAGCTATAATATGAATATTAGCGTTTCTCCATGGTCACGTTTATTTGCAGGTGGTGTGTGATCACAGGACTTTAATCACGCATTGCTATGCTGGACATCCTGGTTCTGGTCATGACCAAAGAGTTTTTCGACAGTCAGAAGTAGCAGTTTTTTAAAAGATGCAGAGAAGTTTCCTACCAGCACCTATATTTTAGAGGTGCCGCATATGAGCTACACGAACACCTGATGACTCCATTCCGGGACAATGGGCATTTTACGGAGAAGCAAAACAATTATAACTACCGGGATTCAGCAGCCAAAGTAACCGTAGAAAGATGTATCGGCTTATCGAAAGGACGAATGAGAAGTTTATTGGATTGTTTGCCAATGGCGAGGGTTGACTTGATATCAGAGTATATTGTAGCATGTTGCGTGATTCACAATATTCGCACACTACGGAAAGATGAAATAATCGTTATCACACCTCCTTGACCTTCACAAAATAGTGTTACTCACAACAATGATTCATATGTACGAACACAGGATGCAGGAATTGATAAGAGGAATTCAATTATGAATAATATGCAGCGCTGAAACAAACTGCATGAACAAGCTGCTAATTGAAATTTGCAAATTGCTTCCTCGACATTCCGCACGGTGCTTAAAGTCCTCTTCACAAGGAACTATCTGTCTTAATTTTGGCTTCCTCATAGAGGAAGTATTTACCACTGAGAGCACGCCCACGATCTGCTCCGGTGGCACTGCTCCCTTCGATATTTGTGTCGGATAAGCCCGACGATGATAACCACACTTATTTTTTATTCAATTGTTAATACTTTGCCAGCCGCTTATTTCTTGCATCGCCTTTACGCTGCCGCCGGCAAATTTCTCGCGGATTCAACTGCTACCAACGGTGATATTTACGCTATCCGTCGTACATGGGGTATGGTTATTATTAAAATTGGCACTAAAATTAGTGTTACATAAATTTCCACACTTCCAGTTCCACACTTGAAATTATGTCCGGTGGGCATGGTGTTTGCAGTCCTGACTCTTCCAGACACCTATGGAAATCAGGTACAAAATCAATTTCTGACCAATCATTTGATAAAAAAATCTCTTCCTCACTATCGGAGTCACTGATTACTGGTCTTCCATTAATTATAAATCTTCTCGCAACAATATCGCTCCCACTATCCGAATCGCCATCACTTTCGCTATCAGTATTATCATTCACATCCGAGAACTCATCGGCATATATTTCTTCATTGCATGACATTTTGAAGGATATGTTATAGCAGTAAATCTAAACTTTCGAGATGCGAAGGCTGTGAAAGACTATCTGAGACTAACAAAACAAACATCTGCTTCGAAAATGTCAACAAAAGACAATCGGAACAGTTAAAACAGAAGCATAGTGGAAACATTGTCGCTGCGCTGACCCGGTGTCACGCGTACGTGACCCCGGCCGATAAACGTTGGTGAGCAAAAGTCACGCTAGCGTGACAGCGGCCGGCAAAGTGTTAACATACCGTAAAGAACTGTCATGTCTTGTTATTATTTCCGGATTTGTTATTGTGGTCCTTGGTGGACTTGTAAGGTTTCCTTAGGCCGCGCACTTCGGTCCAGTTACCGCATGTCCATCTGTTACCATTGTTTTGGCAATGTCAGTCCATATTTTTTTATGAGATTGTTTGCTTTTATGAGACACGCTACTAAATTTTTCCTCTGATATTGTATAATTTTTTAATAGGAGCAACACACATGCTTCGCTCCATCGATGTAAAAAGCCTGAAATACATAATACAAAGATGTGACATGAATTGCTATATCCACTGCAAAAGACTGAAGCTGTCATAGTTGTTAACTAAAGTCTTGACATACCCGATTCTTCCACATCAGTAGTCGTACTTCCCCCTTCCTTAGTCTCTTGAGGAACGGAGGATGGAGAGTTCAACATCAAAGTTGAAGAGGTTGTTGCCTGCTGATCTTTCAATGCAGCATCCATCAACTGGCTAACAAAAACCAAATCAGAGTGCCGAAGACATTGGTATTAAATGAATATAAACATATACAAAATGTTTTTGGAGATCATTGCAAAAAAATGAATCAACATTTTCATTATATGCCGAGAGTATGGTTTACCATGTTGACTTACCGTGTTCGGCGCGTAGAGCATCTTCAACCGACGATATGATATTGACCACCGAATCTGTTTTAATAATATACAAAGACACTAATTATGATGGCATTTTGGCACGTACAGCAGGAGGCAGAAACAACTTTCGTTTCAATATGCGCGCGGAAACGGCTAACGACCACGCCGACCCACGTATGAAACGCGAGCGTCGCACAGTGGGGCCGATTCCCGAAAAGCTGGTCAAAAGTCGAAAAATGAAGTTTTATTTTATAGGATTTAGAGTACATAGGTGGATAAAGTAATGTTTAAAGAATATAATGGAACATTTTATAAGGGCTAGTGAAGTATACCTGGCAAGTATAAGCCATTACAAAAGAGACCTTCGCGCAAATAGTAGCTCGATCGTTCGAGCTCATATTCAAGCGTCATATTAAAAAATTCGTAGAAAATCGTAAAATTGGTGTTTCTTAATTCTGCAAAATGGAGGTTTCAGGTTGAAGAAAGTAGTTTATTATCATATGCGTCGAAAATTATAACAGATACATATTGTATGTTAATGAGTATGATATTGAGTATGAGTACATTATATCTAATCTATCGACAGGTAGCAAGTCGATACATTCACACGTAGCATGTCAAGTGACAGATGCGAATAGTAAGATTAAGGATCCTGGTGACAAGTATAAGTAATTAAAAGCACTCAGAAATTAACAATAATAAATTCAATGTTTATTTAAATTATATAACAGTGATTGCATAAAAAATACCTGGTGATTATAACGAATATATACTGTGATTTGTCTGGCCTGCGTGTTGATGTACTGTTGGTGAGTAGGTTCTCAGCCCTCTGAGTTGACTTGTTGATTCCGTGTGGTTGATCCTGGTGATACAGTCTGGTTGTAGAGCTCGAGTAAAGCCACACGGCAGGCTGGTGAGTGTCCGGACGCCGATGATCGGTGCGAGGCAGAATGGCGTCTCTGCTGCCAACGAGCGAACCACGCCGCTGACGGTTATGTGAGTGCTGCACTAGTCCTGTTGAGTTGCTGTGATTCGCACTGACACTGAATTTACACACGGGTGATTTGATCAAGAATGTACTACACTATAATAATGAATGCGCACAAAAGTGATTGGAACGAATGAATATCCCTGTGAGTTTACGCGGGAACGTGTACTGCGAGCGACTCGAGTGAGAACAATGGCCACATCCGTCGACCACGTGGCAGAGTATCAAGAAGACGGACGTGCGTCACAGCTTGCTTGTGATTCGCTGTCAGCGATGGAAGGCGAGACTTGTGAGTGGTCTTGCCGATGGGGCCATGCTAACACCGTTGGCCGCTTGAGTGAGCTTCGATCGAGGATGTGAGCAGATGGACAATATGCATGAGTGCGCGGTCGATAAATCGATATAGCATACCTGCGAGCTATACCATATGACGCGAGGCGTCAGATGATTGTGACTGTAGCGTGTGCATGAGTTGAGTGTGTACTTGGTAAGCGTGAAAACTGAACACATATAAATTAATAGCTAAACAATGTCTAAAGTAGAAAAAAATGAAAAATTATGTGCAATTATTTTAGAAAAACAGGGAAAAAGTTCAAAGTTCCGCAGTGTTCCGCAACAAAACAAGTTTTAAATTAAAGTTTGTACTGTTATGTAACAAAATTAGTAAAAATCAGCTGCAGCTAGCTGGAACTTTGTTTTTAGTGCACATTTGAATATAAAAAATTACAAATTCACATTAACCACTTGTTGCACGTTTTTTTTCAAATGAATATAATTTTGTGAAACTTGTCACTCGGGGGTTTTTGGGGTCGCTGAATGCGAATCCGGTGTCAAAAAAACTAAATTCAAAATGGCGGATCCAATATGGCGGACGCAATTTTCGAAATCGATTGGATTCGCTTGAAACTTGTTACTCGGGGGTTTTGGGGGTCGCTGAATACGAATCCGGTGTCAAAAAACTAAAATTCAAAATGGCGGATCCAAAATTGCGGGCGCAATTTTCGAAATCGGTCGGATTCGCTTGAAACTTGTTACTCGGGGGTTTTTGGGATCGCTGAATACGAATCCGGTGTCAAAAAAACAAAATTCAAATAAATATGTTAGTATTTATAAAATCGTGTTCCTTATTACACTTTCTTATATATTTGAATTATACATTTTTCAATATTTTTATAAATGATTAAAAATGTAATTAGTTATCTGAAATATGTACAAAATATTTCTTTTAAACAAGAAAATCATTACTCTGTAATCCAAATACATTTATTTAAAAACTGTAAATCAAATTATTCTGCAGTCATCTTAAAAAATGTTTACTTAAACTAAAATAATTATAAATTAACTGTTTGAACATGTTAATTTTATTTCACAAAATCTATTTTGTTTCAGAAAATGATTTTAAGAAATATGTGCTTCGAAGAAAAAATTACTTGCATGTAACTAAAGTACATTCACTTTAATAAAAAAAGGAAATGTAACTTGTTAATAGTATAAAATAAGTCTTTCAAAAGTGATTTCAATAAATACAATTATAGATGTAAAAGTAGATGTTTTATTACTTTTTATCAAATATATATGATAATTTACTTACAGATTTATAAAAAGTTAATATATTTTTATAATCGCTATTTTGGATCTGCCATTTTGAACTTTGTCTGTTTCACATCGGATTCATGTTTAGCGACCTCAAAAACCCCCGAGTAACAAGTTTCAAGCAAATCCGGTTGATTTCGAAAATTGCGTCCGCCATATTGGATTCACCATTTTGAATTTCATTTGTTTCACACCGGATTCGTATTCAGCGACCTCAGTAGTATGTGTACACCTTTGCTCCATCCCACTCCTATCCCCACTTATTCCCCCACCACGCGGCTACCCCCACCACCTCACTTTTCCACCGCCGCGCTACCCACTCTGCTTGACCAGTGTCGGTAACGTGGAGATAGTAAAGTGAGGTAGTGTGGGTACCTTGGTGAACAAGGAAGAGTAGAGATAAGAGTAGGATGGAGCAAAGGTGTACACATACTTGGGAAAATGAATAAAATTATGTACTCACCACCACCACAGCTGTTGTAGGCATCTACCCTCCTGCCAAAGCGATTTTAAACTCCTGTCTCTCGAATGTACTCTCTCACACAAGCACACACACACACATACACATGCACAGCGTCTTTAATTCATTACTATGTCCTCGTCAAAGCCCTCGTCCACGGCATCGATATCGTAGCCGATACCTATCTCATCACCGAGGGCTTCTATAATAAACGCCGCCACATCCACGCGTTCACCGTTCGATAAGCGAACCCGCGGAACGCTATCGCCGGCAAGAGGTCGCATCATGAAAGCGATCAAGTCATCTCCACCGCACGCTTCTTCGACGAGCTGCTCGATACCTGCAACGTCCACGCGGTCGAGTCCGTATATGGAAAACTCCATGACAAGAACCGGTAGCATACTTGCTAGAGGATCCGGATGAAATAGGTGAGACCAGTCGATGTAAATAGTTTCGCCGAAATCGACTAGCAGCACCTCGCAGTACCCATCAAAGTCCGGGTAAACCACTTCCCCGCGGGCAACGTTATTGAAACGAGGCACAATACAGGACATGCCGATATGCAACTCCCCAAGTTCAATGGATCTTCCACGACGTTTTACTAAATACACACTACGTAGGAGTTCTTCCAGCTCGTCGTATGCATCGCACATTTCCTGCGTACGCAGAAACACACTCATTACACTCTCGACAAACATTAATCGGCACCAAAACGCGTCGCTTAAAATCTCCTTGCCGTATCGTGGATACATATTGCTTTTTATTGTTTCCAAACAGGATGCCAAAGACAGACTAAGTGCTCGAGACGCTACTAGAGAGTATCACGGGCATAAAGATAACAGCCTCCTATGAATCATAACTAGGTATCCATCACTTCGAATGCAACGAAAGAGGTTTTCGAGCATGCATAGCCCTGCGCTATGCTCCTCGCAAAGTGCTTGCTCTGCAGTCAAAGATATAGAATATGTTCCCTCACAGAGAGAGAGAGAGAGAGAGAGAGAGAAAGAGAGAGAAAGACTTCAATTATTATGCTATAAAAATAAGAGACACAGTAAGATCAGATATTTTTAAATTAACCAATATTTTATGGAAAGCACTTTATACATTTACCGTCGTATGCAACAGCCCTGCAAACACGGTCATCCACGCTCGGAGATTCCTTCACCGTTAATTTTATTTTTATCGCTATATGGAATTAATTTGTATTATCACTCGTAATATTGCTTTTAAATTATTTTTCGCTGTGGACGTTGTCATCATAGTGTACTTCTGAAGAAAAGAACGAAACAACTATTTAATTGAGCGCACTGATCAATAAAAAACATCGTGTACAGAATAATCGATATTGTCTTACCTGATATGCCACGACTCATTATACAAAGTTGGCAGCGTTAATGATCTTCTGCCACCGACGACAACTGCGGATGAGGATGTCGGGTGGCACTTTTCTTTCCCAAAGTTAGCTCTATCTTCCTCTCGCTCTCCATGACAAGAATAACGAACCCTCGGTGTCGGCTCATATGCAGGGGCTGCTCGCTCTGCAAAACATTATTTTTTTAATTAAAAATAAATATCACATGATTTAAAATTATTTTATATTTTTTACTTACCAAGCTCCGCTGCTTTGCTGCTAATCGATATTGGCACGTATTCCATGATCTGCTGTGTTAATAAAACAGAGACGAGCGATCCGTCTTCTTTCTAGCGCAGACCTTTGCTGATGCTTCAGTTTTACGACTGTCTCTCTCTCTCTCTCTTTCTCTCTCTCACTGTGACTGACATCTGTGTATACTTTATAATATTTCGAGCGAAATGTACACTATATACAATTATTTACAACAGTTTCTTTATCACAAATAGCTGCACATACGTAGAATTATTGCGTTCGCAACGCAACGCCCGATGCATGATCAGCGATATGACCACGAAACAGCACAATTATTTCGGACAAAATAATTTTCATAAACTCCGTATCCTCTGGCGTTAGCAAGATCGCGATGTGTTCGAGCGCTTCTTCAAAGAAGTCCTTGGAACCGATGATCTCATACGCTACTGCACGAGTCATTTCACTGGCAACTATCTTTTCACGGACATATGATACCACCTCGTTCATACACCTCTGAATCGTTTCACTTTTGCTCTCTAGAGCCTGCATATGGATATCAATTCTTCTACTTATTTCGACGAGCATATCAAATGTAGACCGCTGAAGAACAATGTTTGGAGAGTATTTTCGGAAGCGTTTCCGTTTCGATTCTCCAGATTCCTCTTGATTCTCGTATTCCTCATCAGCGCTACCGCTTATTTTACCAAATAACACAGCTCTGTGCTGGTAACACGAGGTTAAAAGTGTGTAATGCGTTGTGTGCTCTATGCGGGTATTACACATTTTCTCGGCATCAGTCCCATGAGCTTCGAAATATTGCTGTACGCTAGAAAAATCACTTTTAAACACTCGCCACTCGTCCGCACCGAGTGTAATTCCGGTAAAAGTATTCGACAATATTTTCACCACCGGTGTAAGCGTACACGTAGAGTTCAACTCGAACCCGGCTACGATTATTTTACCAAATGATTTATTTAAACCGTACATAACGGGGTTCGCTATATACTGCGATATCGCATGAGGCTTAGCACCGTTATTTGCCATTTTTATTGCTTTCCTGTAGACTGTAACTTTTCGAATGAATCGTCGGTCGTGTTCATACTCCGTTTTATACAGATTTCCCCCACCACCTAACTGCATTACCTCTTCTTTTGGTACTGCAAATCATACGCCTGAAAATTGCTAGCCAATATCCTTTGATATTTGTCGCATTCTCCTCAACAGCCTAGTAACAGCAGCAGATATATCCCAAAACTCTTGCATACTCGCGCACACTTATGCGCACACGCACACATTGACATACAGATAATATGTACCATGAAAACTAAATAATATTCGTCGGTGAAATTTGATGATTTTCCTCATGGCCGAGTGCCTTGAAATTAGATGAAAACAATATGACTTTCAGCAGCGAAACTCGATAACTAAGTACATCACCATCGCTAAATATTTCCCTAGGTCTTGCTTTTGTAAAGCGATCGCGTGCGGCCATCTTCTTGGTTAGTCGTATTCATTACATCGTTGCAGTATATGCAGAGAGAGAGAGAGAGAGCTTGTTAAAGGAATATATATAAAAGTGAGCCGCTTTGAAAATTCTCTAGTTAATTGTCTGATTTACTGTGGTTACTACTACTACTACTCTAACAGCACAATCATGGTCAGAGTGGTAAAGCGCTCATTGATAAGAAAATTGATAGAGTTTATATTGAAGCGTAGACCGTCGTTGCGTTCGCGCTGGGGTAGAAGAAATTTACAGATCACCCTATGGGAACTTCCGACACAGGCGGTTGTTCGTAAAATTCGCGGTATGCTGTGCGAGTGTCATCAGCGCGATTTAGTTGACGCGTATAATATTGGATTGTTTGATAATCAAATAATTATTGATTCGGTGGTGCGTGTTATTCGTCGACGAGGCTGGCTGAATGAGACTGCTCTGCAACCCATACTCAATGAAAGACGTAAGTAATATACAGCGCTAATTACTTTTATTTTATTTCCTTTATTTCATAAGATTTTTATATAGTTCGACGGTATGAGGACGCAGAAATGGGATCCGACACCTATGATTTCGATAAGGAGGGTAGAACCGATTCAGATGATCATAGCAGGGACAACGATGGCGACAGCACCGTAGGGAATCGCTGGATAAATTTTACCCAGCCATTCTGCGGTTATAAACCTACAAACGGTCTTTTCATGGCAGGCCCCTCGAGAGAACCAGATGAATCCGTCGCAGGCCCATCGCGACAATACAGTTCAAACGATGATGCCAACAGCAATAAAGACAGCGAGGAAGAAGAAGAAGAAGAAGAAGAAGAAGAAGAAGAAGAGGAGGAGGAAGAAGAAGAAGAAGAAGAAGAAGAAGAAGAAGAAGAAGAAGAAGAAGAGGAGGAGGAGGAGCAAGACGTAGACGATGACGACGAGGAGGAGGAGGAAGAGGAGGAGGACCCTGTAGATTCAGGTAAGCTTTTAATAATACAACTACGCTGACAAAAATAAAAAAAATTACGCGGATAATAATAGTAAAATGAAAAAGCAGGGTACGAGACGGACCCAAACGTTTTTCGCTTCGCACGATTCACTGTGCCGAGACCGCCGACAATCGAGTTGGTTTACGAAATGCGTCGGCGGTTCCCGGGTGCAGTCGACGGATTCGAGGACTAGAAGCAAATATAAGTTTGTAATTCTTACGTTACACGAATTATATGCATAGTATATAGCCAGCGACAAATAAAAATTTAAAGTAAATTAAATAAAAATTCTAATAAATGGTTTAATAGTGGTGATATTTTGCCTCCTGGTGAACGTTTCGGTATCGACAACGAGCAGAGACGTTATTTTCCACGCTTTAGGATGCAGGGTCGAGAGACAGATTTTTATTTTCGTCAGCCACTGGTCGGTATCGATCATCTGACATGGTTCGAGGGAGGTGTACGAGATGTTCTCACACGTCTTACAGAATCGTGCGAAGGACATGATTATGTGGGTATGACTCTGAGCGTACCGTCTTTTGCGCAAGGACCTGTATGGTTATCATTTCGACCAGCTCGTGACATCGTTCCCGACGATATATGGCGACTAATTAATAGTGTAGCTCAGAGCGCGCGCGAATTTCGAATAGACGCTGGTACATGTAGAATGACGACGTGTATAGTACGAGGCGTCGAAGGAGCCGGTGTGGGCACTAAACTTACACACGAGTCTATAGCAAAAAAGTCAATTTTACGCATAAGTAATCGCGATAATTTGTGTCTACAACGATCCCTTGTCACTGCCCGAGCGCATGCCGAACGCGGTCAAATACGTGCGGGTGTGCTACACAGACGATGGTGTCAAATTCGGAATGGGCTTCGAGGTGCGCAATATACAGCGGCGATAGAGCTCACACGTAATGCAGGGGTAACGACACCGTCTAGGGGGTGTGGTGCGCGCGAAATTCATCTCTTTCAGGAGTACTTGGTTCACGAGGGTATAGCAATTGTTGTTTATGAATTTCTCACCTTCGGAAAACGCGTTCCGGCTCTGTACGATGGGCGAAAATACGTACTCACTGCAACAGGTAAAATTAATCATACACTCTTTATTCTCTATTACGAGCGTTCTCATCACTATCAACCGATATTAAATCTCGCCGGTGCGCTAGGTAGTCGGGGGTTCTGCACGCAATATAATTCCAAGTATATTCGAGTACTCGAGCATCGATGTAGCTATCAATGTGCTCGATGTAAATCCACTTATTGCAACGGTAATAGAGACTCTCAGCCTGAGTATTGCGCAGACTGTAATCGTTCGTTCTTTGGTACTTTTTGCCTCGCTCATCACAAGAGTGAGGGCTCCGCGGGCATCACGTCTCGTAAATATAGACGGTACAGCGTCTGTAACGCATTGAAAATCTGTAGAGGCTGCTCGCGTATGATTAAAACCACAGATAAAAAGATGCATGTATGTGGTATATCGTTTTGTGCTACATGCAAACAAACGCGGCCGACTACGCATGCATGTTTTATAGCACCTCTTAAGAAATCAGATGCGCAAAAGGAGAAGAAAAAAGACAAGTCTTCCACGAGATTTTTATTTTATGATTTTGAGACGCAGCAACACGCGCAATTGCATGATGATAAATCGACACGAATTCACGAGCCGAATTTATGTGTCGCACAATGCGTATGTATGACATGTCTGGATATCACAGATATAGAGACAGATTGTGCTAACTGCGGTAAACGTGAATTCGTGTTTATCGATGATCCTGTTGGGGATCTCGTAAAATTGGCATTATCGCAAAAATTTAAAAAGACCATCTGCATCGCCCATAATGCTAGAGGTTTCGACGCACAATTTATTCTACGGTATTTAATCGAGGTGCAAAAAACACAGCTGCCCTCTCTGATTATGAACGGTACGAAGATTGTCTCGATGAAAATTGGCGATGTCGTTTTTCTCGATAGTCTAAACTATTTACCCATGGCTCTTAGTGCTTTACCTAAGGCCTTTGGTTTCGCTGATGAGGTGGCAAAAGGTACATTTCCCCATTTATTCAACACACCGGAATATCAGAATTACTCAGGTCCTCTGCCGGCTTTGCATTTTTACTCACTCGATACCATGTTCTCAGCGGATCGCGAGCGCTTTTTAAAATGGTATGAGGAAGAATCGAGTCGCGTAGATTATAAATTTGATTTTGCGACGCAATTTGTGCAATATTGTCGTACAGATGTTACGGTTTTGAGACGAGCGTGTTTAGCTTTTCGAGAGTTACTTATACGTTGTGGGAGCGTGTGCCCCTTTACAGAAGCATGCACGATAGCATCAGCATGTATGAGAGTATTTCGAAAGAATTTTCTACAGAAAGATCGCATTGCGGTGTTACCACCAGGAGGATATCGCTGGGGCGATAAGCAATCGCGCAAGGCCGTCGTATGGCTCGTATGGCTCGAGCGTGAGCTCAACTGCGTTATCGCTCATGCTGGACGCACGAGAGAGTATCGCCCTCCGGCCGGCCTACCGGCCGTGGACGGTTACTACGTGGATGCGGGGGTCCATCACGTTCTACAATTTCATGGCTGCTTTTGGCACGGTTGTCCGCGATGTTATTGCTTGAATAGAGATGCTCGTTCGAAATTCGGCGATACAATGGATGAGCGATACGAGCGTACCATTCTTATTTCCGGGCGAATCAGATCGAAAGGGTACACTCTAACCGAAATATGGGAATGCGATTTTGACAGATTACTCGAGAATAACGAGGAAATGTCGATATACGTGAAAAATCACGCCATGGTCAAGCAGGCGCCTCTCGAACCACGCGATGCATTCTTTGGCGGTCGAACGGAAAATTTTGTAAGCTTGTACGACGTCGCGAACGGGGAGCAGATACGCTATGTGGATGCCTGCTCGCTGTATCCGTGGGTATGTAAGAATGGAAAATATCCCGTTGGACACACGAAATTGTACGTAGGCGACGAGTGTCGAGAACTCGTAGGACTTGAAAACGATCTAAGTGTCGTCGAGGGTCTCGTGAAGTGTACCGTGCTGGCACCGCGCGATTTGTATGTACCCGTACTGCCTGTTCGCATGCATGGGAAACTACTGTTCCCCCTGTGTAGAACGTGCTGTACAGATATGGACACATCCGAGGTTTGTACACACGATGACACGACTGAGCGAGCGTTTGACGGCACATGGGTCGTGGACGAACTGAGAAAAGCTGTGTCGCTCGGATATAAAGTGACGCGTATCTATGAAATCTGGCAATACGTTGTTACGCAGTATGACTCGACAACGCGACGAGGCGGTCATTTTGCCGAGTACATCGATACATTCCTAAAAATAAAACAGGAGGCGAGTGGTCCGCCAACAGAGTATAACGATGACGAGGAAGCAATAGAGCGTTTTATAGCATTGTACAAGGAGTCTGAGGGTGTATATCTCGAGCGAAGTGCTTTGCAGCCAAATCCGGGTTTACGTTCACTAGCGAAATTGGCTCTTAATTCATTCTGGGGAAAGTTTGGTCAACGAGAGAATCTCACGAAAACCGTTATCGTTTTCACGCGCGCGGAGCTAATGAATTTACTAACGAGTCCGGAGATTGAGGTGACGGGGATGCTACCGGTTAATCACAAGATTATGTATGTAAACTATGTGAGCAACCGCGATGCTATCCAACCATCGCCGACATCAAACGCCGTGATTGCAGCATACACGACGGCACAGGCACGCCTAAAATTATACAGTTATCTTGAGGGGCTCGGGCGACGAATATTGTACTGCGATACGGACTCCTGTATTTACGTGAGCCATCCCGGTGGTAACGAGTATGAGCCGCCAATCGGTCAATTTCTAGGAGATCTTACGGATGAATTAAGTGAATACGGGCCTAGTAGTTATATAACTTCGTTCGTTTCGGGTGGACCAAAATTTGACGCATACCTTGTTCGTAAACCCGACGGTACGATTATTGAAAAATGTAAAGTGAAGGGTATCACGCTAAACTTTGCGAATAGCCGTCACGTAAATTATAACGCATTACGATCTTTCGTGACAGGAGCAAGGAGCGTACCTATTATTTTAAAATTCGACGCTATTCGACGTACGGAATTTCATCATGTAGTAACGCGTAAAGAACCGAAATCATGCGAGCCTGTTAACACGAAGCGAAAACGGCACGGGCTGTACTCTACTGTACCGTATGGCTATTGTGAAATACGCTAATTAGTATAACGCAAAAAAGTATATAGTTTTACGGGTGAATTCGCGATATTTAAAAATAATCTTTTTGTCTAATTTCATGTAACATATTTACAGTGGACAATACATTGAAAAAATTGATTCATCATGTATAAAATCGTTATCGGATCGTTCTTTTTGTGCTGATATTCGTAACAGTAGCTGCTATCTTTCTACCGTTCCCTTTTGTGCTGACTTTCTCATCGTTGATTCCGTTTGTCCCGTCTTTCTTATCGAGTGTTTCCTTTTGTTCTGGCTTTCTAGTGCTACATCCGTGGATATAATATTGTTGTTTAGAATTTGATGATTCGTAAAATTTGTATATAGAAATGTATGCATAGTGAAATAAAAATATTGCTTTATTCGTGAGAAATAAAAAAATAATCGTTATTTAATATACATACAGCGTAAACGCCAGCTTATACCGCGGGCCCGCGCCTCATCAGCTAGTGCAGGCACGCCGCGTCTTATCAGCTCTTTAAGGCCGCGAAAATAGCTGATGCCGCGGGGTCGCCGCCGCCGCCGCCGCAGCCGCAGCCGCGGTATAAGCTTATTTAAGAGTCTGCTGATTGATTTTGATAGACACTCGTCGATATGGATACACGTTGGAAACATCCGTGGACAGCTGTGATAAGCGGTCCTACGGGATGTGGTAAAACATATTTTGTAAAAAAATTCTTTAAATACATGCGCGAAATGACGGATGTCCCGTTCGAGCGTATACTTTTTTATTACTCAGAGTGGCAGTCCGGGTATTCAGAGTACGGTGATAAAATCGAATTTCGCGAGGGTTTACCACAAGCAGTAGACTACTCGAATGACGCAAAACCTAAACTTGTGGTCATTGACGATCTAATGCGCGAGGCATCCAACAATACTGTGGTCGATCTTTTCACCAAGGGTAGCCATCATAATAATCTTAGTGTCATTTTCATCACGCAAAATCTCTTCCATCAGGGTCACGGGCAGCGCGATATCTCCTTAAACGCTAATTATATCGTTGTCTTCAAAAATCCGCGAGATCACGCGTAAATTCAGCCTTTAGCCCGTCAGGAATGTCCCGAGAATCCGCGATTTTTGCAGAAGGTATATTTCGATACAACAGCACCACCGCACGGATATCTATTATTCGACTTGAAACAATCGACGCCTGATAATTGTCGATTTCGCGCCTATATATTTCCCGATGACCAATCCCATTACGTTTACGTGCCTCAGAAAGCAATAAAGGTTCGTGGTGCGACGCGTGATGTTCCAGTAATGCGCTTGTAATGGCGTTGCGCGGACCTCTCGATAAAAAGCAGATAATTATATTGCAAGCGTTGTGTTATCTGAAGCAAGAGCAACGACGTGCAATTATGCGCAAAGCAGATGTAGCGCTTGTACGCTGTATATGCGAGTGTGCTCTAAACGTTTTACAGGGAAACATGAGTCTGAACAACGTGCAAAAGAATCATCTTCGGAGGCACGCGACAATTCTTCGGCGACTAGCCGCCAAAAGGGGAAATTGGAGCGGTAAGAGGAAGATCATCGTCGAGCACTGTGTCGGATTTCTCAAGTTGCTTCTTGCGCCTGTCTTGGCCTACGCAAGACATGGAATATGCCAGAAAGATGGTACTTATTCCTCATGATAACATACATCGTCTCGCTGGACTCGCCACTACTGCCGCTGCTGCTACTACTACTACTACTACTAGTGCAGACCCGTTGCCTTCCGTACAGACTACCGGTACGCCATTATCGCGCCTCGACTCTGAGCTGAGTGAAATTCTAAACTCTCACTCGTACAAGAGCGAGAGAGAGAAGTGGATAGCGTACCAACAGGTTTTACAGCGTTATCTTCACATGGTCGAGTACGATAATGCCGTACCGAATATTTCATCAAAACGAAAAGTAGCAATACTCGATAGCCACGAGAATAAATCCGACGACGATTTAATGAACAAAGTTAAATCACGGCTCAATGACACACTTATTATCGATAGCGTACCAAAAAAATTTAAATCTAAAGCAATATCGTTGCTTCGCAATTTGCATCGCAGCGCCGTTGGTAAAAAAATGACATGGGATCGTAACGGCGTTGTTTCCATAGACGGCAGAAGAATTTCAAATTCCAATATCGTTGATCTTGTTAACGATGCTATGCGAGCTAGAAAACGCGAGAAACCCATCGGACGATCTCACTTTGCCAAACTCCTGCGAGCGATACAGATGCCTCGTGAATTTATCGGTAACCCCGCGTTACTACACGAGCCTACACCTACATCATCCTCGACACCACAGCGGCGTCTTATTTTACCGCGCGAAAACGATAGTAGCAGCAGCAGCAGCAGCAACGGTAGCAACAACAACAACAACGACGACGAGGCCGAGACCGCACACTCAAACAGAGATTTAATGCTCACGGCTGAAAACGACATCATCGAGGGGGAGGAGGGGAATGAAGAAGAGGACGAACAATTGCAAAACTTTGCATAAGTAGAATATCGACCACCCACACAGTTAGAAAAGAAAAAGAAAAAGAATCCATTTAACTGGTCATCGCTAAAATTATGAAAATTCTTCAAAAAATCTATTATGACACCGCTCATCCTGCTTCCTATTCTCGAGCAAAAAATTTGGCCCAGGTGGATCGTAGAGTAGCGCGAAAAAATGTTTTACCATGGCTCGAGACACAGGATTCATATAACATGCATCGCCTCGTACGACGACGATTTCCCCGTCGTACGTACAGTGTGAGTAATATAGACGATGTATGGGAGGCTGATTTAGCTGATCTTCGCTCGATAGCCACGTACAGCGATGGGTAAGCGTATCTGCTTGTTGTTATTGATGTGTTGAGCAAATACGCGTGGGTCGAGGCTTTGCGTGACAAAACGAGCGCAAACGTGGCCCGCGGTCTCACACGCATACTCGCGCGCAGTAACAATCGTCGCCCGCAACAATTGCAAACTGATCGAGGCAAAGAATTTATCGGCGCACCGTTTCAGCAAATTCTCAAGAAAAAGAATATCGATTTTTGCGCTGCTCGTAACCCTGATATAAAAGCCTCGATTGCCGAACGCTTTAATCGAACAATAAAAGCGCGAATGTGGCGCTACTTTACATACACGCGAAATAAGCGTTACATCGATGTTTTACAAAATTTTTTATATGCTTATAATCACACTAGACACAGCGGAACGCGTATTCCTCCGAGCGAAGTAACCCTCGAAAATGCCTCTATAGCCCGAGACAATTTAGCACGGCGTTACGAGCGTAACGCGAAAAAAATTAAAAAGCCTAAATACAGCGTCGGTGACTTGGTACGTATCAGTACAGCTAAAGCAGCTTTCGTGAAAGGATATGAGCGTGGTTGGAGTAACGAATTATTCAAAATTCAATGAATATCGTTGAATCGAGAGCCATTCGTGTATATTTTACACGATCTGAATAACGAGACTATCGACGGTATTTTCTACGAAGCAGAATTATCACGAGTACGAGTGCCTCCGTCATCTGAGAAGACGAAAGAGAAGAAGAGGACAAAGAAGAAGAAGAAGAAGAAGAAGAACGCTCGGGATCATCGTCCGTGATAAATATGAGCTCCAAGGATAGCTCTTTCTTTGTCGTACTACCGAGCAACAGTAGTATGCAGTATTTTCCGGATAATACGACGACGAAATTTATTACAAAACTACCGCGTCGTATACGCCTGCACGGAAAATGGGCTGTTTCTCTTGTGGAAATTGCTTATCCGATGACTCTTTTACATGTTCCTACTGTAGAAAATCTCGGAACTTTTGAGGATGGTGATTATGATTTATCGGGTTTAAATCTTTTAACACGGAGGAGCGTTGATAGAGACCAAATAGCACCTGGTGTATATCGCTCTATAGACGCTCTTTTGGAGAGTATAAATCAGCTACCTCACGTGGCCGATCATTTGCGCTTTAAATCGCTTCCGAGCGGGCAGGTCGAAGTGGCACGCGTATGCGACGATCTACGCTACCACGACTTTCGCGTATCGCCCGCTATCGCAAGGCTACTAGGATTCTCGGAAGAGGCTTGTAGCCCCGTAATGATAGAACCGCATTGCGAATACACAGGGTCGAGGCCTGCATCTCTCACCGGTGCTATACCGGGCAGCATGTTTTTATACACAGATATCTGCGAGAGCTATATTACAGGCGATGTACAAACACCCCTCTTACGAGTTGTTCCCATTGATACTGATGACTGTCCGTATGGTTCGATAAAAATTAAATCGTTTTCAACGCCACGATATATACCTCTCTTGCGCAATAATTTACACACTACCGAGATCGATATAAGAGACGAATTTGGGGATCCTATACCATTCGAGCAGGGAACGTTGACTGTGACACTACATTTCAAAAGGTCCCACGATTGATTACACCACTATGGATGATATTGACAGTGTGCAGCACGGTTGGGGTCGTCGCGGGTACGGCGGTATTAGGCATGTTTATATCGGAACACCTAATCAGCGAGGACACGGTATCGGTAGCTTTCTTGGGGGCCTGTTTCGTCGAGTGTTACCACTTTTAAAGAAGGGCGCTAAAGCAGTTGGAAAAGAGGCGTTGCGCGCTGGTGTAAACGTAGCCGGTGATGTCCTCGATAGAAATATAGCTGTGAAAGATGCTATTCGCGAGAGAGCGCGAGAATCAGGCAGTAATCTCAAACGCAAAGCCTCTGAAAAAATTGACACTCTCATGCGGGGGTCTGGTTATAAAAAGCGCAAAATTTCACGTACTCCTCATTCATCAAACGAACGTAAACCACGACGTATCTCTCGTAAAAATAAAAGTGTAATAAAGAGAAAAACAATAAAAAAGAAGAAGAATAATAAGAACAATAAGAAGAAGAAGATTCGTCAACGAACAGTTGCAGATATTTTTGGATAGCTGAAACAAGATGGCTTTTCTACATGCGCACTCGTGCGAGTGTCTTAAATCGGAACTTGAATTATTTTCACTCCCACCGACGCAAACTACTATCGAAGGCTCCAATTGGGTGTATTACAAACCAATATCTTCGCTAACAGATGATTCACCGATTGAATTTGTTATTCCCGGACAGGTTGATGAGTATATCGATCTCGCGCATACTATGCTTAGTCTGAGAGTGAAAATAACATCCCCTACCATTACGGAAATTGCCGTGGGCACATCGTCGAAAGTAAGTGCCGGCCCTGTAAACAATCTCTTGCATTCTATGTTTAATCAGGTGGATGTATACCTGAATCAAAAATTAGTTTCACCTCCAAATAACGCCTACGCTTATCGAGCGTACATAGAAACACTTTTGAATTACGGTCCAGCAGCAAAAAATTCGCATCTCACGAGCGTTCTCTGGTACGACGATACACCTGGAAAAATGGATGATATAACATCGGAAAATACGGGACTTGTGAAGAGAAAACAATTTTTAAATGTCGAAAAAACTGTAGACTTGCTCGGTCATCTGCATTGCGATATATTCAATCAGGAGCGGTTCCTATTAAACGGTGTCAAGATGCGCCTACGGCTGGTTCAGTCTAGAGATTCATTTTGTCTTGTGAGGGATACAAAGAATGGTCAATGCGGCTTAAAGATTCTCGAGGCATCGCTTCTCGTTCGTAGAACAAAAATAGCTCCTGGTGTGCTGCTCTCACATACTAGAACTCTGGCAAAATCTACGGCTAAATATCCTTTTACGAGAGTCGAGGTAAAAGCCGTTTCTATACACTCGGGTGTTAATGGAGAGACTATCGATAATATCGTGTTAGGTCAGTTGCCGAAGCGTATAATTATCGGTTTTGTCGATAACAAAGCGTTTAACGGTGACTTCAGTATGAATCCGTTCAATTTCCAAAATTACAAGATAAATTATCTCTCGTTGTATGTAGATGGTGCTCAAATACCTTCGAAACCGTTACAACCTGATTTCACGAAAAATCATCTATATGTGGATGCTTTTCAAACGTTGTTTTCGGGAACTGGAATACATTTCTTGAACGATGGTAATTCGATCGATCGCAATAATTATCGCGATGGATACTGTCTGTTTGCTTTTGATTTGACACCCGATCTTTCGGCGAACAGCAATACACATTGGAATTTAATAAAGCACGGTAGTGTGAGAATAGAGGTACGATTTGAGGATGCGCTTGCTTCAACGATAAATTGTGTAGTCTACGCGGAATATGATAATGTCCTTGAAATTGATGCCTCTCGGCAGGTAATGGTGGATTTTACCGGATAAGCGAAAAATGTGCTGATGTCGGCATAAAATTATTTCGTGTTAAGACACGTAGAAGCGTGTCCGCGAGTAACTAATCAGTCGAACTCGGTCATCTGTACGGATTAGACGTGGAAATGGATATCATCGTGGATATACAGGGAATGCGTGGTAAAGACTCGGATCTTATTCCGAAAGAAATTGCTGTGGTAGCAGTGGATAGACCGTACTCTGCTAATTGGATCGTTGCACCGCCGTGTCACTTTGCCGAATTACCACAGCAATCGAGAAGCCAGAATAATTTTCTCTTGAAATATTTTCACGGTATGGAGTGGTACGAGGGCGATGTGAGCTGTAAACAGGTATACGCTAACTTGCGTGAAATTTCGCGAAAATCAAGACGCATCTATACGCGTGGTCACGAGAAGGCTATACTTCTTTGCGATATCACGAGTCGTGAAATTTCCAACCTGGAGGATGAGGAGGGCGCCCCATCGTACACATTTATGCCGAAATCTTTGCGAAAATGCTTCAGACATGCTATGATAAATGATACAGCGTCTTCGCATTGTGCAATGCGCCAGGCTTTCCAAATAAAAAATTGGCTTCGCGAGCATCCATTTAAAGGAGAATCATACATGGATGTTTGGTCAGCAGACGAAGAGGAAGAGAATAAAAAAGAGGAGAAATCTTCATCATGTGGTCGTGACACGATCGACGACGCTGTGAAATAAATTTTGCATATATATACGTCTTTCAAAGCGTATCGGTCATCATTTAATCATTGACTATGTGTTCAGCATGAACACTAGACAAATCTACGAGAGTCTGCAGTATCTACCACTTTCAACCGTTGGCGTATACCCGGCTGACAGAATTCCTCGTGTATGGTCGTTACCAGCCGGCCTCGTAGTTAACACGGATAACCACGACGGACCTGGAGAGCATTGGATCGCCATGTACGTTAACCATCATGGAAAAGGAATGTACTTTGATAGCTACGGGCTACCACCGGTTATACCGCAACATCTCGCCCGACTACGAAGAAACTGCAAGTTCTATCGGTACGGCCTCAAGCAGCTACAGAGTAATACGTCGGATGTGTGTGGACAATTTTGCATCGTATTCCTACACCTTATGTCGTGCGGCTTCACCATGTCGCGATTTAATAATCTCTTTAGCGATAATGTAACGAAAAACGACAGATTAGTGCGTGAATATTACAATGCTTTTGCCTCTCGACGATCAGACAGTGATAAAAATAAATTTAACGGCAGAGGAGTCTCCGAGCGAGAATTACCGTGTTTGCAGGGATGTTGCATACGACGGTAAATATCTGTAAAGTGATTTAAATAAAATATTGATTAATTAAAAACAAATACATCGGTTTACTGTGTCTCTTTTTTTATAATTATATATAAATTATAATATAATATTATAATCGAGCTCTCTCGCGGCACGGTATCATATTCTGCGTCTTTTACTGCAGAGCATTCGCTTCACGAGAAGCACAGCGCAAAGCGGTACACGCGTGCAAAACTGCTGACATTGCATTCAAAGCGTTGCACACCTAGGTATGACTCAGAGGGGGTTTGTTATCTTCAAACACTGTGATCACCACCAGCCTCATCCGGAGCATCCAGTCTGTCTTTAGCAGTGCGCGACGAAGGTCTGAATAGAAAAATGTATCCACTAAATCTAGGCCACGATCTAGCGGGTGGGGGAAGGAGTGGGGATAGGAGTGGGATGGAGCAAAGGTGTACACATACTACTGACCTCGAACACTTACAGAAACCAAGTTTCATACAAATTCGATAAACATTCCGTATTATAACTGAGTATTTTCGGTTTCCTACCGCCATTTTGAACCCACCATTTTGTTTTTTTACAATTTTGACTTCAGATTCGTAATCAGCGACCTTAAAAACCCTTATATACTATATCTCAAACAGAATGAACTACGTTTTCGACTTTTGACCAGCTTTTCGGGAATCGGCCCCACTGTGCGTCGTGGGCTTGACGCAGTCGTGATTAATGATATCATCTATGACGTTTCGAGCATGACCATTGCGACAGCGTTCGTTATGTGGGACGGGTTCGCGAGCGCTGCGAGCGTTGCGGGCGTTAAGTGGAACCGCACCCAAGGTATGATCACACGCACGTTCGGCGGTGGGGGACTGATTATGATAATTCCACGATGACGGCCATATTGACCGCGATGTTTGAACGTATTAGTTAGCCACACTGATCCGGCCGAACAACTACTTTCATATTGGTAATAGTTTTCTTCCTTCTTTGATCTTTAATAAATCATTCAAAGATAGAGGTCATGTAATGAAAGCATCGAATCAGTTAATAAAAGACATGACGTACAACATAGGACTTTTTATTATTTTTAACAAATTAAGTGTATCCAAGTCTCGACATTCACGTGATCGTCGAGGATTATTCATTGAACCTCCACGGCTGCGAGACAAATAGTCTTGGAACTCCTTGTAGGCTTTTCTGGCATCCCTCTCTGTCTCCTCAGCCGCATTTGACAACGACATCTCACTGCATATTAGAACATTGCGCGCTAAAATTTCGCCCACGTTCGCAGGAACAGGAGTCGGTGATGCAGGATGTTCGGCTGGCTGTACCGGTGGAGCAGGTGGTGGCCCCCGGGGAGCTAGTGGTACTTCCAAAAGAGCTGGTGCTGGCCCTGAAGGAGCTAGTGGTGCCCCCCAAGGAGAATCGCTTCCGACCGACTCAGCTATCATCTTCTCTAAGGCATCTATTTCCTGAAAAAAACCTCAAAACGATATTCACAAAAAATTCTTTACACAGATCAATGTATGTAATAAAAATCTTTTTTTATTATTATATAATTGTAAAACGCATTTCGAAAACTCACAAGATCCATTAAACTTCCAACGTTCGCTGTTTGATGGTTTTTTTTTGTTATATGAGAATGATTTGAAAGCAGACAGCAAAGAAAGACGCGCCTAGGAATTACGACTTAAGCCATGAACTGCAGCTAAGGCACTCATACAGCACGATCGTCGTATAGATGTCATATCAACACTTCATATGCTTCATGCTCATTGAATTTGAAAATTGACAAAGAAGTCATTTATCGTGAATAATTATTACTCATTGTCAGTGTGATTCATTAAGCATCGATATTAATATAATAATTATTATACCAATTCATTTTCATCTCTGTTTCCGTTCACTTGTTTCATTAAATTATTCGTTCATTCTTTGATTCATTACTTTGACGACTGGTGACAAAACACAATTTTAACGATTGGGGAAAAAACGTTGACAATCAAATATACGAAGCTCGATTTTTAAGTTACACGTTGTTCTGCATTTTGCAGGGTTTGTTGCTCAGACGTGTATCACATTTCTGCATCTGCAGATCTTCCGCAGTAGCCTAAATCATCCTTTGCAGTTAGCATTCTGTATTTTGCAGTGTTTGTTGTTCAGACGTGCATCACATTTCGGTGTCTATACATCTCACGCAGTAATCTAAATCATCCTTTGCAGTTTCAGTACAATTTTACATCACGTCAACTAAAGTTCTGCTGCCGTGCTTGAGCTAAGCCGTAACTCTGAATTCGATTGCAGTATCTCTGCTTAATCTCAGCAGTCTATTTGCCTATAATTGAAGTAGTTCTTCTGCGCCATTATAGAAATTCCTGCGTAATTAAAGTACAAAAGCTAACTTGTACAAAGCAAATTAATTTTATCAAAATGGCAGATTCAGCACATGATCCTGATGCTGGGCTGAGTTTCGACGATATTATCATCAGAAATAGATGGTTGAGAGATGATCATATTCATGAATTCGCGCGTCATTTACATGAGAAATTTGGTTATGCATGTAATAAAAGTTGCGCAAGTTCCACAGTTTATTCAGCCTATTCCGCCTGTTGAGAATTTCTTCCTTGGTGTTGGTGGAAAAAATCTGTAAGATATTGATAATAATGAGTTTTCACTCACGGCAGTGGATAAATAACCAGACTGAAAGATGTTGGTAGAGAAAATGGTTTTATTATTTTATTTATTAGTGCTGTCTTCTATTGAGTGTAGTGTACGTGGTACAGCCAGCGCTGCAGAGCACGCCACGGAATGAGAAGTGCGAGAGTGCCGAATATGTCACTCGTTGCCGATAAATTCTCAGTAGATTTATATAAGAGAAAATACAGAGAGTGAGTGAGAGTACTAGCACTTGAATTGATGGAGTGCTGAAATGTGATGTGAAAGAGCATGATGCAGCCAGTGCTGCCGAGCACGTCAAAGTGAGAGGTTGAGGATGCACAAATGATTAGAATATATTCACAGTACCTTTCCAGCAAGTTTATTTGGGGAAAAGTACAGTGAATAATAGGCACACGCGCAATTATATTAATCGAGCAGGCAAAATGTGATGAGGAAAACGTGGTATAGCCCGTGCTGCAGAGCACGCCACAGAATGAGAACTTTATGTTGATGCACTGATGAGATTTACTCGCCTCACCGTCATTGAATTTAGAGAAATTGTAACGATGTACTCTTACCGTGTATTTGAGTCCTGGTGAGCACGATAATGTTGAGAAGATCCAGTGAGATGGTGAAAAGTCTGAGCGAGTGTATCGAGGATGTGTGCGCTGTCCAAGCGGGTTGTCACAGAAGTGTCTAATTTTTCAATATGGCTAGACTTTACAAAAGCGTCGTTGAGCGCTGAAGTCAAATGAGTGAGATACAGAAAGCTATGCCGAAGTCAAACGAGAGAGCGCGAGCCTCGTGTTTCAAGCAGCATGTTCACGAGGCACTGCCTCGGCTATCTCCGGCATAGCCGAGCGCAGCACGCTACCCAGCAGCAACAGGTCGACGCACGGCGAAGATCGATCGCCATGCGCCAGCTGATTTTCCAACACCGCCAAATATAAAACATATACAATTGCTACATAGTTTTTCAGACACAAATGCTGCTACAGATACAGTTTTAATGAAAAATGGTCATCGGATCTGCACTTAATATGACACAAATTCTATTCACATCGTCGATTCTGAGAATAACAAAATTCTCCATGAGCACCATTTGAACTATCTAAAGTATTCGTATCCCACATTTCCCATCGAACCAAAAGGTGCGTCATCCTGTGCAAAAGCAACCAAATAGTGTAGATTGCGGCGTATTTACGATAGCTTTCGCTGTTCCTCTGGTATACGGGGAAAATCGATATGACTGATTCGATATAACTTATTTCAATTACGAAAAAACTTGTTGCAAATTTTCCGCACGAAAATTATTACACTTTTCCCAAAAATAACAGTTCAACGATCAAACTCAGGTCGTTTTTCGGCCCAGATTCGTCTGCTTGACAAGAGAGTCGTGTTACAAAATGTGACCTTGAACGCAACATCTATTGCCTCGATTTCCATGACTGATACGACTTTTAAAAATCACGCAAATATTAGCACCTGTACTAACTCTAAAAATTGTGTAAGTGGTTCGAATGATTGAATAAAAAAAGAGCGAGAAACAATCATCACAAAGTTTAGAGGGAAAACAGTCGACAAAACTTCAAAAACGTAGAAAATGTTTTCTAGACGTGCCTGACCTCAGTGAAGAAGATAAAAATATAATTTCCTCCGAAAGTTGTATAAGCGGTTTGAATGATTCAAGAAAAAGGAGCGAGATATTGGGTCTGGGAAAAGTTCGTGGCGTTTTTCCCGATAGATGGCATCAATTGCAAATAAGTCAGGAACCACAGATCGCAGCGACACCACTAAACGCTCGTTGGAAAGGTGACACTTCGAGCGTTACTTGGAATGTGTAAACGTCGAAATTGGTGCAGTGGTTGGAAAGTTGTTTGCGTTTGAAAATGGAGAAAAGTAATGAAAAATTGCGCCATATTTTGCAATATTATTACGACAAAGGGAAGAACGCTGCGCAGGCTTATGAAAAAATTTGTGCTGTGTACGGTGAAGGTACTTTATGAAAACCTGCTGTGCGCAAATGGTTCGCTCGCTTTCGTTCTGGTAATTTTGATGTGAAAGATGAGTCACACTCTGGTCGTCCAATCACTGAAAAAGCTGGTGAAATTCTTGAAAAAGTCCAACAAGATAAGCATATCAACAATGTCGATATTGGCATGGAGCTAGACATTGCCTACAAAACTGTTTTAAACCATTTACACAAAGCTGGCTACAAAAAGAAGCTCGATGTATGGGTTCCTCATTAGTTGAGCGCGAAAAACATGATAGACCGAATTAATATCTGCGATGCGCTGCTGAAACGCAATTAAATCGAGCCATTTCTGAAACGTGTCATAACCGGTGATGAAAAATGGATCACGTACGATAATCGGAAGCCTCAAAGATCGTGGACAAGGGATGGTGATCCGTCATAAGCGTTCTGGCGGAGCCAGAATTGACGGCGAAAAAGGTGATGCTGTGTGTGTGGTGGGACTGGAAGGGAATCGTCAACCATGAGCTACTTCCAGTTGGTCAGACGATTGATTCTCAACTCTACTGTGGACAGCTAGAGAGATTACGCCAAGCAATTAAAAGAAAACGACCCGAATTGATTAATGGGAAAGGTGTTGTCTTCAATCATGACAACGCCCGACCACACACTTTTTTGATAACCCGTCAAAAATTGCGAGAGCTTGGTTGGGAAGTTTTGATGCATCCACCGTATAGTCCAGACATAGCACCCTCTGACTATCACTTATTCCGATCTCTGCAGAACTCTCTCAATGGAATTAAGCTGCTTTCAAAAGAAACCTGTGAAAACCACTTGATTCAGTTTTTGAACCAGAAACCACAGAAGTTCTTCACCGATGGCATCATGGCTCTACCCGAAAAATGGTGAAACATTGTCGATAATAATCGAGCATATTTGGTTTAAATAAATTCATTTTCACACTATAAGAAAACCAGTTGAATTTTACTAAAAAAATGCCACGAACTTTTTCCAGACCCAATACAATCATCATACAGTTTAGAAGGGGAACAGTCGACAAAACTTCAAAAACGTAAAAAACGTTTTCTTGACATTCCTAACTTCAGGGAGGAAGATAACAATATAATTTCCAGAGGTTTAAGGTTGAAAGATACCCATATGGAGAAATTCGGAATCCGTATGGCGAAATATTCGAATAACATATACTATCCCACATTATATATGCAGATATCTCGATTAATTGAGCACCAGTGGGGGGAAGCATGTTCAAATATTGCTTAGTAGATATACAAATGATAAGCTAAATTATTAGAATCCTGAATCTATCCAACACTCTCGATCAATTGTTAAGATGGAATTTTTGGCGAATCGCAACTCGGGGTATGCGTCAGCGCCGCCTGGATATCTGCGTTATCGATCTTTTGGTAGAAAGATCTCTAACAATCGAATCACTTATTTTAGTCAGCTCTGATTGCCTCACTCATTCATTAAGAATCAATGAGGCAACCAGACCTGACAATTTTTCGTTATCTGACGAGTTGCTTTACCAATTACGCTATCGTGGCTCTGGCGATGTCAATTCCCAATCTCTAATTTTTTAATTAGTGTCCGATTGTTAGAGATATTTCTATCAAAAGATCGATAACGCAGGAATCCAGGCGGCGCTGACTCACACCCCGAGTTGGGATTCACCAAAAATTCCATCTTAACAATTGGTCGAGTGTCGCATAGATTCATGATTATAATAAACATGCATGACCGCGTATTGATTAATTGATTAAAGTTCATTATCTAACATTAAAAATAGAGATTGCGTGCTTATCTTGTATTCTGTGCATCTTCTCAAGTTCTCATTATTGAACTCAGCCAATTAACTGCGCTACATCATCTGTGTATCCGTAACACTTCTCATCAGATCTCACCAATTAATACAATCGTGTCCGGTAACAAAGTCTACTCAATTTATTCTTTCTTTTTTCTGCTCAGTTTGATAAAAATTTTTATATGTTTTTAGTGTTAATTATACGTCTTTCCTCCGACTGCGTTTAATAGGTGGAGCAATAAACGCAACTAGTAAATTACATCTGTGTACCGTTTTTAAAATTATTCCATCGATATGTTACAGTCCACTTATTCACCATGCATTGACTACTCGAACATTTGATCCTTCGAGTCGGATTAGCGGTACCAATCTGTTGCTCAATCATGAAGTTCGAGGACTCACTCTCGTCCAGATCACCTCATCGGAGAACGTTCGACTAAATCTTCTCATCGGAGGACTGGAAAGGATGGAGGCGCCTCCGAGCCAATCTAATACCGAGACCAAGGCCTTCTCAACGGAGTCAACAGCCAATTCAGCCCAGGGGCCATCTGCAAAACAACCAGCACATAGGGAGTGGTCCGACAAGACGTACCCATGTGATTGTTGCCGCTCACTCGACAACGACGTGGTGATGTGCCCTGAATTCCGGGGACACGACATCGCGGACCGTAGCAAAGTAGTTCAGAAAAGCCGCCTGTGCTAAAATTGCCTGGGACGGCACAACGCGTCGTCGTACCGCTTGTCGAGGAAGTGTAAAGAGTGTGGTGCTAAACATCACACCATGCTGCACCAGGGATCAGCGTCGATCTCCAGGCGGTCACCAACGGGTACATATGTTCAACCTGCGGCTCATTGAGGGGAAGGCGCAGTCGCCCATATCTCGGAACAGCTCAACAAGGTCGGCTCGACATTACTCGCGACCGCTTTAGCACTCATCAAAACCTCAGTATCTGCTCATCAAGTTCGTCTGTTCATAGATCCAGGATCGGAACTAACTTTTATCGCAGAAAACCTCTACAATCAGCTCAATCTTACACGTCAGCACCCATCCATTCCGATCTTTGGCACTGGTGGCAAGAGATCAACTCAAACACTCGGCTTCGTTCAGCTCACTCTGAAGTTCTTTCGCATAGACGCTGTCATATCACCATGAACGTTCATATCCTCAAAACATTGACGATGACATTACCGTTGGTGGGAATGCCAACCCAGACGTGGCCACACATCAACAAGCTCAAACCGGCAGACTCAGAGTTTCTGCGCCCTCGGTCAATCGACATCACCATCGGGGCTGATTTTTATGGGCATATCATCAAGCGTAACATCATCAGGAACTCAACATCAATGTCGATCGCTCAACTGTCAGTGTTTGGATGGCTGATGCTCGGACCAATTAACTCAGTGCAACCGCTCGCCGGTTCAGTTCACCATGCTCAAGTTCAACAGGAAGAGCAAGCACTACAAGAATCTCTCATGAAATTCTGGGTCCAAGAGGAATTACCGACCGACACTGACTGCCCGCTCGCACCAGAAGAACAAGAGTGTGAGGATCACTTCCGGTCAACGCATACGCGTGACTCATCGAGGAGGTACATCGTCAGAATTCCACTCAAATCACCGGCAAAACTTTTGGAAAACTCATTCTCGACCGCTCATCACTGTCTGTTACGAGTTTTAAAACGGCACTCGAAAGATGGTAAACTCGAGCAGCTCTATTATCAGTTCATGGCGGAATACGAACAACTTTGCCATATGAACAAGGCACCAGTATTACCAACAAGTGCAGCGCATTACTATCTGTCTCATCATGGAGTCGTCAGGCCAGCGAGTACCGCCACAAAATTAAGAGTGGTGTTCAACGGCTCAAGTTTAACATCATCTGGGCTCTCATTGAACGACATTATGCGCACTGGCGACAACCTGCTGCTCAACATCTCAGACGTGCTTATCTGGATTATCGATCATCGACACATCTTCGCCACGGACATCACCAAGATGTACCGACAGAACCTGGTACGCGAAGAAGATTGCAATTTGCAACAAGTAGTGTGGATCGATGATCATCTCAAGGAGGTACCACATTCAATGAAATTGCTCAACAGTTAAAAGGATTGTGCATGGCGGGCGGATTTTAACTCGCTAAGTGGCACTCAACGGACTCTAATTACATTGGACGACTGCTCAACCAAAATGCACGGACTTACATGGCTTCCGAACGAAGACCAGTTTGTATTCTCATCTAGGTTCAGCTCAACACCTGCTAAGATCAACAAGCATCTCATTTTGTCTGAAGTGGCTCAGATATTTAATCTACTCGGGTTCATCTCATCAGTTGTGATACGTGCCAAGATGCTGTGGCAGGAGCTTTGGCTACACAATCTCAAATGGGATGATCCACCGCCATCCCAGGTCGCATCAAGGTGGCTAGCAATAAAGGAAGATCTCACTTGCCTGGCCAGGATCTAATTCCTCGTTGGTTCAACTGATGCTGCTCGACAGTGGATGTATATGGTTTCTCAGACGTCTCTCAGCTAGATACAGGAACTTACTGTAAATCCTTATTGGCGACATGTTCCTGGCATTTCTAATCCAGCAGACTGTGCCTCCAGAGGCGTAACTACAGAATAGCTCAGAGATCATCAGCTGCGGTGGATACCTGGCTCAACACCAGTTACGCTTATCTCAGCTCACGACGTCGATGAGGCAAATATCATCTGGCTTAAGGCTTTACAGGTAGCTTTCTTCTCACACGAGATCCAAGTGCTGCGATCCGGAATGTCGCTGCCAACCTCTTATCCCTTCAGTAGGCTGACAGCCTACCTTGATCAGCAATGTGTCATTCGGGTCGGAGGGTGGCTCAAACAATCATCATTCACTTTTGAAGCATGCCATCCAAAGATTTTACCTCGTCAATCTCGACTCTCATCTCTCATCATTGACCAAGCTCATCAGCGCATATTTCATGGGGGTACTCAGCTCACCTCAGCGTAATTTCGCCAAGCTCACTGGATTGTTGGGGGTAGAGCTCCAGTCAAGACTCACATCTGACGCTGCGTAGTGTGTGTTCAACAGAGAGGGATCCGTGCTCAACAACTGATGGGTCAATTACCTCTCTCTCGAGTTACGCCTGCAAAGCCGTTCACCGAGACTGGAGTTGAATACGAGGGTCCGCTGACACTTAAGGCATGGAGAGGGCTTGGGGCCAAGACAAACAAAGGCTGGACTTGCGTCTTCATGTGTATGGCTGCTACGGCTTTATATTTGATGGCCTTAACTGATAGCTCAACCGAAGGATTCCTCGCTGCGTTTCGGCGCTTCTCAGCTCGATGGGGAATACCTCGCTCTCTCTGCTTAGATTGTGGTGCGAATTTCGTCGGAGCTAACAAGGAGCTGTAGCGACTATTCACTTCAAGCTCATCAGACCATCTCATAATTGCAAAAACACTCTCTCAAGATTGGGTGCAATGGAGGTTGAAACCTCCTGCAGCGCTACACTGGTGACAATTGGGAAGCAGCAGTTTAGTCTGTAAAGCATCACCTCCATCGTACGATGGGTGAAACAGCTCTCTGGAACCGCTCAACAACGATCCTAAAGATGTCTCGGCTCTCACTCCAGGGCATTTTGCTGTTGGCAGGGCACTGACCACCATTCCTCACCAGCTCTCACGATGCCATCGTGAGATCAACTGCACCAGCAGTCGATCTCAAAGTGGCACCACCCTAACAACGACATCCAGGTAGGCTCACTTGTTTTGCTCACGGATGAGCGCCTTTCACCGTGCAAGTGGCCACTTGCACGGGAGACTGCACTGCATCCCAGCAGTGACGGGCTCACAATGGTAGTGACCATCAAGACGGCTACGGCGACGCTCACTCGGCCCATCACCAAGCCTGCAGTGCTGCCAGTCCCCTCAGCAGATTGTCATATTAAGGAGAATCAGCAACCACATTGCTGATGGTGGGCGGAATGTTTGAGAATGCTCAAGCACTCTGCTGCTCGTTGCTGGACTGCGCACTGCAGACTAGCATAGGCAACTGCTCGATGTGGCCGCATAGCGGCAGTACCTCATGGGAGTGAGAATTCACTGAGTCATCATGCCTAGAAACAGATCGGTGCGTGCACTTTGACAGCATCGTTTAGACAACGACTGCTTCGAATAAGGCAGGCATCTTCCATCTAATTTTTGCGCCGCTCAGAGAACACTTCGTAATTCGTGTGTGCTTATACAGTGTTCTGTGCATCTTCTCAAGTTCTCGGTATCCAACTCAGCCGATCAACTACGCTACATCATCTCCAACTCGATTGAAAGAGTATTGCAATCACCCAGCATCGACTCATCTGTGCATCCGCAACAAGGCTCACCTTGTCGTGCACCCGGCTTCGGCGTCACCGCGTGGCCTCCGCTTGACAGCACTTCTCACCAGATCTCACCGATTAACACAATCATGTGCGGTAACAAAGTCTACTCAATTTATTCTCCCTTTTTTTCTGCTGTAACGTAGCAAGATATTCGTACGCTGCGTTCTCCTCGCACGACGGCTGCCACTACGATCTCACAGGGCGTTAGAATACGATCATCGGACTTAATTTTTTTTCGTACTTATATTTTTTTTTGTACGATCGGGTGGACTGAGAGAAAAGAAGAGAATGAGCGCACCACACATACCGATTGCCGGCTTCGCGATCCAATAACTCCCTCGAAGGAACGAGGATACGGACATTTTACATCTCTCTCTGTCGGGATATACAACCGTCCCGCTCGACGTTCATCTACAATCAATATGCTGCTATCTGTCTTCGGCTATGATCTGCTAGCAGCAGCCAATCTATCCCATGGGGTTCATCTGCCGGACTGAGCTACTCATCGTTATTATCTGTTGTTAATTTATGCGTTGTCCAGCTGAGACTCTAGTCGCGGTCATCTAGCGACACCGATTCTCCCAATTAACCGAGTTTGGCTCATTAAGAGGGGATCATAGTTCACGAGCTCGCGTGTCAGCATGACCTCGGGTCTTTTTCCCGGTTATTGTCGAGTAAGCAGGACGTAGCGTCGAGCGTGGTATTATCCCGCTATACTGTAGGCCTGCTTTGGAACTATTGGCGCAAGTCATCGGTACCGGAGCATTTCTTTTGGAATAAGGAGAATTAAGTCGAGACGAGAATATTTCGTGACGATTTTTTAGAAATTATCAAGGACTTTTGACGAACATCGCTGCAGCATCGTCCCGGTGAGCTCTCTTTCTTTCCACGGTCTTTCGCTATCATTTTATTGTTTGCTGACTGATAAGTCTACTCGAGCTTGGTCGTACCTGCGACTCTTGTATGCCACGCACAGAGTATAAATCGTATCGGGATCGACTGCGTCCATTAGAATGTAATATCGAGATCGTTTGGCAGTTGGGGCCGGGAAGAAGTCATTTCTTTTCTTTGTCATTCTCATGTATTCGTTTACTGTTAAACTGTGCGCATGTTAGTACGTTATCCCGTTGTGTGTTTAAGTGTGAGGGATTTGAACGTTATAGACCGCGTCGCGAATTTTCCAGAGCAACCGACTTTTATCGATGTTCATTATTGTATTTATTTTCTTATATTGATCTCTCCTATTATATTGGACATTATTTTATTATTTTTGTAAGCTTAGCAGTGCGGGCTCGGCCGTCATCCCGTATTTGGTACGTGATTGAGAGGGATTTGCACGGTTCGAAGCGTATCTCGGATTGATAAATCGTTCGTTACTTTTATTATCTTTTATTTGATTAATTTAGGGATCGTTATTATTATTTTGATGTCGTTTATTTAATTATGGTTTCTTTATTTTATTTTATATAATTGGGATTTGTTACTCATTACTTCCTTCCCGATTTATTCTCGGTTTTGCATTCATGCGACTTTCAAGTTCAAAGATTTGAGCAAGTAGAGGCTTCGCGTATATATAATAAAGTGTATGTAACGTATGAGAGTGAGAAAGTCGATGTGAATGCCGGGATAGTTCGTACTGCTAGAATAATTAAAAAATATGAATTGTTAACAAGCCAGAATTGATTTTACGGGATATTCTCTTTTACACTTCTTTTGTTTGTTATTGTAATATATTGCCGAATCAGTAAACATTTTCCTTTTGGTTAATATAAATAAACAATCTGACGAGTGGCATTTGTGAATCCCGTACTTGCGTTGTTGTCTGTATTATTTATTTGTTTTGTTTCTTGATTTGATTTATTAATTTTTATTTATTGACTTTATTTGATCGTTTTGTTTGGTGTTATTTATTAATTGTATTTTTATTGACTGATTTGATTTATGGATTTTATGGACTTATAACCACCTTGACAGTCCGAACCACTCACTCTGCCTTGAACAGCTGTAGCGAGTCTGGTCAACCACCTCGTTATTTTTCCTTGCGGCGCGTAAGCGCCTGGCACCCAGCTCGAAGGAGTAAAAATAAAAGGGAGGAAAAATAGCTCGGACCAGCTATAGGTAACGTGGTGCATTGAGGCACAAATTTACGTTACACTGCTCAGTTTGATATAATTTTTTATATTTTTTTTGCGTTAATTGTACGTCTTTCCTCCGACTGCGTGTGACAGGTGGAGCAATAAACACAACTAGTAAATTACATCTGTGTACCGTTTTTTAATTATTCCATCAATATCTTACAATCCACTTACTCACCATCCACTGACTACTCGGACACATTGAAAAACTATGCACAATAATTCAGACTAATCGTAACAAAAAATCAAAATATGCCTTGAATGGGGAGACATTGAAAAAACGAGTCAGTTATCAGAAACTGATCAATTACGTGCCAATGAAGAAGTAATGGATGCAACAGAAAAATCATGCTCTAAAAGTTCATTGCACTATGAAGATACTTCACCCGGAGATGCAGAAAATGATAGAGAAGTTACGGAAATGACAGTACGTGAAGCACATATTGATAATGACGATAACAGGCCAGATACAGAAAGTAGTTTGATGGCGGAAAAAATTATTAAATGGGCTATGCACCGAAGAGGTATATACGCAAAGGATTTGATACGCCATTTTAAATGACTTAATAAAAAAGCCGAAGACATTCTAAAACAGATGCCAGTCGAAAAAGTTCAACGGATCCAAACGTTATGTGGCAACTCTTTGCACTTAGCTACGACCGAGTCGTATTTTTATGAAATGACGTATTCTTTTAACCTAACAGACATTGCTATTGTAATGAATAACGAAAGAAAAGTGACTAATATTTAACCCCTCATTATAACTATCAATAACAAAAAAGAATTATAACTGACAATAAACAAAGTTTACTTGATGGTTATGAAATGCTCCTTAATAAATTAAAAACTTTGAAAGCAAAAGTATTTCTGTATTTTGTAGAGATATGTTCTTGGTACATAATACTGTTCAACTCTTGGATCACCCCTTATTGTGTTTATATGACGCGAGAAAATTGTTCATCACTGTTTGCTTCTGTTGAAGTTTTATCGACACATTTTACGGAAGTACGAACTTTAAAACATTCAATATATGAATTAAATCATGCCCACAAAAAACTATTCGAATAAGACGAACTACTCGAGTCCGCAGATTACGAAAGACTTAACGCAGTTACAGAAGAAGTGATACAAGTAGCTGAAACATTCTATAAAGATAACGCGGCAATATTTTTGAATGAAGATGAAGTTATGAAACAAAAGTATGCTGCGTTTATGGCATAAACTAAACGTTCATTAGTTAGTCCTTACTTCATCTGTACATCGTGTCGAAAACTTTGTTCCAAAAGTAAAGGATCATGCATATAAAAAAGTGAGTGGGCTTTATACCACACGACTGAAGTAAAACTTCTTTAGCTCCATCTATATGTATATATATATATATATATATATATGTTTATATACAGGGTGATTCAAAAAAAGTGACCGACCCGCAGTATGCCGATAGCTGAGGCCATTTTAAGCACAATTACTTAGCGGTTTTCCGAAAATCTCAAAAGTTTATTAATGAGATGCAATTAAAGTCAAATAATAAATGACCAATCAGAAGCACATACGCTTCCCGCGCCGGAAGTCGGCAAATGTTCGATGGAAACCGAGACCTTGGTCTGCGGCAACGTCGGACGGGATAGTATAGTAGAATGACGCATGTCATTTGTTCATTCGCATGGGTTTTTTTATGCGCGATCGAAGAAAATAATTGAGAGGTGATGTGCTTGTGATGTGTTCCAAAGCGAAAAAATGGGAATAAAATGTTAATAATACTTTAACCAGATGTAATTATTTATTATGTCTTAACCTTTAAACGTTCCAAATAGTGTTTGTAATTGTGTTTTGTTCTCTTTAAATAAATAATTGTACATTGAAATGTGTGGCACTCTATAACTGTTATCTCTATGATAATAATTAAAATGCAATGAATCTCCTAGGTCATGGTTCATTAAATATAGTATTTAATTATGATAAAAATTATGATGTGTTCATGACACAAATTATAGCGTATAAAAAGTCACAACTAGCGAATGCCTTTCGCCACTAGAAATGAGATATGTAGTAGGTATGCGTGACAAATGTCATATTTCGCACCTGACAATACAACTTGAAGCTTCAAATTATTAACGACAGCTTCATTAATATGAGGAGATGTTTTTACCTTTATAAGAAAAGTTAAGTAACACTTGATACATCGATGCATGGCAGAAGAGACTGCGATGCTACCAAAGGTGCCAAATCTGTCTGAAGCAGCTGCATTAGGACCAGAAGACGCTTCCATCAACATCTATAAGACTTTTCTATTATACTTTTCTTATAGCTACGCACGACAAAATCAATCGCCCTGCCCTGCCAATGCTGCTTGAGTCTCCAAATTGTTGGTGGTTAGTAAGTATAAGGCGATAGCGAGATGATAGTGAGGTGCGAGGAAAGTGAATTCAAGGTGAGCGGACGGCGAGAGTGAGGTGAGATCAAGGTGAGAGGATCTTGTGATCAAGGAGAGAGCAAGTTAAGACGAAGGGCAATTTTCGGTGTCCCTGTAAATGTAGTAAAAAAAAAATCAGTCCAGTTACAAGATGTTATGCCGGTAACACGTAAATACTCGTAGCATATTACGGTTGACGGTATAATGTTTTTAAGGGTTATTATTTGGAATCGTTCGCTTATAAGGAGTTGAATCTCGCGTGACTGAGATAAAAACCGATAATAGATGTTGATGGAAGCGTCTTCTGGTCCTAATGCAGCTGCTTCAGACAGATTTGGCACCTTTGGTAGCATCGCAGTCTCTTCTGCCATGCATCGATGTATCAAGTGTTACTTAACTTTTCTTATAAAGGTAAAAACATCTCCTCATATTAATGAAGCTGTCGTTAATAATTTGAAGCTTCAAGTTGTATTGTGAGGTGCGAAATATGACATTTGTCACGCATACCTACTACATATCTCATTTCTAGTGGCGAAAGGCATTCGCTAGTTGTGACTTTTTAAACGCTATAATTTGTGTCATGAACACATCATAATTTTTATCATAATTAAATACTATATTAAATGAACCATGGCCTAGGAGATTCATTGCATTTTAATTATTATCATAGAGATAACAGTTATAGAGTGCCACACATTTCAATGTAGAATTATTTATTTAAAGAGAACAAAACACAATTACAAACACTATTTGGAACGTTTAAAGGTTAAGACATAATAAATAATTACATCTGGTTAAAGTATTATTAACATTTTATTCCCATTTTTTCACTTTGGAACACATCACGAGCACATCACCTTTCAATTATTTTCTTCGATCGCGCATAAAAAAACCCATGCGAATGAACAAATGACATGCGTCATTTTACTATACTATCCCGTCCGACGTTGCCGCAGACCGAGGTCTCGGTTTCCATCGAACATTTGCCGACTTCCGGCGCGGGAAGCGTATGTGCTCCTGATTGGTCATTTATTATTTGACTTTAATTGCATCTCATTAATAAACTGTTGAGATTTTCGGAAAACCGCTAAGTAATTGTGCTTAAAATGACCTCAGCTATCGGCATACTGCGGGTCGGTCACTTTTTTTTTAATCACCCTGTATGTATGTATGTATGTATAATATATACATGTATATACATATACATATATTAATTTTCTACAAATATTTAAATTTATTATGGGTTTTCATTGATAAATTAATATTTTTGAATAGATTTTTTATTTTTCTTTATTATTTTCATTATCGGATACATCAGTAATTACTGTGGTTGATTGTAAGACCGAGACAATAGGCTTATGGTATGAGAAATAAGATACATATGTTTTCGAATAAAAATTAGAAAGATATCTAGAGAAAACTGCATCGATTGTTGTTCCATGTCTTGTTGTAGGCTCATTTCGGTTATTATTCATTTGTAGTTCTTATTTATCTTGTAGAAAATGTACCAAGAGTTGTCTATCTTCGGACGCGAAATTAACATTGGAATCTCCTGCTAAAATTAGTGGTAATGTATGATAGTTTTCTCCTAATTCTTCAGAGCCTACTCGACCGTAAATCATAAGTCTTTTATATAAAAACTTTATAATATTATTAACTGTGTTATTGGGCGAAATGTAAGCAATTACCATTATGATGTTTGTTCCATCGTCCAAAACACAGTGAGCAGCACATATATCACCAATTGATGATTGACCAATATCGATTTCACGAATATGTCGTAATAAAATGTCCATTTTCGAAGTTACTACAGGGTGCGCCATCTCAATCTGGTCGATGGAAGTATTGAATAACTTAGAGAATTTTCAACAGATTTCACAAAGTCGTATTTTTTTATTAAATTTGATTCATTACAATTTATTTTGATTAGTTTCCAAAAACCACATCGATCAAATGTCCGCCTTTATTACTGAGACAAAAATGAGCTCTTTTTTCGGCATTTTCCATTGTATTTGCCAGCGTCTCGGGCGATATCGCTGCGATTTCGGCTCGAATGTTGTTTTTTAGCTCCTCTATGGTCTTCGGCTTGTTGGCATAGACTTTACTTTTCAGAAATCCCCACAAGAAGAAGTCCGGTGCAGTCAAATCCGGCGATCTTGGTGGCCAGTCAATATCACCTTTCTTTGATATCACACGTCCTGGGAACTTCCGACGCAAATAGTCCATTGTTGAGCGCGCAGTGTGACATGTCGCACCATCTTGTTGGAACCAAAATTCCTTAAGACCTTTTTCACGCATTTGTGGTAAAACAAAGTGTGCCAACATCCACCGATATCGATCCCCATTGACAGTTTCACCAGCTCTGAAGAAAAATGGTCGAATGGTGGTTTTTGAGCAAACACCGGCCCAAACTGTCACTTTCTCATCGTGCAATGGAGTTTCGTGAATAATATGAGGATTATCGGTGCCCCACATGCGACAGTTTTGTTTGTTGACAGCGCCAGAGAGGGTGAAATGAGCCTCGTCGGTCATCAGAATTCGCTCCCGAAAATCCGGCTCAGCTTCCTTCATTCGACTAACGTTATTAGCGTAAACCAAGCGCGTTCTTTCGGCGTATAGCGATACATGATTGAAATTGTACTGAAATAACCTATACGAAACGTGTTGTACGACGCTGGTCGGTTGAAATCTGTCAGAGTTATTCAATACTTCCATCGACCAGATTGAGATGGCGCACCCTGTATATTCGAGACATCATTTGATTTCTGATAAATTGCCACTCCTGCTGATCTAACATTTTTACGCTTAAATTTCGCAATACAACCAAAATTCGGGATGTCAACATCTTCTCTTATAGTTAGCTCTGCGGATATGCTGTTTATTGTTGATGGACCAGCCCTTTGATTTACTTGTGATGATGATGTGCTGACTATAGCATCTAAATCTTGATCACTTTGCTGCTTCAACAGTATTTTCTTTGCTCTAAGTAAGAAAATGCAAATAAGAATTTTACGAGCCTTCAATGAGATAAGTTTTATAAATAAAAATAAATTAATATTTACAATTTTTTTCTCTCTCGGTATTCTCGCATGCATTGAGCTGCAGTATTCGCCTGTTTTTTTTATGACTCACTAACGCCTTTTTTTTTCTCTCTCCATCGCCATGTTGCCTCTGCAGACTTTGCTCTTTTTTCTATTGTCCTTATTTCAGAGGGTCCAGGGACTTGATTGTCTTCTGATAAACCTGCATTTCGAATATCTTGTGTAGCAATTTCAACTATTGCATCTGATTCCTGTTGTTGCTTACTTTGTTGTTTAAGCAGTGCTTTTCGTGCTCTGAATTCTCGACCACGTTCTGCAGAAGTTTTTTGCGCCTTATTCAAGCTATAATTTCATCATTTTAGTTTGGAAAATTTAGTAAATTATTATTAGAGTCATGAATGATTATAAAAATAATAAAATAAAAATTAATTTACCTAACTCCAATAATTTGTCTCGGTTTGTATACATGATCTATAGTGGGATTTTTATCATCAACTTCCATTTGATTATTGTCATGTTCAATCACGATGTCACCAATTATTTGTAATGGTGAACCTCTTCAATTAATAATTATTTTATTATTTACGTACTAGTTAAATTTTATGTTATCCTATTTTAAAAATTTGCTGAAGTAAATTGTAGAAACGCGAGGCCGAAATACGGAAGAGTAACAAGGAGAAAGAGAGAGAGAGAGAGAGAGAGAGAGAGAGAGAGAGAGAGAGAGAGAAAAGGACAGAGAATCAAACGCGCCCTAATGTCGAGAGTACAATGCCGCGTATTAGTAGAGGGAGAAAATAGACAAGGAAAAAGGAACGCTGCATATGACGCTACGACGCCAGCAACTAGTATGAGATACGCACTCGTGATTCATTATCAGTTGATTGGGTCTCACTAGGTTTAAAATCTTGCCTTTGTTACGTCCCCGTAACTCCACCACACTGCGCCTAGCATCCGACTACCCTTCGGGCACCAGAGCACACCCTGAGTGGTGGCCCTGGCGCTAGAGCTAACGGAAGGCGGATGACATGGACCTTGAACGTATACAGATAAGAGCTATTCTCCCCAACTATCTGGAAAATTAGGAAAGGGAAGACGGTAAGTTCAAGCCAATGAGATGCCAAAGAACTTGCCCTCTCCAACCCCTAATTTTAGACAAGGATAGCATAAACACTAGTATAAAAAGATCGAAATTGTGCTCTAAAAATCAGTTCTTGTAAAATATTCAAACGACACTGGAACAAGCTGAAACATTGTACAGCTCTTCGCTATTTTTCGAATCTCTAGTAAAGAGTAAGTTTAAATTCAGTCTTCGAAATTATCTAGAGTTGCGCGGACCGCCGCGAACTCTAACCACCTTCTCTCCTTTTCACTATAGTGTCACGCGGACCACCGCGGACTCTAACTTCCATCTCTCCAATAGAATTGCGCGGACCACCGCGAATTCTAAATTCTTCCTTTACCATAGTGTTGCGCGGACCACCGCGAACGCTATTTTTCCTTCCTTACGATAGTGTTGCGCGGACCACCGCGAACGCTATTTTTCCTCCCCTACGATAGTGTTGCGCGGACCACCGCGAACTCTATTTCCTCTCAATTTAACCAGGGAATTGCGCGGACCACCGCGAATTCCTATCCTCCCCCAAAATAAGGGTGTTGCGCGGACCACCGCGAACACCTCTTTTCCTTTCACTCGAATTCCCGGTTGTCAAACAGGAACTCACCATTTACATTTTCTTTATCATTCTCAAACCCCTACGTAAATTCATTGTTTTAGTGACCAAATCAAGATCAGGGAGTAGGAAGAACCATTTGCGGAAACTTAAGGCAGAATACCTTGGGTACTCCCGTGACCGGAAACACGGCTATTGTACTAATGAGTACCTAGAATCGGTCAACTTCGATCCCACTGGTTACGGAAATTATTCTTTAAAACCACTGGAATTTACTATTAAATTCTTACACCCCAAGTATATCTCAAAGACCGACCCTCGCAGATCGTTCTACGAAGCGAGGTTAGCAAAATAATAATAAAGTTGAGCCCGATGATGAGCAAACAGACACTGAGGGCAATACAAAAAAAAATAATAATAAATAATAAAAGAAAAGTCTAAATCCAATAAATTCAAATTTTTAACGATCAAATCACCGAGCCCGTATCCCAGACTAATTAGCCGTAGCTAAGGTCTAAAACAGGGCAATTTCTCATGTTACTTGGACGTAACATACCTTTTTGTGACAGCGGTGGGATACCAACTGTAATTTAGTCAAATCATGCCAATTGAGCATTCACCGCAAAAGGGTGAAACCAATCCTGTAATTCAAACTGTTGACAACCCGTCGAGTGCCTCTAATCTAAATCCTCCACCTTTACCTACACAAGAAAATAACAGCGACGACAATCTTTCCACAACATCCAACGAAGGCACAACACAAGAAGTAGACATGTCTATAGGAACTTTACAAATGGTATCCCTTAAGGATGCAGTCGAAGTTGTTGTTAAATTCGACGGGACAAATATTTCCATATACCAATTTATTGAAAGCTGTGAGGAAGCTCTAGTTATGCTTTCCTCAAATGTAGAACAAAACTTAGTCAGGTTAATTAGAACGAAAATTATAGGAGAAGCAAAAAGATCGATACAAGGAGTTAAATTTAATACTTCAAATGAATTAACCAAATATTTAAAAGAACTATATTCTCCCGCAAAATCAGTAAATCAGGTACGACGAGAACTCGGAACGTTAGTACAGTTAGAAAACGAGGATATAATTAAATATATAAATCGGGTACGCGAAATCGGAAATCACATAATCGAAGCACATAAAAGCAATAACAACGAAAAAATAAGCGACGCAGATAGGACCGCCACGGAGAGCGAATGCATAGAAAGTTTTCTTGACGGGCTTAAACCCGAAATACAAATAAGAATGAAGCCCACTTATGCAACATTGACCGCCGCCGGGACGGACGCTATTAAAGTAGATAGAAAACAGAAGGCCATAAACGAGCTAAGAGATTCCAAACGCGTAGATAAACCGGCGCCACGTAAGGAAACTGTAGCAGCAATACAGAAAAACATAGTAATCTGCCAAATTTGTAACCGAACGGGTCACGCGGCGGACACGTGTTGGTTTAGGAACCAAGCGGCTGGGCCCTCTCAAGATAAGGGTCGGCCACCCGCTCAAGCTGTATACAACCCGCGAGACAGACGGACTGAAGATAATAAACAGACCCAAAAATCGTGCCGGTATTGTAAACGCGACGGGCACACTATCGACGAATGTAGAAGACGGGAATATATAAACAAACAGAAGGCGCAGGGAAACTCCAACAGTCTCCCGATAACCGGGGCTCATCCGGAGACACAAACAAAAGCAGCCCTTCGCAAGGCTCTGGTGATAAGCGAAACGCAGCCAGGAGACGAGTCCGACTAGCTAATGTTAATTTAAAACGGCGCTGTCGTCCTCCGACAATTATGATAGAGTCCTCAACTTTACACCCACCAACAACTTTATTAGTTGACACGGGATCCGAGCCAAACCTCATAAAAGAAAAATCGGTCAAACGAGGTGCCATAGTAGATGCAACGGATATTCTCGAGCTACACGGGATAACGACGAATCCAGTAGATACCTTAGGGTCACTCTCTGTAAACATCTTAGGATGTTCAGTCGTATTCCACATAGTTAAAGAGGATTTCCCCATCGAACAGGCTGGAATACTGGGAAACGAGTCCTACCAGAGATTTAAGGCATCGATCGATTATAAGGGACACTGTTTATATTGGAGGGACAGGCGTATTAACTTCACTAGCCCGGAAACGGTAATAATTCCAGCGCGATCAGCTTCAACCTTCTATGTCAGAATAAAAAACAAAAAAATCTCTAAAGGTTACCTCCCTCGCATTAAAATCGGAGATGGCATTTATTTTGGTAAAGCTCTAGTTACGAACCAGCAAGGTATCGCGTATACCCAAGTATACAATACCAGGGAAGAGGAAATCGAAATAATAGTGCCAACTCTGACACTACAAGAATTCGAAGAAAAATCTAAAAACACAATTTTTAATTCCACAAAATCCTCTAAATCCGACGCGAATTGCCCGACAACCGCGTCAAATAAAAAAAATTATCAAGGAAGTAAGACAATCAGTGAAATCGTCGAACCTTCTAATTCCACAAAATCTTCTACATCCGACGCGAATTGCACGACAACCGCGTCAAATAAAAAATCAAATCAAGGAAGTAAGACAATCAGTGAAATTGTCGAACCTTCTAAGTCCACAAAATCTTCTAAATCCGACGCGAATTGCACGACAACCGCGTCAAATAAAAAATCAAATCAAGGAAGTAAGACAATCAGTAAAATTGTCGAACCTTCTAATTCCACAAAATCTTCTAAATCCGACGCGAATTGCCCGACAACCGCGTCAAATAAAAAAATTTATCAAGGAAGTAAGACAATCAGTGAAATTGTCGAACCTTCTAATTCCACAAAATCCTCTACATCCGACGCGAATTGCACGACAACCGCGTCAAATAAAAAATATACTCAAAAAGTAAGGCAACCATCGATGTTGTCGAACCCTCTAAATCTAATAAATCAACAACATCCACTAAACCCGATGTTAGTTGCATGACAATTGCGTCATTAAAAGAAGAGAAAAAGAATCAAATAGAAAAAATAAAGGAACTACTCCGTGTCGATCACCTAAATTCAGAAGAATGCGAAAGTATAAACAAGTTACTCGAAGAAAGTTCGGACCAATATCGCATCCCGGGAGATAAATTGGGTACGACTACCAAGATGGAACATGCCATTACCACAATCGACGATCACCCGATTAATACACGACAATATCAGTATCCCCCAATTCACAAAGACGAAATAACGCGACAAGTGAAAGAACTTTATAACGAAGGAATAGTTAAAACTTCACAATCTCCTTATAACAGTCCAGTGTGGATTGTTCCAAAAAACCAGACCGCCACGGTAATAAACGATGGAGAATGGCGTTAGACTTTCGAATGCTGAACGAAAAAACAATCGGAGATTCATATCCCCTCCCAAATATAATCGATATTTTAGACCAACTCGGAGGAGCGAAATACTTCTCGGCTTTCGAGCTCGCATCAGGTTTCCATCAAATAAATCTAAATCCAAAAGATGCACATAAAACAGCTTTCTCTACGCCATTTGGCCATTATGAATTTTCTCGAATGCCATTTGGTTTGAAAAATGCTCCAGCGACGTTCTAGAGACTAATGGACCGCGTATTATGTGGTTTGCAAGGCGCGGAACTTTTCGTCTACTTAGATGACATTGTAATATACGCATCGTCGCTTCGGGAACACGAAATCAAGTATAGGAAGCTAATATCCCGCCTCAAGGAGGCTAATCTAAAGCTACAGCCCGACAAATGTGAATTTCTACGAAAGGAAGTCGCATACTTGGGACATTTAATAACGGAAATGGAATTAAACCTGATCCAAGGAAAATCGAAGCAGTGAAAGGTTATCCGGCCCCCCGAAACGTTAAGGGAGTAAGGCAATTCTTGGGTTTAACCGGATACTATCGACGTTTCATTAAGGGATTCGCGAAAATCGCTAAACCTCTCACAGATTTGTTAAAAAAGGATACAACATTTTTATGGGGAAGCAGGGAACAGTTAGTTTTTCAATATTTGAAGGATGCTCTCTGCAAAGAACCTATACTTCAACATCCAGACTTCACTCGACCTTTTCTCGTCACGACGGACGCTTCAGGATACGCCATCTCAAGGGGAAATCGGAAAGGATTTACCCATCGCATACATCTCTCGAACCTTGAACGACGCGGAGAAACGATACGAAACATACGAAAAGGAAGCTTTGGCAATCATCTACGCGGTCAAACAACTCCATCCATATATATATGGACGCAAATTCACGGTCGTCACAGACCACAAACCTCTCGTATGGTTTAAAAACTCACAGGATCCAGCCTCACGAGTATCAAAATGGAGACTAAAATTAGGCCTGTACGATTTCGATGTCGTCTATAAGGCAAGGAAAATAAATGTAAATGCAGACGCTCTATCCAGAAACCCTGTCGAACCACAGAATGTCCATACCGTTCAAGGTAATAGACAATCGACGGAAGAACCGGAATCAGGGGCTAATAAAGAACGACCAAATCAGATTACAACCCAAGCGGAGATCCATCAAAACCCAGAATCAAGGAGTAATAACGAACAACCCTTAAGAAGAAGTCAACGAAATAAACGAGAACCTCAAAGGTTAAGAGATGAACTCGACAAACAAATATCACAAATTGAACCAACCCAAGAGAATGAAAGCATCGGTAAACGTAAAAACAAACCTAAGCGGCCTAAACAGACCAAACACGAAGAAGCTGACGCAATTACAAACCAACCTACCGATACAGAATCATCGAGCAGCGATAGCGAGATCGAGGAATCAACCCCAGAACCAGAAAAGAGAAAGGAACAGGGAACCACACCGGATCCTCGAAATGTATTCGAATCCAGAGACCAACTGTTCATGAGGAAGGACAATTATACGTATTTTATCTACACCTCGGGAGAACCATGCGATATAGGCTCAACTCAACTCCAAACACGCAACGAACTACCTAGGTTTAATGACTTACAGCCGGGAAAAGCGCAGATGAAAGAATACGGCAGTAAAATCCACATAGCGTTACCGATACGGCGATTTGAAGAAGGCCTCTCAGCTGTAGTATCACATATAGAAAAATCATTGTGTAGTCTCGGCGAACTAGCTAATAAATTACAATTAAAAACAATCAGCATAGCAAAAACAAATGAAGTAGAATCAATAGATTGGAAGATAATTAGAAGTCACCTACACTCTCTAGGTCAATCGACACTTACAAAGATAATAATCTGTACAGGTGCAGTTCAATACGTCGAACAGTCTAAACGAAGCGAGATTATTAAAGAATTACATTGTTCAGCACTCGAAGGACACAAGGGGGTATCAAAAACATTCAGTAGAATCAGGCACTGTTATTATTGGGAAAATATAAAAAAGGACATACAGGCATTCGTTAGGAATTGTTTAGGGTGCCAACTAAAAAAATTAGTTAGAGTTAAAAATCGAAACCCGCTGATCATAACGGATACGCCCGGTGTAGCTTTCGATAAGGTCGCAATGGACATCGTAGGTCCTTTAGCTAAAACCAAAGACCTGTTGACAAAATACACGTTAACAATTCCACTGCAGGATGCAACAGCAACGACTATAAGTAATGCTTTAGTAAAAAGATTTATTTGCACTTTCGGCGCTCCGAGATCTGTTCTAACAGACCAAGGTAGCAATTTCCTCAGCAAGGTATTAAAGAGTTTAGCCAAAGGATTCAAAATTCAACAATATAAAACAACAGCATTTCATCCCCAGTCAAACGGATCCATTGAAAGATCTCATCATGTATTAGGAGAATATCTTAAACAATTTGCAAACCAAGATCAAGAATGGGACGATTGGTTAGAATTGGCAACCTTTTCATATAATACAAGTAGTCACGAAGGTACTCGACATACACCATTCGAACTAGTATTCGGTAGACTAGCAAGACTTCCATCGAGCGATCCGATAACGAATGAAGAAGAAAACACATACGACGATTATCTTACTAAATTAGTAACTTGCCTATACAAATTCCAAGTTTTAGCGCGAGGTAATTTCATCAATGCAAAAATCAAATCTAAAGAAATCTATGACAGAAAAATTAATCCTCAGACACTTAGGGTCGGTGAGTTCGTCTTTTTACTAAAGGGGCCTAAGCCAGGAAAATTGGAAGATCATTATACTGGACCTCACGAGGTTTTAGAAATACTCCCAAAAGGGAATGTCAAAATCCAAATAAAGCGGAAACCTCGTGTTGTCAACATAAGCAGACTGAAATATTCTTACATTTCAACAACGAAAACAACGGAGCAGTAAATTCAATTTATATATGTATATTTTTCTTTTCCAGCTTAACTAAACAATAAATAACAAAATAAACAAACAAATAAGTCAATAAATAAATAAATAAATAATTAAACAAATATAATAGAAGAAAGAAAATTGAATATTCAAATCGTGTTGCAACATGATCAAGGGAACATTGACCTTCCTGATACTGCTAGGTGCGGTAGCAGGTACAATGGGAATAATCGGATACGATTGCGGATCATCGAAACTAAATATAACCACACTTTCTCTAATCGACGTAGGCGACTGCGATATAAAGAGACCAGAGATAGTAGCGACTCCCGTGTATATCCAAGTGCTACAACTGAACGAATTTATCAACAATAAAGTTATCCAATGTAAAGTAGAAATCCATCGAGTGATATACCACTGCGGTATGAGCTCGCACATCTCAGTAGTAGCACACGGACAATAAGAATATCTAGCAGATGTAAATCGAGACGCATGTGAGCAGATGCATTTAACAGGCATTTTAAAAATTGGAAACTCTCTGATAACTGAACTACGTAAAAATCAAACCGCAACACGAAGCATATCCTTAGCAGGCTCGATTAAGAATGACGGGACTTGTTATGGTGCGCAATACTCAGACCCTTATGGAAGCTGGGACGATGTAGTAGTACAAGCATCTGTAAAAATCACTCTCGTAGAATATTATGCAGCAGTAAATCTAAATACTAATCACATAAATCTAAGATCAGGAATGACGTGCCTATTAACAAATCAAGATTGTGTAGACCTTGAGGGTGGACAAACTTTTTGGAATTCACTTCCTTCAGATAATTGCGAATTCAATCGGTACGATGTACTGTATGACGGAATGGCAAAGAAAATTAAAGATGTCGGACATAGCCACACTCAAACAGTCTACACACTTTCAACTGAAGACATAACATTCGCATTAACTAAGAAATCTGAACAACCACTATGCGGTTACACGTTAATACGCACAGAACATCCGAAATTACTAATATTTGAAACCAGAAGGGAAGAAACTTTCGCTAAACCAAAACCAATAGCTGTAGAAAATTTAGACATATTCGCCTATGTAAACTCTAAATTTGTATTCGTCGAAAAACACATTCGAAATCAAATAAATCAGTTGTACCTCGACGTGCTGACACAACGATGCAATCTGGAGCAGCAAGTGTTGAAGAACGCCCTCATCATCGCAACACAATCCCCGGATGAATTCGCCTATCATCTCATGAAGGGACCTCGATACATGGCAGTAATTGCCGGAGAAGTCGCCCACATCATCAAGTGCATTCCAGTAGACGTGAAGGTACGGAGAACCGAAAATTGCTACCACGAACTCCCGATCTCCAGAGGTAACCAGAACCTATTTCTGAAACCACGTACTCACATCATCATGCAAACAGGCATAGAAATTACGTGTGACGTTTTGTTACCATCTGAATATATTTTGGGAGACGCCTGGTACAAACTCCTACCGGGACCAGTTCAAAGTCTACCACCAACTATCATCAAGCCGATGACCAAACCAACATGGACATATACAAGTCCAGCATTCTTGGCAACCAGCGGCATCTATAATCAAGAAGATCTCGAGAAGCTCAGAGATCACATTATGTTCCCAGTAGAGAAACCAGCAGTGCTTAACACAATTGCGCGAGGCATCACTGGCCAACCCATTGGCAACCAGGACCTCGCATTTTCAAAAATGCTGGGAACAGATGGGCTAAAGAATCTCGTCGACTCTGTTTGGGACAACATGTGGAGTCGATTCATGTTCTTTGGTACCGCAAGCGCTGGCCTCATCGGGATCATACTTCTAATTCGAATAATAAAACTCATCGTAGACACGATCATCCACGGTTATGCACTTCATACCGTATACGGATGGTCGCTATTCCTTATCGGAGCAATCTGGGATTCCGTAACGCACCTTCTACTCCATTTAAAAAGGAATTTAAATGAACCACCGGAACCAGCAACGGGACCAAACGAAGACCACGAACTCTTGGCAATACATGTATCCAGCCCTCAAGTTGAAGCGGAGCGGGGCCAACAACAGACGGCAGTCATAACAACTCCAGGACACTCTTCTGCCGGTCCATTCTCCTTGAAGGGCTGACATCAACCTCAACAACAAGCATCATGTTAGCACGATCGGGATTACTATTTTGATCACGACTATAATTATATAGAATCTTATCGCATTTATCACTTAATTTAAGCTACATTTAAGAGCTTCATTCCATTCTTTCAAATTTCAAATGTCGAATACACTTATAACCCGACATTTGATCTCAGAAGCGAGGTGTTACGTCCCCGTAACTCCACCACACTGTGCCTAGCATCCGACTACCCTTCGGGCACCAGAGCACACCCTGAGTGGTGGCCCTGGCACTAGAGCTAACGGAAGGCGGATGACATGGACCTTGAACGTATAGAGATAAGAGCTATTCTCCCCAACTATCTGGAAAATTAGGAAAGGGAAGACGGTAAGTTCAAGCCAATGAGATGTCAAAGAACTTGCCCTCTCCAACCCCTAATTTTAGACAAGGATAGCATAAACACTAGTATAAAAAGAGCGAAATTGTGCTCTAAAAATCAGTTGTTGTAAAATATTCAAACGAAACCGGAACAAGCTGAAACCTTGTACAGCTCTTCGCTATTTTTCGAATCTCTAGTAAAGAGTAAGTTTAAATTCAGTCTTCGAAATTATCTAGAGTTGCGCGGACCGCCGCGAACTCTAACCACCTTCTATCCTTTTCACTATAGTGTCGCGCGGACCACCGCGGACTCTAACTTCCATCTCTCTAATAGAATTGCGCGGACCACCGCGAATTCTAAATTCTTCCTTTACCATAGTGTTGCGCGGACCACCGCGAACGCTATTTTTCCTTCCTTACGATAGTGTTGCGCGGACCACCGCGAACGCTATTTTTCCTCCCTTACGATAGTGTTGCGCGGACCACCGCGAACGCTATTTTTCTTCCCTTACGATAGTGTTGCGCGGACCACCGCGAACTCAATTTCCTCTCAATTTAACCAGGGAATTGCGCGGACCACCGCAAATTCTTATCCTTCCCCAAAATAAGGGTGTTGCGCGGACCACCGCGAACACCTCTTTTCCTTTCACTCGAGCTCCCGGTTGTCAAACAGGAACTCACCATTTACATTTTCTTTATCATTCTCAAACTCCTACGTAAATTCATTGTTTTAGTGACCAAATCAAGATCAGGGGGTAGGAAGAACCATTTGCGGAAACTTAAGGCAGAATACCTTGGGTACTCCCGTGACCAGAAACACGGCTATTGTACTAATGAGTACCTAGAATCGGTCAACTTCGATCCCACTGGTTACGGAAATTATTCTTTAAAACCACTGGAATTTACTATTGAATTCTTACACCCCAAGTATATCTCAGAGACCGACCCTCGCAGATCGTTCTACGAAGCGAGGTTAGCAAAATAATAATAAAGTTGAGCCCGATGATGAGCAAGCAGACACTGAGGGCAATACAAAAAAAAATAATAAATAATAAAAGAAAAGTCTAAATCCAATAAATTCAAATTTTTAACGATCAAATCACCGAGCCCGTATCCCAGACTAATTAGCCGTAGCTAAGGTCTAAAACAGGGCAATTTCTCATGTTACTTAGACGTAACACCTTGAATATGTTGTCACACACTTTTTATGAACAATTTCCGTACGTAATTTCTTCTTAGTTGATGGTCCTGGAGCATCGCTCTCATATTCAGAGTCTGTGTCACTTCCTGCCATAATTTGTTATTATTCACCCGAAAATTCACAAAATATGAACTTTAAAATGAATTTACAATTTTATTCACTTTAAACGTAGAATATTTAATGTATTGAACAAAATATTAATTTATAAAATTGTTCAAGAACGAAATGAAATTACGGAAAATCTAGAAATCACCATTCGCGTAACGCTAGCAAACTCGCAAACGAACTACTGACTGAGATATATATATATATATATATTCCATGCACTGGCTATGAGAGGAAGAGAGAAAGAAAATGTGCGCGCGCACTGCTCTCTCTTGCCCCTACAGTAATATACGAAACGTAACTCTCTCTCTTTCTATCTTCACTAACTTATATCTCTCTCTCAACTTTCGTTCACCTCGCCCGATCACACTTTTCGTAACGCTCTCGTCACGCATTCACCAGCTTACTCCCCAAGTCAAGCGTGCGTAAAGAAGTTTTACTTCAAAAACTTCGCAAATCGATCGAGAATAAGCAGTGGACCGAGTTTTTGATCTTTCACGATGAGAAGCATGTAGCGAGGACGGATTTTATATGCCTTTACTGTTTGGTTAAATTTCGAAACAGTATCGGACCACCGACCTGTATACTGAATAACGTATATAATGTCAAAGTCCCAGATGAAATAGCAACGCTTAAGGATTGCGAACAAATGCTCATACAACGAGCAAAGGCATTTGAAGTGGTAAAGAATGGGGACGGTAGCAAAGGAAAATCTACCAAATCATATGAAAGTACAAAAGGTAGTAGGTCGTACCTTCCATTCGCCGTTACCAATGGAGGAAAAATTGAAAAAGATGTGTCCTTAGTAGATAAGCTAGGCCGGTTCCAGCACACCACCTGGGCAGGTGTAAATTTACCTGTGCTCGGTCGGTAATTATCCCAGAAACCCACTTTACTAACAGACGGTAATGACCACCTGTCGATAATTATCTTATGTCGAAATTGTTGTCTACTAGATGGTGCTACAGTCCGATAGATCAAGATCGATATTTCCATAATGGTTGCATGGTATCCAGTTAGATGGCGCGAGGTTCTGTGTATACTTACTGTAGTCGTGTACTGACCCAGCCTCCCCTACAGACGGTAACTCACTAGATCATGGTCAATAAATGCGCCTGCATCTACCGCACCAACGAGCACACTGTACTACCGATCACTGTAGATAAATGACCTACTAACTCACAGCGAGACCTCGCGGGGTATTTGGGATCGGGATATTCTGATATCGGGATATTGGGAGGTTCGATACCGTTGTTGATATTTTACCGACAGTCAGAAATTATCTGACGTCGGTACTGTTATAGATGGAGCCACAGTCGGATTCTATAGATCACGCTCGATATCCATGGTAAGGGAGACTTTATCATGATAAGACAGACTTTTGCTTTGTTGCCATCGCTTTCGGATAGAGGGCGCCTCAGGAGGATTCGAAAGAATTCGAGATAAATAGTGCATCAACTTATATTATTGATCTTAGTTGCATTTTTAACTATAACTATTTTTACTTCCCCCAATTAGCAGATCTTATGCTGGACTAATATTTTTTTCATTGGTTGAGTTAGTCCCCACTTTTTCTATCGATAGCCTATATAAACCAAGCTGTAACGAAGAGAATCATTCAAGTGTGAACCCCTCGACAAGATTGATAAACAAAGGGTAAGTTTTCTATCGCTTCGCTACATAGTGTAAACATATATATTTTATAGATTTCTATACCATTTTTTTTTTTTAATTTTCAGATTTCAATGAACTGCTGGGATGAACAACTCAAAAATTGGCGAGACCCTCGCCGTCCGATTCTGGATATGCCTTTACCACCATTCGAGGAGACAAGGAAAAAATTAAAAGTGAGTATTTACTATTGAATTTCAATTTTTAAATCTTGCTATTAAATTTTAATTATTCTTTACTTCTCATTTTGCAGATACCATTTGAAATAGAATATCAGGATGGCAAATTAAGGACGCATCCATGGAAGGTGCTGACAACTAAGCCGGAGATCACCTTGTTGATGGGGATGCTATTCATGCCACCACCACCACCTCCACCGATACCATCTCCTGAGCCGGCACCGATGCAGCAGGCTGCAACACATAAGCCGAGGATATTCAATTCAATAATCGCGTTGGACTTGCTGCGAGTGCTAATGCAGTCGCCACCACCACCACCGGCGTCTCCTACACCAACCACAATGCCCCCGCTCGAGATCGTGCAGCAGCCACCACCACCTCCCGAGCTGGATCCGTTGCAGATGTTGATGTCGCCGCCGTCGTCTCCTGTACCAACCTCGATAACCGAGCTGGAGGTGATTGAGCAGCAGCAGCAATCATTATCACCGAAGCCGAACCTGGGACTGCCGCTGCTGCAAGACGACCTATATCTTACCAGCGAAGATAAAGATGGTGCTTTGTTGCAGCATTCAATTACGATGACGAAGCCAGCGGTGATGAAGCCAGCAGCGACTGAAGGAAGAATCGTTTACGTGCCTCCTCGCCGTCAAGTATCAACAGTAACCATTCAAGTGGAAGAGGCAACAGTTCGCAAGCGCACAAGGCCTGCGCTTTGTTGCCCAAGGGTTCGTCGCCCACTACAATCGGTGAACCATCAATCGACGTTGTCGTCGCCGCTGCCGCCAGCTACAGTTATCGAAACATCATCGAGACAGCGGCGAGACAGTGTTCAGACGATCCCCCTACCACCGCTACCACAGCCAGACTGCAAGAGAACTGCCGCAAACAAAGGGTCTAACGAGAACGTTCCTCCGCATCGTACGACGATGGTTATAGACCCGCGACCAACTGACCCGTTGACGCGAAAACGTGCTCGGACATACGCACCAAAGGACCAATTTAGCACTATGCAAAAAAAATTTATGAATCGAACAAAAAGATTTTAATTTTTATGTAAATATAATATTAGTGATAAATTTTTTATAGATAAAGTAAATTTAACATTAATATTTTGTAATCTAGTTTTTAATATTTCAGCGCAATAAAAAAAGTGTTTAATTCTATACCTCGGCTTTTCCTTATTATTAGATATTAATTAAAAAATAATATGGATCATTTGAAGTTTAAAGATTTTTTTTTTCTTAATTGCGAGCCAGAGAGCCTAGAGCCAGAAAGCCTAGTGTTTCACATGTGTGATCTTTACAACCCTCTCAGCTAAGTCGACCGCCAACTGCCCTCTCTCCATTGCTGTCTAGAGAAGCGATGTGCTGATGTTTTGGGCCCGTGGCGTTCCACACGGGGTTATTTCAAACATCTTTACTGAGATGCGAAGGAGCATATATTGAGAGAACATCTGCACCAACAGAGATGCTCGATAATCCACAGGCGGTTATTGCGAGCACGTCTATACCGACCGAGATGTTTTGTGATCTAACCGATAACAGCAGAGAATTTATCATGACTCGATATTAAATATCAGCTTCATTGAAACCACTGCTGATAATCGAACTTATAGAGTATAGCAGTTATCCTGAGAACAGCGACTGTAGTTAATTCACAATGATTTTTCGTCATAGTCTTTTAATTTCAGCTCGATTCCTAGTTCGGAAGAGAAGGAGGGTGGGGGAGGAGCAGAAATTCAACAACAATTTTTTAATTTATAAATATAACATAGAATTTTTTTATTGTCGAGTGTACAGGGCTCATGAGTAAGTATTTACAGTGAAAAATTACACTCGTCGTAGTAGCCTTTCAGAGTAGTTGTATCATTTATGATGCCGTTAACAGTTGAGTTTGCGATGATTCCGCTAGATGACGCAACCGATACCATCTGTTTGCGCAAGTCAAGAAGCTACGTTTTCATCATACACACGTTGTGAGCTGCGCAGTGGGGAGTCCAATTCATGATTGGATGATTCGTACATGGAATGTCAGTATTAGTTGGTAATGCTGCCAACGCGGGGCATCCCAGGTCTTCAATATTGTAAACGTTTGGAAGAATTTTATCCAGCCAACGTTTCTTTTCTAAGCCCTTGGTATAAATCTTGCTCGCATCGCGTAGAAAGCTGATAAGAGTCTCGCTGATTTCATCATATGGTATATCACCGTTGACCCAAGGGATGCCATAGTAATTTGCTTCCAGCCACCGATTTTCGCTCTTGTATTTGGCCGGCAGGAAACTCTTTTCTAAACAGCAGTTCAAGCAAACCAATGGTCTTATCATACTGGTTGTTGTTGTCATCATTAATAATAACGTATTCGTTACCAAAACTTACTGTGGAATCACCAATCATAAGTGTACCATCTGACAGCTTTCGAACTCCATAAGTCATATCAAGATACTTTTTACGATTTTTATCGAGTAAGTTCAAATATTTCTCAATAGTTGAATATGGTTGGTCAGATTTTTTTCTTTGTTGATGCTTTCACATCATCATCATCATCATCATCATCATCATCATCATCATCATCATCATCATCATCATCATCATCATCATCATCATCATCATCATCATCATCATCATCATCATCATCATCATCATCATCATCATCATCATCATCATCATCATCATCATCATCATCATCATCATCATCATCATCATCATCATCATCATCATCATCATCATCATCATCATCATCATCATCATCATCATCATCATCATCATCATCATCATCATCATCATCATCATCATCATCATCATCATCATCATCATCATCATCATCATCATCATCATCATCATCATCATCATCATCATCATCATCATCATCATCATCATCATCATCATCATCATCATCATCATCATCATCATCATCATCATCATCATCATCATCATCATCATCATCATCATCATCATCATCATCATCATCATCATCATCATCATCATCATCATCATCATCATCATCATCATCATCATCATCATCATCATCATCATCATCATCATCATCATCATCATCATCATCATCATCATCATCATCATCATCATCATCATCATCATCATCATCATCATCATCATCATCATCATCATCATCATCATCATCATCATCATCATCATCATCATCATCATCATCATCATCATCATCATCATCATCATCATCATCATCATCATCATCATCATCATCATCATCATCATCATCATCATCATCATCATCATCATCATCATCATCATCATCATCATCATCATCATCATCATCATCATCATCATCATCATCATCATCATCATCATCATCATCATCATCATCATCATCATCATCATCATCATCATCATCATCATCATCATCATCATCATCATCATCATCATCATCATCATCATCATCATCATCATCATCATCATCATCATCATCATCATCATCATCATCATCATCATCATCATCATCATCATCATCATCATCATCATCATCATCATCATCATCATCATCATCATCATCATCATCATCATCATCATCATCATCATCATCATCATCATCATCATCATCATCATCATCATCATCATCATCATCATCATCATCATCATCATCATCATCATCATCATCATCATCATCATCATCATCATCATCATCATCATCATCATCATCATCATCATCATCATCATCATCATCATCATCATCATCATCATCATCATCATCATCATCATCATCATCATCATCATCATCATCATCATCATCATCATCATCATCATCATCATCATCATCATCATCATCATCATCATCATCATCATCATCATCATCATCATCATCATCATCATCATCATCATCATCATCATCATCATCATCATCATCATCATCATCATCATCATCATCATCATCATCATCATCATCATCATCATCATCATCATCATCATCATCATCATCATCATCATCATCATCATCATCATCATCATCATCATCATCATCATCATCATCATCATCATCATCATCATCATCATCATCATCATCATCATCATCATCATCATCATCATTATCTGTGAATGCAGTTTTAAATGAATTATCCTGCTCTTCATTTTGAGATGTATCTTCCTCGCCCTTCTCCTCGGTCTCCTCCTTCTCATCCTTCTCTTTCTTGGGAATCCAGTTTTTTTTTATTTCATGCGTATTTGTGTCAGTAGCACTAACAAGTTTTTTAAGCGGCTTCACGATTGGTTTGAATGTTCCATTCCAAGCTTTTTCCATAATCTGCTTACCAGCTTTTAAAAGCTTGTATTCATGTTTAATAGCATTTCTAACTTTTTCTACTTGACAAAGTGTCTTTCTCTCGCGACGAAATTCGTCAGCGATGTTGTCGCTTCGACTGCTCATGATGATCTGATTAGTATTTACTCTTTACGCATGATATATTTGTAACAAAGCAGTCAAAACCTTTCCTGTATCTACCACAGTCGAGCCCTTGACGATCTTTATCAATTACTAGGAATCCATGATTGGTATCATTCCAACATTTCGAGCATAAGTCTTTAAACTGCGAGTACGTCATGTCAGTATTTACGTGATCATCATAAACATGCTTGAGATTAATATCATCCTGCCGAAAGATTACAAGCATGTTAACGTTATCACGTACTAAATGCTAAACAGTAGGCCGTGGTTCCCGCCGGAACATTTGACTTAGACTCAAATTCTAGACGGACATCTACTGACGCTTGTTTTAATGCCTCATTCTGTTTTGAACAATCAATTACAATTAATGGAGCATACTCGATAAACTTTTTCCTCGTTAGCAGGGGTTCTCGTTCTCTGTTGTAGTATACGGCTTGAAAATTGGCATACATGTTGTACAATACAGAGTATTGATTGTGATTCACATCAAGATTGAGGTTACCGTATGGATAATGTTGTGAGTTGAGAAATAGCTTCACATTGCCAATGTTGCAGTGATCGAAGTAACTAGCATTTGCATTTTTAACCATTCTCCGATTGGTTTGGAAAGCTACAATTACAAAACGGGGCTTTTCCAATTGATTCGATGTTTTGACTGTCCAATTATGTTTCGTTGTGCTTGGAAGCAGGGGATACTCATACATTTCCCAAGTGCGAAAACTCATAGTGATGTCTCTCTTAATCTGACTATATAAACGTATTTTATACTTGTCTGACAACATCACATATGGCATCAACCACTCAATTCGTGTAAGTTCAATTTAAAAATCCTCGTAACCGCCAGCTGCAAGAGCAGTCTGCCCAACTGCGTCAGTATCCGTTCGTGATCTCGTGAGAATGAGCTCGTGTTTTATATTGATAATGATTTTCTGATAGTCTTCAGCAAATCCAAGTATCATGGAGAGTGGGACACAAACATCAAAGTGACCAGTATCAATAGTGAGCTGTTTGGTTTCCTCGACATCAAGCCAACCAGCATTTTCAATCATTGCGCTTCCACCAGGATTGAAGGATGCGTAGCCTTTCATGAGGCTAGTTGTACCAACATTCTTACATCTATCAATCTCAATGGCATTGTTCTCGTAGCGAATTTCCTCAAACAGATGTAAAATAGCATTGTTCACCAGCTTCGTTGCTGTCACAGCAGCACCGGTCGCTTTCGACAATTTACCACACACATGTAGAGTACTCGCGAGGGCAAGAGGCATAGATCTTGATGTTGAATGGATATGCGGATTTCATCACTGTTATTGAAGGTTGATGTATAAGGTTGATGTGCATGTACTGTGTTCAAAAAGTAAGGTAAATTTTGTTTTAAAATAAATTTTTTTTATTTATTCTCCCAAATCGATTTCGTCCCCCTCAAAATAATCCCCCCTAGCTACAATACACTTATGCCAACGTTTTTTCCAATTTTTGAAGCATGCTAAAAAGTCGTCCTCAGGTATAGCCTTCAATGCGCGTAGCGATTCACGTTTGATCTCTTCAATCGACTCAAAACGATTCCCCCGGAGTGGTCTCTTGAGCTTTGGGAACAGCCAGAAGTCCCACGGTGCTAAATCAGGCGAATACGGTGGTTCTGGAGCGACATGAGTGGAGTTTTTGGCGAAAAACTCACGAAGAACCAAACGCGAATTTTGGCACCAAACGCGATTCGACTCTTCTGAGGCACAAATGAACCTTCAAAATTGCTTGCACTGATGCAATTGATATTGCAGGCATGTCGGCAAGGTCTCGAATTGTTAATCGAAGATTTTCGAGCACCAATTCCTTGATTTTCTTGATGTGTTGCTCATCAATTGACGTCGATGGTCGTCCAGAGCGTTCCAAATCATCAACACGTTCTCTGCCTTCTTTGAAGTCTTTGTACCGCTTGTAAACATTTTTCTGTGACATAGTCTCGTCACCGAAGGCCTTTTGTAACATTCGATACGTTTCAGCGGCGGAAATTTTATTCCGCAAGCAAAATTTAATAGCACTTCTTTGCTCAACAAAATTTGACATCGTAAAAATCGCCAAATTCACTTTTCTTTGTTCACAAAACCAGGCGTAAACTAAAAACTAATGATGATATTGACATGTAATTCGTCACAGATGTCACTAACAGTCCTACCAACTTGAAAAAAAATTCATTTGTCCGATTCGGTTAACGCGGGAAGTTTAAATAAAAAATTCACCTTACTCTTTGAACACAGTAGTATCTCATAATGCGCTACGGATTCGTCGAATGCGACGGCTGATTGCACGTGCAACGCCCCCTCCATTGCAGCAAAATATTACGCACGTTATTTTCTGCCACCAACAATAACTCGAAGCTCTAGACTTTTTAGGAATTGAACGTTGCGACGTGTGATCGTCTTGGTGGCTCGAACGTGACTGGTTGCTCGATGACATTTTAGACTTCTTTTATATGCCTGCGCCACATTATTAGTATTATTTTTATCATTATTATTATTATTATTATCATTGAAGATGATCCCCATGATTAGCTATTTGGCTTCTTTAATGTGTAGTCTAATAGTGATAACTTCACCGCGAAAATTAATTAGTTCGCCATCTTGATCGACTATGCGTAATTGCAGATGATCAATGATCCTCACGGCTATTGGAAGGTAAATGACGTGTGATGGAACTTCAATGATCTTATACCCCGGTGGTATTGCCGGGAAGAATTCATGGATCGTATGAACTTTATGCTCATTGATGTATGCTCCTGAAGTAATATTGCACTCAACTCGCAATGCATTGATTTTCAGAATAGCAACAGGTAATTCTGAGCTATGAGAGATATGAGCCGATAACTCACGATGTGTAAAACCAAGTAGTCTAGCAATCGAGTCTTGTGGACGAAAATCAATGTTTTCGCTGCACTTCATCACGCTTCGTAGAGTATTGTTATTAGGCTTTAAACTAATGGTAATATGTTTAGATGCAAGCTGTTCTTGCAAGTACACATCAATGTCTTCAATCTCGTAACTTCCTGTAGGTAACACAATCACTTCTTTACCCACATAGATCTTGTTTTTCCCAGTATCGACGTTGGGTATAGAATTAAAAGATAGTAATTCCACTAGCCCAAGGTGATAGTTCTTGCTAGGTGAGAGCTCAATTAGTGGAAAGTATTGTGCCTCTAATATAGATGATGTTCCTGATAAACTGAGAGTCAATGAATCTCCCATGATGGTTCACACTAGACTGATACGATAAGCATTACTTACAGATCCTTATATAAGAATTTTAGGCATAGATGCCCACACTCATATGTATCAAAATTTTGATATCTCTTATGATTATAGTTGATAACATTATCGGGGCCGAGATAATCCATTAGATCGTGTGGAGGCTGAAGATCACCAAAACTATCAAAGTAATCAACATTTCGGCCATTTTTCCGATAAGCCACCCAATGAGTACCTGGGCCATTTTTATCGTCGAGATTAATTATTCCAGATTCATGATACTGCGGTGCATCTGATGGTAAGTCGTTTCTCATAAATACACCACAAAAATTAGGAATTTCACGTGCATACTTGAGTAGATCAGCGTCTGTCAGAGCACAGTTTGGCAGTCTTACTTTGAAGTTTTATTATTTTTATTTGCTCCGAAATGGAAACCAAATCCTGTTTTGTGCGGCTTGAGATAGAGACTTTTACCTAGGGCGATAGCCTCAATCGTCTTATTATGCCTTTGACTTTCCGCCAATTGCTGTTCTGCAGCTTTCTCATCATTTACAGCTTTTACTATTCCAGCAGCGCCACCAGCCAATGCACCAGTTGCACTTAATCCAGCAAATAGTGGAATAAGAAGAGGCAAAAGTCCTCCAACTTTTTTCGGTACTGGCAGAATACGAGGCGCGCGTACATTTTTTCCCCACCAGCTGTCTTGACAGCAGCACGAGCACTCTTTAATGCCGATCGAATAATTTCTTGTGTGTTAAAACATGTCGATTTTGAGGCAGCTTTAATTATCTTGGAAAGCGTGGTTGGAGGTTTGGTCTTCCTCTTCCTCTTCTTTATACCCATGCCAAGCTTAGCCCTTATCTTCATGGCGTTTGTAACAGCGTAGGCTGCAACCTTTTCATTTACACGAGCGTCGCTTGAAAATACGCGATGCCAAGCCTTGTCAGCTAAAATTTTATCGGCCTTGTTGCGATCCTCAATGTTTTCACGATTCTGTGAGTATGCGATATCGTGTTCCTTGCAGGCTGCGTCTAGAGGATTTATCCCAGGATCACCACGAGCAAGACGTTTTGCTAGTTTTGTGCCTGGTCCACAGTATTGATAGCCCGGTAAATGAAACTCGATAGGTAGTTTGTTGAGGGCTTCATTCAGCAGACCGCAACCTTTAGGCATGATGCTTACACTAGAAAGAGCAGTGAACGAATGAGGTTCAGAGTATATAAGCATAGTATTTATACCCTAAACCATCAGTCGTTGTGAACATGGATTTCAGAGAGCAACCGCTCTCGCTGCCGGTAATGAATTTTGATAGGCTAGCTGAAAGGAAAAAAAGTATGCATACGTCATGGTCCACTATTACCCAACAGTATCCGAGCAGTTTTTTGTGGCCCATCAAATTGTGGAAAGACCAATGCATTGCTCACTCTGATTACACATCCAAATGGATTGAGATGTGAAACTGTATACATACACTCGAAATCTGTGGTAGATACAGGAAAGGTTTTGACTGCTTTGCTACAAATATATCACGTGTAAAGAATAAATCTTAATCAGATCATCATGAGCAGTCGAAGCGATAACATCGCCGACGAATTTCGTCGCGATAGAAAGACGCTTTGTCAAGTAGAAAAAGTTAGAAATGCTATTAAACATAAATACAAGCTTCTAAAAGCTGGTAAGCAGATTATGGAAAAAGCTTGGGGTGAAACATTCAAACCAATCGTGAAGCCGCTTAAAAAACTTGTTAGTGCTACTGACACAAATACACACGAAATAAAAAAAAACTGGATTCCCAAGAAAAAGAAGGAGGAGAAGGAGGAGCCAGAGGAGGAGGGTGAGGAAGATGCATCTCAAAATGAAGAGCGGGATAATTCATTTAAAACTGCATTCGCTGATAATGATAATGATGATGATCATGATAATGATGATGATGAGAAAGCATCAACAAAGAAAAAATCTGACCAACCATATTCAACTATTGAGAAATATTTGAACTTACTCGATAAAAATCGTAAAAAGTATCTCGATATGACTTATGGAGTTCGAAAGCTACCAGATGGTACACTTATGATCGGTGATTCCACCATAAGTTTTGATAACAAATACGTTATTATTAATGATGACAACAACAACAAGTATGATAAGACCATTGGTTTACTTGAACTGCTGTTCAGAAAAGATCCCAATCAGAATTTCACAAGCAATGAAGATGTAAACAATTATGGAAAAATTGTACAGGGTGCGCCATCTCAATCTGGTCGATGGAAGTATTGAATAACTTAGAGAATTTTCAACAGATTTCACAAAGTCGTATTTTTTTATTAAATTTGATTCATTACAATTTATTTTGATTAGTTTTCAAAAACCACATTGATCAAATGTCCGCCTTTATTACTGAGACAAAAATGAGCTCTTTTTTCGGCATTTTCCATTGTATTTGCCAGCGTCTCGGGCGATATCGCTGCGATTTCGGCTCGAATGTTGTTTTTTAGCTCCTCTATGGTCTTCGGCTTGTTGGCATAGACTTTACTTTTCAGAAATCCCCACAAGAAGAAGTCCGGTGCAGTCAAATCCGGCGATCTTGGTGGCCAGTCAATATCACCTTTCTTTGATATCACACGTCCTGGGAACTTCCGACGCAAATCGTCCATTGTTGAGCGCGCAGTGTGACATGTCGCACCATCTTGTTGGAACCAAAATTCCTTAAGACCTTTTTCACGCATTTGTGGTAAAACAAAGTGTGCCAACATCCACCGATATCGATCCCCATTGACAGTTTCACCAGCTCTGAAGAAAAATGGTCGAATGGTGGTTTTTGAGCAAACACCGGCCCAAACTGTCACTTTCTCATCGTGCAATGGAGTTTCGTGAATAATATGAGGATTATCGGTGCCCCACATGCGACAGTTTTGTTTGTTGACAGCGCCAGAGAGGGTGAAATGAGCCTCGTCGGTCATCAGAATTCGCTCCCAAAAATCCGGCTCAGCTTCCTTCATTCGACTAACGTTATTAGCGTAAGCCAAGCGTCGCGGCTTGTCAGTTTCCAATAATTTTTGAGTCAACTGCACTTTGTACGGAAACATGTGAAGATCTTGCTTTAAAATCCTTCTCAAAGTGGTTCCACTGATGTTTAATTGCTGAGACCGGCGGCGGTATGAGACATTTGGATTTTCTGCAACACTCTGTCGAACAGCTTCGATATTTTCATTTGAACGACCTGGACGCGGTCGAGCTTGATGTTGGAGATTCGCTACAGACCCGTGCTCCATGAAATTTGAAGCTAAATGACGGATAGTGTCGCCTTTGGGCGCAGAACGTCCGCGATATTTTTTACGATACGCACGCTGAGTTGACACAACTGAACGATTATTTTCAATGTAAAGCGAAACTATTTCGGCGCGTTCTTTCGGCGTATAGCGATACATGGTTGAAATTGTACTGAAATAACCTATACGAAACGTGTTGTACGACGCTGGTCGGTTAAAATCTGTCAGAGTTATTCAATACTTCCATCGACCAGATTGAGATGGCGCACCCTGTACTTAGAACAAATGCACACAAAAAACACTATAATTCTGATGAGTTAGTCCACAGACAAAATAGTAAAAAATATAAATCTTATATAGCTCCAATAATTGGTGCTTCTACATCAACTCGAAAGAGACAATCTACTGGTGGTTCATTACCACGATACAAGATTGCACGACGAGATACACGAATGGATTATGTGTATTGGGATAACCCCAACGAGCTGGTAGATCGATTACGTTTATTGCTAGCTGAAAGTTCAGCAGGCAACCCCAGTCATACGAATGAAATCGTTTTACTCATTGAGGAATTATGTGAAGCTGGAATCGTTTATTAGCAGTGACACATGTGTGAATATACTCAGTTGAATAATGAGCGTCGACGTGTTCAGACGGTATTTTGGATGTACTAAGGGCTCACGGGGTCCACCAGGATTTGGTTTCAAACGCACTTTAAGCGGAAACTACGACATAGAAAATAGGAGACTCTGCTACATTGGTGAATCACATGAACCAAATGATGCTGTCAATTTGAATCTTGCTAGACAACTAATTCAACAGGAGTTAAGTACATTGCTTCAGGCTATAACTCATCAACGTGAGCAGTCGGATGATTTAGAGTTGAAAATACGGGTTTTTCAAGAGCAAGTAAAAGAGAGAATAAAGCATATTGAGATATACATTGCTACGACGTTAGAATTAGCAGTTCGTAACGCAAAGGCTATTGGTTCCTTGCTTGCGCACACTCCTCAAGAGATTCTTCAAGATCAAGCCATCAAAGAATACTGAAATAAATATTGTTAGAGTTATATAGACTTGATAGTCCGTAACACTAAAACCTTTGAGACGTTAATCAGGTGCCTTCCCCGAAATGGAGCATCGAAGACTAGTGGAAGAATTACGTAAGCCTGCGCGTCGCAATTATTTACGTCGCAAGTTTGATGTACGTGATATTGATGAGACATGGCAAGCTGATCTTGTTGAGATGCAACCGTACGCTCGAGAAAACAAAGGATACAGATATCTGCTCACAATAATCGATGTACTATCCAAGTTTGCATGGACTGTACCGGTGAAGCGCAAAACTGGTTAGAATCTTACCGCAGCTATGGATTCGATTCTTTAAGATGGACGAGTACCTACCAATCTCCAGACTGATCAAGGCAAAGAATTTCATAATAAGACTTTTCAGAATTTAATGAAACGCCACGACATCAATCACTATTCCACATATAGTAATCTTAAAGCATCTACAGTGAAGCGCTTTAATCGTACCCTTAAGAATAAAGTGTGGATGAAATTTAGCCTACACAGATCTTACAAATGGATAGACATTTTAGATGATCTCGTAGCGACATACAACGACACGAAGCATCGAACTATTAGTATGAAGCCAAGGAACGTCACAGCGGACACTGTTGAAGCACTAATTCAACGTTTTTCTACTACCAATGAACGAAGAAACAGTGCAGTGAAATTCAAAATCGGTGTCAAGGTAGTTGATGGTGTTAAGGTGAGCAAGAACAAACATGTTTTCGAGAAAGGCTACATACCCAATTGGTCAACGGACATTTTCACTGTGAGTCGAGTAATGAGGGCGATACCCGCGGCGTACAAGCTGAAGGACTACCAAGATGAACCCATCGCTGGCGGTTTTTATAATGAAGAATTACTGAAGGCCAATTATCCAGATGTCTATCTCGTGGAGAAGATTCTCAACAAACGTGGAAATCGTGCTTATGTCAAATGGTTGGGATTTGACAATTCGCATAATAGTTGGATAAATAACATAGAATTAACTACAGGAGTGAAATAATGAGTCAGCATTTATGTATAATAAAAAATGTCTTTTTATTGATTGTAAAATAAACACATTACAAAATAACCAATTCGATTTGGTTTTTCTTCTCTTTTTCAATATAGTTTAAATGCAATGTACCATGTGTGACCGTTTCCTTCATGCGGCTGAACAGAGCATATCTTTCACAAATGCCGCAGAAACACGTTTAGGCAGAAAGATTTGGAATTCAATGTTGAGAGTGGCAACAGTTTTTGTCCATATTTAGTCGTCACTTGGCGAAAATCGGTGACTTTATGCATTTTGTTGATCTGGAGATCAATGATTCTTTTCGTTGGGAGGTAATCGTCTTGACCAGCGAGTTTATTGAGTGCTTCAATATCCACCGTGAATGTCTAATGAAGTTGACTGTAGAAGATGGACGCGAGTATGTGATAGTGGTGAGCAACAGGTTCCAATACTATTGGTGTAGATTTCTTTGGCCTGCTATACGTTTGATGTACGTTTCGTCTGACGGAGTTGACTGCAGAAGACGACGACGACGAATATGCGAGACTGATGAGCAACAGGTTCCAATGTGTTTGATGCGAGTTCCGTCTGATAGAGTTGATTGTGAACTGCTTCCAATACAAGTCTGGTTCAGGTTCTGAAGTATCCTTAAGTATCCTTTCGTATCCTTTAGTATCCTCATGTTATCAATGGATCAACGAGTAGATACTGTGAACAGTTGACGGCGAAGGTCTGATGGAACTGGCTGCAGTCACACTCTTCATATTGTAACATGGTTACAATCGAGCGATTATTTTATTACTTCTAATGGCTATAAGAGCCAAAAGTATATTCGAGACAGCAAGTGCAGCCGACGCTAGACCAACGAACCCGGACCTAACATAAAAGCGGGTGACGTCACGCCTCTGGAATTCGCTCGTCGACGAAAACAGCAGGTCGGTGACCAGCTGGCCTTATTCGGCGACGAGGGAGAGCCAGGGGGGCATGACAACGGCTGCTCGCATAATCGAGCGAAATTGGCAAATCTTAAGAACCCAAGCCACTAATGACGTAGAGAGAATCAGAGGGGGGAAGCGTCTATAAAAGAGCCTGCACCGCAGGAAAGGCTCTCTTTGGATAGACTTAGTTTCACGTGTAAATACGTCTTGCACAAGTTTTCTTAAAACATACAAAGTGATAAAGATCGAAAGTTCTAGAGGAGAGATACCTCAAGAAGTGCAAGAAGGGTTAATTAATCTTGAGATTTAAAGTAGAATAAATCTAGAACGAGGTAGGAAAGATAGGATTAAGTGAATAGACCTAAGCATAGAAGATCAAGTGCATCGAAATAAGGAAATAGTGTCTAAGAAAATTGAAATAATATTGTGTGGGTTTTAAACCGGCAGGGATATCAGTCTTGGTCTGACTCTGCAAGTGTAAGCGATAAGGGCGTAAAGTGAGACAAGAGCGAAAGAGAAAAGAATTATAAACAGAGTTTATACACTCTGTCAAGGAAAAAATCCGACGAGAGTGACTGTGTGTGCGCATGTGAGGAGCTAGTAGGCCAATACCATCTCATCTACACGTAACCGATATTCCCGCACTAAAATACCGAGAATTCGAACGCGTATAAGGCGAAATAAGATTTAAATAATCGCCGGAATTCCCAAATTTCAATACAGAACAGAGACAATTAGTGTGAATCGATGACCGGGAAACAACAAGAGACAGGCAGGTGGAATGAACAACATAAAGAATGTGCAGATAGATCCAAGTAAAATTAGGTGAATATGATTAGTTGATACGTATAAGCTCGTAGTGTATAAGGAAATAGAATTAAATAGTGCAAATTTTTAATCAGCTGTACAAACTGGAATCGTCCGGTTGGATGAGTGGAAGAGAGAAAGAGCGAAAGTGAGACGAGAGTGAAATAGAAAGAATTGTAAACAGAGTTCATACACTCTGTACCAGGAGCAAGTGCGATACGAATGACTAGTGGTGTGGGTATATCTGTGTACCGAACGCACAGCAATACTGCTGCACGTGAAGAATAATAAACTTCCGGAGTTACCGAGAAGTTGTACTCTCGTAATATGGAAATAATATTTAAATAATCACCGAAATTACCAGTTTTTAATGCGCTATCTAAGGATAATTTCCTATATGAATAAACCCGGTTCTCATTCACCTGGAAGTCTAAGATTAATTAGTCCTGTGTTCGAGCCCGGATTCCCACGATAAATAAAAATTATTGATATCGATAAAAAATACCATTACAATATAGTGGTATCACTCACCACCGATCTACCATGGAGAAGGAGATTCGAGTCGCTGATTGATCAACGGGGTTGCACGCAAGTCTCTGATTGGGCTTCCGCAGCAGGCAGTCGCGGAGAAGGAAATTAAAGTCGTTGATTGGATGACTAGAGTGTGTATATAAGAGTAGGGATGTATATGTAAGAGTGGGGTGTGTATGCAAGAGTAGGGGGTAGGCTGGTTACGACACGATCGAAGCCGGTTTCAACAAGTCTTGCGGTATCCTGTAGTGGCCTCAAGGCAGCGTATTCGTGATATCAGCAAGTAAATATCGTTTGTCATCATGCGGACTCAATGCGAGCTTTACTTGTTTCTCTGTATAGACAATGTGCATGCGTGACCTTATGACTCGTTGCTCCCGACACTGTGTTGTTCCCTCGGAAAGGCATTGATGGAAATTATTGAAGGTTATGGTTGCTTCCACTACGCCTGTTTTCTCACCTTTTACCTTCTTCATATGATCATCGCCATTTACTCGAACGCTATACATTTTGCTGCGTAGACCAGCGAATTCTGTCATAATCTGTCCATTGCACTCGTCCTTCATCAATCCAACGATTTTTTTATTTGCTTGAGGTAGTGCAAATTGATTCTCAGCTGGATAATCAGAGGTATCGAATTTCCGGATATCCCGTCTCATGATATCATATATGTCAGGGCACTGAATCTCATAGAGTAGGCTGTCGGTGTCGGTATACAGGAGCTTGCTGTGATCATCGGCAAATTGTGTTTTGATGTAATCATAGTTGAAGTCGTAGACTCACACTTTCGACAAGTCCAACACACAGAGACCTATGTAGATTGGTTTGTTGAGATATACCTCTGTCTTTAAAAGCTGTACAGCAATGAGGTTCTCTTAAAAGATTGATCGACTGTGGAATGTTGGTCTCGCAATAAGGGCTTCAGCACCATACCGTCCACCCCAGCGTGTGACGAGTTTTACATCCACATGTTTACGAACATTTTCCATCGTCTTGCCAAACACTGCGTTGTTCATGAGCTTGAAGAGATTTTTCTCGAAATCATACGTTGCTTGTTTCCCCATATCGCTATTTAAGTCAATGTAGGATTTTAACCACGGCCTCTGTTTGAACTTCAACACTCGATGAATACGTTTGAGCTGTAGACCATACTTAAGCGCCTGCTTTAGATTCCGATAGTCGATAACGTAGTTGCTCTTGAAGTCTAACGTTGTCATCAGTTTCATCTGCGTTGAACCTGGTGCACTTTTGTGTTCAGGACATAGTGGTAAGTCTCGGTGGGTGTCATCAAGGTTTATGGGATAATCCAGATCGACTTCCAGGATGTATCCTTCTAATGCATCGTCCTCGATCGTTTGAAAATCAATATTTTCTTGATTTTCAACCCATGTGAAGTCTCCATATGGAAGCGATTCCATCATCGCCCAACCGTAAAGATTGTTGACGTCAAAGTACACGAGATACTTGGTGGGCTCTTGAGGCTCATAATTGTTCATATACTTGTTGTTCGCTTTGGCATAACGGTTGCAGCACTGACTCACGCCACCCCTCACTCCTCGCTCAACGAACAGATGCATCTCCAAGTCCGTGAAAAGCTCCAACTTAATCTGTGTGAACTTAAGCATAGCGTCCCACGTGCATCCTGGTGTTGTGTAGTAGTGCGCAGGGTCCAGACCATACGCTCTGATGCAATTGTCACGAAAATTCTCAAAGACATCAACTAAGAGGAGAACATCAGTTTTCAGATAGAGATCTGAATATTCACCCAAGTCATGAATGTTGAACTCTTGCCACACTCTCTTTGCGTGCTCGTAATCGTCGTCTGTGATGTCACTGTCGTTCAGCGTACTATGGAAATCTTCTTTAGTCGGAAGATTATGCTCATCCAGTTTCTGTAAAGCGTCAACGTATTCATATGGGAATACACCTTTCCTCGATAGCAGCTCAATCTTATCATCAGGAAGTTGTTTAAATTCGCGCCTAACAATCTTCAATTCCGTAAGGTATGAAGCTAGTTTTTCTAACGATGAAGCCATAAAGCGGAACGAGTCGATGAATCGAAAACTCACATCGCTTCCATCAATGTCCTTTTGAAAGGCGATGTAACGTTCCTTCGTTTGTGGCAGCATATCCACACGACGATCGAAGCATATTGCTATTTCACGTATAACAAAATGTGAATCGTATCCCATGAGGTTGAGGAAGACTACGGGTATCACTCGTGAGTCTTGATAAAGTAAGTTGCACTCGTTGTGTACCGGTCCTCTGTATCTAGGTGTACATAAATATGTATTATATTTTCTATCTTTATTATTATTTGAATAAAAAAGGGTTGCCAAAATACATACTGCCCAGTCAAATGGCAGTGATCGTGGACTCGATCGTTGCTGGATAAATTCCTGTTACAAATATGACACGTAGTTGCCATATGAAACTGTGTTCTCTGCTCGAATGACAGCTTCGACATAGGCTTAGGATTCATGTACAGCTCTTCGAGGTCCGTGGCCAATTGTTGCAGCTCCCTCACGAACCATTTCGCAGGCTTCACACCTCTGTAGCTGCAGTAGCTCGATTTCGAGGTATCGTAACTGCAGTTTAGGTAATACCCAACGCTGAACGCCTCGTGCTTTTGGTACGCGTTTTCATCTCGGATCGGTTTGAGTAAGCATTCAAAGTCCGCGTAGACAATAAAAGGCACTCTCTCTTTATTGGTATGATTTTTAAAGCGAATAGTTTTTTTCTTTACTGATGGCATCATAACCTTGCATTTGTTTATCTTCCTGCAATCCTCTTCATGTGCGGTAAGCTTGTCTTCGTTACGAAAGTAGTGCAGGCAGCGGTCACAAATATGATGCTTGTGGATGCGTTTCGATAGCTGTATCGAGACTAAACGGGACAAGTGTTTGATCCACACGTAATGGAATCTCGGTAGTTGGTATACTCTGTCAGCATCTTCTTTTTCTTGCTCTTCGTCCTCATCCACGTAGTGATCTTGCATGAGAAGAAGGTTCACGTGTAGAGTTTTTTTCGTAGACGTTACATGCAGAGGAGTGGTCACGAACTTTCTCATTCGTTTCTTTAGAATGTAGATGTTGATTGATATGCCATTATTCTACTCAAATTTGTTGAAATGATGCGGCATCACTGGGAAGTCGATACCAGTGAAGTTGAGCTCATGCGTATATCTCTTGTATGTAGAAACTCGATTAGGATTTTGTACTGTCGGATGTAATGCCGATAGTACAGCCCACTTGAAGCACATGTTGTCAGTATTTTTCACATTGACACATGCATGCTTATTTTGAATCTCGATTGGGAGATCCATATAGGAGCTACCTCGCATCGGATTTAATTTGTTGATGTTTACTGTGAGATTGATGATAGAATACAGCGTCCATCCAGAATCTTGTAGCTCAAATTCTTCAATTTCCCTCTGAATCGATGCTTGGATGTTGACAGTAAACCAATCTTTGATTGAAGTTGATGGATAAATCGCTTCAGCCTTCGTGTTGAAGTGCTTCACTTCAACAATTTCTTCATCATTCTCCATTACCTTAAATTTTGCTGCTAGTACTGCATATACCTTGACCGCCGTCTTCTCGATCTGCAAGATACCTTTTATTTCTTCATGGAAAAGTATCAAGCAATCTTCCAAGAATAAATTGACATCGACGTACTTTAAGTTGGTGACAACTCCAGTCTTGATGCGCTCATTGAAAGCTGATAGTCGGTTCAACCATCTCACTCGATCCAAGATCCCTTTTTCATCAGTCCTCTGAAAGCCTGAACCTTGTTTTATCGAACGTTCTAGTTTGATTTCGATACCTTTCAGGAAACCAATCATGAACAGATACTTCTGACGTTCAGCAACTGTGGACCCCACCAATAATTTTTCTATGGATTTGATGACTGCAGCAAGACGTTTGATCCACTCTGCGATCTCATCTGATTTTTGAGTTTGAAGAAGCTCCCAGATATCCTCCCACGTCTTCATGACTACATTGCGCTCCTGGAGATCCATTCTGGTCCAAGTATTTTGAAATACTTTGCTTTAAAGAGCGTGACTTTGAAGCAAATTGAATGGTCGCTTCGGAATGAGCCTCTCTTGCGGAAGAACTTACTTTTATCCCCACGAAAAGTAGTGAGATGTATCGAACTCGTAGCTAATCGGTTGATATTCATGAATGCATTCATTGTTAATGTCTGCGTTTGAATCTAAAAAAAGTGGTGGGGAGGCTACAAAGTCGTTGCTGATTACACAATATCCTAGAATGTATCCATCGTTCGTAACTGTATAATAGCTCACAGTAGAGGCGACAAACGGGTATAAAAGAGCTGGAAGCGTGACTGTTGGCATCAGTTTATTCATCATGGAGTACATAGTAGACGTCCAAGGCTTCAAGCGACCTTTCAACGAATTCGTATTCAAAGAGATGCGTGTCATTCCTCTCGAAGATGACGCCTTACCATCAGTCTATCTTTTTGAACCGCCACACAAATGGAGTTTACTGCCGGCCAAATACAAGAGCGAAAATCGGTGGCTGGAAGCAAATTACCATGGCATCCCCTGGGTCAACGGTGGTATACCATATGATGAAATCAGCGAGACTCTTATCAGCCTTCTACGCGATGCGAGCAAGATTTATATCAAGGGCTTAGAGAAGAAACGCTGGCTGGATAGAATTCTTCCAAACGTTTGCAATATCCAAGACCTGGGATGTCCCGCGTTGGCAGCATTACCAACTAATACCGACATCACATGTACGAATCATCCAATCATGAATTGGACTCCTCACTGCGCAGCTCACAACGTATGTATGATGAAAACGTGGCTTCTTGACTTACGCAAACAGATGGCATCGGTTGCGTCATCTAGTGGAATCATCGCAAACCCAACTGTCAACTGCATCATAAATGATACAACTACTCTGAAAGGCTACTACGACGAGTGTGATTTCTCATTGTAAATACTTACTCATGAGCTCTGTACACTCGACAACAAAAAATTCTACGTTATTTTCATAAATTAAGAAATTGTTGTTGAATTACTGCTCCTCCACCACTCTCCTTCTCTTCGGAACTAGAAATCGAGCTGAAATTAAACAACTATGACGAAAAATCATTGTGAATTAACTACAGTCGTTGTTCTCAGCATAACTGCTCTACTCTATAAGTTCGATTATCAGCAGTGGTTTCGATGAAGCTGATATTTAATATCGACTCATGATAAATTCTCTGCAGTTATCGGTTGGATCTCAAAACATCTCTGTCGGTATAGACTCGCTCGCAATAACCGTCTGTGGATTGTCAAGCATCTCTGTTGATGCAGATGTTCTTTCAGTAAAGACGTTTGAAATAATCTCGTGTGGAACGCCACGGACCCAAAACATCAGCACATCCCTTCTCTAGGTAGCAATGGAGAGAGGGCAGTTGATGGTCGACTTAGCTGGGAGGGTTGTAAAGATCTCACGTGTGAAGCACTAGGCTCTCCGGCTCTAGGCTCTCTGGTTCGCAATTAAAAAAAAAAATCTTCAAATTTCGAATGGTCTATATTATTTGTAAATTAATATCTAATAATGCATGCAGAAATGAGAAAAGCTGAGAAATAAAATTAAACTTTTTTTTTATTACGCTGAAATATTAAAAACTCGATTACAAAATATAAATGTTAAATTAACTTTATCAATAACAAATTTGAAACTAATATTATATTTACATAAAAATTAAAATCTTCTTGTACGATTTGTAAACTTTTTTAACATAGTACTAAATCGATCCTTTGGTGCGTAAGTCCTTGACCGAGCACGTTTTCGCGCCAACGGGTCAGGAATGGTTGATTATAATGTAATAAGTGGTGATGTAATCAAACGTGTATAAAACATTTGTACCCAATCAGCATCAACCTCATATATAGATATTTAAGATCTATAGTTAAGGATTTTTTAGGTTGAATGCATCACCTGTAAGATATATATCCATTAATCTACCGTTAAGAGTTTTTATTAGATTAAATAGATTATCTGTAACATTAAAAAATAAAAACAAGTTTTTATATACTGAATGTATTTATCTCGAATTCTTTCAAATCCTCCTGTGGTGCGCTCTATCCGAAAGCGATGACAGCAGAGCGAAAGTCTGTCTTGTCATGATAACGTCTGCCTTATCATGATAAAGTCTCCCTTACCATGGATATCGAGCGTGATCTATAGAATCCGACTGTGGCTCCATCTATAACAGTATCGACGTCAGATAATAACCGACGTAAGATAATTTCTGACTGTCGGTAAAATATCAACAAAGGTATCGAATCTCCCAATATCCCGATATCAAGATATCCTAATCCCAAATACCCCGCGAGGTCTCACTGTGAGTTAGTAGGTCACTTATCTACAGTGATCGGTACAGTGTGCTCGTTGGTGCGGTAGATGCAGGCGCATTTATCGACCATGATCTAGTGAGTTACCGACTGTAGGGGAGGCTGGGTCAGTACACGACTACAGTAAGTCTACATAGAACCTCGCGCCATCTAACTGGATACCATGCAACTATTATGGAAATAACGATCTTGATCTATCCGACTGTAGCACCATCTAGCAGACAACAATTTCGACATACGATAATTATCGACAGGCGGTCATTACCATCTGTGGGTAAAGTGGGTTTCTAGGATAATTACCGAACGAGCACAGGTAAATTTACACCTGCCCAAATGGTGTGCTGGAACCGGCCTAGCTTAACTACTTACTATATATACTAAATAAGTCACTTGAAGAAGGAATCTTCCCCGAGGAGTGGAAACAAGCGATTGTAGTTCCGATACCTAAAGTTCAAGGAACAAATAAAATTGAAGAATTCAGACCGTTAGATAAATGACTAGTATACGAGAAAATATTGGAGAAAATAGTTCAGAAACAATCAGTAGGATACTTAGAAAATAATGAGTTGCTTAGCGAATGTCAATCGGGTTTTAAGTCAAAGCACTCGTGTGAAACTGCTTTACAGTGGGTAGTTTTGGACTGGAAAAGAACAAAAGGTGTCGGAAAAATGATAGGAGTGGTCTTCTTAGATCTAAGGAGAGCGTTTGAAGTAGTGGACAGAGAAATTTTTATTCAAAAATTGCAATGGTACGGAATAAACGGGACAGTACTAAATTGGTTTAAAAGTTACTTGCAAAATAGATCTCAGAGAGTAAAATTTAGTGGGGTGCTGTCAACTCCCGTTAATGTATTTGTTGGATAATCAGCTGGCGCACGGCGATCGATATTCGCCGTGCGTCGACCTGTTGCTGTGCTCGAGCACGCAGCGTTCGGTTGGGTGGAGATAGCCGAGGCAGGGCTTCGCGGAGCCGAGGTTGTGCCTCGTAGGCATGCCGCGTCGAGCGAGAGGATGTCTCTCGCTTGACTTCGGCTTCGCTCACCGGCTATCTCTCTCAATTGACTTCAGCGCCCAACGACGCTTTCAGATTCCGCAGCCATGTTGGATATTTTGACACTTACGTGAAAACCCATACGGAACAGCGCACGCATTTGGAAGGCTCGGACAATTTTCACATCTCTCAACCAGATTATCTCAACCTTCGTTTGCTCACCAGGACTCAAAATCAGGTACGAGTGCATTGTTATAATTTACCATAAGTTCAATGGCAATGAGGAGTTGGATTCTCATCGGTATATCAACATTTTTTGGTCTCACTTTATGGCGGGCATCGCAGCACATGTCGCGCCACGTTTCCTCTCAGCTTAATTTGCCGGTATAATTAATATAATTATGCAGGTGTTCCATATTCGCTGTACTTTCCCCCAGGACATCTGCTGGGAGAGTACAGCGACTATACACTGCTCATTTTGTGCATCCTCATTATATGTTGTATTGTGCTATGCAGTGCTGCCTGCATAGCTTGTCTCATGCATGTAGAGCACTCAAGCAATTTCAATTGCAAGTGCTCTCATTTGTTCACTGCAACCTCTCTTCATTAAGCTGCTGAGAGCTTGCTGTGAATTGTTATAACGCCTTACGCACTCATTATCTCTAGCGTGGCGTGCTACGCAGCACTGACTGCTGCACGCACACCGCTCTCAGTACATACTGCACACCATTAATAGAATTGTGTGCTGCTCAAGTCAAACAGACAAAAATCTGACTTCATTTTATTTATTTATACACAGTTTTTAATTGTCTCATTTTGGTGCATTTATTTTTATATCAACTTTGTTTTTTTCTAAATTTAACCTAATTTTGTATTTAATTCCAAAGTCTGACATTTTTCCAAATTACATTTAAATTATGATTTGTATGTGACTTGCGGATGGTTAAATAAACCACTTTCTCTGAATACCATCTATGCGTCTGGTTTATTTTCACCCTGTCTTGAGTGAAGCTTCATTAGTTTCAATATATTCACAGGTCTGTCAAACAACATCCTCTGGACTTCTCAAACAGTATTATAGATTTAGGTGTTCCTCAGGGGTTAGTTTTTGAACCTTTGTTATTTCTATTATATATAAATGACATTATAGAGGCTATTTATTATAGATGTGTAATAAGATTGTTCGCGGATGATGCGTTGCTTTACACAACAGAGTATTCAAGTATAGAAATTAATAATAATCTCAATGAGCAAATGGTTAAAGTGGATGAATAGTTAAAGATAAATAAGTTGTACGTTAATGTTGATAAGATTAAGGTTATGTTAATAAGACGAATTAGAAAGAAAGCAACAGAGGACAATTTAAAAATTAAACTGCAGAATGAGGTACTAGAGATTGTAAGTGAAATGAAATGTCTAGGAGTAATAATTCATAAAAATTGAAATTTTTCTAAACATGTAGAATATATTAGTAAACAGGTAGGAGCAAAATTAGGTGTTATGCAGAGAATTGGGATGGACCTATCAGCAAACATGAGGTGCATTGTATATTGTAACGTGGTAGAATATCCAAGCGCTGCGTCCTCCTCGCTCGACTGCTGCCATCGATCTCACAGGGCTGTAGGGAGTAATCGCCGCACTTTATTTAATTATTTTTATTTTATTACGTGCGCTACTAAGTTCCCGCTGTTTTTTTTTTATGAAAATGCAACTTTATTGTGAAAAAATGTTTACAAATGAATCATTCAAAATATTGCCCATCGCTAGCGATAACTTTTTTCCATCTTTCTGGCAGAGCTCGAATACCGTCACGGTAGAAGTGTTCGTCTTTTGGGGATATCCACGAATCAAGCCATTTTGAGATGTCTTCACATGAGCTGAACTGCTGATTAGCCAGACCATGTGCCATCGAACGGAACAAATAATAATCGGACGGCGCAATATCTGGGGAATATGGCGGCCGGGGTAGGACTTCCCATTTGAGCGTTTCTAAGTAGGTTTTAACGGGTTTGGCAACGATACCGTTCCCCAGTGATGGTTTCGTTTGGTTTCAACAGCTCCTAATAAATAACACCGCCTTGGTTCCACCAAATACACAGCAAAATCTTCGCAGCGTGAATATTCAGCCGAGCCGATGACGTAGAAGCATGACTTTGTCCTCTTTGGGTTGCTATAATGAATCCATTTTTCATCACCCGTAACGATGCGATGAAAAAACCTTTCTTTTTTTGCCGCTGGAGCAGTTATTCACCGGCGAAAAAACGACGCTCAACGTCTCTTGGCTTCAATTCATAAGGAACCCAAGTTCCTTGTTTTTGAATCATTCCCAACGCATGCAATCGGCTGGAAATGGCTTGGCGGGTAACTCCTAATGCGGAAGCAAGCTCTTTTTGCGTTTGGCACGGATCCTCATCGAGCAATGCCTCCAATTCAGCGTCTTCGAAGGTTTTTGGCCTTCCTTCACGCGAACGGTCGTCAACATCAAAATCACCGTGTTTGAAGTGACGGAATCAATCACGGCATGTTGTTTCACTTAGAGCAGCATCTCCGTAAACTTTTTGGAGTTCTTGATGCGCTTCAGCCGCCGTTTTCTTCGAATGAAAGAAGAAAAGCAACACTTCCCGCAAATGACGATTATTTGCCACAAAATCAGACATTTTCACACAACCAAAAATATATGACGCAAAAACAAAATCACTAATGTGTCAAAGCGGTTTGTTTACCATATGTCTAAGCTTGGTTCATGACGTTTTGGTTATGTCCCAATCGACCAGCACTTACTACTGGAGCCATCTCTTGAAAAACAGCGGGAACTTAGTTGCGCACCTAATATTTTTTTTATATTGCGATTTTTACGACCGGGTGGACCGAGAGACGGAGCGCATCACATCTACCGATGGCTGACTTCTGGATTCGACATTTTGCACAGACATGCACTTTACATCTTTCTCTATTGGGAAATATCATTGTCCCGCTCGATGTTTATCTACCAGCGATACGCCGCTATCTGTCGTCGGCTAGAATCTACTTCTAGGGGTCCATCTATTTGCAGGGGTCCATCTACTTGCAGGGGTCCATCTATCTTATGGAGTTTACCTGCCGAACTGAGCTACACATCTCTACAATCGGTTGTTAATTTATGCGTCGCCCAGCTGAGGCACTAGTCGCGGTCATCGAGCGACACCGATTTCCCCAATTAACCGAGTTCGGCTCGTTAGGAGGGCATCATAGTTCACGGGCACGCGTGCCGACAGGACCTCGGGGCTTTTTTCCCAGTGACCGTCAAGTAAGCAGGACGTAGCGTCGAGCGTTGTATTGTCCCGCTGTACTGTAAGCCTGATTTACATGTATCGTCGCAAGTCATCGATACCGGAGCATTTCTTTTGGGATAAGAAGGATTAAATCGGGAGGAGAGAATTTCGAGACGATTTTGTGTTTAGAAGGATTGGCAAGGAACATCGCAGCTGCATCGTCCCGTTATTATTGACTAAATAATTATTGACTAAAATCGATTAGAGCTTGGGCACACCTGTGGCGTATACCGCGCACAGAGTATCAATTTGCATCGGAACCGACTGCGTCTGTTAGAGTGTAATATTGAGATCGTTCTGCGGCTAAAGCCGGAAAAAAGTCATTGCGTTCCTTAGTTGTTTTTTTACTTGCTAATGGTTAAACCATGCGCGCGTCAGTCCGTTATCCCGTTGTGTGCTTGTTTGGGTGGGATTTGAACGGGATAGACCGTGTCAGGGATTTTAACGAACTATCGACTACCTATCGTCTTATATTACTACATTTATTTTTCTTTTATTTACTTTATCATCCTGGACTATACGCCATTAGTGTCACCTGTTCAATTATAGTGACGTTCGTTGATTTACCTTATTTTATTTATTTCGTTTATTTATTTTTGTCCTATTACATTAAACAGTATTGTATTTTTTTTGGAAGCTTATGCAGTGCGTAGTCGGCCGTCGTCCCGTATTTTGTACTTGATTGCGAGGGATTAGTACGGTCCGAAGCGTATCTCGCTTGTCAAATTGTTCGTGACTTTTATTATCTTTCTTTATTATTATTATTATTTTTTTAAATTATCATTTCGGATATCAGCTGCTTAATTAGGATTTTCTTATTGTATTGGATATAACCGAGGTTCGTTTACCATCATTTTGTTCACGATTATTTCCCGGTTTTGCTTGCCTACGATTTTCGAGCTGAGAAATTCGAAGGAGTAGATGCCTCGCATACGTGACCTTCCGGCGTCCCGTAGTTGTCGAGTTATTTTATATATGTCGGATTAGTCCAGAATAGGCCGTATCGTGAGCGGTATTTTGAGACGACTCGGTATCCGACTTTGTCCTCGGTTATTATTTGAATTTTGAAGCGAGCGTGGTAGGCTATAGAGCGTCTGGAATGTATGAGTGAGAGAGAGAGAGAGGACGGGATAACTCGTACTGCCGAATTAAAGATTAAGATTCAGATACCTGATTAAGTTTAGAAAATGTTGAAAACCGATTTTACGGGATACTTTATTTATATTTTTCTTTGTTATTCTTTCGGCTGGAAGACCAGTAGCTATTTTAATTAAATAAACGATCTGCCCCAGTGGTTTTTGTAAATCCCGTATATGAAGTGTTGTCGGTTTTATTTATTGGTTTTATTTATCATTATTCATCTGTTTTATTTATTTGGGATTGATTTTATTTACTGACTTTATCTTGTTGTTTTGTTCTGTTTTATTTATCGCTTCTAGCTTATTATTTTTTTTGTTATTGACACACTTTAGTGAATGATTAACTAATTAATTGGATGTTTGAATTTTATGGACTTATGACCACCTTGACATTCCGAACCACCCACTCTGCCTTGAACAGCTGTAACTAGCCTGGGCTGAGTCTGGCTAAACACCTCGGCATTTTTCCTTCTGGCGCGTAAGCGCCTGGCGCCCAGCTCGAAAGAGTAAAATAAAAGGAAGGAAAAATAGCTTGGACTAGATATAAGTAACGTGGTGCGTTGCGGAGCAAATTTGCGTTACAAATTTGGCGCCTAACGTGGGACTCGACTGTCAAGGAATTTATTAAATTAAGTTTTTTTTTCTTTTAATAATTAATTTTTTTATAATTCAAGTTTATTTTATTTTATTTTATTCTTTAACAATTTTAATTCTTTTTAATTATTCTAGTTTCCTTTGTCTTGAATTTAATTATTTAACAATAGTAGTTTTTTTATATCTGGATATTTTAACAATTTTTAAAACTGTTTTTATTTCATATGTATTTTCCTTTAAAATTTTCATTAGCCGTAAATCAAACACTTGAGAAATTATTGGTATTGGAATATTCGGCAGTATAGGTATCCCGCTACGCACGGTATACCAGGCTCGCTCTCGTTGTATAGGGCCGAGCTCAAGGCCGGCCGTGTTTACGTTTTGTTGTGTGTCGTCGAGAGAGTAACAGTCTTCTGCATTAAAAACTGGTACTCCCGGCTAATGTAATATTATTTCTCGTTTATCATAGGACTCTTAAGGGAATATTATTTGAAATTATACCGAGTCGAGCGAATTTGCGGGTCCCGGGCCTATATCGGTATTTGTTACAAATGAGGAGGAATTCGGAAATGGACTAGATATTTGTTTGATTAATTCATTCATTAAATGATATATTATCATTATTATTATCATCAATTAATCATTTAAATTTTATTATTATTGTTGATTAGTTTTTTTTTCCTTCTTTTTTTTTGTTTGTTCATCTTTTTTTTTATATATTCAATTTATTAGTTTACTTTTTCTGTTGACGAGGTGCAAGTTCGCCTTATTATTATTGATTTATTATTCTTTTTGTAGTAATCGATTTTAGTTATTTTTTTTTAAGATAAACTTCTTTAGGCGCGTTAGGGCAGTAAATTCGTTCCAACCGGACGACGAAAATGAGTGACCCCGTGAGGGGAAGCCCTTCCCCTCTAACAGGCAGCTGAGAGGGAAGAGTGGGAGCGTCGCTTCTACCCTCTCTCGACACAGATAGTAGAAGCTTCTCTCCCACTTCATCATACATACTCTACGCACATGCGCAGTGTGTAGTGTGTGTATACGTGCCATGAGTCCCCTTTCTCCGACCCAACTATCAGTTGCGTAGAAAGAGAGAGAGAATCATTTCTACTCTCTTCTTTGCATACGGCAGACACACTCTATGCGCATGCGCCTGGCGTACTGTGTTAGTACGTAGTGTAAGAAACTAGTAGACGCTTGCGTATTATACCAAATACGCGTGAATTTTCGTCAGTTAATAAATTCTGTTTTAGGACAAGTGAAATAACGAATAAGTGAAATGAAGGAAAAGACAAGTGCGGAAAAAATGCGAGCCTTAGGCAACGACAAAAATTAAATAAACCACTCAAAAAAGCGGCAAAAACTCATGCAGAAAGAGACATAGAGTATCGAGCCAGGCGAAAGACGTTAAAAGAAAACGGTGGACAACATAACGTCCCATCGACTTTAAATATACAACCTACATTTTATCATGGACGCAGATCAGCTTCAGCGAGTGATTTACAAAATGAGTTTCGTAGATTGAATCTCAATCAATTACAGACACTGGACAACGTTGTAATTGATTTTATGATGAGCAAAACAGGTCCATCATTTTCTTCTTTTAATTGTCAAAGTCTGCGAGCTTATTTTATGGACATGGCTGATGCAGTCATACAGCGTTCCAACTTCTTACTGCTATCAGAAACCTGGTTACAGAATGAGGAGAGAGTGGACATCCCCAACTTCAATTTTGTTGTGCAATATAAACGTCCAAATGTCAGAGCTGCAGGAGTAGCTATCTACAGAAATACCCTCGATAGAATGACTGTTGTGACTCCTAACATGGACATAAATCTACTACAAGCCAATGAAGTAGGTGTACCGAGTGCGAAAGTTGGTGACATTTGTGCAGCGGAATGTCGATTGGAAAATGGGAAGGTGATTATGATGATGACCGTCTACATATCACCTAAATCATGTGTTTATAACACTATAAAACTCATTCATAAAGTTTTATTGACCTACACTATTGAAGGTGCAGCGCTGTTGAAAGAAGATTACGACAAAATCCCAATGATTATGGGTGGTGATTTCAACATCAACTTCAACTCAGACGAAGCTGAACCTTTGATAAAATTTTTGGATGACAAATTCAACTTTCAATTGAACACTGACAGAACTCAGTCTACAACCAGATCAGATACTACTGTCGACGCAGTATTCTCTCGTTATTTAGAAAATTTACAGTCAAAATTATTTGTATGTTACTTCAGCTATCTTAAACCCATTATTTCTGTATTAGATTCTGATTTAATGGAAATTGAGTAATACAATTTTAAAAAATTGAATATAATCAAGAGCGATCTTCATTAATTGAATCCCACATAACCATATCTTAATCCTAAAAATAAACAATAATCGAAAACAAATACAACAAGCAATGCATAAAATGAACTTCATCTCTAACCTAAGAAGTTTCACTTCTAACACGTGGCGTTCCACGCACCCTTTTTTGTTAATGGAACAAGTATTAGATCGGGACAAGTCCCGTTAATTGGAAAAAAAAAATTTCCTTTTCTTTTTTTTTCCTCTCCTCTTCTGTTGGTTAGCTTACGATAGAATCTTGAAGGGGTTCGCCGCTCCTCGGTGACGGACCGTATTGTTTTTTTTTGGTATTTTGTTTCTTTGATTAATATTGTTGGATAGTAGTGATTTGTTTATTTATTTATTCATTCATTTAGTTGTTTGTTTTATTAATTTGTTTAATTGTTTTTATTATTTGTTGCTACTTTTGTTTTTTGTTTATTTTTTTTTGTTTCTTCTTTGTTATCTCCGTATCGGACCTGTTTATTCGATTGTTCATTTTTTTTGTTTGTATTATAATTTTGTGTTCTTTTTTGTTTATTATTATTATTTTTATTTCTTGAATCTCGTCTTTTCGCTTGTGTAGGGGTTACCACTTGTAGGTTGGCAACGATATTTCAGCTTGTACCCCGGGGAGAGAGAGATTTAATTTTTTTTACTCCTTTAGCGGCCTTCCGGATTTATTTAAATATATATTTTTCGTCGTTATCATTATTGTTTTATTTTATTTTATTATATTTTAAAAAATTACATTTTTGTTTTTACCCGCGAACTACAATGGTTTTATCGAAGACTCCCGGGGAAATAGCCTCGCCTACTGACGATGAGGTAAAGGCAGAATTGGCCTCACGAGGGTTGCCTATTGGGGGTACCTCTGCTGTTATCCGGGAAAGATTATATTTTTAGGGAATGTTGGCGAGCCCCAATGAATCGACTACCGGTCTAGTCACGGTACAGGAAGATGTCAGCCCTCCTGCACCGAATGATGCCAACCCGTTGGCACTGGGGGAGAATCATCACGCAATGATTACAAATCCGTTCCACCACTCGTCCCCAGTCAGAAGAGATCATCGACCTTCCCGTTACTCGACGCCGGCGATAACCGCGTGCGAGATTTTAAGAAAATGGAGTGTTTCATTCTCCGGCAGACACGGGGAAGAGGTGGATGAATTTTTTGCACGAGTTGAGGATAGACGGGGCCTCGTAACAATTTCAGATGAAGACTTTATGAGTTGTATACCCCTGTTTGTAAAAGGGATAGCGTATCATTGGTTTAAATTAGAACGGTCCCGGTGGACCTCCTGGAAGAAATGCAAAGAGGCCTTCCGAGAACAGATCCGAACACGAACCCAGGGAGCTGAGGAACGGGTAGCGGATTATTTCACATGTATGTGGAATTTATTTGTTAGAGCTGTACCGCCATTCCTGGTTGAAGAGCAGGTGAAGACTACATTCTGGAATCTGCTGCCTAGACTCCAGGTAGCCATCCCCCTTACTGATACCTTGGACCTGGGAGGCTTGGAGAAGATAGCGATTCAAGTGGAGCGTAGCTACTTTGCTGCCAGGTCGTATCATGCACCTCCGGCTCCGGAGAGATCAATGCTCCCGGAGTTAGCTTACCATCCACCGGAGAGGCCAAGGAATCGGGTCATCTTTGGGATGTTGGATCAAAATCCAGTATCGACATGCGAGAACCAAGGCTCGTCACACGGATTTACTAATCCTTTCGTAGGTGAGAATTCAAGAAATTTTATTTCCATCTCGCCTCACTTACAAATTTGTGGGTCGGCCGAGTGGAGGCACCGCAGCAGCTTTCCGCGGCGGGTATCCGCCGGTGCCGGCTCGACCAGCTATCCGACCGGAAACTGCTCGGCAGCCAAGGTTCACGGCAACCAGCATGATCCCGTTCCTGCAGGAACCCGCAGCGCCTAGGAAACATACGGGGACAACGTCAGGCTTTCCACATCCCGATAGGCACGTTATCTGCCATAACTGCGGAATTACAGGCCTTTTTTCGAGGGGTGCGGAAAACGGATCGATGTTACCGATGCCGTAAGGAGGATGAGACGACCCGAACTGTCCACAACTGCACGGGAGACTGGATGGGAGTCGCCGCTGAGGGGAGTGGCGACTTCCTCGATTCAGGAAAATTCCCTGCTAACAATCCCGGATTATTTGTGTAGTCCGGTAGGGGTCGACAGCGGAGTTCGACATGTCCTCGTTATCTGCCTCGATATTTTTGGTCGACCACTGCCCGCGTTGGTGGACTGCGGGGAAACTAGCTCCTTCATGAGCACCAAGGGACTGTTGAAGATGACCAGGCTGGGATATTCCCGACGGCCAACACCGGAACATCATAGCACCATCGCAAATAGATATCAGATCACCTGCACGGAGGAAGTTCAATTCAGTGCAACGTTGAGAGGTCGTTGGAGTAGGCTCACGGCAAGATTCTATCCTGACCTTCCTGTCCCGTTGCTATTGGGCCTCGATTCTTTTTTCCTATTAGAGATTGATGAGGAATAAGTACCGTCATGAGGAATAAGTACCATCTTTCTGGCATATTCCATGGGTCATGTAGACCAAGACAGGTACAAGAAGCAACTTGAGAAATTCGACACAGTGCTCGACGATGATCTTCCTCTTACCGAATTGTCGCGTGCCTCCAAAGATGATTCTTTTGCACGTTGTTCAGACTGACGTTTCCCTGTAAAACGTTTAGAGCACACTCGCATATACCAGGTCTATAAATATGAAACCGGAATTTGCCCATGGATGGCTCTAGCTGTCAATGTAGTTACCGTCAAACCGCGTCATTGGCGCCATTTCCTAGTTTCATACAACAGCATAGTTTGTAATAGCGTTGAACATGGCGAATTTTGTGCCTGGAAACTACGATTTGTGGACAGCATTGATTTTCTGTTACCAATTGAAGAAAACTGCTGCAGAATCGCATCGAATGTTTGCTGAAGCTTACGGTGAGCATGTTCTTGGTAAATTACAGTGATTTGAGTGGTTTAAAAAATTCAAAAGTGGCGATTTTGACGTGAGAAACGAAGAACGTGGAAGACCACCGAAAAAGTTTGAAGACAGCGAATTGCAAGCATTGTTGGATGAGGATGACGCTCAAACGCAACAACAACTCGCGGATCAATTAAATGTGACACAAGAAGCCGGCCCCATACGTTTGAAAGCCATGGGAAAGATCCAGAAGATGGGAAAATGGGTTCCACATGAACTGAATGAAAGACAGCAGGAAACCGAAAAACCACTTGCGAAATGCTGCTCGCCAGGTAGAAAAGAAAGTCATTTCTCCATCGAAATGTGACTGGCGATGAAAAGTGGATATATTTCGAGAATCCTAAGCGTAAAAGATCATGGGTAACTCCAGGCGAACCATCGACATCGACTGCGAGGCCAAATCGCTATGGACGGAAGACAATGCTCTGTGTTTGGTGGGATCAGAAGGGTGTGATCTATTATGAGCTGCCAAAACCTGGCGAAACCGTTAATACTGAACGCTACCGACAACAAATAATCGATTTGAATCAAGCTTTGCGTAAAAAACGACCAGAATTCCAAAAAAGGCAACAGAAAGTGATTTTGCTTCATGATAATGCACCATCACACACAGAAAAACTGGTCAAGGAAACGATTGAGGCGTTTAGTTGGGAAATACTTTCGCATGCGACTTACTCACCAGACTTGGCTCCGTCCGATTACTACTTATTTGCATCGATGGGACACGCACTTACTGAGCAGCGCTTTACTTCTTACGAAAATGTACAAAAATGGCTCGATGACTGGCTTGCCTCAAAAGAGCAACAGTTTTTTTGGCGTGGCATCCACAAATTATCAGACAGGTGGGAAAAATGTAAAGCTAGCGATGGTACAATACTTCGAATAAAATATTTTTTATCATTTTCATATCAGGAGTACAAATTGAAAATGCGGGATTTTTTTCTATTTTTGAACGTTTATTCTGAAAAAATGGTAACAAATGAATTATTCAAAGTATTGTCCATCGCTAGCCACAACTTTTTCCCATCTTTCTGGCAATTTACGGATACCGTCGCGAAAAAATTCGGCCGGCTTGGCTGCTATCCAGTCATCGACCCATTTTTGGGCTTCTTCGTAAGAATGGAAGCGCTGGTCAGCTAGGCCATGTGTCATCGATCGGAAAAGGTGGTAATCGGAAGGAGCAATATCTGGGCTATACGGCGGGTGGGGTAAGACTTCCCATTTCAGCGTTTGTAGGTATGTTTTGACCGGCGCTGCAACATGTGGCCGAGCGTTGTCATGTTGCAAAATTACTTTGTCGTGTCTTTGCTCGTATTGTGGCCGTTTTTCTTTGAGTGCGCGGCTCAAACGCATCAATTGAGTTCGGTATAGTGCTCCTGTGATGGTTTCGTTCGATTTCAATAGCTCATAATACACCACACCCAGCTGGTCCCACCAAATACAGAGCATGAGCTTGGCGCCGTGAATATTTGGTTTGGCCGTCGATGATGATGCATGGCCGGGGTAACCATATGATTTTTCGCGCTTCGGGTTATCGTAATGGATCCACTTTTCATCACCAGTGACAATGCGATGCAAAAAACCCTTCCGTTTTTGCCGTTCGAGCAGCAGTTCGCATGCAAAAAAACGGCGCTCGACGTCTCTCGGCTTCAGCTCATACGGCACCCAATGTCCTTGCTTTTGGATCATTCCGAGGGCTTTTATACGATGGGAAATGGCTTGTTGTGTCACTCCCAATGAATTTGCGAGCTCTTGTTGAGTTTGACACGAGTCTTCATTGAGTATTGCCTCCAATTCAGCATTCTCAAACTTTTTCACTTGGCCCGGCCGCTCTTTGTCCTCAACGTCAAAATCACCACTTCTAAACCGCACAAACCATCTCTCGCACGTTGAAACCGATGGAACATGACTCGGATAAGCCTCGGAGACCAATCGATGTGCTTCAGCAGCACTTTTCTTCAAATTAAAGAAGTAAATTAAAACTTCCCGCAAATGCTGTTTTGTTGGCACGAAACTCGACATATTGAGAGCTCAAAAAAACTATGAATTTGACACTGCGACAAATTGACACATACTGAAAATTAAAGCTATAAGACGTAGCTTTGACATGAACATAGTCACAGTACTGCCTGATGCGTATAGCGTTAGTAACGCCATCTGTTATCAAACCCGCATTTTCAATTTGTACCCCTGATACAATAAACGTGTATTTTCTATACAAAAATTCCGGTTTCATATTTATAGACCTGGTACACCGTATGAGAGCTACATCTGCTTTGCGCAAAATTGCACGTCATTGCGCTTGCTTCAGATAACACAGCATTTGCAATATAATTATTTGCTTTTTCTCGAGAGGTCCGTGCAACGCCATTACAAGCACATTACTGATACATCGGGCGTGGCATCGCGAACCTTTATTGCTTTTTGAGGCACGTAAACGTAATGGTATTGGTCATCGGGAAATATACAGGCGCGAAATCGACAATTATCAGGCGTCGATTGTTTCAAGTCGAATAATAGATAGCCGTGCGGTGCAGCTGTTGCATCGAAATATACCTCTTGCAAAAATCGCAGATTCTCGGGACATACCTGACGGGCTAGATGCTGAATTTGCGCGCTATCTCGCGAATTTTTGAAGACAACGATATAATTAGCGTTTAAAGAGATATCGCGCTGCCCGTGACCCTGATGGAAGAGATTTTGCGTGATGAAAATGACACTAAGATTTTTATGATGGCTACCCTTAGTGAAAAGATCGACCACAGTATTGTTGGATGCCTTGCGCGATGGATCATCAATGGCCACAAGTTTAGGTCTTGTATCATTCGAGTAATCTGCTGCTTGCGGTGAACCCTTACGAAATTCGATTTTATCACCGTACTATGAATACCCGGACTGCCACTCTGAGTAAAAAAAAGTATACGATACCCTTTACTTTACATTTTTCAATAATCGTACCGTCGGATTAACGAACAAGGTATGCGTAAAATTTTGGTCCTCCCGAAACGAACGAAGTTATATAACTACCAGGTCCATATTCACTTAATTCATCCGTGAGATCTCCTAATAATTGACCGATTGGCGGCTCATACTCGGTACCACCGAGGCGACTCACGTAAATACAGGAGTCCGTATCGCAGTACAATATTCTTCGCCCGAGCCCCTTAAGATAACTGTATAGTTTTAGGCGTGCCTGTGCCGTCGTATATATATGCTGTAATCACGGTATTTGATGTCGGGGATGGTTGAATAGCATCGCGGTTGCTTACGTAGTTTACATACATAATCTGGTGATTAACCGGTAGCATTCCCGTCACCTTAATCTCCGGACCCGTTAGTAAATTCATTAGCTCCGCGCGTGTGAAAACGATAACGGTTTTCGTGAGATTCTTACGTTGACCAAATTTTCCCCACAATGAATTAAGAGCCAATTTTGCGAGCGGACTCAAACTCGGATTTGACTGCAAAGCACTTCGCTCGAGATATACACCCTCAGACTCCTTGTACAACTCTATAAAACGCGCTATTGCTTCCTCGTTATCGTTACACTCTGTTAGCGGTCCACTCGCCTCCTGTTTTTTTTTTAAGAATATATCGATGTACTCGGCAAAATGACCGCCTCGTCGCGTTGTCGAGTCATACTGCGTAACAACGTATTGCCAAATTTCATAGATACGCGTCATCTTATACCCGAGCGACACAGCTTTTATCACTTCGTCCACGACCCATGTGCCGTCAAACGCTCGCTCAGTCGTGTCATCGTGTGTAAAGCCCTCGGCTGTGTCCATATCTGTACAGCACGTTATACACAGGGGGAATAGTAGTTTCCCATGCATGCGAACAGGCAGTAGGAGGACATACAAATCGCGCGGTGCTACCACGGTACACTTCACGAGACCATCGACGACGCTTAGATCGTTTTCAAGTCCTACGAGTTCTCGACACTCGTCACCAACGTACAATTTCGGATGTCCAACGGGATATTTACCATTCTTACACACTCATGGATACAGCAAGCACACATCCACATAGCGTATCTGCTCCCCATTCGCGAAGTCGTACAAGCTTACAAAATTTTCCGTTCGACCGCCAAAAAAGGCATCGCGTGGTTCGAGAGGCGCCTGCTTGACCATTGCGTGATTTTTCACGTATAGACGACATTTCCTCGTTATTATCGAGTAATCTTTCAAAATCGTGTAGGTTTCCCTGCAGCCACCGGTACGTAAGCCCGGTCGGTACCTTCACGAGTACGAGATCGGCTGGAGGCGGTCGACCGGAGCCACAGAGAATTGGAAAGAGCTCGACGGCAGTGCGAAAGGCTACAGCGCGAGCACGATCAAGGTCAACGCGAACTCGATCGCGAACTCAGGGAGGCTAAAACACCGTTGGCAAGACGGAACTTGGCGGAGACGCTAAACGAGGTTGGCGCGGACGAGTACGAGCTCATCCACTCCTTAAGAGAGCAAATTGCCGAGCTCCAGCGACGGTTAGGAGGAACAAGGATGGAGGACTATCTGCCCTCCGCACAGCCCCCGAGACGCACGCGGTTCGAGGAGACGCGGACGCCTTCAAATATGCACAGCCTCAGCCTAGGAATCAAGATGGTGAAAACACTCGACGGCAAGGATTCAAAGGCCTTGCCGCTCTTCTTAAAGTCCTGCGAGACAGTCTTCCGCAGGGTAGCAGAGTAGGAGCATGACACCCTCCTGGAGTTGATAGTCATGAGTAAGTTAGAGGGTGCAGCAGTAAGACAACTGCAGCACAAGACCATCAGTACCATGGCGCAACTCAGGAGTGAGTTGGAGGCGTTGTACGGACAACAGAAGATTGAGTTCAGTTCCCTCCGGCAGGGACAGAATGAGGACATCGCCGCCTATGTGGCAAGAACGACGAGGATTACGGTAGACATAACCGAAATACTCTGTAAACCGTTAAGAACGGAGGATCAGAAGATCACCGTGGAGAGCGTCACCCGACAAAATGCCAAAGCTAACTTCGAAAACGGTCTGCACTGCAAGTGCTGGTGCGTGCGAGAAATTACCAAACGCTGCTTGACTCTGTTGCAGAGGCCATAGAGATAACCATGTTGGTGATAACCATGGTGCAGCCGAAGGGAGGGGTCGGTAGAGCATTAAGCCACCCCAGACGGTCCCAAGGCGCGCCATCGCGGCAGGGAGAAAATTGTTGCACCTGCGGAGGACCAGGGCACGTGGCTCGAGACTGCACCCGCAGATCGGGAAGAGTGGACCTACTGATGCCCAGTGAGATCAAATCCATACACCACGTTGACCTTGTGTGCGACTATTGCCAAAAAAGGGGCCACTTGTGTAAAGGCTGCAGGAAAAGGTTATCGCAAAACAAGAGCGAGCCTGCTCAGTCTTCACAGCATCGCCGACGTCCTACGGACTCAGAGGGCTCGAGTGAAAGGTCCACGGTGAATGCAGGTGCAAGTCCATCGGATACCGGTACCAGCCCGCTGGGAACGATGAGAATAAATACACTTACGGCCCAGCAGAGACCCGCGCCCAGAAGGAGGAAAACGACGCAGCAGATATTGCAGGTAACGCTGCTGGCGTCCAGCGCTACGGCCAGCGACTTTGACATCGTCGCATCATTGGCCGTGACCAGGATACTTACCCTTAAAGCGGACGCAGGGACCCAGTGCAGTATGCTGAAGGAGGGATGCCTCAAGCCCGAGACCATGGTGAGCAGGTCCTCCGTGGAGTTGCAGGGTGTGGCAGGTGAAAAATTCACCTCTCTCGGTATGGCAAAAATTGTGCTGGAGACACCGGCTCTAAATGTGGAACATTGGTTCTACATAGTCCCGAAGAATGCGCCGCTAGGGGTCAATGGGCTGCTAGGAATAGATTTTATCAAGTATCACAAGGCAGAAATCGTGCACGGAGAGATGCTGAAGCTGTACGGGCACTGCATGCCGCTACTGGACGGCACGACGAGGGTATCTTTGCCGCCATGCAGCGAGATAGTCACCTACGCCGCAACAACGAGCAAATTCGTAGGATTGCTATCAAGAGTAGAGCTCGAGGACGGGGTCATCATACTAGGTGCCTGCGTTACGCCGCCGCGTAGCAGTAGCTGTGCAATCAGCTTAATAAATACTACTGAGCAGGTCGTAGAGGTACAACGCCCCGTAGTGCAACTCGAGCCGCTCGAGGAAGCGGCAGTAGGTCAAGCGGTCGAGACAGCCGCTATGAAGGTATGCGCCGTCAGCACAGAGCGAGGGGCCGACCGCCCCGCGCGACTGGCCAAAGAGCTTGACACGGCGAACCTCAACGTGGAAGAACGCAAAGCGCTTAACGAATTCACAAGCGAATATGAGGACGTGTTCCACCTACCAGGGGATAGGCTGCCTTATACGCCAATGGTAGAGCATGTAATACCCCTTAAGGAAGGGGTGCAGCCCATTAAGGTTGTAACGTGGCAAAATCTTCAAGCGCTACGTCCTCCTCGCACGACGGCTGCCAACACGATCTCGCAGGGCTGTAAGGAATAATCGCCGTACTCTATTTAATTATTTCCGTTTTTTTTTGTATTTCTTTTATTAATTTGTACGACCGGACGGAGGGGAGCACCGCGTCTGCTGATGGCTGGCTTCTGGATGCGACTTGTTACGCCGACCGGCTCTTTCCATCTTTATCCATTGGGGAATATCATTGTCCCGCTGGATGTTTATCGATTAACGATACGACGCTATCTGTGGCCGATCAGCACCTACTAGCAACGATCCATCAGTCGTTTGGGGTTCACCGGCCGGGCAGAGTTATACATCTCAAGGATCGGTTGTTAATTTTATGCGTTGTCCAGTTGAGGCGCTCCGGTGACACCGATTCCCCCAATTGACCGAGTTCAGACCGATAGGTAGGGATCATAGTTCACGGGCACGCGTGCCGGGAGGACCTCAGGGCTTTATCCCGGTTACCGTCGAGCGAACAGGACGTAGCAGCAAGTATTATATCGTCCCGCTCTACCGTTGATTTCGTCAAAATCTATCACCACCTATCGTGGGTATCAGGGCATATCTTCCGAAACGACGAGGAATAAATCGAGGAGAAAATCTTGCGGCCCTATTTTGAGTTTTCCCGGATTTACGAGGAGCATCACTGCAGGTCTACATGAATGATAATTAGAGCCTGGTCGTAACTGCGATTCTGATGTATCATGCACAGAGTACTATTCGTATCGGGACAGGATGCGTCGAGTAGAGTGTAATATCGAGATCGTTTGACGGTTAGAGCCGGAAAGAAGTCACTTCGTTCCATATTCTATTTTTTTGGTTACTGTTCTGTAGTCATTTTGCTGTAAGGCCGCGCGCGTGTTGGTACATCATCCCGTGGTCGGATTGTATGTGAGGGATTTGAATGTCATAGGCCGTGTTGCGGACTTTCAGGAATAATTGACACTTATAGATTTATAATATTGTATTCGTCTTATTTTATTTTATTTATCTCTCTTATTTTATTGGACATTATTTTATTTCTGCGAATGCATGCAGTGCGTGCTCGGCCGTCGTCCCGTGTTTGTACTTGATCGAGGGATTAGTACGGTTCGAAGCGTATCTTGCTATGATAAATAGTTCGTTCGTTGTTTTCGTTGTTACTGTTCTGTAGTCGTGTGCTGTAAAGCCGTGCGTGCGTTAGGCCGTTATCCCGTGTTTGCTTGAATGTGTGAGGGATTTGAACGTTGATAGACCGCGTCGCGGATTTTACTAGACAATTGATTTTATATTGACTTGGATAACTTTATTTATTTTTCTTATGTCGGACATTAATTTATTTTATTTTGTGAGCTTATGCAGTGCATGCTCGGCCGTCGTCCCGTATTTGGAACTTGATCGCGAGGAATTAGTACGGCTCGAGACATATCTAGCTTTAACTTGTGTGATCCTTTATTTGGAATAATTTAGGGATTGATATCACGGCTAGCTTTAAGTAGGTTTATTTAATGAAGGTCTGCCTATTTTATTGGATATAACCGCGGTTCATTTATCGTGATTTTGGTTCACGTAACTTTCTCGATTTTGCTGCCTGCAATGTGATAGTTGGGAGATTCAAATTAGTAAAGGCTTCGCGTACGTGACCTCCCGACGTCCCGTTGTTATGGTTTTGGGATGTATGAGGGATTAGCGCGGGATAGGCCATATCGCGGACCGAGTACAGAGACTATCGAGTCTTAAAGTTTCGTCTAAGAATATTATTTGAAACTAGAAGCGAGCGAGTTGAGCTATCTAACATCTTCCAGGTGTGTGTGAGAAAGAAAGCGGGATAACTGCTACCGCCGAATTAAAGATTAAAATTAAGATATCTAACTAGATTTGGAAATTTTTTAAAAAAGAAAGACTAATTTTACGCGACATTTTATTTGAATTCTAACTTGATGTTTATCGGAAATTTATATCTGTTCGCCAGAAATAAAGAAGTTTGTAGGTCCCGTACCTGCTGTTGTTGTTTAAATTATTTACTGTTATGTTATGCCGGTACCGAGTAATTGGATTATTCGGTAGTCGGTATAATATTAAAAGTTATCAGGAGTACAAATTGAAAATGCGGGATTTTTTTCTATTTTTGAACGTTTATTCTGAAAAAATGGTAACAAATGAATTATTCAAAGTATTGTCCATCGCTAGCCACAACTTTTTCCCATCTTTCTGGCAATTTACGGATACCGTCGCGAAAAAATTCGGCCGGCTTGGCTGCTATCCAGTCATCGACACATTTTTGGGCTTCTTCGTAAGAATGGAAGCGCTGGTCAGCTAGGCCATGTGTCATCAATCGGAAAAGGTGGTAATCGGAAGGAGCAATATCTGGGCTATACGGCGGGTGGGGTAAGACTTCCCATTTCAGCGTTTGTAGGTATGTTTTGACCGGCGCTGCAACATGTGGCCGAGCGTTGTCATGTTGCAAAATTACTTTGTCGTGTCTTTGCTCGTATTGTGGCCGTTTTTCTTTGAGTGCGCGGCTCAAACGCATCAATTGAGTTCGGTATAGTGCTCCTGTGATGGTTTCGTTCGATTTCAATAGCTCATAATACACCACACCCAGCTGGTCCCACCAAATACAGAGCATGAGCTTGGCGCCGTGAATATTTGGTTTGGCCGTCGATGATGATGCATGGCCGGGGTAACCATATGATTTTTTGCGCTTCGGGTTATCGTAATGGATCCACTTTTCATCACCAGTGACAATGCGATGCAAAAAACCCTTCCGTTTTTGCCGTTCGAGCAGCAGTTCGCATGCAAAAAAACGGCGCTCGACGTCTCTCGGCTTCAGCTCATACGGCACCCAATGTCCTTGCTTTTGGATCATTCCGAGGGCTTTTATACGATGGGAAATGGCTTGTTGTGTCACTCCCAATGAATCTGCGAGCTCTTGTTGAGTTTGACACGAGTCTTCATTGAGTATTGCCTCCAATTCAGCATTCTCAAACTTTTTCACTTGGCCCGGCCGCTCTTTGTCCTCAACGTCAAAATCACCACTTATAAACCGCACAAACCATCTCTCGCACGTTGAAACCGATGGAACATGACTCGGATAAGCCTCGGAGACCAATCGATGTGCTTCAGCAGCACTTTTCTTCAAATTAAAGAAGTAAATTAAAACTTCCCGCAAATGCTGTTTTGTTGGCACGAAACTCGACATATTGAGAGCTCAAAAAAACTATGAATTTGACACTGCGACAAATTGACACATACTGAAAATTAAAGCTATAAGACGTAGCTTTGACATGAACATAGTCACAGTACTGCCTGATGCGTATAGCGTTAGTAACGCCATCTGTTATCAAACCCGCATTTTCAATTTGTACCCCTGATATTATTTTTTGGGATCGTTTGCCGATAAGGAGATGGATCTCGAGTAAAAGATGGAAACGCGAATTTATATAAAAGGAAGTATTTATTATAAGCAACGGTAACTTTCCGTTGCCTATTTATATATCAAAGTAAGAAGTACAATAATGCGTTGTTTCGAGTATTAAACGAGGAACCAACCGTTCTCTTTTCAATCTAATTTAATACTGTCTTTTCGTAAAGCAGTTGCTAGCTGTCTTCACGAAAATCCCTTAATTCGCAATTTTAGCGTTAGCCTTTCGCCCGAACGCCAAGCGAGTCGCTCATGCTGCGTCAGCGTTCTTGGGGTCGTTCATACGATCGGGCATTGGACTTCGTTTCTTGTCTTGAACGAATTCCAATGTTTCTTTGCTATGGAATATTCCCAAATATACTAAATACGGAGTGGAATATTCCGCGGCACAACATCCCTCCCCCCTTAAAAGGAAAAATTTTTTCTTTAAAAAATTTTTTCTTCGATTGGTCTCTCGTATTTCCTCTTACAATTTTACTGTTTGATGTTATATAACAATACAATAAAATGTTTCATTTTTTCATTCGTTGACGATGAAGTTTTTCCTCTGCTTCTTATCGTCTTTCGTGCCGAGCGAGTCGTTCTCGGTTGAGGGGACGGGTGCATAACCTGGCCAGCTCGGATCGCGGTTGCTCTTCTGGCTGTTGTCGTCCGATCGGCTCGAGGTTGATGTTTACCTCGGCTGTTGCCGGGGTCGTTGCCTCGCTTGTCCTTGTTGGTGTTCGGTTTCGTTGATACCTATAACATTTAAACAGAACATAGCCAACCAAGCCTATCGGTGCTACTGCACCCAGTGAGTAGAAACTCATATTGTGGATGTGTTGCATCCCGTCTCCGTCTGTATTGACGCCGTCCATGATTTGGTCGGCTCGAGCTCCGAGCTTTTGAAGCTCTTCCGGGTCTCGCAGCACGCTCTGTAATGGACTTGTCCTCTCGGTCTGCTTAGGGGGTGCCTGACCTTCGATTTCCGTTAATTTTAAATCGAACGATGGAAGGTAGTTTTCCCTGATGACCTGCGACGTTCGCCCGATGGTTCTGATACTGAAATCTCGGGCGGTTACTATACATATGCCTATCAATGCCAGTATTCCCGAATTGCTCAGTATTTCGTGTTGAGTGGGATTTTTTCCACAATTTATTCCTACTGGTTCGGGGGTTGGCGCGACGTATAGCCATCGCCCTTGCTGTTGCATTGGGACGACGAAGGGATGGGTTATTTCGATGACCCTTTTTGCACAATTTTTGCCGTTATCGGTGTCCATTTTTGCGTAGATAAGGACCTCGCAGGGTGCGTCGTTCGTAATCGGAATTGTAGGGTGTGTTGGAGGGCAGATGTATGATTTGTCCAGTACCTTACAAATTTTTACGTCGTCGGCTGTCATCCTGAGGTATCTGCGGTTTTCGATATCTATGACTACGCGATTCTCGGTCGTGTCGATGTAGTAGTGTCTACCATTGTCCGCTCGCATGGGTATAGGATATACTTTCTGTATGCTATACTGTTGCTGCCCGATCAGCGGTATATCCAGCACGAGTACTACCGCGTTGCCTTCGCTGTAGGCCCTGGTATCAGCCAGTCGCATGAGTGTTGACGCTTGGTCGTGTGCAATGGCTACTGGGAAACTACTGCCTGGCGGTAGGTGTGGTAGTGCTTCGACGAGGTGCATGACGAGTGTGCGTGGTGGCAAGGACGTTGCGCTGGCCTTACCACTAGCTATATCGTCCACTAGCCACACTAGCTCCTGTACGTCGCTTAGTAATGCTTCGACTGCAATACTTATTGCGTTGAGCGTCTCGTCTAAGTGTTGGCGTCTCTTCAAGTAGTATACGTCGCTGTTGAGCGTGCGGTTTACAAGCTGCATTTGGGCCAGCAGCGTCTGTTCGTTAGCCTGTATATGATGTGCGCTTTCATTGAATAGGCTGAGCGTGGTTTTTATGATCTGGACTTGGTTTTTCAGCCCTTCCTTCAGGGTCTGTTGGGACGCCTTAAGATTCGTTATTTTTTCATGTAGCTCCCGCGCGTCGGCGGCGTCCATGTTTCCTGTGATGGCCTTTATTATGCTTCCTAGGCCGTCTATCAATCCTCTGCGCTCTCTGACGGGGCGCGTCCCGAGGAGGTCGAATATGGTCAATACCCCCATCTCTATCCTTTTCTTCATTCGTAGAACGGAGTCGTTGAGGATGGGGCATATGTCGTTGACCCGAGTTTCGCCTTCGCACAGTTCGGTGAGGCGTTGTAGATTTTCGCTAATTTTTACTTCTCGCTGCATTAGAGCGGCGAGGTCCAACCTGATAATCAACCGCCACGTCGATTGGATTATCTTGAGGCTTCCTATGTCTTCGTAGTAGATCCCCGGGTTGCTGGCAAACGTGCTGACGACGTAGTCCGGGGGATGCTGCGTGGCTTTTGTTAGTCCACCTTTTGCTGCTGTCAGCCTGTAATGAGGTAGGAGAAAAACGTGAGAATGCTTACTGCGTTTGTTCTCCTTCTTTCCTAGAGCGGTCTCGCGGGTTTCGATGTGCGAGGGCTCTTTGGCTCATTCTTACTCTAACCGTCCGCTCTACCGCTTCGTTAATTATTAATCATTAACTATGGCCTTTCTGGTGAAAGACGCGGTGAATGGCGTTCTGATCTGCCGTGGGGGCGACCTCACGCCCGGGCTGCTGCGGAGTGAGGTAAGCATTTTATTTTGGCCGGGAAAAGTCTTTTCTTTTCTTTTCTTTTTCCTTTTTCCTCCTTTTGATTCGCTTTTTTGTTCCAGGAAGCGTATTTCCCGAGCGTTCCGGCTCGGCTTCGCCCGGGTTGGGAGATTACTTTTATCGCTCGGGCGTTGGGGGTTCGTCGCCGTCGGGAGGCCGGCCGCCAACGAGTCGACGCTCTATGGGGCGACGGCCACTATGCCGACGAGGATTTCCCCGAGGGCGCTCTCGGGCTCGGACGTCTCTTCGAACAGGATGCACCTAAAGATCGCTATCCCTGCCCGTTTTGTAGGCGAGTTTTTTAATAAATGAACCAAGTTTTATGCCGTACTTGGTGTGTCATTGAAGTTCCTTACCTTGCGCTTCGAGAAGCTCCCTACCCACATTTATTTAGTTTTATTAATTCTTCATTATTAATTATGAATTGAGACCTCTTGGTTCGGCCGTGCTATGCACCGTAATTTGCTAGCGCATCCTGGACGGTAAGTATACATCTTTTCTTTGATGCGTTCCTGGTAGCGGTCCTATTTTGCCGACCGTTACTTTCTCGAGGGACTTCGATGGGGTGTCGATTACCCTCATCGGCACTCATTCCCATTTCCTTCAATTATTTTCAGGCGGTCATCGGCAGTAGGAGTGGCTACGCCACTGTGGCAGTCGCTATATTCTTTTATAACGCTGTCTTCGTCCGTGCTGCAGGAAGTTCGTGGGCTACGGGCCCCGCCGTGCCTCGCTTCCTCAGCAGGCCTTTGCGGTGCTCTGTCCGCAGTTTCTTCACTCGGTGTGCCCACCGGTAGCTCCGCCGTTGGGTCGCTCTCTGTCTCGAGCGGCCTTGCAACGTTTGCCTTTCGCGGCCTTCCGCGCTTCGCGGGTCCGCCATGCTGTGCTGGGCCCGCTCTATCCTTGTTAGCGGTGCTCGCAGTCTTACCAGTGGCCTGCGTATGTAGCTTGCGTGGTCTACCCCTTCCCCGACCGCACGGCTTTTCGGCGGGGTTATGGGGTTCAGTAGAGCGTTCTGCAGGTACGCCGCGAATCTCTCTGTCCTCTTCTGGCGCATTGGCCAGAGTGGCCTCTCTCTATGCCGCGTTGCTAGGCTGGCCCGGGGTATTCTCGGCTCTCCGCTTTGTGCGGCTGTCCGTACCCGGCAGCATGCTGTCCTTTTCTTTCTCGTGGGCGAGCTTGGTCCCTCGCTCCGACGAGCTACCACGGCTGTAAGGGGTATCCTCGGCCCTCCGCTTTGTGCGGTCATTCGTTGTGCCGAGTTACCCCGTGGTGCCGTCCTTTTCCGATCCACGGATTTCATTCTCTGCTCTCTCTTGGAAGACTTCGCATGGTCGCGTATATGCGACTCGGAGCGTCTACATCTGTGTTTCTTTTTTCGGCTTTATTCATTTTACCGGACCCATGCCCCGATTTTACTTTCTTTCCAGGCAAGGGTTGCAATTCTTGGTCCTTCGATCTGACCCTAAAGGGTGTGCGATACTGCACCTCGTGCGTGTGCTGTCGCTCGTTCCCTTGTAGATAGAATACACGCTTGTATTCGCACATTATTCCGGCGCGAGCTGCTTGCTTTTCGCTGCCGGGGGGCACCAAGTCGGGCTTCCGTCGTTGCTGCGCGAAGCGTTTTGCCCCCGTGCTCGTTGAGCGTACGCGTAGTGCCTTGACCTGCCGGCTCCGTACGGCCTTCGCTATCTCCGACGGCTCGAGTGTCGCCGACGGCCGTTGCACTTCTCCGTCGTTTTTATAACCATATAAACTCACTTTATTAGGTTTTGACGGTGTGACACGGAATCTCGCTACTTTTCCTCGGCTGATTCCGCTCCTCATAGGTAGTCCGACAGATTTATTCTCCTTGGCGGCATCCGTGTTAAACCCGTTTCCGTAAAGAGAATTTGTCTTCGTAAGCAGGCCTATGTATTTGCACGTGGCTGCAGTTCTACCGCGTGGTGACGAATTTATCCTCGTCGCGCCATCCCTTAGCGGCATGCAGTGCCCATACAACTTGAGCATCTCGCCATGCAGGATGTCCGCTTTATGCTGCTTGATAAAGTCCATGCCAAGTAATCCGTTGACCTTCAACGGCACATTGTTCGGAACGATGTAGAACCAATGCTCTACATTTAGAGCCGGTGTCTCGAGAATAATTTTAGCTATCCCGAGGGGGGTGAATTTTTCACCTGCAACACCCTGCAGTTCCACGGAGCACCTGCTCACCATGGTTTCGGCCTTGAGACAGCCTTCCTTTATTATGCTGCACTGCGCTCCGGTGTCCGCCTTGAGGGTGAGTACCCCGGTTGTGGCCAACGGTGCAATTATATCGAAGTCGCTGGCGGTGGCACTCGACGCCGGCAGCGTTACTTGTAGAAGCTGCAGCGTTGTTTTCTTCTGCTTGCACGCAGGTTTCTGCTGGGCCGCGAGCGTGTTTATCCTTATGGTTCCCAGCGGGCTGGCATCGGTCTTCGATCGACTTGCACTTGCATTTACCGTGGACCTTTCATTCTTGCCCCCTGAGTCCCTTGGACGTTGGGGATGCTGTGAAGACTGGGCAGGATCGCGCTTTGTTCTGCGACAATCTTTTCCTGCAGTCTTTCCACATGTGGCCCCTTTTTTGGCAATAGTTGCACACGGCGTCAACGTTGTTAATGGATGTATTCTCGCTGGGCATCGGTAGGCTTACTCTTCCCGATCTGCGGGTGCAGTCTCGAGCCACGTGCCCAGGTTTTCCGCAGGAGAAACAATTTTTTCCCTGCCGGGGTGATGCGCCTTGGGACCTTCTGGGACGGCTTAATACTCCACCTACCCCTCCCTTAGGCTGCACAATGTTGGTTATCTCTATGGCCCCAGCCACAAAGTCATGCAGCGTTTGGTAGTTTCTCGCATGCACCAGCACTTGCACCTGGCCGTGCAGGCCGTTCTCGAAGTTGGCCTGTGCACTTCGTCGTGTGACGCTCTCGACGGTGATCTTTTGATCCTCCGTTTGCAACGGTTCGCAGATTATTTCGGCGATGTCTACCGTGATTCTCTCCATTCTTGCCGCATAGGCGGCGATATCCTCGTTCTGTCCCTGCCGGAGGGAGCTGAACTCCATTTGCAGCGCGGCCAGGGACTTCCGTTGTCCGTACAACGCTTCCAACTCGCTCCTGAGTTGCGCCATGGTGCTGATGGTTTTGTGCTGCAGTTGTCTTGCTGCTGCACCCTCTAGCTTACTCATAACGATCAACTCGAGGAGAGTGTCATGCTCCTCCTCTGCTACCCTGCGGAATATCGTCTCGCAGGACTTTAAGAAGAGCGGCAATGCCTTCGAATCTTTGCCGTCGAATGTTTTTACCATTTTTATTCCGAGGCTGAGGCTGAGCATATTTGAGGGCCTCTGCGTCTCTTCGAACCGCGTGCGTCTCGGGGGCAGTGCGGGGGGCGGGATGTCCTCCATCCCTGCTCCTCCTAACCATCGCTGGAGCTCGGCAATTTGCTCTCTTAAGGAGTGGATGAGCTCGTACTCGTCCGCACCAACCTCGTTCAGCGTGTCGGCCAAATTCCGTCTTGCCGACGGCGTTTCTGCCTCCCTGAGTTCGCGATCAAGTTCGCGTTGGCCTCGATCGTGCTCACGCTGCAGCCTTTCATACTGGCGTCGCGCTCTTTCCATGTCGCGTTGGCTTCGGTCGACCGCCTCCAACCGATCGCGTACTCTCGCTGGTACCGACCGGGCTGTCGTACCGGTAGCTGCTGAAAAACCTACACGATCTATGGTTCGCATGTTTTCGATTTCTCGCTCAACCATGTCCTTGGTGATGCGTTCAGGCGTTTGCTCGCCAGTGGCCATATTAAGCAAGTCGTCGCTAGCGTTGCTGTCGAAATCCCCGAACGACGCACCCCTACGTGGGTTTACGCCGAACTGGCCCGTTAGTCGGTTCGCAAGGGCCTCTTGTCTCGTCGAAGGGATTCGCCCCGACGGCGAGAGCTCGAATAGCGCCCTGCGCGCTTCGTAAACTATGTCCCCTACTGCCGCAGCTAAACCGGCGGTGGGGTCTACCTCTTCGCCGGGCAACGTCGTCTCTAGCGAATTGCCCCTATTTCGTGGTCGGGCTCCTCTAGGATCTGACATGCTTGCAAATTTCTCGGCTAACTCTACTTTAGAATATTCCCAAATATCTATTCTACACTGGCTTCGGCAAAATTATTAATTTTGTTTTTTCAAAATTTCAAAATATATTTTTCCCTGACTGGCTTTGATTTTTATCGGCAATATGTACTAATAACGTAACCGCCACTTACAGTATGATGATCTGGAAGGCGGTCCTTTCCATTGCGATGTCCTCGGGTGCTGTTCCTTCGGTGCTGTAGACCCGTTGTCTCTTAGCTTTCCTCGAAGGTTGGTCCAGTTGTCCTCCCTGGTACCGTTGACCCGTATCTCTGTTGGTTCCTGGGTTCGTCCTTGGTGCGTCGCCAACGATTGCGCGACGGCTTCTTTTCGAGTAGCTGCTGTGCGTACTCGGTTGCACACTTTGTGCGGTTTTCCGCGACTTGACGTGACACCGTCAATCGGGACTTTAAACGGTTGACCGATACGTCACCCCGCACCGACGTTCACTTTGCGTCTTCGCGTTAGATTAGTCGGGTTTTCACGAACTACACTGGTGTCCTTGCACGCGTCGTAGTCGTCACTTCAGAGTATTCTCAACTTTGTCCAAAACACTTTTGTCCTAATAAATCACGAATCACTTAACTTCGGCAGATCCCACCGCTGCCACCAAATGTTATGCCGGTACCGAGTAATTGGATTATTCGGTAGTCGGTATAATATTAAAAGTTATTATTTTTTGGGATCGTTTGCCGATAAGGAGATGGATCTCGAGTAAAAGATGGAAACGCGAATTTATATAAAAGGAAGTATTTATTATAAGCAACGGTAACTTTCCGTTGCCTATTTATATATCAAAGTAAGAAGTACAATAATGCGTTGTTTCGAGTATTAAACGAGGAACCAACCGTTCTCTTTTCAGTCTAATTTAATACTGTCTTTTCGTAAAGCAGTTGCTAACTGTCTTCACGAAAATCCCTTAATTCGCAATTTTAGCGTTAGCCTTTCGCCCGAACGCCAAGCGAGTCGCTCATGCTGCGTCAGCGTTCTCGGGGTCGTTCATACGATCGGGCATTGGACTTCGTTTCTTGTCTTGAATGAATTCCAATGTTTCTTTGCTATGGAATATTCCCAAATATACTAAATACGGAGTGGAATATTCCGCGGCAGAACAGTTATTATTTTATTTATTTATTTATTATTTATTTAGCTGACTTCATTCATGGTTCTCGTTTGGCTTATTTATGAACCATATTTTATTATTTGATTTCGTTCATTAATTCTAATGACTCATTTTAATTAATTGATTTTATTCGTATTTTATTTTTGACTAATTACTGACTTGACAGTCCGAACCACACACTCTCCCTCGAACAGCTGTAGCTGGCCTGGGTTGAGGCTGGTCATCCAACTCGGTATATTTTCCTTCCGGCGCGAAAGCGCCTGGCGCCCATCTCGAAGAGAAAATAAAAAGGAAGGAAAAAATAACTTGGACCAGTCATAGGTAACGTGGTGCGTTGAGGCACAAATTTACGTTACAAGGTGCACCCATACAGGCTGCCCGAGACCCACAAAAGAGAAGTGGTGAGGCAGACCTGCGAAATGCTTGCAGACGGCATTGTCCAACCCAGCAGGAGTCAGTGGAACGCGCCGCTGCTGGTTGTAGCGAAAAAACCTGATGCAGCCGGCGTGAGAAAAATGCGCGTAGTGGTGGACTTTCGGAAGTTGAACGAAGCCACCATCGGAGACTCGTACCCACTGCCCAATATCACCGAAATATTGGACCAGCTGGGACGAGCCTGATGTTATACGACTTTGGATCTCGCGTCTAGATTTCACCAAATCCCGATGGCGCAGCAAGACAAAAAAAAACCGCATTTTCTACACCACAGGGCCATTTTGAGTATAACCGCATGGTATTCGGACTCAAGAACGCGCCACCGACATTCCAGAGGCTGATGAACTCCGCGCGGGCTGCACTACAGGGAGTTAAATGCTATGTATACCTGGACGACATAGCAATTCACGGCAAAACCTTCAAGGAGCACAACTACGGGCTGCGAGAGGTACTGCAGCGGCTAAGAAAAGCCAGATTGGCAGTGCAACCGAGCAAATGCCAGTTCGTGCTCAAAGAAAATCAGTACTTTGGCCACATCATCTCCGAAGAAGGTGTACCTGCTGATCCGAAGAAGCTGGAAGCGGTACGGGAATTTCCGGTGCCGAGAGACGTAAAAGGAGTACAATCCTTCTTCGGACTAGCTGGTAATTACCGGAAATTCATTAAAGATTTCTCGAAAACCACGAAACCACTCACAGAATTAACCCAATAAGGGATTAAATTCGAGTGAACCGCGGTAAGAGATGCTGCCTTCGAGGAACTGAAGACGGCGCTTACCACTGTACCAATATTGCAATATCCAGACTTCGAAATGCCGTTCGTTGTAACAACGGACGCCTCAGACAGGAAAAGGAACTACTCGCCATAATCTGGGCTCTCGCTCAATTCCGGCCATATACTCGTTTCACGGTAGTGACGGACCACCAACCGCTCATCTGGCTATTCGGAGTAAACGACCCAGGTACGAGACTAATGCGATGGAAAATCAAATTGGCGAAACGTGAGTTTAAGGTAGAATACAAGGCAGGTAAGCGCAACACAAATGCAGAAGCGCCAAGTCGTATATTCCTTACTACAAGGTTCAAAACGAGAGCAGAGAACGTAGTCGGTCAGTCGGGAAAGGACAGCACTACGGGGCAACTCGGCACAGCGATAGACCGCACAAAGCGGAGTGCCGAAGATACCCCATACAGCCGTCGTAGCTCGTCGGAGCGAGAGATCGAGCTCGCCCACGAGACAGAAAAGGACAGCATGCGCCCGGGTATGGACAGCCGCACAAAGCGGAGAGCCGAGAATACCACGGGCCAGCCCAACAACGAGGCAGAGCGAGAAGCAGCGCCTGCCCATGCAACAGAGAAGGATAGCGAGATATGCAGCGTGCATTCAGGTTGCTCTATTGAACCCCACAGCCCCGCCGCGAGCCGTGCGGTCGGGGAAGAGGCAGACCACGCACGCTGACAGAAAAAAGCACTGGTAAGACTGCGAGCATCGCTGACAAAGACAGAGCGAGCCCAGCACAGCATGGCGGACCCGCGAGGCGCGGAAGGCCGCGAAAAGCAAACATTGCAAGGTCGCTCGAGATAGAGAGCGACCCAACGGCGGAGCTACCGGTGAGCACACCGAGTGACGAAACTGCGGACAGAGCACCACAAAGGCCTGCTGAGGAAGCGAGGCACGGCGGGGCCCGTAGCCCGCAAACTTCCAGCAGCGCGAACGAACACAGCGCTACAAAAAAGTATAGCGACTGCCGCAGTGGCGTAGCCATTCCCTCTATCGATGACCGCCTAAAAATAATACGAGAATATCACAACACTCCGATAGGAGGGCATCAGGGTTTCAGGCATACGTTACGTCGGATCCGGATCAAGTACGACTAGCCCGGTCTAAGAAGGGACTTGGAAGAGTACATATCGTCCTGCAAATCCTGTCAAAAGCACAAAATCAGGAAAAGGGAACGAGTGCCAATGGTGGTAACAGACACCCTATCTAGGTCATTTGAGGAAGTAGCGGTCCATATCGTAGGACCGCTACCTGAAAGCGCAGCTGGGAAAAAATATATACTCACTATTGTTACGTCAAAATCGCGGCCTATCTTACGAACCCACGAATTTAACATAGATTTCACGTTTCGGTTTATCTTTTCCGTGCTCTGGTCAAGGAGAATAAATTCGCCCTTTACCAAACCCGACGAGAAAATGCCGAAGACGCAAGCCCGTTTTTGAGTCTAACCTGGCGGAAAATTACTCGGGATAGGGCTGGAGTGCGTTTTGTTCTTGGTTGGGGATAATCACTTCACGAATAATGGGGAGGGACTTGAATGACAATTTCACGCGGAGCAAGATTTCACTTTAATTGGTAATTGAAAATTATACCTACGGTTGTTTGTTGCTGTGGTTCTTACTGTTGAACGTTGGTTGGGCGTAGATTAGTGTAGTCAGACAGACTTAAAATCGAACGTAGGCGTTGGTGCGTATTAATAATTATTTATTGAAATAAACTACATGAGTAGTTGAATGTTGCACGTTCAATATTCCCGATTTTACAAGCGTTAATAATTATAAGTACTGTACTCTTACTCTGTACTACTTAAAACTATACTTTGTGAAAATTAAGCCATGGTGAAAAATTATCGTTCTGTACTACTTTATTTCCCGGCAAACAGTACTACTTGTTGCCTTGGAAAAAGTCTAATTCACTGCCGGCGACTTATTGACTGCCAGGCTAGTGATTAGTCCTCTAGTTAACCCCCCGTGAAACTGTCTTACTTGACTCCCCGTGAAAAAGTGTCGAAGTTGACTCCCCGTGAAACTGTGTCGACGGCCGATTTTCGCGGCCTTTTATAGGGCTCCTGAGCGTCGAAAATTCTTGTCGTCAAGCGCGTAAAAGAAGAGAAGGGATAAAACCCTAGCCTGATTATAAGAATTTCCCCGTGGTCTATCTCGACCATACACGTATTCATTCCCCTTACTCCGCAGAGTAGCTTCTCGACATGCAGAGCCATAGATCTATGCAAGTGCATCGGTATGGTGCGCTCTGATTTGTCAGCGCGATGTGCTACACAGAGGACCACGCGATTAGGTGAGGGAACGCGTTCGAGGCGTTTTTCCCCTGAAAATGAGGCGATTTTTACCACCCCGCTTCTTGGCCTACTTTCGTTAGAGTTTCCTAGTCTAGGTAATATCCTTATGCTCGCTTCTATGTAGATGTGTCTATGGTAATGGCTTAGTTTTTCAGCGTTTGTACGGAACTTAATTAAATCCTTCACATGAAACCACTAGTAGTAATTTTGTTACAGATTCTGTAGTTAACTTCGACGTATGCAACCTGATTTCTGCGTTAATCTCTTCTTAGTATAAATGGTTTTGTTGAGTTATGGCTTATTCCAAGCATCATTGGTTATTCGTTAAATTAGTGATTACTCTACTTGTAGCTAATAAGTTTTCTTAGATAATTTGTTAGTTAGACGTTAGATTTCTTATAGTTAATAAGTTTTCTTAAATAATTTGCTAGTTAGACGATTATTCTCGTACTATAGAAACGAGAGCGAGAGAGAGAGAGATAGAGATTTTACTCGAGAACGACTCGTCTAACTTGGTTACTCGTACATTTCGTTCGTACGCAAGTCGGCTAGATCGCCGTTCAGCCCTAGCGATAAGGCGTTCGTCGTGGCGCAGAGAGTCGCCCAGCCTCGCTTTCCTGCAGAGGAAGCTCTATTGAAACGCGTGACCGTTTTCTCTCTTTCTCGATTCGTTTTACTTTTAGTATTTAGCTGTAAAACAATCTTAACATTTCATTTTATCCTATCTATATATGTGTAATGTATTCCATAGAAATAACTTGATGGTAAAACAAGTATTTCTATGCATGGAAACGAGAGAGAGCGAGAGAGTTCTTCTCTTGAGAACGACTCGCCTAACTTGGTTACTCGTACATTTCGTTCGTACCCAAGTCGGCTAGATCGCCGTTCAGCCCTAGCGATAAGGCGTTCGTAGTGGCACAGAGAGTCGCCTAGCCTCGCTTTCCTGCAGAGGAAGCTTTATTGAAACATGTTATAGTTTTTCCCTTTTTCTCGTTTAGTCTTACTTATGGGTATTCAGCTGTAAAATAATCTTAATATTTCATTTTATCCTATATATATATATATGTGTAACATATTCCATATATATAATTTGCTGGTAAAACAAGTATTTTTATACATGGAAACGAGAGAGAGCGAGAGAGTTCTTCTCTTGAGAACGACTCGCCTAGCTCGGTTACTCGTACATTTCGTTCGTACGCAAGTCTGCTAGATCGCTGTTCAGACCTCGCGCAAGGCGTTTTCGTTGCGCGGAGAGTCGGCCAGCCTCGCTTTCCTGCAGCAGAAGCTTCATTGCAACTCAATTTTAGTCTCATCTCTTTCTCGTTTTTCTGTCTATTTTTCGCTATTTTACCATAAATTAATCCTAATATTTCCTTTATCCTTTCTATATAGGCATAACATGTTCTATATATTTATGATGGTATTTTTACTATAAATTCCAATATTTTACGAGAGACATGTTAATATATAGGCATAACATGTTTTATATATTTATGATGGTATTTTTACTATAAATTTCAATATTTTACGAAAGACATATTAATGTAATCCCAAGAGAAAAGGGGAATTAATCCTGATATACTGATCTTTTTTCTATTACCCGACTATACTTGGTAAGCTCATTAATTCGATGTGGGTTGTACTCGTTTTCGAGTGACAGCCATGGGTAGTTTCCATATGGAAACATAATTGTTCTTTTTGCTGCTGATATTTTATCTACAGTATTCGTGTGAACATTTTAATAGTCATAACTCTTTCGTTTAAATCAACAGTTCCTCTGCTTTTGTTAATTGTTTCGCTTAATAATTGTTCGTGATTTCATCATCTTTGTGAAGAGAAAGAGAGAGAGAGAGAGAGAAGATTTCAGGCAAGAGCGAGAAGAAAGGGTGCGGTCGCTTGGTCACGTGATAGCGTTCCCTCCAACCGCTCCCTTATGACCAACAACGCCCCGACGGCGACTAGCCGAACCCCTGGTCTAGGATTGAGGGTAAGGCCGCGCTGAATCATAGATCCATAAATGGCAGTCGATAACCGGGTCTACGCAGTAGATCCCATGGTTTGAAAGTTTGCCTTTTGACCGGGAGCGCCGAAAAATTCCATCTTTACAAGATTAATTCTTCCCAGGAGACGGTCGGTAGGGCCGCATCTTCACCCTGTTCCGATCTCTGTCGCTAAAATCGCTCTCCTCTCCTCTTGAGAAGTTCGAGAATAAAAGAAAAATGTGAGAGGTTACTTTTACTGTAGCGAAACTAAAACAGAAGAACTTTAACGTAATCGAAATGAAAAAGATAAACGCGACGTTACGTCAGGACGTAACACTATCCAGGACGCGCTTACGAAGTACGGTGCGGCGATATCACTGCCGAATCAGGAAGCATCGACAGTCGCAAGAGCACTAGTCGAAGAATTAATTTGCCGGCACGGAACGCCGGAAATAGTATAATCGGATCAGGGTACGAACTTCCTCAGCTCGACCTTCAAAGAAATGTGTCGACTGCTGCGAATTAAGAAGATATAAACAACGGCCTATCACCCCGAATCGAGTGGCACATTAGAGAGGTCGCATCGCACCCTCGCAGAATATCTGAAAAATTTCATAAGCGAGGATCAGGGAAATTGGGATGAGTGGCTGCCGTACGCAATGTTTACTTACAATACCACTCCACATACGGGGACCGGACTATCTCCCCACGTGTTGGTGTGCGGACGCAAGGCTGAATTGCTGACCGCCGTGAAACAGGAGCTCCGCAGCACCTATGCCTGTGATGATTACATCCACGAGTTACGCGAGCGATTACGCGCCGCATGGATAGTAGCACGCGACTACCTGGAAGTCGCGAAAAGACGGTCAAAGAATACGTACAACCACGGCGCACAGGTGCAGGAGTACCGCGTCGGCCAACGCGTACTCCTCCGTGACGAGACGCTGCGCAGGGGGCGGTCAGCCAAGCTGACCCCGAAGTGGACGGGACCTCACGAAATAGTAGAGAGTCTGAAAAGGACGGTTAACTCAGGCGGTGCATGCAAACCGCCTGAAGCTTTTTATCTAGCACTAATAGATCAGGACTATATGAAATTATAAAAATTACCTATAGCTAATTAACAGATTAATTAAAGCTAGGATTGAATGTGGGTAAGAATCCCTCAGGGCGCAAGGTGAAAACTTCAATAAACCAAGCAGAGTAGGTAATAACGCTATATCATTGAGACAAACAAAACACATTTTTCGATAAAGCTTATAATGGTGAACGGCCTTGGAAGCATCAAGGTCATCATAGGAAATATGGACGCTGCCGATGCCCAAAAGCTCCACGAATAGATTGCCAGAATAAAGGCCTCACAGCAGACTCTGCAGGAAGGGTTGAAAAACTAAAAATAAGTAGTAAGGACCATCCTCAGCCTACATAAAAAAAGCGCGCATCATATAAAGGCCATCGAACAGGCCCTGCTGGCCCAGATACAACGTATCAATCACACACTCAACGACAACCTGTACTATGTCACGAGGCACCAACACTTGGAAGAGACGCTCAACGCGATAAGTATTGCAGTCGAGGCATTACTCATCGACGTACGGGAGTTAGTGTGGCTGGTAAACGACATAGCGAGTGGTTATGCCAGAGCAACGTCCCTGCCGCCAAGATCGCTCACAAGACACCTCGTCGACGCACTACCACACCTATTGCAACGAAGGCAACGCGATAGTGCTCGTGCGAGAGATACCGTTGATCGGGCAGCAATAGTACTATATACAAAAAGTACAGTATACAAAAATACTTTAAAAAATTGCAAGGTACTGAGCAAATCTTACATTTGCCCGTCGACACACCTACAATGTCGGTTACAAACGACGCACCCTCTGAAGTCGCAAAATATGCGAAAATTGACACAAATAACCGGAATACTGGCTTTGATAGGCGTATGTATTGTAACCGCCCCAGATTTCAGCGTGAAAACAACGGAGCGAACATCCCAAGTCATCCGAAAAAATTACCTTCCCCCATACGATCTGAAACTGAAGGAAATAGAGGCTCAGACGCCTCCTACTCAGACCACAGAGTAAATTACGCTAGCAAACGTACTGCAAAATCCGAAGGAGTTGCAAGAGCTCGAAGATCAAGCAGAAAAGACGTTAGAAACCCTCGACATCACCGGTGGCGGGGCGCCGCATCCCCACATCATAAGCCTCTACTCGCTGAGTGCAATAGCACCAATAGCCTTGGTCGGCTTCCTTCTGTTTAACACGTTAAGCGCCACGCCGAATTTCTGTGCTTTTCCGTTAGCCGTTAGGCAGGCTCTGCAGGGCCGCTCGCCAATAGCCGAGCCAGAGTATAGATAGATGTCGGGTAACGTAACCCACGTTGAGGACCGGGGCTTGTCTTCGTATGTTTATCTCTCTACTTGCAGATAATTGCACTCGAGCGCCTGACATTTTGCAATCGCAATAAATACTATGTATATACTTTGTTTATATCCTTATAGTCCCTTCTCCTTGGTCGAAGATAAACAAACCGAAAAGCGATGCCTAATGACGCCCGAATGCATAACAAGTCCTCAGCTGCATGCATATCGTAGCCCAGTTTCGTTCAGTCTCCAAGCTTTCTCGTACTTCTTCTTGACCAGAAATTCAAAATTTTGTTGGCCTAAAAATCGAGATGTCATCAAGTGATACGTGCCTACACTTCGTCATCGCCGTGTATTGCTCTCGTCCAGCAATAAAAGTTTATCAGAGAATGCGCGTGTGGATACTAATACAACGGGTAATCAACAGTGGTTCGATCCACGAGGAAATCAACCTAATATAAGAGCTTTTACGGGCGAATGTGGGGTTGACATATGTAATATCACATTACAAAATTGTCGCAGTGTAGGAGACTTTTACGCTCTACTGGTCACGGAAGAAATACTTCAGGAAATAAGTGATCAAACAAATATACGCGCAGTGCAAAAGAAATCAATAAGTGCTTCGAGGCGTATGAATAAGTGGGTCCCTACAAATAAAGATGAAATCAAGCGCTTATTTGGGCTCATTATATGGATGGGATTAGTAAAATATCCAGCGATATATTTATACTGGTTCAGGGATCTGCAATATTATCATACATTCCCACACAAAGTAATGAGCAGGAACCGATTTGAGCTTGTTTTGAGGATGCTTCACTTTTGCAACAATGAAACAGCAGATGTCACCAACCGTTTATACAAAATCCAGCCGATTATCGACGAATTGAACAAAAAAAAATTAAAATATTACCCTCCGACGGAAGTAATTTGTATTGACGAATCGATGATTCCATTTCGTGGACGAATTATGTTCCGACAATATATGGAGCAGAAGAAACACAAGTATGGGATAGAAATTCTCAAACTCAGCTGTGGTCTCGGCTATACATATAATTTCAGTGTTTAAAGTGGCAAAACTTTCGACAAATTGAACACGACGAAAACAAATATAATCATGAATTTGTGCGAAGATATATTTCATGAAGGCCATACTCTCTGCACTGACAATTGGTACACCAGTGTAAATTTGGCCAAAAAACTGATAGAGAAAAATACTCACTTGATTGGTACACTAAGGAGTAATCGCAAGGATAACCCAAAAGAAGTGGTATTCAAGAAACTAAAATGGGGGGAATGTGTCGCTCAAGAGAATAAAGAAGGGATCACAATTTTGAAGTGGAGAGAGAAGCGTGACGTTCTGTTACTTTCGACTAAATATACACTACAAATGAAGACCGTTCGAACCAAATCAAAAGTTGTTAGTAAACCAACAATTGTCATAGATTATAATGTGGGAAAAAAATCTATTGACCTGTCAGACCAAATGGTTTTATGCAGTAACCCATTACGGAAATCGATGAAATGGTATCGGAAATTGGGTTTTGAGTTATTATTGAACACCGCTGTTGTAAATTCCTTCTTCATACACCAAGAAACAACAGGCCAGAATATGTCTATCACAGTGTATCGTAAAAAATTGATTGACACACTTATGCAGGAGAAGGAGGAACAAGTAGACACCTGTGTAAATCCTCGGCATCGTTTGGAAAAACGGAAGGTAGTGCGCACAAAATTAGACGATACTGCACAGAATGCACGAATATTAGGACCAAAGACAGCTAAAAATGTAACGCGAAAAGTAACAACCTTTTGTAACCGATGTACACAGAAACCTCACCTTTGCTTATCTTGTTTTAATAAATTACATTAATATTTTAAAGTATTATATTCTTTTCCTTGAAGCATTGACCAAACAAAAACCGATATCGCATAATTTAAATGTTCAGTCTCACAAGTACGCAAGGACCGACACACGCGCCGCAATAGAAGAACGAAAAGTCTGCTGCCGGTCCGTAGGGACCGGCGAGGTCTCAACGGAAAGTGTAGCGCCGTTCCCTAGGGACCTGCGTGGCGCTTAACGTGTTAAATGTTACAGGTATTACGGAACCGGACACCGACAAGGACATCCGAGGCAACGACCCCGACAGCAGCCGAGGTGAATATTAATCTCGAGCCACTCAGACGACAACAGCCACAGGAGCGACCGCGATCCAAGCGGGCCAAGGCCTGGGAAACTCGCCCCGTCAGCCCAGTGCGATGGCGAGATCGACAATGAAGGAAAAGTAGCAAAAGAAAGAATTGTATTGTCTGCTATATTGTCCGATATGTAAAATATCATTGTAAGAAAAAATACGGGAAACCAATCGAAGAAAAATTTTTCCTTTTAAGGGGGGAATGATGTTGTGCCGCGAACTAATTCTTTGTATATTATTTCGCCATTGTTCCTCCTTTGCGTAAGGCCCACTCACCAAAGTAGAAAAAATATGCAAACGTAAGCAACGAGCTGCCAGCAATGACTGCTGTGAGCTCGAGCTACGACTTGCTGTAATTCACAAGCAAAGATTGTTATGAAATCCATTTCGACGCTCGATTTCGGTCAATGGTACAAATAACTGCTTTGCCGCAATCAGTCTAAAGTTTAACATCAACCTGTACGGTTGATCGCGGGTCGGACTCGCCCGAAATATTAAATTCTATCAGTAGATTCAGACACGAGAGGTTGGTTCCTCGTACGGGCTCAAAACTACGATTTATTGTATTAAACTTTTATTGACTTTTAAATAGACAACGGAAGGTTACCGTTGCGTATAATAAACACTTCCATTTTTACATAAAATCACGTTTACACGAATTACTCGAGTTCCATCTCGTAATCGGCAAATGATCTCGAAATAATAACTTTTTAATATTATACCGATTACCGAGTATAATTCTAATATTCCGGTGTGTTAAAAAGATGGGGAAATGTACTTTTTGCCACCTCATCAGCGAAACCAAAGGACTTAGGTAAAGCGCTAAGAGGCATGGGTGAACAGTTTAGACCAGGGGTCTCCAAACTTTCCAGCCTTAGGGCCATACTGATTACTCCAGTAAGTTCCGAGGGCCAAAACCATAAGCCTACAACAATGTTATGAGTAGTTAGCCCATGACCATATGAATGTAGATGTCATATTAATAATTATTCAACATAAAATTAGAATACTTCAGTAAACTAAATTTAATTTGCTATAAAAAATATGTTCTCTAAAAGGAGTTTTCAAGTATGCTAGCTCTCCGCGGGCCGGACAAAATCTGTCCGCGGGCCAAATGTGGCCCTCGGGCCGTAGTTTGGAGACCCCTGGTTTAGACTATCGAGTAAAACGACATCGCCAATCTTCATCGAGACAATTTTCGTACCATTCATAATCATAAAGTTTTATAAACTTTATAACTGTTTTTTCGACTTTATCCACTTTAGTAAAGTGTTTTAAACAAAGCTGCAAAAGAAAAATTAATTTTCAAGAATGTCAATCGCGTGGAATTGGATACGAATTGTGAGTTAGAAAAACAAATCATTACTATACTTTTATTTACATCTAAAACTTTAATCGCGTTTTTCTCAGAACTTAATTTTTTAAGTCCGTGCGTAACATAACTCCAAAAGCTATGCACCGATCTTAATGATATTGTGCCGACATCTTTTATATGATAAATACTCGCGATTGAATGAGCGTTTTTATTAATTTGTTGAAAAAAAATTTTTTACAAGCAATAATAGGCTGATTTTTTCAGTGAAAATTGTACATTCAAGTTCAAAACTATGCAGAAAATTGAAAATCGCATATTTTTCAAAATAATTTCGTTCAACCGCGAAAGAAACTAATATATTAACTAAATCTTTTTCATTTTTTAATGTCAGACAATCCTGTGAAGCCACATAGTGCGCACCGCACGCCGTCTTTTTTTTTGAAGCGCCGACGAACCACTGCCACCAGTGGATAAATAATGAATATTTTTTAGTGACAAAATTCTTGAAGACACTTTAAACATTACTCTTTTATATGTAAAGACTTTCAAGTAATTATATTCATTCAGATCTGAGATAAAAATTCTCAAAAAAATGCTTTTTTTCGATCTGATGACTGATCCTGCCCCCTTAAGAGGTGCTATAAAACACGCATGTGTAATCGGTTGGCTTTCCTTGCATGTAATACAAAACGATATACCACATACATGCATCTTTTTATCTGTGGTTATAATCATACGTGAGCAGCCTCTACAGATTTTCAATGCTTTACAGACGCTGTACCGTCTATATTTACGAGACGTGATACCCGCGGAGCCCTCACCCTTGTGATGACCGAATCAAAAAGCACCAAAGAACGAACGATTACAGTCTGTGCAATACTCAGGCTGAGAGTCTCTACTGACGTTGCAATAAGTGGATTTCCATCGAGCACATTGATAGCTACAGCGATGCTCGAGTATTCGAATATACTTGGAAGTACATTGTGCGCAGAACCCCTGACTACCTAGCGCACCAGCGATTTTTAATATTGGCTGGTAGTGATGAGAACGCTCGTAATAGAGAACAAAGAGTGTATGATTAATTTTACATATTGCAGAGAATACGGATTTTCGCCCATCGTACAGAGCCGGAACGCATTTTCCGAAGGTGAGAAATTCATAAACAACAAACGCTGGTTCACTCTCGGGAACCAAGTACTCCTGAAAGAGCTGAATTTCGCGCGCACCGCACCATCTAGACCGTATCGCTACCCCTGCATTACGGGTGAGCTATATCGCTGCTGTATACTGCGCACCTCGAAGCCCGTTCCGAATTTGACACCATCGTCTGTGTAGCTCGCCCATACGTATTTGACCGCAGTCGGCATGCGCTCGGGCTGTGACAAGAGATCGTTGTAGACACAAATTATCGCTATTACTTATGGGTAAAATTGACTTTTTTGCTATAGACTCGTGTGTAAGCCTGGTGCCCGCACCGGCTCCTTCGACGCCTCGTACTATACATGTCGTCATTCTATATGTTATTATTAAATTCTGAATTTATGCGACAATTCCCGACCACTTGTTAAGATGGAAATTTCGGTAAATCGCAACTCGATTGATTAATAAAAGTTGCTTGATTACTGACATTAAAATAGAGATCGTGAATTGATGTCACCAGAGCCACGGTGGCGTAATAGGTAACGTACCAGAGTAGTATGCGTACACCTTTGCTCCATCCCACTCCTATCCCCACTCCTTCCCCCACCACGCGGCTACCCCCACCACCTCACTTTTCTACCGCCGCGCTACCCACTCTGCTTGACCAGTGTCGGTAACGTGGAGATGGTGAAGTGAGGTGGTGTGGGTACCTTGGTGAACAAGGAAGAGTAGAGATAAGAGCAGGATGGAGCATAGATGTACACATACTTGGAATAAATTTTTTAACTCACCCTTGTGTTGGCGGCATCTGCGACGACTCTCCAGGGTGACGGGCACACACACACATATGCACACACGCACACACGCAATCTCTCTCTCACTCACTCACTCACACACGCGCTCACTCACTCACTCACTCACTCACTCACTCAAAAACCACAGCTACGCGCCCGGGTAATACGAATTACCCGCACCCATGGAGCGAGGGCACCGTCAGGGGTACGCATGCGTATCCCGATCAGCGTATCATTACCGCGCGTTTCATCGATCCGATCTAGATTTCCGTCCTCGTCAATTGAATGATCGAGGCCGAATACCGTACATCTCACGAGCAACACAGGTAGTGCGCTAATCGGTGGCTCAGGGTGAAATAGCTGCTGCCAATCGACGTATATCGATTCATCGATATCGACGAGCAGCACCTCGCAGCACCCGCCATCATCCATGTCGATGATCTCCCCGCGCATAGCCCTTTGATGCCGCACAACGACACACGAGGCGCCCGCACATAACTCCTCTAATTTAAAAGCACTCCTGTCAGCAAATCCATCAATATATAAGCTCTCCAAATCATCCTCTAGTCTTAGCCACGCAACACACATTAATTCCGTGCGCAGGAATATCGCGTTATCCCCCGCACCGCAAACCACCCGACACACGAAAGCCACGGCTAGCGCGAAGTTGTCGTACCGCGGATACATTTTTCACGATTTAAACTTTCGTCGTGCACTGCTAAAGACAGACTGAATGCTCAGGATGAGGCTGGTGGTGATCACAGCGTTTCAAGATAACAAGCGCCCCTCTGAATCATAACTAGGTGTGCAGCGCTTTGAATGCAATGTCAGCGGTTTTGCACGTGCGTACCGCTTTCCGCTGTGCTTCTTGTGAAACGAATGCTCTGCAGTAAAAGACGCAGAATACGACACCGTGTCGCGAGAGACCTCGATTATAAATTATATAAAATTATAAAATAAGAGACACAGTAAACCGATGTATTTGTTTTTAATTAATCACTTTACAGATATTTACCGTCGTATGCAACATCCCTGCAAACACGGTAATCTTCGCTGGGAGACTCCTCCGCCGTTAAATTAATTTTTATCACTGTCTGATCGTCGAGAGACAAAAGCATTGTAATATTCACGCACTAATCTGTCGTTTTTCATTACATTATCGCTAAAGAGATTATTAAATCGCGACATGGTGAAGCCGTACGACATAGGATGTAGGAATACATTGCAAAATTGTCTACACACATCCGACGTATTACTCTGAAGCTGCTTGAGGCCGTACCGATAGAACTTGCAGTTTCTTCGTAGTCGTGCGAGATGTTGCGGTATAACCGGTGGTAGCCCGTAGCTATCAAAGTACATTCCTTTTCCATGATGGTTAACGTACATGGCGATCCAATGCTCTCCAGGCCCGTCATGGTTATCCGTGTTAACTGCGAGTCCAGCCGGTAACGACCATGCACGAGGAATTCTGTCAGCCGAGTATACGCCAACGGTTGAAAGTGCTTGATACTGCAGACTCTCGTAGATTTGTCTAGTGTTCATGCTGAACACATAGTCAATGATTAAATGATGACCGATACGCTTTGAAAGACGTATATACAGTGAGTAACTTTAATATTCGGACACTGTGAGATTTTTATTCTATTACGTCATAACTTTATTTCTAACAAAAGAAACAAACAGGTAATTAAGTATTATAATAACACATATTCTTAGTAAGCACTAGCGTAAATTTTATTTACATAACTTACAACAGCTGCTGAATAATATGGTTTAAATAAAAAAATGTCCGATTTTCGCGTTACTTTAATATTCGGACACTTGGCAATACAGCACCTTTTTTCAATATTCAAGCCGAGTTACAATGTATTGTGAATACAATGTTTGCTTACAAACATTGTCAACAGTTCGACGATACAAGTTTAAGCCTTGTTTCATCAGTTATTCGTCGATAATCACTCAAGGAACTTCTATAATGCCACGCAAAGTTAATACTAGTTTTGATATACGACAACTTGTCATTTATCACAACGCTAAAGGCAAATCGTATAGAGCAATTGCTGCCCTGCTCAACATCAGTAAGAGTACAGTAGCAGATATCGTCAATCGGTTTAAACGTGAGGACCGTATAGACTCTATACCCCAAAAAGGCCAACCAAAGAAGTTAGATGTGCGTGATGAGAGAAAATTAATAAGGAAAATAAAGAAGGATCCTACGCTCAGTGCTCCAAAATTGGCAACAGAGCTCTTGAACGAGACTGGAAAAACCGTAAACCCTCAAACGATCCGCAGAGCGTTAAAAAATGCCGGCTATAATGGAAGAGTGGCTAGAAAGAAACCGTATGTGAGTGAAAAGAATCGAAGGAAGAGATTGGATTATGCTAAAGAATTTATTTTGAAAGACGAAACATGGTGGTATGACGTTATCTTTACTGACGAGAGTAAATTTAACATTTTTGGGTCAGATGGACGAAGGATGGTATGGCGGAAGAAAAATGAAGAATTTAAATTTAAAAATCTTAGGCCGACCGTAAAGCACGGAGGTGGAAGTGTAATGGTCTGGGGGTGTATATCCACATTTGGACCGGGTGAACTAGTTTTTATTGAAAATATTATGGACAAATATGTGTACATGAACATATTAAAAAACAATTTACACAAAAGTGCGACGAAAATGGGGATTTTAAACACGTTTAAGTTTTACCAGGATAATGATCCGAAACATAAGGCACGCATTGTACAGGAATATTTGCTGTACAATTGCCCAAAACTTTTACAACCACCACCTCAATCACCTGATCTCAACCCCATTGAAAATGTATGGGATCAACTAGAGCGGCGAATTAGAAAAACACCAATATCTTCAAAATAAATGTTAAAAAATCGATTAAAAGAAGAATGGAACAGTTTGAGTATTGAATACTTAAAAAAAATTAATAACAATATACCACAACGTTTGCAAGAAGTAATACAGTAGAATGGCTACCCAACGAGATATTAAAACGCATATTAGAAATAAAAAATTAGCCTAAAAATGCCAAGTTTCTAAAAGTGTCCGAATATTAAAGTAACGTCAAAATTGGACATTTTTTTATTTAAACCGTATCATTTAACAACTATTGTAAGTTATGCAAATAAAATGTACGCTATTACTTACTAAACATATGTGTTATTATAATACTTAATTACCTGTTTGTTTCTTTTGTTAGAAATAAAGTTATGACGTAATAGAATAAAAATCTCACAGTGTCCGAATATTAAAGTTACTCACTGTATATGCAAAATTCATTTCACAGCATCGTCGATCGTGTCACGACTACATGATGAAGATTTCTCCTCTTTCTTATTCTCTTCCTCTTCGTCTGCTGACCAAACATCCATGTAAGATTCTTCTTTAAATGGGTGCTCGCGAAGCCAATTTTTTATTTGGAAAGCCTGGCGCATTACACGATGCGAAGACGCTGTATCGTTTATCATAGCGTGTCTGAAGCATTTTCGCAAAGATTTTGGCATAAATGTGTACGATGGGGCGCCCTTCTCGTCCTCCAAGTTGGAAATTTCACGACTCGTGATATCGCAAAGAAGTATAGCCTTCTCGTGACCGCGTGTATAGATGAGTCTTGATTTTCGCGAAATTTCACGCAAGTTAGCGTATGCCTGTTTACAGCTCACATCGCCCTCGTACCAGTCCAGACCGTGAAAATATTTCGAGAGAAAATTATTCTGGCTTCTCGAATGCTGTGGTAATTCGGCAAAGTGACACGGCGGTGCGACGATCCAATGAGCAGAGTACGGTCTATCCACTGCTACCACGGCAATTTCTTTCGGAATAAATTCTGAGTCTTTACCACGCATTCCCTGTATATCAACGACGATATCCATTTTCACGTCTAATCCGTACAGATGCTCGAGTTCGACTGATTAGTTACTCACAGACACACTTCTACGTCTCTTAACACGAAATAATTTTATGCCGACATCAGCACATTTTTCGCTTATCCGGTAAAATCCATCGTTACTTGCCGAGAGGCATCAATTTCAAGGACATTATCATATTCCGCGTAGACTACACAATTTATCGTTGAAGCAAGCGCATCCTCAAATCGTACCTCTATTCTCACACTACCGTGCTGTATTAAATTCCGATGTGTATTGCTGTTCGCCGAAAGATCGGGTGTCAAATCAAAAGCAAACAGACAGTATCCATCGCGATAATTATCGCGATCGATCGAATTACCGTCGTTCAATAAATGTATTCCAGTTCCCGAAAACAACGTTTGAAAAGCATCCACATATAGATGATTTTTCGTGAAATCAGGTTGTAACGGTTTCGAAGGTATTTGAGCACCATCTACATACAACGAGAGATAATTTATCTTGTAATTTTGGAAATTGAATGGATCCATACTGAAGTCGCCGTTAAACGCTTTGTTATCGACAAAACCGATAATTATACGCTTCGGCAATTGACCTAACACGATATTATCGATAGTCTCTCCATGAACACCAGAGTGTATTCAAACGGCTTTTACCTCGACTCTCGTAAGAGGATATTTAGCCGTAGATTTTGCCAGAGTTCTAGCATGCGAGAGCAGCACACCAGGAGCTATTTTTGTTCTACGAACGAGAAGCGATGCCTCGAGAATCTTTAAGCCGCATTGACCATTCTTTGTATCCCCCACAAGACAAAATGAATCTCTAGACCGCACCAACCGTAGTCGCATCTCGACGCCGTTTAATAGGAACCGCTCCTGATTGAATATATCGCAATGCAGATGACCGAGCAAGTCTACAGTTTTTTCGACATTTAAAAATTGTTATCTCTTCACAAGACCCGTATTTTCCAATGTTATATCATCCATTTTTCCAGGTGTATCGTCGTACCAGAGAACGCTCGTGAGATGCGAATTTTTTGCTGCTGGACCGTAATTCAAAAGTGTTTCTTTGTACGCTCGATAAGCGTAGGCATTATTTAGAGGTGAAACTAATTTTTGATTCAGGTATACATCCACCTGATTAAACATAGAATGCAAGAGATTGTTCACAGGGCCGGCACTTACTTTCGACGATGTGCCCGCGGCAATTTCCGTAGTGGTAGGAGATGTTATTTTCACTCTCAGACTAAGCATAGTATACGCGAGATCGATATACTCATAACCCTGTCCGGGAATAACAAATTCAATCGGTGAATCATCTGTTAGCGAAGATATTGGTTTCTAATACACCGAATTGGAGCCTTCGATAGTAGTTTGCGTCGGTGGGAGTGAAAATAATTCAAGTTCCGATGTAAGACACTCGCACGAGTGCGCATGTAGAAAAGCCATCTTGTTTCAGCTATCCAAAAATATCTGCAACTGTTCGTTGACGAGTCTTCTTCTTCTTATTGTTCTTATTATTCTTCTTCTTCTTCTTTATTACTTTTCTCTTTAATACACTTTTATTTTTACGGGAGATACGTCGTGGTTTACGTTCGTTCGATGAATGAGGAGTTCGTGAAATTTTGCGCTTTTTATAACCAGAACCCCGCATGTGAGTGTCAATTTTTTCAGAGGCTTTGCGTTTGAGATTACTGCCTGATTCTCGCGCTCTCTCGCGAATAGCATCTTTCACAGCTATATTTCTATCGAGGATATCACCGGCTACGTTTACACCAGCGCGCAACACCTCTTTTCCAACTGCTTTAGCGCCCTTCTTTAAAGGTGGTAACACTCGACGAAACAGGCCCCCGAGAAAACTACCGATACCGTGGCTCGCAGGTAGGATTTAAACCCGATAAATCATAATCACCATCCTCAAAAGTTACGAGATTTCCTACAGTAAAAACATGTAGAAGAGTCATCGGATAAGCAATTTCCACAAGAGAAACAGACCATTCTCCGTGCAGGCGTATCTGACGCGGTAGTTTTGTAATAAATTTCGTCGTCGTATTATCCGGAAAATACTGCATACTACTGTTGCTCGGTAGTACGACAAAGAAAGAGCTATCCTTGGAGCTCATATTTATCACGGACGATGATCCCGAGCGTTCTTCTTCTTCTTCTTTGTCCTCTTCTTCTCTTTCGTCTTCTCAGATGACGGAGGCACCCGTACTCGTGATAATTCTGCCTCGTAAAAAATACCGTCGATAGTATCGTTATTCAGATCGTGTAAAATATACACGAATGGTTCTCGATTCACCGATATTCGTTGAATCTTGAATAAGTCGTTACTCCAACCACGCTCATATCCTTTTACGAAAGCTGCTTTAGCTGTACTGATACGTACCAAGTCACCGACGTTGTATTTAGGCTTTTTAATTTTTTTCGCGTTACGCCCGTAACGTCGTGCTAAATTGTCTCGGGCTATAGAGGCATTTTCGAGGGTTACTCCGCTCGGAGGAATATGCGTTCCGCTGTGTCTAGTGTGATTATAAGCATATAAAAAATTTTGTAAAACATCGATGTAACGCTTATTTCGCGTGTATGTAAAGTGGCGCCACATTCGCTCTTTTATTGTTCGATTAAAGCGTTCGGCAATCGAGGCTTTTATATCAGGGTTACGAGCAGCGCGAAAATCGATATTCTTTTTCTTGAGAATTTGCTGAAACGGTGCGCCGATAAATTCTTTGCCTCGATCAGTTTGCAATTGCTGCGGGCGACGATTATTATTGCGCGCGAGTATGCGGTCGAGACCGCGGGCCACGTTTGCGCTCGTTCTGTCACGCAAAGCCTCGACCCACGCGTATTTGCTCAACACATCGATAACAACAAGCAGATACGCGTACCCATCGTTGTACGTGGCTATCGAGCGAAGATCAGCTAAATCAGCCTCCCATACATCGTCTATATTACTCACGCTGTACGTACGATGGGGAAATCGTCGTCGCACGAGGCGATGCATGTTATATGAATCCTGTGTCTCGAGCCATGGTAAAACATTTTTTCGCGCTACTCTTCGATCCACCTGGGCCAAATTTTTTGCTCGAGAATAGGAAGCAGGATGAGCGGTGTCATAATAGATTTTTTGAAGAATTTTCATAATTTTAGCGATGACCAGTTAAATGGATTCTTTTTTTTTTCTTTTCTAACTGTGTGGGGGACGATATTCTGCTTGTGCGATGTTTTGTAATTGTTCGTCCTCTTCTTCATCCCCCTCCTGCCCCTCGATGATGTCGTTTTCAGCCGTGAGCATTAAATCTCTGTTTGAGTGTGCGGTCTCGGCTTCGTCGTCGTTGTTGTTGCTACCGTTGCTGCTGTTGCTGCTGCTACTATCGTTATCGCGCGGTAAAATAAGACGCCGCTGTGGTGTCGAGGATGATGTAGGTGTAGGCTCGTGTAGTAACTCGGGATTGCCGATAAATTCGCGTGGCATCTGTATCGCTCGCAGGAGTTCGGCAAAGTGAGATCGTCCGATGGGTTTCTCGCGTTTTCTACCTCGCATAGCATCGTTAACAAGATCGACGATATTAGAATTTGAAATTCTTCTGCCATCTATGGAAACAACACCGTTACGATCCCATGTCATTTTTTTACCAACGGCGCTGCGATGCAAATTGCGAAGCAACGATATTGCTTCAGATAAAAATTTTTTTGGTACGCTATCGATAATAAGTGTTTCATTGAGTCGAGATTTAACTTTGTTCATTAAAACGTCGTCGGATTTATTCTCGTGGCTATCGAGTATTGTTACTTTTCGTTTTGATGAAATATTCGGTACGGCATTATCGTACTCGACCATGTGAAGATAACGCTGTAAAACCTGTTGGTACGCTATCCACTTCTCTCTCTCGCTCTTGTACGAGTGAGAGTTTAGAATTTCACTCAGCTCAGAGTCGAGGCGCGATAATGGCGTACCGGTAATCTTTACGGAAGGCAACGGGTCTGCACTAGTAGTAGTAGTAGTAGCAGCAGCAGAAGTGGCGAGTCCAGCGAGACGATGTATGTTATCATGAGGAATAAGAACCATCTTTCTGGCATATTCCATGTCTCGCGTAGGCCAGGACAGGCACAAGAAGCAACTTGAGAAATCCGACACAGTGCTCGACGATGATCTTCCTCTTACCGCTCCAATTTCCCCTTTTGGCGGCTAGTCGTCGAAGAATTGTCGCGTGCCTCCGAAGATGATTCTTTTGCACGTTGTTCAGACTCACGTTTCCTTGTAAAACGTTTAGAGCACACTCGCATATACAGCGTACGAGCGTTACATCTGCTTTGCGCAAAATTGCACGTCGTTGCTCTTGCTTCAGATAACACAACGCTTGCAATATAATTATCTGCTTTTTATCGAGAGGTCCGCGCAACGCCATTACAAGCGCATTACTGATAGATCGCGTGACGCATCGCGAACTTTTATTGCTTTTTGAGGCACGTAAACGTAATGGTATTGGTCATCGGGAAATATACAGGCGCGAAATCGACAATTATCAGGCGTCGATTGTTTCAAATCGAATAATAGTTAGCCGTGCGGTGCGGCTGTTGCATCGAAATATACTTCCTGCAAAAATCGCGGATTCTCGGGACATACCTGGTGGACTAGGTGCTGAATTTGCGCGTGATTTCGCGGATTTTTGAAGACAACGATATAATTAGCGTTTAAGGAGACATCGCGCTGCCCGTGACCCTGATGGAAGAGATTTTGCGTGATGAAAATGACACTAAGATTTTTATGATGGCTACCCTTGGTGAAAAGATCGATCACAGTATTGTTGGATGCCTCGCGCATTAGATCGTCAAGGACCACAAGTTTAGGTCTTGCATCATTCGAGTAGTCTACTGCTTGCGGTAAACCCTCGCGAAATTCGATTTTATCACCGTACTCTGAATACCCGGACTGCCACTCCGAGTAATAAAAAAGTATACGCTCGAACGGGACATCCGTCATTTCGCGCATGTATTTAAAGAATTTTTTTACAAAATATGTTTAACCACAACCCGTAGGACCGCATATCACAGCTGTCCACGAATGTTTTCAACGTGTATCCATATCGATAAGTGTCTATCAAAATCAATCAGCAGACTCTTAAATAAGCTTGCAGGCGAGCAACGACGTGCAATGTTGCGCAAAGCAGATGTAACGCTCGTACGCTGTATATGCTAGTGTGCTCTAAACGTTTTACAAAGAAACGTGAGTCTGAACAACGTGCAAAAGAATCATCTTCGGAGGCACACGACAATTCTTCGACGACTAGCCGCCTAAAGGGGAAATTAGAGCGGTAAGAGGAAGATCATCGTCGAGCACTGTGTCGGATTTCTCAAGTTGCTTCTTGTGCCTGTCCTGGCCTACACGAGACATGGAATATGCCAGAAAGATGGTACTTATTCCTCGTGATAACATACATCGTCTCGCTGGACTCGCCACTACTGCTGCTGCTACTACTACTACTACTAGTGCAGACCCGTTGCCTTCCGTACAGACTACCGGTACGCCATTATCGCGCCTCGACTCTGAGCTGAGTGAAATTCTAAACTCTCACTCGTACAAGAGCGAGAGAGAGAAGTGGATAGCGTACCAACAGGTTTTAAAGCGTTATCTTCACATGGTTGAGTACGATAATGCAGTACCGAATATTTCATCAAAACGAAAAGTAGCACAACTCGATAGCCACGAGAATAAATCCGACGACGTTTTAATGAACAAAGTTAAATCTCGACTCAATGACACACTTATTATCGATAGCGTACCAAAAAAATTTTAATCTGAAGCAATATCGTTGCTTCGCAATTTGCATCGCAGCACTGTTGGTAAAAAAATGACATGGGATCGTAACGGTGTTGTTTCCATAGATGGCAGAAGAGTTTCAAATTCCAATATCGTTGATCTTGTTAACGATGCTATGCGAGCTATAAAACGCGAGAAACCCATCGGACGATCTCACTTTGCCAAACTCCTGCGAGCGATACAGATGCCACGCGAATTTATCGGCAATCCCGAGTTACTACACGAGCCTACACCTACATCATCCTCGACACCACAGCGGCGTCTTATTTTATCGCGCGATAACGATAGTAGCAGCGGCAACAACAGCAACGGTAGCAACAACAACGACGATGAGGCCGAGACTGCACACTCAAACAGAGATTTAATGCTCACGGCTGGAAACGACATCATCGAGGGGGAGGAGGGGAATAAAGAAGAGGACGAACAATTACAAAACATCGCACAAGCAGAATATCGACCCCCCACACAGTTAGAAAAGAAAAAAAAAAGAACCCATTTAACTGGTCATCGCTAAAATTATGAAAATTCTCCAAAAAATCTATTATGACACCGCTCATCCTGCTTCCTATTCTCGAGCAAAAAATTTGGCCCGGGTGGATCGAAGAGTAGCGCGAAAAAATGTTTTACCATGGCTCGAGACACAGGATTCATATAACATGCATCGCCTCGTGCGACGACGATTTCCCCGTCGTACGTACAGCGTGAGTAATATAGACGATGTATGGGAGGCTGATTTAGCTGATCTTCGCTCGATAGCCACGTACAACGATGGGTACGCGTATCTGTTTGTTGTTATCGATGTGTTGAGCAAATACGCGTGGGTCGAGGCTTTGCGTGACAAAACGAGCGCAAACGTGGCCCACCGGTCTCACACGCATACTCGCGCGCAGTAATAAACGTTGCCCGCAGCAATTGCAAACTGATCGAGGCAAAGAATTTATCGGCGCACCGTTTCAGCAAATTCTCAAGAAAAAGAATATCGATTTTCGCGCTGCTCGTAACCCTGATATAAAAGCTTCGATTGCCGAACGCTTTAATCGAACAATAAAAGAGCGAATGTGGCGCTACTTTACATACACGCGAAATAAGCGTTACATCGATATTTTACAAAATTTTTTATATGCTTATAATCACACTAGACACAGCGGAACGCATATTCCTCTGAGCGGAGTAACCCTCGAAAATGCCTCTATAGCCCGAGACAATTTAGCACGGCGTTACGGGCGTAACGCGAAAAAAATTAAAAAGCCTAAATACAACGTCGGTTTACTTGGTACGTATCAGTACAGCTAAAGCAGCTTTCGTGAAAGGATATGAGCGTGGTTGGAGTAACGAATTATTCAAGATTCAACGAATATCGGTGAATCGAGAACGATTCGTGTATATTTTACACGATCTGAATAACGATACTATCGACGGTATTTTCTACGAGGCAGAATTATCACGAGTACGAGTGCCTCCGTCATCTGAGAAGACGAAAGAGAAAAAGAGGACAAAGAAGAAGAAGAACGCTCGGGATCATCGTCCGTGATAAATATGAGCTCCAAGGATAGCTCTTTCTTTGTCGTACTACCGAGCAACAGTAGTATGCAGTATTTTCCGGATGATACGACAACGAAATTTATTACAAAACTACTGCGTCAGATACGCCTGCACGGAGAATGGTCTGTTTCTCTTGTGGAAATTGCTTATCCGATGACTCTTCTACATGTTCCTACTGTAGGAAATCTCGTAACTTTTGAGGATGGTGATTACGATTTATCGGGTTCAAATCTTTTAACACGGAGGCGCGCTGATAGAGACCAAGTAGCACCTGGTGTATATCGCTCTATAGACGCTCTTTTGGAGAGTATAAATCAGCTACCTCACGTGGCCGATCATTTGCGCTTTAAATCGCTTCCGAGCGGGCAAGTCGAAGTGGCACGCGTATGCGACGATCTACGCTACTACGACTTTCGCGTATCGCCCGCTATCGCAAGGCTACTAGGATTCTCGGAAGAGGCATGTGGGTCCGTAATGATAGAACCGCAATGCGAATACACAGAGTCGAGGCCTGCATCTCTCACCGGTGCTATACCGGGCAGCATGTTTTTATACACAGATATCTGCGAGAGCTATATTACAGGCAATGTACAAACACCCCTCTTACGAGTTGTTCCCATTGATACTGATGACTGTCCGTATGGTTCGATAAAAATTAAATCGTTTTCAACGCCACGACAAATACCTCTCTTGCGCAATAATTTACACACTATCGACATCGATATAAGAGACGAATTTGGGGATCCTATACCATTCGAGCAGGGAACGTTGACTGTGACACTACACTTCAAAAGGTCCCACGATTGATAACACCACTATGGATGATATTGACAGTGTGCAGCACGGATGGGGTCGTCGCGGGTACGGTAGCATTAGTCATGTTTATATCGGAACACCTAATCAGCGAGGACACGGTATCGGTAGCTTTCTCGGGGGCCTGTTTCGTCGAGTGTTACCACCTTTAAAGAAGGGCGCTAAAGCAGTTGGAAAAGAGGCGTTGCGCGCTGGTGTAAACGTAGCCGGTGATATCCTCGATAGAAATATAGCTGTGAAAGATGTTATTCGCGAGAGAGCGCGAGAATCAAGCAGTAATCTCAAACGCAAAGCCTCTGAAAAAATTGACACTCTCATGCAAGGTTCGGGTTATAAAAAGCCCAAAATTTCACGAACTCCTCATTCATCGAACGAACGTAAACCACGACGTATCTCCCGTAAAAATAAAAGTGTATTAAAGAGAAAAGTAATAAAGAAGAAGAAGAATAATAAGAACAATAAGAAGAAGAAGACTCGTTAACGAACAGTTGCAGATATTTTTGGATAGCTGAAACAAGATGGCTTCTCTACATGCGCACTCGTGCGAGTGTCTTACATCGGAACTTGAATTATTTTCACTCCCACCGACGCAAACTACTATCGAAGGCTCCAATTGGGTGTATTACAAACCAATATCTCCGCTAACAGATGATTCACCGATTGAATTTGTTATTCCCGGACAGGGTGATAAGTATATCGATCTCGCGCATACTATGCTTAGTCTGAGAGTAAAAATAACATCTCCTACCACCACGGAAATTGCCGCGGGCACATCGTCGAAAGTAAGTGTCGGTCCTGTAAACAATCTCTTGCATTCTATGTTTATCCAGGTGGATGTATACCTGAATCAAAAATTAGTTTCACCTCCAAATAGTGCCTACGCTTATCGAGCGTACATAGAAAAACTTTTGAATTACGGTCCAGCAGCAAAAAATTCGCATCTCACGAGCGTTCTCTGGTACGACGATACATCTGGAAAAATGGATGATATAACATCGGAAAATACGGGTCTTGTGAAGGGAAAACAATATTTAAATGTCGAAAAAACTGTAGACTTGCTCGGTCATCTGCATTGCGATATATTCAATCAGGAGCGGTTCCTATTAAACGGAGTCGAGATGCGACTACGGTTGGTGCGGTCTAGAGATTTATTTTGTCTTGTGGGGGATACAAAGAATGGTCAATGCGGCTTAAAGATTCTCGAGGCATCGCTTCTCATTCGTAGAACAAAAATATCTCCTGGTGTGCTGCTCTCGCATGCTAGAACTCTGGCAAAATCTACGGCTAAATGTCCTCTTACGAGAGTCGAGGTAAAAGCCGTTTCAATACACTCTGGTGTTCATGGAGAGACTATCGATAATATCGTGTTAGGTCAATTGCCGAAGCGTATAATTATCGGTTTTGTCGATAACAAAGCTTTTAACGGCGACTTCAGTATGAATCCATTCAATTTCCAAAATTACAAGATAAATTATCTCTCGTTGTATGTAGATGGTGCTCAAATACCTTCGAAACCGTTACAACCTGATTTCACGAAAACTCATCTATATGCGGATGCTTTTCAAACGTTGTTTTCGGGAACTGGAATACATTTCTTGAACGACGGTAATTCGATCGATCGCGATAATTATCGCGATGGATACTGTCTGTTTGCTTTTGATTTGACACCCGATCTTTCGGCGAACAGCAATACACATTGGAATTTAATAAAGCACGGTAGTGTGAGAATAGAGGTACGATTTGAGGATGCGCGTGCTTCAACGATAAATTGTGTAGTCTACGCGGAATATGATAATATCCTTGAAATTGATGCCTCTCGGCAAGTAATGGTGGATTTTACCGGAAAAGCAAAAAATGTGCTGATGTCGGCATAAAATTATTTCGTGTTAAGACACGTAGAAGCGTGTCCGCGAGTAATTAATCAGTCGAACTCGGGCATCTGTACGGATTAGGCGTAAAAATGGATATCGTCGTGGATATACAGGGAATTCGAGGTAAAGTCTCGGAATTTATTCCGAAAGAAATTGCCGTGGTAGCAGTGGATAGACCGTACTCTGCTCATTGGATCGTCACACCGCCGTGTCACTTTGCCGAATTACCACAGCATTCGAGAAGCCAGAATAATTTTTTCTCGAAATATTTTCACGGTCTGGAGTGATACGAGGGCGATGTGAGCTCTAAACAGGCATACGCTAACTTGCGTGAAATTTCGCGAAAATCAAGACTCATCTATACACGCGGTCACGAGAAGGCTATACTTCTTTGCGATATCACGAGTCGTGAAATTTCCAACCTGGAGGACGAGGAGGGCGCCCCATCGTACACATTTATGCAGAAATCTTTGCGAAAATGCTTCAGACACGCTATGATAAACGATACAGCGTCTTCGCATCGTGCAATGCGCCAGGCTTTCCAAATAAAAAATTGGCTTCGCGAGCACCCATTTAAAGGAGAATCATACATGGATGTTTGGTCAGCAGACGAAGAGGAAGAGAATAAGAAAGAGGAGAAATCTTCATCATGTAGTCGTGACACGATCGACGATGCTGTGAAATGAATTTTGCATATATATACGTCTTTCAAAGCGTATCGGTCATCATTTAATCATTGACTATGCTGAACACATAGTCAATGATTAAATGATGACCGTGTTTGCAGGGATGTTGCATACGACGGTAAATATCTGTAAAGTGATTAATTAAAAACAAATACATCGGTTTACTGTGTTTCTTATTTTATAATTATATATAAATTATAATCGAGGTCTCTCGCGACACGGTGTCATATTCTGCGTCTTTTACTGCAGAGCATTCGCTTCACGAGAAGCACAGCGCAAAGCGGTACGCACGTGCAAAACCGCTGACATTGCATTCAAAGCGCTGCACACCTAGTTATGATTCAGAGGGGCGTTTGTTATCTTGAAACGCTGTGATCACCACCAGCCTCATCCTGAGCATTCAGTCTGTCTTTAGCAGTGCACGACGAAAGTTTAAATCGTGAAAAATGTATCCGCGGTACGACAACTTCACGCTAGTCGTGGCTTTTGTGTGTCGGGTGGTTTGCGGTCCGTGGGATAACGCGATATTCCTGCGCACGGAATTAATGTGTGTTGCGTGGCTAAGACTAGAGGACGATTTGGAGAGCTTATATATTGATGGATTTGCTGACAGGAGTGCTTTTAAATTAGAAGAGTTATGTGCGGGCGCCTCGTGTGTCGTTGTGCGGCATTAAAGGGCTATGCGCGGGGAGACCATCGACATGGATGATGGCGGGTGCTGCGAGGTGCTGCTCGTCGATATCGATGAATCGATATACGTTGATTGGCAGCAGCTATTTCACCCTGAGCCACGGATTAGCGCACTACCTGTGTTGCTCGTGAGATGTACGGTATTCGGCCTCGATCATTCAATTGACGAGGACGGAAATCTAGATCGGATCGATGAAGCGCGCGGTAATAATACGCTGATCGGGATACGCATGCGTACCCCTGACGGTGCTCTCGCTCCATGGGTGCGGGTAATTCGCATTACCCGGGCGCGTAGCTGTGGTTTTTGAGTGAGTGAGTGAGTGAGTGAGTGAGTGAGTGAGTGAGTGAGCGCGTGTGTGAGTGAGTGAGTAAGAGAGAGAATGCATGTGTGCGTGTGTGCATATGTGTGTGTGTGTGCCCGTCACCCTGGAGAGTCGTCGCAGATGCCGCCAACACAAGGGTGAGTTAAAAAATTTATTCCAAGTATGTGTACACCTATGCTCCATCCTGCTCTTATCTCTACTCTTCCTTGTTCACCAAGGTACCCACACCACCTCACTTTACCATCTCCACGTTACCGACACTGGTCAAGCAGAGTGGGTAGCGTGGCGGTAGAAAAGTGAGGTGGTGGGGGTAGCCGCGTGGTGGGGGAAGGAGTGGAGATAGGAGTGGGATGAAGCAAAGGTGTACACATACTACTTACCAGGCTAGAACTCTGGAGTTCCCGGTTCGATCCCGGGCTGTGGTGATATGTTTTCACGATTTCTTTAGAAATTAAAAACCATCAATTGTGGTTGCTTCATTAATTCTTTACGAATGAGTGAGGCAATCAGAGTTGACAAAAATTAAAGATTCGATTGTTTGAGATCTTTCGACCAAGAAAGATCGATAACGCAGGAATCGAGGTAACGCTGACTCACACCCCGAGTTGCGATTCACCGAAATTTCCATCTTAACATGTGGTCGGGAATTGTCGCATAAATTCAGAATTTAATAATAACATATACACGACATCGAATCAATAATTATTTAATTATCAAACAATCCGATATTATGCGCGTCGACTAAATCGCGCTGATGACACTCGCCCAGCATACCACGAATTTTACGAATAACCGCCTGTGTCGAAAGTTCCCATAGGGTGGTCTGTAAATTTCTTCTCCCCCACCGCGAACGCAACGACGCCACAGTGGGGCCGATTCCCGAAAAGCTGGTCAAAAGTCGAAAAATGAAGTTTTATTTTATAGGATTTAGAGTACATAGGTGGATAGAGTAATGTTTAAAGAATATAATGGAACATTTTATAAGGGCTAGTAAATTATACCTGGCAAGTATAAGGCAGTACAAAAGAGACCTTCGCGCAAGTAATAGCTCGATCGTTCGAGCTCATATTCAAGCGTAATGATAAAAAATTCGTAGAAAATCGTAAAATCGGTGTTTCTTAATTCTGCAAAATGGAGGTTTCAGGTTAAAGAAAGTAGTTTATTATCATATGCGTCGAAAATTATAACAGATACATATAAATTAATAGGTAAACAATGTCTAAAGTAGAAAAAAATGAAAAATTATGTGCAATCATTTTAGAAAAACAGGGAAAAAGTTAAAAGTTCCGCAGTGTTCCGCAACAAAACAAGTTTTAAATTAAAGTTTGTGCTGTTGTGTAACAAAATTAGTAAAAATCAGCTGCAGCTAGCTGCAACTTTGTTTTTAGTGCACATTTGAATATAAAAAATTACAAATTCACATTAACCACTTGTTGCACATTTTTTTCAAATGAATATAATTTTGTGAAGCTTGTTACTCGGGGGTTTTTGGGGTCGCTGAATACGAATCCGGTGTCAAAAAAACTAAATTCAAAATGGCGGATCCAATATGGTGGACGCAATTTTCGAAATCGATTGGATTCGCTTGAAACTTGTTACTCGGGAGTTTTGGGAGTCGCTGAATACGGATCCGGTGTCAAAAAACCAAAATTCAAAATGGCGGATCCAATATGGCGGGCGCGATTTTCGTAATCGGTCGAATTTGCTTGAAACTTGTTACTCGGGGGTTTTTGGGGTCGCTGAATACGAATCCGGTGTCAAAAAAACAAAATTCAAAATGGCGGATCCAATATGGCATCAGATCCGTATATATCAAGCTGAAAGAAATTGCCACATAAGAAATTAAATTCCTTATTTCCGGAAACAATTGCTTCGCTTACTTCACCAACCGTTTATGCGTCTACTGATGATTATATCTCTTCTTTTTCGATGTCGTCAGATTCTTCAGATTTTTAGACAGACAATTTGACTGATGATGAAGACTAATTTTTATGTTAATATTAGAACAATATTTTTGTTAATATAAATTTCTTTTTTGAATTTGGCTTTGTATTGTATTTCTCAAATAAATATGTTAATATTTAAAAAATCGTGTTACTTATTACACTTTCTTATATATTTGAATTATACATTTTTCAATATTTTTATAAATGATTAAAAATGTAATTACTTATCTGAAATATGTACAAAATATTTCTTTTAAACAAGGAAATCATTACTCTGTATTCCAAATACATTTATTTTAAAACTGTAAACCAAATTATTATACAGTAATCTTAAAAAATGTTTACTTAAACTAAAATAAGTATAAATTAACTGTTTGATCATGTTAATTTTATTTCACAAAATCAATTTTGTTTCAGAAAATGATTTCAAGAAATATGTGCTTCAAAGAAAAAATTACTTGCATGTAACTGAAGTACATTCATTTCAATAAAAAAAGGAAATGTAACTTGTAAATAGTATAAAATAAGTCTTTCAAAAGTGATTTTAATCGATACAATTATAGATGTAAAAGTAGATGTTTTATTACTTTTTATGAAATATATATCATAATATATATATGATAATTTACTTACAGATTTTTAAAAAAGTTAATAAATTTTTATAATCGGTATTTTGGATCTGCCATTGTGAATTTTGTCTTTTTCACATCGGATTCATGTTCAGCGACCTCAAAAACCCCCGAGTAACAAGTTTCAAGCAAATCCGGTTGATTTCGAAAATTGCGTCCGCTATATTGGATCCACCATTTTGAATTTTGTTCGTTTCACACCAGATTCGTATTCAGCGACCTCAAAAATCCCCAAATAACAAGTTTCAAGCAAATCCGGCCGATTACGAAAATTGCGTCCGCCATATTGGATACGCCATTTTGAATTTGGTTTTTTTCACACCGGATTCGTAATCAGCGACCTCGAAAACCCCCAAATAACTAGTTTCAAGCGAATCCAGCCGATTACGAAAATTGCGTCCGCCATATCGGATCCGCCATTTTGAATTTTGTTTTTTTCACACCGGATTCGTATTCAGCGACCTCGAAAACTTACAGAAACCAAGTTTCATACGAATTCGATAAACAATCTGTATTATATCAACTGATAACTGAGTATTTTCGGTTTACTATCGCTATTTTTAACCCGCCATTTTGTTTTTTTTTGCAGTTTTGACTTCAGATTCGTAATCAGCGACCCCAAAAACCCTTATATACTATATGTCAAACGGAATGAACTACGTTTTCGACTTTTGACCAGCTTTTCGGGAATCGGCCCCACTGTGCGACGGTCTACACTTCAATATAAACTCTATCAATTTTCTTATCAATGAGCGCTTTACTACTCTGACCTGATTGCGCTGTTAGTGTAGTAGTAGTAGTAACCACAGTAATTCAGACAATTAACGATAAATTTCTCAAAGCGGCGCACCTTTATATATATTCCTTTAACACGCAATTTCTCTATTTCTCTCTCTGCATATACTGCAGCGATGTAATGAATACGACTAACCAAGAAGATGGCCGGACGCGATCACTGTACAAAAGCACGACATAGGGAAATATTTAGCGATAGTGATTTACTAAGTTATCGAGTTTTGCTGATGAATGTCATATCGTTTTCATCTAATTTCAAGGCACTCGGTCATGAGGAAAATTATAAAACTTCGTCGACGAATATTATTAAGGTTTCATGACACATCTTATCCGTATGTCCAGGTGTGCGTATGCACATAGATGTGCGAGAGTATGGAAGAGTTTTGGGATTTGTTGTTGCTGTTACTAGGCTGTTGAGGAGAATGCGACAAATATCAAAGGATATTGGTGAGCAATTTTCAGTCGTATGATTTGCAGTATCAAAAGAAGAGACGATGCAGCTAAATGGTGGGGGAAATCTGTATAAAACGGTGTATGAACACCACCGACGATTTATTCGAAACGTTACAGTCTAAACGAAAGATAAAAATGGCAAATAACGGTGCTACGTCTCACGCGATATCGCCATATATAGCGAATCGCGTTATGTACGGTTTAAATAAATCATTTGGTAAAATAATCGTCGCCGGGCTCGAGTTGAACTCTACGTGTACTCTTACACCAGTGGTGAAAATATTGTCGAATACTTTTACCGGAATTACACTCAGTGCCGACGAGTAGCGAGTGTTTACAAGTCATTTTTATCGCGTTCAACAATATTTTGAAGCTCATGGGGCTGATGCCGAGAAAATGTGTAATACCCTCATAGAGCACACAACGCATTACACACTTTTAACCTCCTGTTACCAGCACAGACCACAGATAGCTGACGAACATGACGCCGACATTCTGATCCTGTGTGAACCGTACAGGAGAAGAACAATACAAACGTACATTACGAACGAGACGGAGACCACAGCTATCTGGGTAAGGGGCGCTGCCCAATCGCGAATAACTAACTGCGGCGTTGGGGACGATTACGTCTGGGCAAGGGTCGGCGCTTTCACGTACGCCAGCGTCTACCTGACACCCAACTGCACCGCGTCGGATTTCGAGAGAAAAGTGGCGCTCCTTGAGGACGGAGTCAGGGATCTGCCTGGAGACGTTATTATCGGGGGCGACTTCAACGCGCGTGCGATCGAGTGGGGAATGACAGCAAAGAACAAACGTGGACGGTTGCTGCTGGAGATGGCCGCAGAGCTGGACCTGGTAGTAGCCAATACGGGAAACATACCCACGTACAGACGACCAGGGTTTGGAGAATCCATCCCTGACGTCACAATGACATCGGACGGAATATCGCCACGGATAGGGCAATGGCGGGTGTTCGACGGCTATACTGCCAGCGACCACCAGTATTGTGTCTTCGAAGTGGCAGGACAAACGGCGACGAGACGGACGACGACCCAGCACCTCCTGCGGTGGAACCTCAACAAGCTTGACGTACAAAAATTTTCAGAGGAGCTGGTGGTAGCACCAGCACCGATAAAAAAGTCCCCCCTGAGCTGACTGACCGGCAAAGGGCGGAAAGACTGGTGGACGAGACAACCAAACTGACGGACCGGCTGTGCAACAGCACAATGCCGAAACGACGACATCGACAGAGCAGGCAGCCACAATACTGGTGGACGGACGAAATAGCCGAGCTCCGCAGGGTCTGCTTGGCGAGCCGACGACTAGTAACGAGGGCTGGGAGAAGACCCGAAAGGGAAAACCTCCAAGCCGGATATAAGACAAGACGGAAGGCACTGACGAGCGCGATACGAGACAGCAAGACGCGTTGCTGGAAGAGGCTCTGCGAGGAGGTGGATCAGGATCCCTAGGGCACAGGTTACAAAATCGTGACCGGTAAACTAGGAGCCCGGGTACCACCACAACTCAAAGACGCCGAATCCGCACGACGGATCGTCGACGGCTTGTTTCCTACACACTTGATACGGACGGACAGTACAGACGATACGGACACACTGGCAGCCCCCATCTTCACGGCGGAAGAGCTCACTAGGGCATCCAACGCAATGAAGACTGGTAAGGCACCGGGACCGAAAGGAGTACCGGCGGAGATTATCCGGCTGATGGTCAATCTGAGACTGGAGATATTTCTCGACCTGTACAATACATGTTTGACGACGGGGACGTTTAGCGATCGGTGGAAGGCGGCGAGGCTAGTTCTTATCCCCAAAGGTAAGGGCGACCTCAATACGCCGTCAGCCTATCGGCCGTTGAGTTTACTTGACACGACGGGTAAACTCTACGAACAATTACTGAGATCGAGACTGACGGACGTGATACAGACCAGCGGAGGCCATTCAGACCTGCAGTTCGGCTTCAGGAAGGGTCGATCGACGATTGGAGCGATCCAAAAAGTGGTCGACCTGTTCCTGGACTTAGACAGTCAGTGCCACGCAGCACGCCCAACCGTTCTGCTGGCGACCTTGGACGTCAGGAACGCCTGCAACTCGGCCAGGTGGGTCGATATCCTGGAGGCGTTTGAAAGCAACTTCGGGGTTCCAGCTTACTTGGCTCGGGTGGTGGAGGACTACCTGAAAAACAGACAGATTACGTATGAGACGACTGAAGGACCAGTGACGAGGCAAATCACCGCCGGGGTCGCACATGGGTCCATACTGGGACCAGACGTTTGGAACGGACTGTACGACAGCTTGCTCAGGCTGAAAATACCGCTCGGCATGATCCTCGTCGCTTACGCTGACAACGTGGCGGCGGTGATCATCGAGCGGTCTCCGGATCTGGCACAGCTGAAACTGAACCAGACTATGCGACAAGTGGAACGATGGATGACGGACCACGGACTACAACTTGCGACAGAAAAGACAGAACTGACGTTCCTTAGTAGAAGACGTATACAGACGAGACTTTCCATGTGACTCGGGACGGACGAAATTTTGGCCGGGTGGGAATTCAAGTATCTGGGGGTAACTGTAGATACGAAGATGACCTTCTGGCCTCATATACAAAAAAACACCCAGAAGGCGGCCAAGAGGATAGCATCCTTAAGCCGCCTGATGGCAAACACGACTGGACCGAGACCGGGAAAAAGACGACTTTTAATGTCGACGACTCACTCGATCCTCCTGTACGGCGCGGAGATCTGGGCGGATGCCCTGAAGACAAAGAAGTACTGCCACGCCATGACAACGGTACAAAGACAGGGTGCGCTGAGGATCGCCTGCTCCTACCGAACTGTCTCTGCACAAGCAGTCTTGGTGGTTGCGGGCGTAATCCCCGTGGACCTCCTAGCTTTCGAGCGAAAGAGGATCTACGGGAGAAGCGCGGACATAAGACGGGAGGATGCGGCAGTCGCGGAACGTGACAAGACGATACAGACTTGGCACGAACAATGGACAGAAAGAGCGACAGGCAACTGGACAAGACGACTAATAAAGGACCTGAGACCGTGGATCGAGAGGGATTTTGGGGACGTCAATTTTTACGTTACCCAGCTCCTGACCGGACACGGTTACTTCCGAAGGTACCTTTGCAACATGAACAGAGTACGGACGCCAGACTGTAAATACTGCGGACACGAACAAGACGACGCGGAACACACATTTTTTGTGTGTGACCGCTGGACAGGATCCCGACTTGAACTCGAGACGATTGTTGGCAGCATCACCCCGGACAACATTGTTCAGGTGATGCTCCACTCAACAGAATGGTGGCATTTAGTTGCAACCTATACAGAGACGATAGTGCGACGAAAAAAACGTAGACGGCTGCCTCGCCTAACCGAGCGGACGGACTGACGTGACGCGACAGGTTACAGACAATATGACGAACGGACGAACACAGACAGAACCCCCAACCAGAAGTAATATCAAAATAGTTCCTGGTCTGGGGGAGGGCAGCAAGGAGAGGGCGGTTTAGTGGGTAGGCCTACTTTGTTGGGAGTCCCACATACCCCCCCCAGTTCGAAAGGCTGGGGGATATCCGTAAAAAGGATTCAGCAACTCCTTGTATAATAATTTTTTTTCTTTTTTTTTTTTTTTTTTATACAGCAGGTGGAAATGCTTTACGCACAAGGATAGATCCCAGTGTTGGGCTCCCACACGTGGTTTACCGACTAAAACCACCTACTGTGCCTAGCTTGGAACTGTTTGTCACATTACTTCAAAGGTCTAGGTCTTTTCATTTTCTCCTTTGTCTCCGGTTCAGTTCACCTCCGTTTGGCTGACCTCATTTTTTTCGGCCGTCCCTCTATCCAGGTCCCGTTTTTTGGTATAGAGGACGCTGCGTATCCATTGGGATATGGCGTTCCAGTTGGTTCTGCTGGCCAGCATTGCGTCCACGATGTTTGACAGCGTGAGCTCTCCTAGATCCCTCTCCAGTATATGCCTGCTCTGCGCCCATTGGTTGCATCCAAAAAACGTGTGCTCTGCGTCGTCCCCTGTTTCGGGGCAGTATAAGCATTCGGGCCTGGCTGCCTTCCCGATCCTAAACAAGTATTGTTTAAAATACCCATGCCCGCTCAGGAACTGCGTGATGTAGTAGTCCACCCCGCCGTGCTTTCTCTCTATCCATGGCCTTATCTGCGGAATAAGTTTTGCAGTCCAGCGCCCTCTGGGGTCCTGATCCCATGTCGCTTGCCAGTTGTCGATACTATGGTTCCGCTCTTCCTTGCTTGCTATCTCTCTTGCTATTTCTGCTTTTTTGGAGTACACGGCTTTACGTTCCCTCGCGGGGAGTGCGACCGGGATGATTCCGGCAATAACGAGAACCGCTGGTTCTGAGACCGTGCGATACGATGATGCAACTCTAAGGGCTGCTCTTCTCTGGACTTGAGCCAGCCGCTTTCGGTATATTTCTTCGTTTAGTGAGTCTGCCCATATTTCGGCTCCGTACAGGAGGACCGCCTGTACCGCGTTCATTATCAACCGACGTTTGGTCGATTTTGGCCCGGTGGTATTGGCCATCAGCCTGCTCAGGGCGTTTATCCCCCTCGCAGCTTTGTTCGCAGTTTGCCGGATCTGTTTCCCGAAGCTGAGCTTACTGTCAATCATGATCCCGAGGTATTTAGCAGCTGGTATGGTCTGCACGATTTGTTCTCCTACCCACATGGGGAGTATGGTGTTTATTCGTTTTTTTGTTAGGACAACAATCTCTGTTTTGCCTAGGGCCAGGGAAAGTCCATGTGTGTCCATCCACCAGTTGATTCTGCGCATTACTTGGTTCAATTGGAGCTGGGCTAGCTCGACGTCTCTGGCCGCAATGATTGCTGCGACGTCATCCGCATATCCCACCAGAACCGTTTCTTCGGGCATTTCCATCCTCAGGAGGCTGTCGTACGAGGCGTTCCAGAGATCTGGGCCAAGGATTGACTCCTGGGCTGCGCCGGCTGTGACCGTCTTTTTTCTCGTCCCTGTGCTGGTTTCGTAGGACAGTGTGCGGTCTTGCAAGTAGTTGTCCATCATGCGAAGGAGGTAGCCGGGTACCTTGAAGGTATGCTCTAGGGCCGAAAGCATGTCCGTCCATTTCGCCGAGTTAAAGACGTTTCTCACGTCTAGCGTTACCAAAAGCACTACTCGGCGTGAGTGGTGATTGTGGTTTTCTGCTCTTCTTACAGCCTCAGTGACTTCCTGGACCGCGTCCACCGTTGAGCGCCCTGTCCGGAAGCCATACTGCTTTGGTGACAGATCTCCAGCCACAGCGATCGCCTGGTGTAGTCTCGCTTTCAGCAGTTTCTCGAGTCCCTTGCCTGCTGTGTCCAGCATGCAAAGCGGTCTGTAAGACGACGGTGTTTCTGGATCGGTTTTACCTTTGCTGATCAGCACGAGGCGCGAGATTTTCCACCGGTGGCAGAACGTCCCGGTTCTCAGGCACGTGTTATAAAGTCTTAGTAGCAAGTGTGGATTATGCTGCATAACTATTCTTAGGACCTCGCTTGATATGCCGTCGGGTCCGGGCGCCTTTTTTTTTTTCAGCGATTTTATCGCTTTCTCCACTTCTTCGAGGCTAAAGAGGGGGAAGTCCTCGATTTGCGCAGGATTAGTGTTTGCTCTCTCAGGGTGAGCCGGGAAGAGGGTGTCGACAATGCGGTCCATAGTGGCCGCGTCCATGGCACTGGTCGCGCACAGGACTCCCAACTTCTGTGTGACGATTTTATATTCTAGTCCCCATGGGTCCGAGTTTACCTCTTCCACGAGCCTTCCCCAACACTCAGCCTTGCTCCGGTTGATAGTTCGCCGGAGTATCCTTCTTTCGGCTCTGTAGTCCGCAGATCTGACGTTTGCGTCATCTCGGTTCCTCGCTCGTTGTGCGATCCGTCTCAGTCTGTGGCACTTTTTGCGAATTTCCGCGATTTCAGCCGTCCACCAGTACACCGGTTGTTTGTCATGGCGCGGTCTCTTCCGTGGCATCGAAACTTCGCATGCTGTCGTGATGAGGTCGATCGTTGAGGCCGCTAGTGTCTCCACTCCGGCTCTTTCGTTCGCCTCCTGGCCTGCGACTCTTTCCGTCCCGCGCGCGATCGTAACCCCAAATACCTCGGTATTTATTTTCGCAAGGTTCCATCTTCGTGGCCGCTCCTGGTTGTCTCGTTGTCGATGTTGTTCCTCATCGATTGTGAGGCGGATAAACTGATGGTCGCTAGCGGTATAGTCCTCTATGACTTTCCATTCCTTGATTCGTGCCGTGAGAGCCTCCGAGGCCATGGAGATGTCAGGGATGGTTTCCGAGTATCCCGGGTGGCGGAAGGTTGTTGTCGTTCCGGTGTTCAGTACGTTCAATCTCGTCCGGGCTGTCATTTCCATAATGTAATTGCCGCGAGAATCTGGGTGTCGCATACCCCATTCGATGGCTCTGGCATTAAAATCTCCGCCTACTAGCACATTGCCAGTTGTGTTGAGTATCTCGTCTTCCAGTGCGTCTATTTTTGCCCGGAAGTCGTGGATGCTCTCGTTTGGCGTAAGGTAGACACTATAGTAAGTAACCCCCCCACTTTGGATCCACACGAAGCCCCGACGACTCCCGTATCTTCCCACCTGTATTTTGGCGGGACTTCGTACCCAGATGGCAGCTGTGCCCAGGGGGTCCGAGAACCACAATCGTCCCTCCATGTTCCGGTACTGTTCAGAAATTAAAAGCAGATCTGCGTCTTTTTCCCGGGCCAGTTGTTGTACGAGGTCGTTGGCTATCTTACTCCTATTTAGGTTTGCTTGGATTATATGTATCATTTTATGGTTCTTCGCACGTTTTCTAAAGCGTCTTTGAAGACGTCGCACCGCCCCGATCCTGATGCGTGCTTCAGTTTGCTGTGGTCCAGCCTTTTTTCAGCAAAAAGTATGCAGCATAGTGGGGCTGTGCATGACATCGCTTTGTGTCCGGGGTCGCCGCACTTGTAGCAAAGCTTGCTTCTGTCGGATCCGCTCGTTGTCTTGCTTCTTTCTTTTACCTGATCGGGGGTCGCCGGTGGTGCCCTCTGGGCTGTTGACGTTCCTGCTACGTTTTTGGCTGCAGTTAGAGGACTGCGAGCCTCGTCTTATGATCCGTGGTACTTCCCAGCACTTCGACTCTTCCCTTATCTTCTTCCAGGTGCATCTTTCCGCTAGAATAGCGTCGACGTGTTCTACTAGCTTTATTAGGCCCGTTTTAATGTCCATACTGACATTTTTCTGTCTGCTTGTCGCTTTCTGCATATTCTTCGCTATATCCAGTATGTCCGTCAGCCGGGCGTCCTCCCGTGCTATGACCTCATCCTCCAGATTTTTCCTTGGATCTCGTAGGAGTTCTGTTTCCCCAGTCCTGTTGTCTTCTGGCACTTGAAGTGCTGCGCTCGTCGAGTGGTCGACTTGCGTCCGGTCTTCTGTTATCTCGTCGTTGTTTTTCTGCTCGTCTTTGCCTCGCCGCGTTTTCGCGGGGTTACGGCTATCCTGGCTTGTTGCCTTGGATGCTACACTGGCCAAGTCCTCCACCAATGTAGCACTGCGGTCGCTTGTTTTCGACGCCGGGGAGCCCGCTTGCTCACTCCCTATCGGCGCCGGTACTGAGGTTCCGTGCCCCTGCACCCTAATCTGCTCTCCTATTGGACTCTTTATGTTGGTTTTCTTATTCTGGGTTTCCTTCCCATATGGCTGCTCTTTGTTCACGCGGCTACATGCCTGGCTTGACATGCCGCCGCGATTCGGCCCCCCCACCACGACGAGGTGGCAGCCAGCCGGGAGAATAATAATAATAATAATAATAATAATAATAATAATAATAATAATAATAATAATAATAATAATAATAATAATAATAATAATAATAATAATAATAATAATAATAATAATAATAATAATAATAATAATAATAATAATAATAATAATAATAATAATAATAATAATAATAATAATAATAATAATAATAATAATAATAATAATAATAATAATAATAATAATAATAATAATAATAATAATAATAATCCCTCCCAAGTGTGTCGCCTTGCCGCGGCGGGGGGGCTTGCGTTTCTGCAATGAACTTTGGAGCTCAGCCGGCGGGGGCTCTAGCTCCTGGCAGGTCTAACCTTGCCGGACAGGTCCATGGGGAGCAGGCAGACTAAGAACACACAACATCAAAAGCTACGGTGGAAGGCATCGTGCCTACGGCTGCATGGCCGCAATGATGTAAACTAAAGCGGTCGCGAACGATCCCTGCAGGGCACCGGGTGGAACCCTGCAGTATTTACACCTTACCTAGACAAGGCGGCTCTGCCTAGGCAGACCTACATTCCGACCTACTCGTGGGATTAATATGGAGAAACTTTTAAAAGAAATAAAACCTAAGCAGAAGAAGGAGTTGGAAAAAACATCGACCGAGGAAGAGCTCAGGACAATCGGAGAACTCGCGACGAACAACATCGGGGGAGAGTCGAACGATGATAGCTTGTCGAACGTGAATGAAAGTGTCAACCTGAGAAAGAGAAGTATACTTCAGTCATGTTCGTCAACAGGCACGGAAGATCGATCTCTACATCAAAAGAAAAAGAAATTAAGATACAGAAAGAGAGAAACGACACCGCCACCCATGGAAGAGGGTAAAACGGTTCCACCTGTCGTCGGAAATATAAGGAGGCATCGAGAAAAACCTGGAACCTCCTCATTCGACGATGACAGTGGGAACGAGCCCGATTTGACAGAGTTATTACAACTCATTCATGAGACCGCGACGAAAATGGAAGAGGCAGCGGCAATACAGAAAAATATGAATATGGCGGTAAAAACCGGCATTAAGACGATTCTTGAGGCCGCCGACGCTGCGCTAAACATGCAAAGCAGGACAGCCTCGGAAGGACAAATGATGGCAGACGACCTGACAGAGACAGAAACGGAGACAACGGAACCGGCGACGCGACCGACGAAACGGAAACGGGAGACGACGAAGACCCCACCAGAGGCCCGACAGAAGACACCCCCAAGAACGGAGGAGGCCGAAACCTGGACAACCGTGAGGAAACGAAAAAAGAAGAAAAAAACGACGGAACCGAAAAACAAAACGGACGAGACGAACATACCGACCCAGGCTGAAAAGCGCAGACCGACCCCCAAACATAGGGGAACGGCTGTACTGGTCAAGCCTGGGAAAGACAACACGTACTCGGACATCGTACGGAAGATAAGGACGACGGTCGACCCGACGAGCAGTCATGTACAGGTGATGGCTCTAAAGAAGACCAAGGACGGACGGTGTCTCATCAAGATACAGACAGACACGGACGGACGAGAACAGTTTGAGCGCGCACTACAGAACGCGGTTGGGGACACGGGCAGTGTAAGGACCGTGACTTCTAGGGTGCAACTGGAGATCATGGACCTGGACTGCGTTACCACCGCGGAGGACGTGATACGGGCGCTGAGACGAGAAACGGGACGAGACGGCGACTTTGGTGTCCACATCTTCGGCCCGAACCGGGCCGAGCAGTACATGGCGGTCTGCGACCTCGAGACGCGGGAAGCCGAGGTGCTGCTGGACCGGGGCCGGATCGGGATAGGATGGGTGCGATGCCGACTACGACAACGATTGACGGTGACCAAATGCTACAAATGCCTGGGCTACGGACATACAAGGACGAGCTGCACGAACGCGGATCGGACAAAGAACTGCAGGAAATGCGGCGAGACGGGACATTACGCGACGGACTGTAAAAACAGACCGGCTTGCCCACTGTGCTCTGAGGCAGGACACGGGGACGTAGCGCACCTTGCGGGAACCGGAAGGTGTGCGGTATTCCGGGCTGCGCTGGAGGAGTGCAGGAGGCAGGCCGGAAGACGGACAGAATAGTTCAGGGAAACCTGAACAGGAGTAGGACAGCAGACATGCTACTACCACAGATAGCTGACGAACATGACGCCGACATTCTGATCCTGTGCGAACCGTACAGGAGAAGAACGACACAAACGTACATTACGAACGAGACAGAGACCACAGCTATCTGGGTGAGGGGCGCTGCCCAATCTCGAATAGTTAACTGCGGTGTCGGGGACGATTACGTCTGGGCAAGGGTCGGCGCTGTCACTTACGTCAGCGTTTACCTGACACCCAACTGCACCGCGGCGGATTTCGAGAGGAAAGTGGCGCTCCTTGAAGACGGAATCAGGAATCTGCCTGGAGACGTTATCATCGGGGGAGACCTCAACGCGCGGGCGATCGAGTGGGGAATGACAACAACGAACAAACGTGGACGGCTGCTGCTGGAGATGGCCGCAAGGCTAGACCTGGTAGTAGCAAATACGGGAAACGTACCGACATACAGACGACCAGGGTTTGGAAACTCTATCCCTGACGTCACAATGACATCGGACAGAATATCGCCACGGATAGGACAGTGGCGGGTTTTCGACGGCTATACGGCCAGCGATCACCAGTACATTGTCTTCGAAGTGGCAGGACAAACGGCGACGAGACGGACGAGGACCCAGTACCCCCCGAGGTGGAACCTCAACAAACTCGACTTACGAAAATTTTCGGAGGAGCTGGCGGCAGCACCAGCACCAATGACGAAAGTCCCCCCTGAACTGACTGGCCGGCGAAGGGCGGAAAGACTCACGGATGAGACGGCCAAACTGACGGACCGGCTGTGCAACAGCACAATGCCGAAACGACGACATAGACCAAACAGGCAACCACAATACTGGTGGACGGACGAAATAGCCGAGCTGCGAAGGCTCTGCTTGGCGAACCGCCGACGAGTTACGAGGGCTGGGGGAAGACCCGAAAGGGAAAACCTCCAAGCCACTTACAAGACGTCACGAAAAACACTTACGAACGCCATAAGGGACAGCAAAACGCGATGCTGGAAGCAGCTCTGCGAGGAGGTGAACGAAGACCCCTGGGGAACCGGTTACAAAATTGTGACTGGCAAACTAGGGGCCCGAGTTCCACTTGAACTCAAAGATGCCGAAACCGCAGAACGAATTGTTGACGGACTGTTTCCGACCCACCCGATACGGACGAACGTGACAGACGACACGGAGGCCCCGGCGGCCCCCATATTTACCGCGGAGGAGCTCTTCAAAGCGACTGCCGCGATGAAGACTGGCAAGGCGCCGGGACCAGACGGAGTACCGGCGGAGATTCTCCGGCTGATGGTTCGCCTGAGGCCGGAGATATTTCTTGACCTGTACAGCACGAGCTTGACGACGGGAACGTTCAGTGACCGGTGGAAGACGGCAAGGCTAGTTCTTATCCCTAAGGGTAAGGGCGACCCCAATACGCCGTCAGCCTACCGGCCGCTGAGTTTACTCGACACAACGGGTAAACTCTATGAACAACTACTAAAACCGAGACTGACGGACGCGATACAGACCAGCGGAGGCCTCTCAGACCGGCAGTTCGGCTTCAGGAGGGGACGATCAACGATTGGAACGATTCAAAAAGTGGTCGATTCCTTCCTGGATTTGGAGAGACATTGCCATGCAGCGCGACCAATCGTTCTGCTGACGACCTTGGACATCAGGAACGCCTCCAACTCGGCCAGGTGGGTTGACATCCTGGAGGCGCTTGAAGGCAACTTCGGGGTTCCGGCTTACCTGGCTCGGGTGGTGGGCGACTACCTAAGAAACAGACGGATCACGTACGAGACGACTGAAGGACCGGTGACGAGACAAATCACCGCGGGGGTTGCACAGGGGTCCATACTGGGACCAGACTTTTGGAACGGACTCTACGACAGCTTACTCAGGCTGGAATTGCCGTTTGGCGTTTTCCTTGTCGCCTACGCTGACGACGTGGCGGCGGTGATCACCGAGCGGTCTCCAGACCTGGCACAGCAAAAACTGAACCAGACGATGCGGCGAGTGGGCCGTTGGATGACGGACCACGGACTACAACTCGCGACAGAAAAGACAGAACTGACTTTTCTTAGCAGAAGACGCATACAGACGAGACTACCTATGTGGGTCGGGACGGACGAAATCGAGGCCGGAGGTGAAGTCAAGTACTTGGGAGTGACCCTAGATACGAAGATGACCTTCTGGCCTCATATACAAAAAACATGCCAGAAGGCGGCTAAGAGGATAGCATCCTTAAGCCGCCTAATGGCCAACACAAACGGGCCAAGACCGGGAAAACGACGACTCCTAATGACGACAGCCCACTCGATCCTCCTGTACGGCGCGGAGATCTGGGCGGATGCCCTGAAGACAAAGAAGTACTGCCACGCCATGACAACGGTACAAAGACAGGGTGCGCTGAGGATCGCCTGCTCCTACCGAACTGTCTCTGCACAAGCAGTCTTGGTGGTTGCGGGCGTGATCCCCGTGGACCTCCTAGCTTTCGAGCGAAAGAGGATCTACGGGAGAAGCGCGGACATAAGACGGGAAGATGCGGCGGTCGCGGAACGCGACAAGACGATACAGACTTGGCACGAACAATGGACAGAAAGAGCGACAGGCAACTGGACAAGACGACTAATAAAGGACCTGAGACCGTGGATCGAAAGGGATTTTGGGGACGTAAATTTTTACGTCACCCAGTTCCTGACGGGACACGGTTACTTTAGACGGTACCTTTATAACATGGACAGAGTACGGACGCCAGACTGTAAGTACTGTGGACACGAACGAGACGACGCGGAACACACATTTTTTGTGTGCGACCGCTGGACAGGACTCCGACTGGAACTGGAGACGATTGTTGGCAGCATCACCCCGGACAACATTGTTCAGGTGATGCTCCACTCGACAGAATGGTGGCAACTAGTTGCCACCTATACAGAGACGATACTGCGACGAAAAAACGAAGACGGCTGCCTCACCTAACCGAGCAGACAGACTGACGTGACGCGACAGGTTACAGACAGCAAGACGAACGAACGAACACGGACAGAACCCCCAGCCAGAAGTAATACCAAAATAGTTCCTGGTCTGGGGGAGGGCAACAAGGAGAGGGCGGTTTAGTGGGTAGGCCTACTTTTTTGGGAGTCCCACATACCCCCCCAGTTCAAAAGACTGGAGGATATCCGTAAAAAGGATTCCGCAACTCCTTGTATAAAATAATAATAATAATAATAATAATAATAATAATAATAATAATAATAATAATAATAATAATAATAATAATAATAATAATAATAATAATAATAATAATAATAATAATAATAATAATAATAATAATAATAATAATAATAATAATAATAATAATAATAATAATAATAATAATAATAATAATAATAATAATAATAATAATAATAATAATAATAATAATAATAATAATAATAATAATAATAATAATAATAATAATAATAATAATAATAATAATAATAATAATAATAATAATAATAATAATAATAATAATAATAATAATAATAATAATAATAATAATAATAATAATAATAATAATAATAATAATAATAATAATAATAATAATAATAATAATAATAATAATAATAATAATTTGGAGGGGGGAAATGCATTTACGCACTTCTGGGGGCCTAGCCCCCAAGTGTCGGGCTCATCTCGCAACAATACCGACTAAAACCCCCCTCCACGACTCCCAGCGTCACCCCGGAACCGCTTTCGCATTACTTCGGGATGAGGCCCAGGTCCTTACGCCCCTAGGGCGTCCCTTCCATCCAGAACCGCTTTTTTGTGGCGGAGGAGCACCTCTACATAGGTAGCCACTTCCGCCCAGGCTTCTTCGTTCAGGAGCATAACTCCGACAATATTATTTGGAGTTATGCTCCCGAACCTTGCCTCCAGTGGGGCTCGCCACACGCTCCATTCCTTGCAATGGAAAAACGTGTGGAGGACGTCATCTCTAGGGGACCCGCAGGATATGCAGCACGGGCCCCGGACCTTCCCCATTTTATGGAGATAGGCTCGGAAGTACCCATGCCCCGTCAGCATTTGGGTGAGGTAGTAATTCACCTCACCATGCCGACGGTTGATCCAAGTGGCCAGCTGAGGGATGAGCCTCGCTGTCCACCGGCCCCGCGGGTCCCGATCCCATCGATCCTGCCAGGCCCGCATGCTACGGGCCCTGGCAAGATCCTTCGCTTCCTCTCTATCCTCTCCAGGGAAGTCCTGGTGGACGGACATCCGCTCTTGTGCAAGGAGGTCGATGGGCATAACCCCGGCTATCACTAGCGCTGCCGGCTCCGACACCGTGCGGTAAGAGCAGGCGATGCGGAGGGCCCCTCTCCGCTGCACTCCAGCCATGCGCTTCCGGTATACTTCGTACCGGAGCGCACCAGCCCAGACTTCGGCGCCATATAGCATAATGGACTCGGCGGTGCGTAAAAGGAGACGACGCTTGCAGGGCCGGGGACCGCCAATATTGGCCATGACCCTGCTTAACAACGTCGTCACCGCGGCCGCCTTGTCCGCTCTCCGTCGTATTTCTTCCCCGAAGGTGAGTTTCGAGTCAAGACTCACCCCCAGGTACTTGATTGACGCCTTAGTCCGGACCGTCGCCTCTCCCACCTGCATATCCCGAAGCAATGGGATATGCTTCTTGGTAAGGAGTACGATCTCGGTCTTTGACAGCGCTAGCTCCAAGCCGTGGTCGTTCATCCAAGAGCGGACACGACGCATTATCTGGTTGAGCAGCATCTGTGCCGCCTCAACGCTTCGGGCGATGATTACGGCGGCGATGTCATCCGCATACCCAACCAGGAATGTACCCCTCGGCATTTCCATACGTAAGATCCCGTCATAAGTGATGTTCCATATGTCGGGACCGAGTATGGAGCCTTGGGCAGCCCCAGATGTGATTTTTTGGTTCACCGGGCCATCCGCGGTGGTGTACACCAAGGAGCGGTCCTTCAGGTAATTCTCCAGTACCCGCAGAATATATTCGGGTACACGGAAGTCCCGCTCTAGCGCGCTTAGCGCATCGCACCACCGTACCGAGTTAAAGGCGTTCTTCACATCCAGCGTGACCAGCAGACAGACGGGGCGGGAGTAGTGATTGCCCCGCTCCGTACCCCTGGCTGCCCTGACTACCTCCTGGATAGCGTGGATCGTTGACCTCCCTTTCCGAAAGCCATATTGCCTCTCAGAGAGGTCTCCAGCGGCTTGAATTGCCGCGTGGAGGCGAGGTCGAAGAAGCTTCTCCAGGAGCTTGCCGGCCGTGTCTAACATGCACAGGGGTCTATACGACGATGGGTCGTCTGCTGGTCCCCCTTTGCCCTTCTCGATCAATACAAGCCGTGCCTGCTTCCAGCGGAGAGGAAAAATCCCCTCCTGCAGGCAGGCGTTGTACATCGCCAGGAAGAGCGCTGGATGCCCTTCAACTGCGGCTTTCAGTACCTCTGCTGGCAGACCATCTGGGCCTGGCGCCTTCTTGTTTTTAAAGGACCGCGCCGCGAGCCTGAGCTCCTCCTCGGTAAAGAGGGGCAGTGGTTCGTCCTCAGGTGTTCGAGAGCGGCGCGGCAACTTGGGATGATTGGGGAAAAGGGCAACAACGATTCCGCCGATGACCCCCGCATTTGTGGGAGCGGTTTCAGCGAACGCTCCCAATTTGCGGAGGATCAGTCTATACCCTAATCCCCAAGGATCTTCGTTGAGATCCTCTCCAAGCTTCTTCCAGCAACGGTGCTTACTTCTCTGGATGGTCCGGCGGAGCAGCTTCCTCGCCGCCTTGTAGGCGGCGGTGCATGAGGCTTCGTCGGGATCGCGGCGCCGGGCTCGTAGGGCGAGTCTCCGCGTTCGGAGACATTCCCGCCTTAGCGCCGCGATTTCGTCCGTCCACCAATAGGCAGGGCGCCGGCCATTTCGGGGCTTAACCCTTGGCACGGCGTCCCTGCAGGCCCGGTGCAGGTGACTCATAACAAGGCTTACGACTTGTTCCGCGCCCGCAGGGATTGGCATATCTTGTAGGGCTCGCTGGCCGCGTATTAGAGCCGGTGACAGCTTTTGGGGGTCCATCTTATCGACTTTCCACCTGGCAAGGCCTTGAGATGGTTTGACCCGGGCTGGAACTACATCACGCACTTGAAACGTGATGTATTGGTGATCGCTTGCTGTATAGTCTTCGATCACCTTCCAGTCCTCGACTCGCGATGCCAGGTTTTCCGTCACCAGGGAGACGTCTATGATGGTCTCCCTATATCCTGGCTTCCGGAAAGTGGACGTCGAGCCGTTGTTTAAAACGACCAGCCCGAGTCTGGACGCCATGTCCAGCACTCGTCCACCCCGGGAATCAGGCCTGGGCTCACCCCACTCCAAAGCTTTGGCGTTGAAATCGCCAGCCACTACCAGCTCGCCCTCCATATCCCGGACAGCGTCCTCCAGGCCATCAAGTTTGGCCTGGAAATTGGCAATTCGTTCGTTGGGTGTGAGGTAGCAGCTGACGTAAGTCACGTCGCTGCATCTCACCCAGACAAATCCGCTGCCCGAGCCATGGCCGACAACAGGAAAGCGTCGCCGGTTTAATACCCATATTGCCGCCGTGCCAAAGGTGTCTGAGTACCAACCTGGCTCTTCTCTGTTCCGGTATTGCTCGCTGATGAGGACGACCTCAGCGGCTTTCTCGAGACAGATCTGGGCAAGGAGGTCATCGGCGACCCGACTCCTATTGAGGTTGCCCTGGAGCACCACTGCCATTTTTGTTTTTGGTCTGAGCTAGGACCTCGCGGAATGTCTCGCACCGTCCAGACCCTGCGACGTGGCACCGAGAGTCGGGTTTGCCCTCGATCGTCGGGCAGAGGAAGCACAAGGGGCTGGCTTTGCAGCCAGCTGCCTTGTGTCCCTCCTCGCCGCACCTGAAACAGGATTTTCCCCTGTCTATTCCTGTGCACCGGGTGCTCTGGTGTCCATAACCGAGGCATTTGAAGCACCTCGGTACTTCCACCCTTCTTCGGATGCGGCAGTTGACCCAACCAATCTTCACATGAGTGGTTCGCATCAGTGTCTTTGCCCCTGATTCTTCGATGGTAACGATGGCAGTAACCTGCTCCCGTGAATTAGGCCGAGTCAGCCCGACTTGGAGGAAGCCCTCGTACCCTACGAGGGCTTTCCTCACCGCTTCGTCCACTTCTTCTTTTGAGGAGCAGCTGTCCAGGTCCTTAATTTCTAGGCTTGCTCGGGGAACCAGTTCCCGGACGCTGCTGGTGTCTCCGGTAACCGCCTTGAGGGCTGCCGAGAAAGATGCTCTCGAATCGGCCGACGCCTTACGCAGTTCGAGAAGAACTTCTCCAGAGCGCGTGCACCGTACCGATTTGACATCGACCCCGTAAGCCTCGGGCTTGACCTCTTTGCGGATCGTGTTCAAAATGTCCGCGTATGTTTTACCCTTTGCCGGTTTAAGGGCGATCGCGTCCGGCTTTGTCGGGGCCGATCTCTTGGCAACTCTTCCCTTAGTGCCCTGTGACGCAGACTTTTTTGTGGCTGTGGTAGCCTGCTCCATATTTTCTTCCTCTGCCTTGTTTTCCTTCTTCTTTTTCTTTTTCTCGGCCTTTCTGTTGGTCACCTCTGTCCAAGCAGCGGTTGGAGAGCCGTTCTTTTTCTTCTTTTTTTTTTTTTAGTGCCTCAGGTGTTGGAGGCACCGGCGGGCTTGTTGCCGCTCGCTTCTGTCCCACTTTACGAGGGGACCGAAGACGCGACGTTGCTGGGCTCGCACTACTGGGTCCTGACGAAGAACGTTCGAGACATTCTGTCCACGTTCCCTGAAAAAGGCTGTGTGCTCTCCTGAATGGTCGGTAGCAGTCTTCCAGTCCCTCCAACTGCTCCACTAAGGTGGGTAGGCCGTCCTTTATCGTCTTGTTGACGTTGGGCTGCCGCTTCATCGCCTCCATCATGGTCTTAATGAGACTTCGCATTTCTGCGAGTCTCGCCTCAGCCTTCTGTTCGCTCGCGATAATGAGCTCTCGAAGCGAAGTTGCCTCGCCGGCATCCTGTCCTCCTGTCTGCGTATTTCCTTGAGAATTGTCCATGTTTTGTTTTGAACCAGCGCTTCGTGTGCAGAGGGGCGGGCCGTAATAGTCAGGAACGGGTGTACCCTCGGAGAACAAAAACTCCTACCCCAGTTCCCTGAGGCCTGACTTACGCTTAACCGGTCCCGGAAAACACGGACGGACCGGCGCTCGTCCGGAGCTATGCAGCTTCCGACCGCTGCATTCAATGCACACTTCCTGATCAAGGCCCGAAGGGGCTGGTCCCTGATACACACCGCAGTGGCCACCTCGGCAGAGCAAGCTCACAGCAGCCTCATCCTCGACGCCGGGGAAATACCGACGCCGGCTAGAAGCACTCCCAGTGTGCTGCAATGTGTACCGATCGATGTATGACTCCCAGCCGCATCCACACGATGACAGACGCTGGCGAACACACCGCCCGATACGGAAACAGACGTGTGCTCTTCTGCATACAGGTTCCGTTTTTGGTCCGCGGGTGGTATTTTATTTCCCACCTACCCGACATATCTGCCGAGCATTCCCCTATCCGCCACCTGGGGACGCGCCCGATAGGGGTCGGAAAACCCCGCACGGGGTTATAATAATAATAATAATAATAATAATAATAATAATAATAATAATAATAATAATAATAATAATAATAATAATAATAATAATAATAATAATAATAATAATAATAATAATAATAATAATAATAATAATAATAATAATAATAATAATAATAATAATAATAATAATAATAATAATAATAATAATAATAATAATAATAATAATAATAATAATAATCCCGTGTCGGGTTGCTGGTCCCACATCGGGCGCCTCCCCAGGTCGCGGATAGGGGGAAGCCTTCCAGATATGAAAGGTACCGAGAACTCTCGGGGTGGACGAAAACCAGCACTACACACACGCACTAACGCAAACACCTACACAAACATGCCTCAGTGGTATACCGGTGACGTGAATGATCAGTGTCCCTATAAACGGGCACCCCTGAGAAAGCGAAAGGTCGGGGTCCCCTATAAACGAGGCCCACCGAAAAGCAAATGACCGGTTACGGATGAATGAACCGGTTTATCACTAGCACGGGCACTCACGCTCACGCACACGACACATAGGGGCACATACAAGAAGACGGGGGGGGGGCCTCAGGGGCCGTGCGTAGTTCCAGCACGGTTTGGGGAGTCGCGACCCCGAGGGACCTGCAGCAAAATGGAACATTTAATGAATATGCACGGTAAAAACGGAGTTTTACCCCAGGTGGTAACCCCTAATCAAGGGCAATCCACACCAGGCTCCGACCGAATGCAAGCTCCGGTGGCCTTGGGCAGCGACACGGATTCTGGGGGCCGCACACTGTGCAAGGAGGGGTCAAGGGGGACGACGAAAGGGACGATTAAAGACACGGAAAAAAGGACTGACGAGACGCTACTGGACATACCACGACGCAACAGGACGGACAGCTTATCAAGTGCCGGCAGCGGCGATAGTTATATCTCCGCGGCTGACACTGAGAAAGCGACGTTAGGACGAACGCACGCAAAAACACAGAAAGAATTGGACATGGTTGAGCTACTGACGCTCATACACAAAACAGCGACGAAAATGGCCGAGGCAGCGTCTATTCAGAAAAACATGAATATGACGGTTAAAAACGGAATAAAGACGATTTTGGAGGCCGCCGACGTAGCGCTGCATAAGCATGCAGAGGTGGCCCCGAAACCACAACTTACGGATACGCAAACGACAAAAACAGCAACGGACAAACAACAAACGTCACGGACAAAACGCAAGCGGGAAGCGACTGGAACTACTCCGGAGAACGCCCAAAAAAAGCCTTCGACGGCGAAACCGGTCGCTGCTTGGCAGACAGTGACAAGAAAAAAGACAGACAAGAAAGAACGCGACACAAACGACAACACGCAGGCCCAAAAGAACAGACCGGCTCCCCGGCAAAGGGGGACGGCTGTACTGGTAAGGCCTGGGACTGATAACTCGTACTCGGACATCGTACGAAAAATACGGACGACGGTCGATCCGAAGAAGAGTCACGTGCAGGTGACGACTCTGAGGAAGACGAAAAACGGCCTGTGTCTTTTAAAGATACAGGCAGACGCGAACAGACCCGACGGACGAGAATACTTCCAACGCGCTCTACAAGACGCGATTGGGGACGCGGGCAGCGTCAGGGCCATGACTTCCAAGGTCCAATTAGAGATCATGGACCTGGACTGCGTCGCGACCACGGACGACGTCAGACAGGCGCTGAGACGCGAGACAGGACGAGACGCGGACTTCGGGGTCCACATCTTTGGCCCGAATCGCGCCGAGCAGTACATAACGGTCTGCGATGTGGAGTCGCGGGAAGCCGAGGTGCTGCTTCGGCGGGGACGGGTCAGGATAAGATGGGTGCATTGCCGCGTCCGAAAACGACTGACAGTGACGAAATGCCACAAGTGCTTTGGCTACGGACACGTCAAGGTCAACTGCACGAACACGGACCGGACAAAAAGCTGCAGGAAATGCGGCGAAACGGGACACTACGCAACGGACTGTAAAAACAAACCGGCCTGTCCTTTGTGCGCCGAGGCAAAGCACAAGGACGCGGCGCACCTCGCGGGTTCCGGGAGGTGCGCAATGTTCCGAGCTGCGCTGGAGGAGTGCAGGAAGCAGGCCGGAAGACGGACAGAATAGTACAGGGAAACCTGAACAGGAGTAGGACAACAGACATGCTACTACCACAGATAGCTGACGAACATGACGCCGACATTCTGATCCTGTGCGAACCGTACAGGAGAGGAACGACACAAACGTACATTACGAACGAGACAGAGACCACAGCTATCTGGGTAAGGGGCGCTGCCCAATCTCGAATAATTAACTGCGGTGTCGGGGACGATTACGTCTGGGCAAGGGTCGGCGCTGTCACTTACGTCAGCGTTTACCTGACACCCAACTGCGCCATGACGGATTTCGAGAGGAAAGTGGCGCTCCTTGAAGACGGAATCAGGAATCTGCCTGGAGACGTTATCATCGGGGGAGACCTCAACGCGTGGGCGATCGAGTGGGGAATGACAACAACGAACAAACGTGGACGGCTGCTGCTGGAGATGGCCGCAAGACTAGACCTGGTGGTAGCAAATACAGGAAACGTACCGACGTACAGACGACCAGGGTTTGGAAACTCCATCCCTGACGTCACAATGACATCGGACAGAATATCACCACGGATAGGACAGTGGCGGGTTTTCGACGGCTATACGGCCAGCGATCACCAGTACATTGTCTTCGAAGTGGCAGGACAAACGGCGACGAGACGGACGAGGACCCAATACCCCCCGAGGTGGAACCTCAACAAACTCGACTTACGAAAATTTTCGGAGGAGCTGGCGGCAGCACCAGCACCAATGACGAAAGTCCCCCCTGAACTGACTGGCCGGCAAAGGGCGGAAAGACTCACGGACGAGACGGCCAAACTGACGGACCGGCTGTGCAACAGCACAATGCCGAAACGACGACATAGACCAAACAGGCAACCACAATACTGGTGGACGGACGAAATAGCCGAGCTGCGCAGGCTCTGCTTGGCAAACCGCCGACGAGTTACGAGGGCTGGGGGAAGACCCGAAAGGGAAAACCTCCAAGCCACTTACAAGACGTCACGAAAAACACTTACGAACGCCATAAGGGACAGCAAAACGCGATGCTGGAAGCAGCTCTGCGAGGAGGTGAACGAAGACCCCTGGGGAACCGGTTACAAAATTGTGACTGGCAAACTAGGGGCCCGAGTTCCACTTGAACTCAAAGATGCCGAAACCGCAGAACGGATTGTTGACGGACTGTTTCCGACTCACCCGATACGGACGAACGTGACAGACGACACGGAAGCCCCGGCGGCCCCCATATTTACCGCGGAGGAGCTCTCCAAAGCGACTGCCGCGATGAAGACTGGCAAGGCGCCGGGACCAGACGGAGTACCGGCGGAGATTCTCTGGCTGATGGTTCGCCTGAGGCCGGAGATATATCTTGACCTGTACAACACGAGCTTGACGACGGGAACGTTCAGTGACCGGTGGAAGACGGCAAGGCTAGTTCTTATCCCTAAGGGTAAGGGCGACCCCAATACGCCGTCAGCCTACCGGCCGCTGAGTTTACTCGACACAACGGGTAAACTCTATGAACAACTACTAAAACCGAGACTGACGGACGCGATACAGACCAGCGGAGGCCTCTCAGACCGGCAGTTCGGCTTCAGAAGGGGACGATCAACGATTGGAGCGATTCAAAAAGTGGTCGATTCCTTCCTGGATTTGGAGAGACATTGCCATGCAGCGCGACCAATCGTTCTGCTGGCGACCTTGGACATCAGGAACGCCTTCAGCTTGGCCAGGTGGGTTGACATCCTGGAGGCGCTTGAAGGCAACTTCGGAGTTCCGGCTTACCTGGCTCGGGTGGTGGGCGACTACCTAAGAAACAGGAGGATCACGTACGAGACGACTGAAGGACCGGTGACGAGACAAATCACCGCGGGGGTTGCACAAGGGTCCATACTGGGACCAGACTTTTGGAACGGACTCTACGACAGCTTGCTCAGGCTGGAATTGCCGCTTGGCGTTTTCCTTGTCGCCTACGCTGACGACGTGGCGGCGGTGATCACCGAGCGATCTCCAGACCTGGCACAGCAAAAACTGAACCAGACGATGCGGCGAGTGGGCCGTTGGATGACGGACCACGGACTACAACTCGCAACAGAAAAGACAGAACTGAATTTCCTTAGCAGAAGACGCATACAGACGAGACTACCCATGTGGGTCGGGACGGATGAAATCAAGGCCGGAGGTGAAGTCAAGTACCTGGGAGTGACCCTAGATACGAAGATGACCTTCTGGCCTCATATACAAAAAACATGCCAGAAGGCGGCTAAGAGAATAGCATCCTTAAGCCGCCTAATGGCCAACACAAACGGGCCGAGACCGGGAAAACGACGACTCCTAATGACGACAGCCCACTCGATCCTCCTGTACGGCGCGGAGATCTGGGCAGATGCCCTGAAGACAAAGAAGTACTGCCACGCCATGACAACGGTACAAAGACAGGGTGCGCTGAGGATCGCCTGCTCCTACCGAACTGTCTCTGCACAAGCAGTCTTGGTGGTTGCGGGCGTAATCCCCGTGGACCTCCTAGCTTTCGAGCGAAAGAGGATCTACGGGAGAAGCGCTGACATAAGACGGGAGGATGCGGCAGTCGCGGAACGTGACAAGACGATACAGACTTGGCACGAACAATGGACAGAAAGAGCGACAGGCAACTGGACAAGACGACTAATAAAGGACTTGAGACCGTGGATCGAAAGGGATTTTGGGGACGTAAATTTTTACATCACCCAGTTCCTGACGGGACACGGTTACTTTAGACGGTACCTTTATAACATGGACAGAGTACGGACGCCAGACTGTAAGTACTGTGGACACGAACAAGACGACGCGGAACACACATTTTTTGTGTGCGACCGCTGGACAGGACTCCGACTGGAACTGGAGAAGATTGTTGGCAGCATCACCCCGGACAACATTGTTCAGGTGATGCTCCACTCGACAGAATGGTGGCAACTAGTTGCCACCTATACAGAGACGATACTGCGACGAAAAAACGTAGACGGCTGCCTCACCTAACCGAGCAGACAGACTGACGTGACGCGACAGGTTACAGACAGCAAGACGAACGGACGAACACGGACAGAACCCCCAGCTAGAAGTAATACCAAAATAGTTCCTGGTCTGGGGGAGGACAACAAGGAGAGGGCGGTTTAGTGGGTAGGCCTATTTTTTTGGGAGTCCCACATACCCCCCCAGTTCAAAAGACTGGAGGATATCCGTAAAAAGGATTCCGCAACTCCTTGTATTAATAATAATAATAATAATAATAATAATAATAATAATAATAATAATAATAATAATAATAATAATAATAATAATAATAATAATAATAATAATAATAATAATAATAATAATAATAATAATAATAATAATAATAATAATAATAATAATAATAATAATAATAATAATAATAATAATAATAATAATAATAATAATAATAATAATAATAATAATAATAATAATAATAATAATAATAATAATAATAATAATAATAATAATAATAATAATAATAATAATAATAATAATAATAATAATTTTTTTTTTTTTTTTTTTTTTTTTTTATTAGGAATGAGGAAATGCATTATGCACCATCAGAGGGCTGAGCTCCTCCGGTGTGTGGGACTTGCACCCACTAAAACCTCCACCTACTATTCAGGCATTAAACCTACCCGGTACCGCTCATCGCATTACGTCAGGTAGGTGCCTCTCTATTCGGTTTCATCCCGCTGCAAACTTCTTCCACATCTCCATTTTTCCTTGGCTACTCTTCATTAAGTTTCTGTATCCAAGTCAACTTTTTTCCTCCTTAATACTTCCTGCACATAACTTGCTACCTCTTCCCACCACTGTGTATTTTCCAACATCTTTTCAATTATGTTGTCTGGGTTGAATCGCCCGATGGTGCACTCGACACATTGCCTTAGTGGCGTCCACTTGTGGCACGCGAAAAACGTATGAAAGGCGTCATCCTTTTCGGAGTCCCCATATATGCACCTTGGGCTTACTTTTTTCCCCATTCTGTAAAGGTATTCCGCAAAATACCCATGTCCACTTAGAAACTGGGTCAGGTAGTAGTTTGTCTCCCCCGTCTGTCGCTCTATCCAACCGTTTAGATTAGGTATGAGTCTAGCAGTCCACCTGCCTCTACTGTCCTCAGACCATCGTTCTTGCCACCATTGCATGGTGCGGGCTCTCAGTAGTTGCTTCCGTTCCTGCTTTGGTAATACTCCTTTCAAGTCGAACATACTTTTTCGTTCTTTGGCCAGGAGGTCAATAGGAATAATTCCTGCGATGACTAGTACTGCTGGCTCCGACACAGTTCTGTAAGAGCACGCAACTCTGAGGGCTCCTCTTCTTTGAACGGCTACCATTCGCTTTCTATATTTCTGTATCTGCATTGCCTCGGCCCAGACCTCGCAGCCATAGAGCATTACGGAATGCGTGACTGACATGAGGAGTCTTCGCTTGTTTTGACCAGCACCTTTGACGTTGCCCATCAGCTTACTGAGGGCCGTAGTTGCTTTGGCCGCCTTATCAGCTGCATGTTGTATTTGGCACCAGTAGGTCATTTTTGAGTCTATTCTCATGCCGAGGTATTTCACGTTCGCCTTTGTTTCTATGATATCTACTCCGATTCGCATCGGCAGTAACGTTGGGATGCGTTTTCGGGTTATCATAACGATCTCCGTTTTTTCGGTTGCAAGAGTAAGTCCATGGAGTTTCATCCACTCGATCACTCTTCGCATTACCTGCTCCAATTTCCTTTGGGCAGCATCGATATTTTTTGCTACTATCACGGCAGCGATGTCGTCCGCAAAGCCAATCAGAGTAGTATCATCTGGCATCTGCATTCTCAGTATTCCATCGTACATTGCATTCCAAAGGTCGGGGCCGAGAACTGATCCCTGAGCGGCACCAGCTGTTATTTTCTTTTTCTGTGGACCTTCCGAGGTGTCAAAAATTAAAGTCCTGTCCTTTAAGTAGCTTTCGATTAGCCGAAGTAGATATTTTGGCACTCTAAATGCGAATTCCATTGCATTCAGTATATCGGACCAACATGCAGAGTTAAATGCGTTTTTTACATCTAAGGTTACCAACAGAACAATTTTCCTGGAAAAATGATTCCCAGTTTGCGCTTCATTGGCAATTTTCACCACTTCCTTGATTGCATCAATAGTAGAATGGCCCATTCTAAATCCGTGCTGCTTGCACGAGAGGTCTCCTGCTTCCTGGATTGCGTTAGCTAGCCTAGGTTTAATCAGCCTCTCCAGCAGTTTTCCGGCTGTATCAAGCATACATAGGGGCCGGTATGCTGAGGGGGATCTCATGTCTGCCTTCCCCTTGCTGATCAGTACCAGTCTTTGCTCCTTCCATTTTGTGTGGAATATTCCCTCTTCCAGGCATTTGTTATACATGGTGAGTAACACTTGAGGGCAGGTTTCAGCCAATAATTTTAGGGCTTCAGTCGGCACCCCATCTGGGCCCGGCGCTTTCCTGTTTTTCATGGAGGATACCGCTTGCATGAGCTCCTCTTTAGTAAATCGTGGTATGTCGTTGCTCTCCACCGTATAAGCTCTATTTGCCCTATCTGGATGAGTAGGAAATAGGGTGTTAACAATAAGCTGTGTTTCTTCAGCGCTCATCGTTGAACTAGGAGCAAGCTTACCGAGTTTCCTCATGACCACTTTGTAGCCCATCCCCCATGGATCAGATTCCACTTCCGCTCTTAGTCTTTCCCAGCTCGCCTGTTTGCTTTGTCGAATCACTCTCCGTAGATGTTTTTTTTCCAGCTTATATTGCGCTGTTGCAGCTGTCGATTCTGTCTCTCCCCTCCTTCTGCTTCTAGTGGCCTTGCGTCTGGCTTTTAGACACCGCCTTCTGTGCTCAGCAATCTCCTCTGTCCACCAGTATGCGGGTTTTTTACCCTGTAGTAGCTTCTGTTGGGGCATTGATGCCTGGCAGGCTTTGCGGATTAATTTCATTGTGGCGCGAATTATTGAGTCGGTGCTTTCATTTTCAGTTCTGATCGCGTTTTTGCCTCTCTCGATGGTTGCTTGGAAAGTTTCGTTTTCCATTTTAGCTGCATTCCATCTAAGTGTCTGCTTCTTCGTGTTATATCGTCGGTCACTCATCACATCATATATAATATACTGATGGTCGCTACCAGTGAAGTCTTCTATAACTCGCCAGTTCACCAGATTTAGCGTCGTCCTCTCCGATGCAAAAGTAATATCCGGGATTGACCCGTTGTATCCCGGTCTTCTAAATGTTGGGGTATTCCCCTCGTTCATAACATTAAGTTCCAATCTTGCTGCCATTTCTAGTATTTTACTTCCCCGAGAGTTGGTAGTGGGCGTACCCCATTCAACTGCTCTGGCATTGAAGTCTCCAGCGACTATGACAGCACCTTCTGTTCTTTGGACAGTATCCTCCAATGAGTTCAGTTTCTGCTGGAATTGTTCAATGCTTTCATTTGGGGTGAAGTAGCAACTGAAAAAAGTGACCTTATTGCACTTTAGCCATGCGAATCCAGAGCCTACTCCTCTATTCTCTATGAGGACACTGTTGGTTTTCGGAACCCATAGTGCGGCTGTACCTAGGGTATCCGAGTGCCATTCCGCGGTGTCTTTTCCCTTATACTGCTCGCTGATTAGAATCAAGTCCACTTTGAGCTCCATCACAAGCTGCGCTAAGAGGTCGTCTGCCAGCCGACTTCTATTGAGGTTTGCTTGTAAAACTCTCATCGTCTTCTTATATTCTTTTTGGCCGTTTCAAGTGCATTGCAGAACACTCGACAGCCACTTGTTCCTGCAACATGCTTGATCGCCTCCGGTACGTGATCCAATTCAGCACAGAGGAAGCATCTTATATCCTTTGTTTTACATTCATTTTTCTTGTGACCCGGATTCCCACACTGCCTACAGAGACCTTGAGCTTTTCTATCTAGCCCGTTGCAGTTGGATTGGGTATGACCATAACCAAAACATCTGAAGCAGCGGATCACAGTGGCCCGCTGTCTCACCCTGCAATTTACCCATCCAATTCGGACCCTAGAGGTTTCGATTAGTAAATTGGCCTCTCGTTCAGGCATCTCCACCAGTGCAACTCGCTGTTCTCTGCTGTTGGTTTTTAGGAGTGTTGCCTTGACTTCCAAGTTTGGTTGCTTGGTATTTTCACGTATGGCAGTCACAATTTCTTCTGTAGTGGTACAGCAATCCAGGTCTCTGATTTCTATGGTAGTTTTTGGTGCAAGGTTATGAACGCTTGCTCGGCTTCCGAGGATGCCTCTAAGAGTTTCGCTAAAAACCTCCCTACCCTCGCTATTTCGGCCTAGTTCCACCAGTATATTACCGGCTTTCGTCTGTCGTATCGTACTGATCACTACGTTACTCTCCTCCGGTTTCGTCTTGCCTTTAATTTCCTTCAGCATTGCCGCATAAGTTTGGCCTTGCTCCAGCTTTATTACCACCGCGTCTGGTCGTTCTTTAAATCTTTTCCGTTTCCGTTTATCATTGCGGCCGTCTTTGTTTACCGGGGCCTCTTTCTGTCCTGTGCTCTTTTTCCCGCTTTTTGCTCGGACCTCGATCCAGTTTCCTGGGTTATCTGTATCCTCCTGCTTATTTTTTTTCCCTTCTCTTTTTTCTTTCGGGCTAGAAGGTACTCTTCGCTTACTATTTGTCTGATTATCTGTATCCTCCTGTTTATTTTTTTTCCCTTCCCTTTTTTCTTTAGGGCTAGAAGATGCTCTTCGCTTACTATTTGTCGTAGTAAGTGGGTCTGATGTGCCCACCGGCAGCGGTGAGTCATTCTGGCTGTGCTCGCGTGCGGTAGTTTCACGTTTCCTCCTAAGCATTGAGAGTACGTCTATCGCCTCTTCCAATTTGCAAAGGCCATTTTTTACATCCATACTAATGTTGCGCTGCTTCTGCGTTGCCAGCTTCATCTCTGCAAGAGTGTCTTTGCAGTCTTGTAGCTGCTTATCTTCCAGCATCTGGTTTTTCGCACTTATGATACAGACAAGCATTTCATTCACGCCTTCCTTATCTACCATGGTTGCATCCAACTCATCTCCCTTCTTTTGTTGTAAAGCTTCCAATAATGTTGGGTTCGGCATCTGCTGTAATTCTGTCCTCGTCATCGCTTCTGGCTTTTTAGTTGTTGCGACTAACCGCGGTGGCGGCGTTCTTTGCAACCTGGCGCTTCTACTAAATGGGCTAGAATTCCTTCCTTTACCACCATCGAGGTCCGTGACCATTGGACTGGTCCCTGGTAAGCAGCTCGTTTGTGTTGATGCTTTTAGAGAGGCATCATTCTCCTTGTTTTTATTGTTTTGGTTTAAGTTCGTTTCCATAATTGTTCCCACGAGTAGCACGAGAAAAAAACGGTCACCTATGACAGAGCTCTGCGTTATCATAGGAAGGCTACAGGTTGAAACCGAATGTCGCCAAATTCGGAGTTCGCATACTCACGACTAGGCATCCCCCTAGCCATGCAGCTGTCAGCGTATGCAGTGCCACCTTAGCTTGGGTTTGCTAATTTTTTGGTCCGCCCCGGGTATTTGATTTCCCCGGTACCTGTCATATCTGACAAGCGTTCCCCTATCCGCCACCCGGGGAGGCGCCCGATGGAGGAACCAGCAAACCTCACACGGGAATAATAATAATAATAATAATAATAATAATAATAATAATAATAATAATAATAATAATAATAATAATAATAATAATAATAATAATAATAATAATAATAATAATAATAATAATAATAATAATAATAATAATAATAATAATAATAATAATAATAATAATAATAATAATAATAATAATAATAATAATAATAATAATAATAATAATAATAATAATAATAATAATAATAATAATAATAATAATAATAATAATAATAATAATAATAATAATAATAATAATAATAATAATAATAATAATAATAATAATAATAATAATAATAATAATAATAATAATAATAATAATAATAGATTCAATGTATCAACATTTTTAGTTACAATATTTTAGTGCACACAGAACAGTTTTAATCTTCAGAAATTTAATCATAAGAACGTTAATGCATACCAGTAAATATACGCATATATATCTGCTCGTCTATTTACATGACTAAATAAATAAACTACTGTTTATACCTGCATCTTGAAAAAAATAAATGATTCAAGTGTGTGCATCATTACTAAGCATGGCATCAGAAGGCTCACGTGGGATATATTTATTCAAACAAGTGCTTTTTGACAGCTATTATAGATCGCCAGTTAAAAATACGAAATCAGTGAGATACCGATGCATGATCACCGTAGGTGGTAAGAGCAATGCCATTTTGTTCGTGGCATACCTTATGGAAACGTCCTCACCACAGCAGCCCCACGCGATATGCTCCTCTCTTATGAAAATAACGTTATGATTGTAGATTAGAAGTATGAGTAAACGCGACCCCTGTCTATCGCGAGAATATGCCTCCAAAGAGTAGTGATTTGGCTCCTACGCATCCCACATTCGAAGATTATGCTAAACGACTGACTTTCTGACCTAGAAGTCGTGAAATCGATATGACAGTACTACCCGTAGCCGGATTATTTTCTACAGGCAGTCAAAGTAAAGTAACATGTTTACATTGTGGAGTGTCATTATGCAATTAGGAACCTCATGATGACTCTTGGGAAAAGCATGCTTTATAGGGCCCTATTTGCTGTTACATAATCATGAGCATAGGAAGCCGACCACGCATTCAACCACCTCGTTGACATCTTTCTTAGTCGTCAACTCCCGCCGCCCAGGCAGAACCGGTGGAAAGCCCGCCTATCTGCTGCCAGAGATCCGTCGCCAGACTATTGGAAAAGTTCCGAGCCACCCTCGATTGTATACAATAGACATGCTCCTGGGACGATGGCCTACAGCCCTCGTACCCGACCTACGAAAACTATGCCGACCTTATGGAAAGCTACATTTCTTAGCCTGCGATGCTATCGATAAAACCGAAGCATTAGTAGACGCTGAATTTTTTGAATTCTGGATAAAATGATACAGTTATTTTGTTTTTACTTACACAGCTATCTACATCTACACGTCTTGTTACATGCAGATTGTCGATTCCTGGCCATAACCACGAATACGTATCCATGTTCTCTCTCCAACAGTCTTACTGATTCAGTCACAGCATCTCTATGCAGGTCTTCCGCTCCCCTCCAAAGCCCATTAACCAAGAGAGCTTTTGGCTCCAACATCTGAACGCAACGAATGAAGAAGGGTCAGATGAAAAAATAACCACATCACATCGTCGCAATCCCTGACCTCCCACCCCTTGAGCGACGTCACCTGACCTATTCACATTAACCCGGATACTATCGCAGAAAGAGTATACCGATTCCCAGTTGTGATAAACCGATCACCTCCAACCTGTAAACGTGATGTTTCCCCTCTGCCTCCACGCGAATTGTAGTTACAAATGCCGTAAAAATATGGAAACAAGCGACAAATGCAATTTAGAGATATAATGCATAGTGCATGATCCCGAGTAAGTTAACGAGAACAAAGAGAAAAATAAAAACTACACCGATAACAACAATAAATAGTTATGTTCAGTTAACCTGTTAATCCAACAGCATCCAGATTGCAAGTGTGATTCCCGGGCCTGTCACTAAGATCAGAACTAAGTTACCTCCATTTTCGAACCTAAGGAGACCAGCCACTAGCTCTAGGGCTGTGTCTCCGACACCCACCCCTCCTATTCCCATAACCCAACCACGTACCGAAGAAATTACGAACCAGAAACTCACGGACTACTTGTTGGAAGCCGAATCTAAATCATGCCATCTTCCGCAAGCCCACACCGACGATATCCACTCTCTTATCAAGAAATCGGGTGATTGTTCAAAACCGCCATGACGGAACACTGGTACCACTTTTGCTACATAAATGGTAAATATAACAAAAAATTATAAGCAAAGTAATCAAGCAAGGAAAACTCTTTCCAACAACAGGAACTCACGTAAGTAAATTTACCTCGAACCAAATCTATATAATCATACAGTTTGAGGATCCTGATGGGCTGATGTGTGTGAGCTATGATAAATCGAAAATAGGACGAGCACTTACTCGTGACAGAGAAACAAATAACCAGACAACTGATATAGGAAGAAAAACTATCTATATTAACTCGAAAACGACAAAAATGATATAAAATAAAAGAAAATTGATCACTGAATTTACTGGTGAGCTGCACATACAATTATTTTAATTGCGCGCCAATTACTAAAGGTAAAAGAGCGTAAACCAATCTGAGCTGCAGAACACGCCACAAGGTAAGACAGATGAGGGTGCACCAAAGAATTACTTTACCGTATTACATTGAGTTAATTTTGGTTAAATTTGTCCGTGTGCCACCTTAGCGGGTGATTTTGAGTCTAGTTAAGTACGTTTGCAGTTGAGAAGATCCAAGAAAATTCGTCAGAATTATCCAGTCGAGTAGAGGCAGATAATGTGTGCTTGGCGGTTTTCACAAGCGTCCCGAAAATTAGCAAGAAGGCTGAGTTATTCAAAAGCACTGTTAAGGGACGCTACTGCCAAGCGAGAGGTGGATCGTAGTCTCTCGCGTGAGTTGAGTGTCCGTGATGTGCTGCCCGGTGGCATGCACGGCAGCCGTGAGCAGTAAGCCACCAGCAGAGTCGAGTTATCGCACAGTGACTATAGTGGCCGCGTGCCAGCTGATTTCTCAACACAAACCTATATACATTGTAATGGTATTTATCGTTAACGTTACTCTGAAAGGGTTTTAGTTCGGACTCGAGCAAGGAGGAAAGTAATATAGGCTTTAATAATAGGTAAAAGTAGGGTTTATTCCAGAAAACATTATGTTAATTGTGCGATACATATGTGAAAAATCAATATAAAGTTCAGTTGTGCGACTTCGATCCCTTTTTCTAGTCTATTGGCTATCATGCGCTTTACAATTAGTTATTCCCGGGCTCTTGTATGCCTCTTTAATCGTGTATGCTGAGATGGAGAATTTAAATAATGTTTTATTATATGATTCGCTTTAAAATGAAATTATAAGTGTCGGTCGATAATTAATTTAACCTACTGCGTTCGCTAGGTAATTTATTCAAGCACGCGTACTGTCGGTAAGTAGCCTGCAGCTGCTCGTAGAGTTCGGACTATCCTGGGATCTTCACTTCGTCGCTCGGTGCTCGCTCCCTACGTCATGGGACCGTTGGTGGAAGTGGACCTCCCGCCTGGTATCCCCGTGAAGGCATACCCGCTCGCCCACCTGACCACCGCTGCAGTCCAGCGTCAGCGAGATGCATTCGGAGTGCATGCGCAGATGTTTGACATATTAGGGCCGAGCCTCGTTAAAGTCAATAGAATCCTATATTTTTCCTGAAATACTATAATTTACCATATATCCTAATTATTTTTCTTTATCCTTACGCTATCGTGGTATATTTTATGTTGGTCATTTAAATGTGTGATTTGCTGTAGGCTCTCGATTCTGTTAGATATAATAGCCTGCGGGATCGCCTATCCTCGGCTACTGGAGTGAGTTCGCTTTGTTGTTGTTTTGCAAATAATATGAACCGGATAAGTTTTAACAGTGTATTTAATATATTGCACAGGTGTGCCGTAATTGCGGCGTTACCTCGGACAATCGGAGAGACAAAGTACAGGTGTGAAGGCTCACGCGCCGTCGACTCTTGCGCGCTCTGTTGGCATGCGACCCAACTAGTGCCTAGTTCTTATTTTCTAACAAAAACAATTTACCTAGTTCTAGAAATCCAATTGCAACAACTCAGGACATAGAGCTGTTCTGCGTATAAGCAGAGTTCCACAGAATTGAGGGATAAATAAATGAAACTACTATTAATCCGAATCCACTGTAGACACATCGCGGTACAAAATCAAGATAACTTGTGATAAGCGGGACCCATCATCACAAAAAGGGATGAGAACGAACAACCGACACGGCACAAACACTTTCGAGACGGGATATACGTGAAAAAGGAGTAGAAATCAACAAGTTCCCACTTTTAAATGAAATCGAGGTGACGCGCGCGGGGATCTAAAGTGCATTACAGCTGACAGGCGCGCCAGAAACAAGTCTCGAGGCGTAGCAGACGACGGTTCCAGCGGCCCGTAAAAATACAGAAGAAGACGACAGGATCCGTTTCCACCTGGTTCTCGAATTCGCCACTGTTTCACAAATCATGTTGGAAAATCAGCTGGCGCACGGCGATCGATAATCGTCATGCGCCTACCTGTTGCGCTGCTTTGCTACACGGTGTTCGGTTGAGTCGAAGACAGCCGAAGCATGGGCTTCGCGAAGCCGAGGATGTGCCTCACTGGCACGCCGCGTCAAGCGAGAGGCTGTCTCTCGCTTGACTTCGGTTTCGCTCACCGGCTGTCTCGCTCAACTGACTCCAGCGCCCAACGAAATTTTCATACTCGCAGCCATCTTGAGAATTTGGCACTTTTTCGCACACACCGGCAAGAACAGCACGCATCCAGACTCTCGGACTGTTTCATGGATTTATACATCGGACTCGCTCAACATCTCACTCACCAGGACTCATTTGCTCAAGGTAAGAGTACATTGACATAATTTGGCATAAATTCAATGTCAGTGAGGAGAGAGATACGGTGCATCACCACTTTGGCTCACTCGTGGCATGCGCTGCAGCACATGTGGCGTCATGCTCTCCTCACTTGCTTTAGCCGGTATAATTAATACAATTATACCGGTGTGGTCTATTCACTGTGCTTTCCTCCAGAAACTCTGCTGGGAAAGCACAGTGACTACACGCAGTTCATTTGTATAGCCTCAGTGTCTGTTTGCAGTGTGCTATGCAGTGCTGATTGCATAGCTGGTCGCACACAAAATCACTGTACTCAGACACGGGTTATTGTACATCCTCTCATTAATTCGCTGCAACCACTCTGCAATACAGTGCTGAGTGGATGCAGTGAATTACGCACAAAGTTTCAAACTCAATGGCATCAGCGTGTCGTGCTGCGTAGCTGTTGCTACGTTGCCCGTACCGCTATCTCAAATTCACATTCAGCACACAATTGAGATAATTGTGTGCTGCTCACATTATCATTCCAAATTCCATTCACCAGTTTATTTCATGTTTTCGCACTCAGTGGTCTTAGCGTGTCGTGCTGCGTAGTCATCATTGCGTTGCACGCACCGCTTTCTCATGGTTGAACTCAGCGCACAATTAATATAATTGTGTGCTGCTCACATTCTAAGTCTAAAAATCTATTTGATTGTTAAATTTTATAATTCTGTATTTTAACTAAATGTACATTTTAGACAATTTTCAAAATTAAAGCCTTTTTATGTAAATTTTCAATTATTGAGGTAAACTGGTATTATTTAAAATTGTATTTCTATAATAAAAGAGGAAGGTAGCAAACCGCTTTCTCAATATAACATCTCGGTGTCTGGTTTTATTTTCCTCTTGCCTCGAGTGAGTTTTCATCATGTTCCGATACATTCACAGGTCGGTCAAGGTACATCCGGAAGGAATTCTCAACAAATCACGATATCAAAAAGCCAGACGACCGAAGATACAGAATATCGTGGGACCTTTGTCGACAAAATCGAAGGGGAAAATTATTGTGCTGGTAAATGGCGCCACATAGCCGAAAAAAGAAATATTATCACAGCCTTGTCAAATGAACCCTACTTTTACCTACTTTAGAAGCCTAAATCAATTATTCTTGGATTCGAGCCCGAATTCTTCCCTCCAGAAGATAAGAAATTAATGATAACGGAAAAATACCGTTACAGTACAGCGTGTGTAAAGCAATGAAAATGTGTAGAGGTTGCTTGCGTATGATTAAAACCACAGATAAAAACATGCATGTATGTTGTATATCGTTTTGTATTACATGCAGGCAAACTTGACCGACTACACATGCGGGTTTATAGCACCTCTTAAGAAACCAGAGGAGCAAAAGGAAAAGAAAAAAGACAAGCGTTCGACGAGTCCTTTGTTTTATGATTTTGAGACGCAGCAACATGAGAAACTACATGATGATAAATCGACACGAATTCACGAGCCAAATTTATGTTTCACAATGCGTATGTATGACATGTCTTGATATCACAGATGTAGAAATCGATTGTGCTGACTGTGGTAAATGCGAATTCGTGTTTATCGATGATCCTATTGGGGAGCTCGTGAAATTGGCATTATCGCAAAAATTTAAAAAGACGATCTGTATTGCTCATAATGCAAGAGGTTTCGACGCGGAATATATTCTACGGTATCTAATCCAAGAGCAGAAAAACAACTGTTCTCTCTGGTTCGAATAGTACGAAGATTGTCTGGATGAACATTGGGGATGTTATTTTTCTAGATAGTCTAAACTATTAACCCATGGCTCTTAGCGCTGTACCTAAGGCAATCGGTTTTGCGGATGAGGTGGCAAAACGTACATTTCCGCATTCGTTCAACACATCGGAATATCGAATTGCTCAGGTCCTCTGCCGGCTATGCATTTTTACTCACCCAATACAATGTTCTCAGCGAATCGCGAGCGATTTTTAAAATAGTATGAGGAAGAATCGAGTCGAGTCGATTATACCAGGTCTATAAATATAAAACCGGAATTTGCCCATAGATGGCCCTAGCCGTCAATGTAGTTACCGTCAAACCGCGTCATTAGCGCCATTTCCTTGTTGACATCTCTGACAAAGATTTTCAACTCACAACAATACAAGTTTCATACAACAGCATAGTTTGTAATAGCGTTGAACATGTCGAATTTTGTGCCTGGAAACTACGATTTGTGGACAGCATTGATTTTCTGTTACCAATTGAAGAAAACTGCTGCAGAATCGCATCGAATGCTTGCTGAAGCTTACGGTGAGCATGCTCTTGGTAAATCACAGTGCTTTGTATGGTTTAAAAAATTCAAAAGTGGTAATTTTGACGTGAGAAACGAAGAACGTGGAAGACCACCGAAAAAGTTTAAAGACAGCGAATTGCAAGCATTGTTGGATGAGGATGACGCTCAAACGCAACAACAACTCGCGGATCAATTAAATGTGACACAAGAAGCCGTCTCCATATGTTTAAAAGCCATCGGAAAAATCCAGAAGATGGGAAAATGGGTTCCACATGAACTGAATGAAAGACAGCAGGAAAACTGAAAAAACACTTGCGAAATGCTGCGCGCCAGGTACAAAAAAAAGTCATTTCTCCATCGAATTGTGACTGGCGATGAAAAGTGGATATATTTTGAGAATCCTAAGCGTAAAAAATCATGGGTAACTCCAGGCGAACCATCGACATCGACTTCAAGGCCAAATCGCTATGGACGGAAGACAATGCTCTGTGTTTGGTGGGATCAGAAGGGTGTGATCTATTAGGAGCTGCTAAAACCTGGCAAAACCATTAATACTGAACGCTACCGATAACAAATGATCGATTTGAATCAAGCTTTGCGTGAAAAACGACCAGAATATCAAAAAAGGCAACACAAAGTGATTTTGCTTCATGATAATGCACCATCACACACAACAAAACTGGTCAAGGAAACGATTGAGGCGTTTAGTTGGAAAATACTTTCGCATGCGGCTTACTCACCAGACTTGGCTCCATCCGATTACTACTTATTTGCATCGATGGGACATGCACTTGCTGAGCAGCTCTTTACTTCTTACGGAAATGTATGAAAATGGCTCGATGACTGGTTTGCCTCAAAAGAGCAACAGTTTTTTTGGCGTGGCATCCACAAATTATCAGACAGGTGAGAAAAATGTATAGCTAGCGATGGGCAATACTTCGAATAAAATATTTTTTATCATTTGCATACAATAAACGTGTATTTTCTATACAAAAATTCCAGTTTCATATTTATGGACCTGGTATCTCAATCATATATACGAGTAATCATAGTAACCTTTTTATGGACAAGAATTAAAATTCTATTGCACTTAAAACCTTGTTACAATTATGTTTAATTGCTTCCAACGCCAATACCATTTGTAATGCCAAAATTAGTTTTACTGAATTAGTACCTATAAGTAATGAGTTATCAAAGTCTTTGTTGCGGTTTATAATATGGAATTATGAATGATACTCAACTTATCAATGTCAGTTATTGCATATTAAAAACTAACTTTGTGTTTTTTGGATGACTCGAGAAAAAGTTAATGAACCTACCAGACGAAATGGGCTGATGTACCTATTATGCCGGTACCGAGTAATTGGATTATTCGGTAGTCGGTATAATATTAAAAGTTATTATATTTTGGGATCGTTTGCCGATAAGGAGATGGATCTCGAGTAAAAGATGGAAACGCGAATTTATATAAAAGGAAGTATTCATTATAAGCAACGGTAACTTTCCGTTGCCTATTTATATATCAAAGTAAGAAGTACAATAATGCGTTGTTTCGAGTATTTAACGAGGAACCAACCGTTCTCTTTTCAATCTAATTTAATACTGTCTTTTCGTAAAGCAGTTGCTAACTGTCTTCACGAAAATCCTTTAGGTTGCTATTTTAGCGTTAGCCTATCGTCGAACGCCAAGCGAGTCGCCTCATGCTGCGTCGGCGTTCCCGGTGTCGATCGTACGATCGGGCATTGGACTTCGTTTCCTGTCTTAAACGAATTCCAATGTTTCTTTGCTATGGAATATTCCCGAATATGTGAAATACGGAGTGGAATATTCCGCGGCACAACATACCATTCTGTACTAATTTTATTATTTTCCCTAATTAATAACCACTCCAAGAATGTTATTTTATTATCTTTTTCTTTCTCAATAGTAAACTGTAGTTTGAGATATGCTAAGCATTAAAAATTGTTAAAATGTGTTGAATTTGATCAGATGGCAACGAGATAATCATGACGTCGGCATATCTTTTGTGTAAAATTAGAGTGTAATTAGGTTTTGACAAGCAACAGCCATTACTATATTAAAATATAATAAATCTAATGGAGGGCCCATAGGGGGGCTAGAAATTTGAATACTTTTCTTCTAGACTGCTTACAATTAATTGTAAAGGTACATTTGTGTAAAGAGAGGTCATGTCAAATAAAACTAAAACGTATGAAGCAGGTAAAGTAATGTGCGAAACCAATGATTTCATAGAGGAACTGCCATTAACATTAGAATCCAGACTATTTATACGTTTCGTCGAAATTTTATAAATAAAATCATAAACAATCCGTATGTGGGACAATTGATAGACGAAATCATTAACCTCATTGATATGTTCGGGCTGTGTATTTTCGGTAAAGTTAACATTCTAGTTAAATTTGTATTATCAGCTTTCAAGAAATGATAATGTTGGATAATCAGCGAATATCGATCGCCGTGCGTCGACCTGTTGCTGTGCTCTAGCACGCTGCGTCCGGTTGGGCCGGAGATAGCCGAGGCAGGGTTTCGCGGAGCCAGGGCTGTGCCTCGCAGGCATGCCGCGTTGAGCGAGAGGATGTCTCTCTCGCTTGATTTCGGCTTTGCTCACCGGCTATCTATCTCAATTGACTTCAGCGCTCAACGACGCTTTCGAATCCCGCAGCTACGTTGAAAATTTAGACACTTTTTGGAAGAACCACAGGAACAGCGCATTCATCTCTGCATCTCTTAGACATTCTTCACCACTTTTCACCGGATCTACTCAGCTATCGTGCTCAACAGGACTCAAAATCAGGTACGAGTACATCGTTATAATTTTCTAATAGATTCAATGACGATGAGTAGTAATAATCTCATCGGTACATCATCATAATTGTCTCACTTTGTGGCGTGCGCTGCAGCACGGGATGCACCACCTTTTCCGCACTCTATTTTGCCTGCTTGATTAATATAATTACGCATGTGCTTTATATACACTGTAGTTTCTCCCAGTAAACCTGCTGGGAAAATACTGTGAATGTTTTTTGCTCAATTGTGCATCCCAGTCTATGTCTGTAATGTGTCACGCAGTGCTGTCACTGTTCTCATACTCTATTCTCAGCACTTAAGCAACCAAATTGCAAGTGCTCTCATCTATTCACTGTGACTCCTCTCAGATAAATCTGCTGAAAACTCGCAGTGAATAATTGGCATTCTACGCACTCATTGCTCTTATACCGTGGCGTGCTCCGCAGCGTTGACTGCATCACGTTCACTGCTCGCGCACAACTAGCACACAATTAATAAAATTGTGTGCTGCTCAAGCTTCATAATAAAATTCAAGTTAATTTATTTATTTGTAAACTCTCTGATTTTTGTGACTATTTATTTTTATATAAATTTATATTTTTTCCAAATTATATTATTTTGTATGCCAAATTGTGGAAGGGAGAATAAACTGCTTCCTCAACATACCATCGACGTGTCTGGTCATTTATCACTTTGTCGTGAGTGAAGACTCATATTTTTCCAATATATTCACAGATCGGTCAAACAACATCGGACGGATTCTCAAACAGATAACAGATACTTTCATATATGAATTTTATTCGTTTTCGATAATCTAGAAGCTTAGTAACTAAATCTTATACAATTTTATTTGAATCAGCTGCCGTAATCTTGTAAATAGTTTCATCATTTGAGAGTGTAAGGAATTTTTGTATGTAATCAATAGAATTGAGAACAACAGGGCTATTATCATATCTGGTGATTTGTATATCGATGTGTGAAGATCGTAAAATGTACTATGACTTTACTAATGCCTTTTCTGTAAGTGTAATGTAAGTTATTTCAAATATTAGCTAGTGGGGCTCTCACATTATTTAACTTGTCTTTCTGAATCAAATGTGACTATGATGCATATTCACAAATAACTTTATGAGTGGCATCTTTGGTTTCTTTTGTGTATAAGGATGAAAAAAATTAGGTGCCAACGATAAGAAAAGTTCTATGTGGGGTGGAATACCCATACTGGATATATTGATCAACTAATAATTTATAAGACTGTTGGTAGAGTTGTAAGTTCTGTTAAAATTCGAAACCGTTATAAATGGGTCAATGGAATCATGATTTGCTGTTATGTTGTCATTGCAATAAATGAAGTTACTCTTATTAGTTATAGTCGTACTATAACGATTTCCATTATTCCTGTTGTTATTTTTAATATTATTGCATTTTTGTGTTCAGTGTACCCGTTAGATGTGATAATTATTTCTAATATTACGAGGGTCGATCAATAAATAGTCGGCCTTGCGCCATCTGTTGGTCGAGGAAAGAAATCAATAGCGACGTTTAGTAGTGCCATCCTTCACATGACTGTTGTCAAAGTTTCAGCTCGCTGCGATGTTTAGTTTGCGTTTGACAGCCATCGAAAGACAAACAACTTTTGTGTTTTTACAAAAATGGAAAAAATTGAGTATCGTGCAGTGATTCGATTTTTGTTCTTGAAAAAGAAAACGAACAATGAAATCAAAGCGGAGCTAGACGAAGTTTATATGGACCTTGCACCTTCGTTATCAACCATTAAATATTGGACAGCTGAATTTAAACGTGGTCGTACGAGCATTGTTGACGATGAACGTCCAGGTCGTCCAAATGAGGTCGTCATACCAAAAACGATTGAAAAAGTCCACGATATGGTGTTAATTGATCGGAGACTAAAAGTGCGTGAGATTGTTGAGGCCACAGCCATATCATATGGCTCAGTGATTTCAATCCTGAGTGATCAGTTGAGTATGAAAAAGTTATCCGCAAGATGGGTGCCACGTTTGCTCACTGTCGACTATAAAAGAGAACGTGTAGCTGATTCAAAGGCGTCTTTGGCGATCTATAAGCGTGATCCTGTTAAGTTTTTGCGTCATTACGTAACCGTGGACGAAACATGAATCCATCACTATACACCATAGACAAAGGAACAATCGAAACAATGGACTTCACCGATCGAACGGGCTCCGAAGAAGGCGATGACGGTGCCATCGGCCGGTAAGGTCATGGCCACAGTTTTTTGGGATGCACGCGACATAATCTACATCGATTATCTTCCGCCGAAAAAAAGATTAATGGCGAATACTATGCAGCCGTACTGACCTGATTCAACGACGAATTGAAGTAAAACAGTTGCCATGGCCAAAATTCATGAATTTAAATACGAATTGCTTTGGCATCCACCGAATTCTCCAGATTTGGCCCCCTCCGACTACTCTCTGTTTCCAAACCAGAAAAAATTGCTTGGCGGAAAGAGATTTAGTTCCAGAGATGATCTCATCGCCGTAACAGAGACTTATTTTGAGGACCTTCCGAAATCGTATTATTCGGAGGGCATCAAAAAAATTGGAAAATCGTTGGAATAAGTATATCGAGCTAAAAGGAGATTATGTTAAGAAATAAAAAGATTTTTGTCCAGAAAAATGCGATTTTCTTTACCAAGCCGACTATTTATTGATCGACCCTCGTATCATTCCGAGATAAGTTATATTGTATATCATGTTTATTATTCTGAATTGTCGAGTAATCATAAGTTTGTAACAAATGTTAATTACCATATATCTCTGTGAGTTAAGAGACAGATCAAGTAATTTCTTGTAATGGTATTTAACGTTTTCATTACCCTGAAATAGTTTTAGGTTGGACTCGAGCAGGGAGGAAATAAATACAGGCTTCAATAATGGGTAAAAGTACGGTTTATTTGACAAATGTAATAAATTATACACATAAGAATATATCAGGAGTACAAATTAAAAATGCGGGATTTTTTTCTATTTTTGAACGTTTATTCTGAAAAAATGGTAACAAATGAATTATTCAAAGTATTGTCCATCGCTAGCCACAACTTTTTCCCATCTTTCTGGCAATTTACGGATACCGTCGCGAAAAAATTCGGCCGGCTTGGCTGCTATCCAGTCATCGACCCATTTTTGGGCTTCTTCGTAAGAATGGAAGCGCTGGTCAGCTAGGCCATGTGTCATCGATCGGAAAAGGTGGTAATCGGAAGGAGCAATATCTGGGCTATACGGCGGGTGGAGTAAGACTTCCCATTTCAGCGTTTGTAGGTATGTTTTGACCGGCGCTGCAACATGTGGCCGAGCGTTGTCATGTTGCAAAATTACTTTGTCGTGTCTTTGCTCGTATTGTGGCCGTTTTTCTTTGAGTGCGCGGCTCAAACGCATCAATTGAGTTCGGTATAGTGCTCCTGTGATGGTTTCGTTCGATTTCAATAGCTCATAATACACCACACCCAGCTGGTCCCACCAAATACAGAGCATGAGCTTGGCGCCGTGAATATTTGGTTTGGCCGTCGATGATGATGCATGGCCGGGGTAACCATATGATTTTTTGCGCTTCGGGTTATCGTAATGGATCCACTTTTCATCACCAGTGACAATGCGATGCAAAAAACCCTTCCGTTTTTGCCGTTCGAGCAGCAGTTCGCATGCAAAAAAACGGCGCTCGACGTCTCTCGGCTTCAGCTCATACGGCACCCAATGTCCTTGCTTTTGGATCATTCCGAGGGCTTTTATACGATGGGAAATGGCTTGTTGTGTCACTCCCAATGAATCTGCGAGCTCTTGTTGAGTTTGACACGAGTCTTCATTGAGTATTGCCTCCAATTCAGCATTCTCAAACTTTTTCACTTGGCCCGGCCGCTCTTTGTCCTCAACGTCAAAATCACCACTTCTAAACCGCACAAACCATCTCTCGCACGTTGAAACCGATGGAACATGACTCGGATAAGCCTCGGAGACCAATCGATGTGCTTCAGCAGCACTTTTCTTCAAATTAAAGAAGTAAATTAAAACTTCCCGCAAATGCTGTTTTGTTGGCACGAAACTCGACATATTGAGAGCTCAAAAAAACTATGAATTTGACACTGCGACAAATTGACACATACTGAAAATTAAAGCTATAAGACGTAGCTTTGACATGAACATAGTCACAGTACTGCCTGATGCGTATAGCGTTAGTAACGCCATCTGTTATCAAACCCGCATTTTCAATTTGTACCCCTGATAGAATATTTTTATTAATATTTAAATGGGCTCCCTTTTAATAATTCTGGGTGATTATGCACCTTACAAAAAGCTTGACCCAGGCTCACGCATGCCTTTATAATCGTGTCCGCGAAAAACAGGAGATTTTATATTGAATTAATAAAATAATTTTTCTAATGGTATGGCAGTATAGTTTTCTACGCAAGGCAATAGAGCGTATTATCATACCGGGCTTGCCATCGATAATTTACCTATGTTAGCGAGGTCTGTTATTTTTTCGCCTTTGAATCTAGCCTATTCTATATCTATATATCTTGTTGACCTGAGGTGGGGACGGAGCTCTCGCTCGAGTTCCCCTGGCCACGCTTGTTGGCCCCGCCGCTGCTGCGGTGGAGGCGTCAGCGAGATGCATCTTCTTTTTTTAAGTCCCATGGATTTGATATATTTTTATTCAAACCACATTGGTCTCTATTCGATGTGAGATCTCGTTGACTCGGATGCTGGGCAGCTTGAATGTCTGGTGGCTCGGTGGTTGGACTTACAAGTAGATGTTCGTCTTAGTGGCATCAGAGGTATCAGGCTTGGTCCGTGGAATGGTGCTGTTCGTATGCTCCTCTTTTTGTTAGCTAGGTGGTCCTCCTTTGGCTGGTTAGCTGGTCTTCCTTCGAGTTGTTAGCTGGTCCTGGACGTTGGTGAGAATCTGTGAACAAATTCTGCTTGATTGTCACGTTTGGCGCCCTTTTATACTGGCTTCCCCCGCTCTTCTTCCAAGTTCTGCCTGTATAAAAGGGTATAACTATATCTGAAAGTCGTCCTGTAGCCCATCTCCATAGCCCATTTGTCGTAAATTCCATATCTCCAATTATTGTATTTAACGTGCCCCTTGTTGATTTCTTTTCATACATTATTGAGTACTATAGTAGCTCGAGTAACAGTAGTTGGTTTTCTCGGTACTCTGTTTTTCGTAGTGTTGGTAGTATGTATTACAGGTCCCTCTGGCTGTATGTATCAGGCGTACTTAGGCTCGTTATTCTTGGTATATTTTGGTAATTTAGTGCTGGTGCTTCGCTATGGGTAGTGTGTACCTCGGCTAGTTACGTGGTACCGGTGCTTCGATGTCCCTGTGTTGGGTAGATGAGATGAACTCGTCGTCTCACTCTGCTACCGAAAATGAAGTAATGCATATTAAAATTATTGGCACATCACAAACGTTGAATTTTTTTTGATAACCATTACGTAGTTCGAAATATACCCACGTTAGCCTTAATTTTTCAAATTTAAAATCTTCTTTGCGAACACTGTTGGAGGTATGAATCATCATTAATGCTTTTCGAATTTCATGATCGATTAGTTTTTTTTAGTAGAGGTAGTCTTTTTTCATTTGTCCTCTTCCAAATTTTGAAGACGATGTAGATGTGCAGTCTAAATATTCCATATAGTATTCTAAAGAAAACTATGTTCAGTGTTATGCTATTGCAAATAATCGTATGTAGATGGTGTGACCACTTTCATTATAAATTAGATGAGTATTTTACGGCATTGGTGATGGTCAGTATAAAAGTTAAACAAGTTCCAAAGTCAATTCAATTCAAATTCAAAGTCAATTAATCTCATCACTAACAGAACAACAAATAAGAATTCCATTTACCCATTTAAGAGAATTTTAGGCAGTGACAGAACTCACAACTCTGACGGCAGTCTTACAAAATGCTGGTTGATAAATCTATCCGGTATTTTCTATCGTACGGACCTAGATTTTGTTATCCTTATACGCATGAGAAACCAAAGCTGGCATTCATAAAATTATTTTTGAATTTGAATCACAGTCATATTTGATTCAGATCTACAAGATAAATAATGCGAGACGCTCACTAACTGATGTTTAAAACAACTTACAGTATACTAACACAAAAAAGATACTCGTAAAGTCACACTTGATACCAAGATATTTCTTTATCTTTATACCCTGATATAAAAATAACCAGCGGTGACAGAGCCAATAGCACTGTTGTTCTAAACTTTATTGATTACATACAAAAATCCCTTGTACTCTTAATTGACGAAACTATTTACAAGATTAAAGCAATGAATCCAACTCAAATTGTATAAAAAATAGTTACTAGACGTCTAGATATTTGAAAACGAGCAATTCAGAAATGAAACTATCATTATCTAAAATCTGATATTACGAATTAAGCTAGAATGTAAACTTTACCAAAAATACACAAGCTAAACATCCCAATAAGGCCAATAGCTTAGTCTATAAATTGTGCGACACACAAAATGAACTGCTTGTATTCATAAAATGTTGACGAAGCGTATCAAGAGTCCGATTTCTAATGTTAACGACAGTTTCTCTTTGAAATCATTAGTTTCGCACATTAGTTTACCTGCTTCAAACATTTTAGTTTTATTAGATATGTACTCGCTTTGAAGAAATGTTCTTTTACAATTGGTTTTAAATCGTCTGGAAAAAGAAGGTTATTATTTGGAAAGGGCACTGTTATTGCGGTATTAAAAAAGAAACCGAGATAATTGTGTCTTCTACTTATTTCATCTTTGAAAATAAGATTTATAGAAAAATGTTCTGCCTTCCTATAGGCTTCAATTTTATATAACAAAATTATAGCTGATTCAGAAGAATGCTCCTTGTCGAAACTTTATTACACTCCAATTGAATATAAAAGACATGTCGATGACGCAATTATCTCTTTATCATTTGTTCAAATTCAACAAACTTCAACAATTTTCAATGCTTAGCATCGCAAACTACAATTTACTATTGAGAAAGAAAAAGATTAAAAAATACCATTCCTGGATTTGTTATTAATTAGGGAAAATGATACCATTATCACAGATTGGCATCGTGAACATGGCAGGTTTATTAGCTTTTTCTCGAATCATAAAAATAGGGAATATATACGTGCTAGTAGGTAGGGCATTCAAACTTTCACATTCACAGTTGTGGAGCAAAGACTTAAAACTCATAAATGACGCATTACTCTTAACTTGTAATCATTCATGTTAGAAGATAGACTATTGCTACTATTCCCATCACTGAAGAAAAAAATCAGAAATTTGACACAAACAGAATTGTGAATTTTCCATACAGCGTTAATACAAAGAATTCACGGAAGAGGATAACAAAGAGAAAGAGAGGTGGACGTAGTAACTCTTGTAAACGAGCAAAGTCCAACGACATTTTTGAAACTGTCTAACGATATCATTCTTACACTGACACGCGTACGAGTGTATAAAGTTGGACCTTCACTTATTTACTATATCTCCAACACCGAAGGGTATAGACGCATCATAATGGATACACGACAAGTAGCACCTGCTAATAACTTCCTACATAGCCTTTTCAATCAGGTCGACATATACTACTGTGTTCAAAAAGTAAGATGAATTTTGTTTTAAAATAAATTTTTTTTTTTTTCTTCCAAATCGATTTCGTCCCCCTCAAAATAATCCCCCCTAGCTACAATACACTTATGCCAACGTTTTTTCCAATCTTTGAAGCATGCTAAAAAGTTGTCCTCAGGTATAGCCTTCAATGCGCGTAGCGATTCACGTTTGATCTCTTCAATCGACTCAAAACGATTTCCCCGGAGTGGTCTCGTGAGCTTTGGGAACAGCCAGAAGTCACACGGTGCTAAATCAGGCAAATACGGTGGTTGTGGAGCGACATGAGTGGAGTTTTTGGCGAAAAACTCACGAAGAACCAGTGCCGTGTGCAACGGTGCATTATCGTGGTGCAAAATCCAAGTGTTGTCTTTCCATAATTCTGGCCTTTTCTTGCGAATAACTTCACGCAAACGACGCACAACACTTTAATAATATTCCTTGTTGACAGTTTGGCCAGTGAGAAGGAATTTGTAATGCACCACACCACAATAATCGAAGAAAACTGTCAACATGACCTTGATTTTTGAGCGACTTTGGCATGGATTTTTCGGTCTCGGTTCACCTTTGGCACGATATTCGCTCGATTGATCGGTTGTTTCCGGATCATAGGCATAAATCCAAGTCTCATCGCCCGTAATAACTTGTTTGTAGACGTCCTGATAGTCAGAAATCATCGATTCACATGCTTGAATGCGACGCTCTTTTTCGAAAAAATTGAGAAATTTTGACACCAAACGCGATTTGACTCTTCTGAGGCACAAATAATCCTTCAAAATTGCTTGCACTGATCAAATTGATATTGCAAGCATGTCAGCAAGGTCTCGAATTGTTAATCGACGATTTTCGAGCACCAATTCCTTGATTTTCTTGATGTATTGCTCATCAATTGACGTCAATGATTCTCCAGAGCGTTCCAAATCATCAACACGTTCTCTGCCTTCTTTGAAGTCTTTGTACCACTTGTAAACATTTTTCTGTGACATAGTCTTGTCACCGAAGGCCTTTTGTAATATTCGATACGTTTCAGCGGCGGAAATTTCATTCCGCAAGCAAAATTTAATAGCACTTCTTTGCTCAACAAAATTCAACATCGTAAAAATCGCCAAATTCACTTTTCTTTGTTCACAAAACCACCCGTAAACTAAAAACTAATGATGATATTGATATGTAATTTGTCACAGATGTCACTAACAGTCCTACCAACTTGAAAAAAAATGCATTTGTCCGATTCGGTTAACGTGGGAAGTTTAAATTAAAAATTCACCTTACTTTTTGAACACAGTAGTATGTTAACCAGGAACTCGTGACATCGCCAAACAAGGCACATCCCTACAATGCATATATTGTGACGTTACTCAATTATGGACTGGCGGGTGAAAATTCTCAAGTGACGATCCCACTATGGTACGTTGACACCCCTGGGACGTTTTACACTCTACAGGGTACATCAAATAGTCTTAATATTGGTCTGGATAATCGTGACATTTACACTGTGACGTTTTGAATCGGGATAACTTTCTGCTGAATGGCGTAGAACTATGGTACGGCTTGTACGTTCAAGAAACTATGTTTGTCGTATGGAGACTCCTACGGCTGGTGTGTATATATAACCGCAGCAGCTGAGAAAAGGTTAGTTGAAAAGAAAACGCCGCGGTGAAATCATCTTTTGCTCTCTTTCTAACCAGAATGGATCCCACTGACGGTATACTCATGATCGACTGCTCCAAGGATCCATGGTAACTCACCAAACAGGAGCTCGAGTACATCCCGAAACTCCTACTGTTGAAACATTGGTGAGCAAAAAGTATCTATTATGTGGGACAAACATTATGTGAGCACGTTAAGAATGACCCCGAGGTTTCCACGTACCTGCCGCGCCGTTTAAATCACAACACACCATGCTCGAGAACGCATATCGACGGTCCAGCACTAGCTCGCAGGAACTGTACAGGATGTAATTATAATTTATTAGTTCCGCGAAAATGAGTCGAGCATTTCTTATATATCTGGCAATCTTTTTAAATAAACAAAACAGTTTTTATCAAATTTCAAATAATTACACGTGTTTTTACTCACCATAACTATTTTAGCTACTATTAAAGTTTCGAAAGGTTTTAGTTTTAATTAGTGTCAAATAGTGAAAAGCAAAACCTCGGATGTGTAGGACCCAAATCTGTTTATCGGTGATAGGACACGACCGGACGCAAATATTTTTACCGATGACAAGCTACAATCTTCTTTTTCGATGGTAGGGCCCAATATGTGGTATCGCATGTAGGACCCAATTTTCTTATCGATAGCTGCATCAAATCTACACTACCGAACGTCGATAAGTCGCTCTGTTTTATCTACTGTCGGTAACATACATCCTGTGGACTATTTAAAATAGATGGTGCATCGGCAACAACCTATGGTCCAACGTCCAACAGATGTCGCACGTGTCGCCAAGGTGGCGCGTCAGTCGGTGTGCTTAGGGTGGGGCGATCAATCAGGTGCAAGAGAGAGGTGGGGGAAAGCGGTGGGGGACCAATCACAATCCAGCAGGGAGAGGGGAGGCCACGCCTACCAGTCTTGCGATCTTGGGCCTATTCTACTCGAGACTCAACTCTTTCGGAGTACTTGGTGCACGACGGTATAGCGATCGTTGTTTATGAATTTCTCACCTGCAGAAAACGCGTTCCGACTCTGTACGATGGGCAAAAATCCGTACTCTCGGCAACAGGTAAAATTAATCATACGATCTTTATTCTCTAATACGAGCGTTCTTATCACTACCAACCAATATTAAATCACACTGGTGCGCTAGGTAGTCGGGGGTTCTGCGCACAGTGTCATTTCAAGTATAATCGAGTACTCGTGTATCGCTGTAGATATCAATGTGCTCGGTGTAAATCCACTTATTGCAACGGTAATAGAGTCTCTTAACATGAGTATTACACAGACTGCAATCGTTCGTTCTTTGATGTTTTTTGCTTCGCTCATCACAAAGATGGATGCTCCGCGGGTATTACGTCTGGTAAATATAGACGGTACAGCGTCTATAAAGCATTGAAAATCTCTAGAGGCTACTCGCGTATGATTAAAACCACAAATAAAAAGATGGATGTACGTGGTATATCGTTTTGTATTACATGCAGGCAAACTCGACCGACTACACATGCGCGTTTTATAGCACCTCTTAAGAAACCAGAGGCGCCAAAGAAAAGAAAAAAGACAAGCCATCGACGAGATTTTTGTTTTATGATTTTGAGATGCAGCAACACAAACAATTGCACGATGATAAATCGACATGAATTCACGAGCCGAATTTATGTGTTTTGCAATACGTAGTATGTATGACATGTCTGGATATCACATATATAGAAACCGATTGTGCTGACTGTGATAAACGCAAATTCGTGTTTATCGACGATCTTGTTGGAGGACTCGTGAAGTTGGCATTATCGCAAGAATTCAAAAAGACCATCAGTATTGCTCATAACCTAAAAGGTTGAGAGGCGCAGTATGTTCTACAATATCTAATCGAAGTGTAAAAAATACAGCTACCCACTCTGATTATGAATGGTATGAAGATTGTCTCGATGAAGATTGGCGATATCATTTTTCTCGATGGTCTAATCTATTTACACATGTCTCTTAGCACTTTACCTAAGGCCTTCGGTTTCGTGGATAAGGTGGCAAAAGGTACATTTCCGCATTTATTCAATACATCAGTATATCCGAATTGCACAGATCCTCTACCTGTTCTGCATTTTTACTCACCCGATACCATGTTCTTAGCGGATCGCGACCGTTTTTTAAAATGCGTTCGAGAATTCAGTTGTTGGAGAGAAATGGACTGTAAAGTTGTAGCAGATGAATTAATACGCAGTACACAGATGTGGTTTACAGTGGCATTTACTGATTCACCTGTCAAATGCCGTGGACGAAAATATACAAATAAAGCAAGTAAAAGATAGAAATTAATATATCATAATAATTAGAGGAAAGGATGGAATAAAATTAGTCGAGCTTGTTACCACACACGATTATATCAATTGGTGTAAGCGATGAAATGTGCTGTCGCGATCGGGCCAGGCGGTGAAGCTGAAGCCGGGTACACGACACGATGCGCCAAATTCTGATGTACTAGTAGACCGACGTCAATTTATCAATGCTGATATGCTGGTATGATGAGAATTGTTAAGATGCACTGAACTATTGTGTGAGCACACGAGTCACGGAATCGGTTAAAGCCGTGCAAGAGTAAAACGCAAGATGACTACATTATACGAAGCAGCCGTAATCTCACCAAGCCGACGAAGAGCGCGTGCGCACAGCGACCTGTTGCACGGCACGATGAGCCAATTAGAATTTACTGCGCCCGTGAGGTGCTGCAGCTAAGCACCAACAGCGAGCAGTTGCCCACGCTAGCCTACAGTGCGCAGTCCAGAAACGCGTAGCAGAATGCCAAAGCATTCTTAAATAAAATGGTATGAAGAAGCATCGAGTCGCGTCGATTATAAATTTGATTTTGCGACGGAATTTGTTAAATATTGTCATACAGATGTTACGGTCTTGAGACGCGTGTGTCTAGCTTTTCGAGAGTTACTTATACCTTGCGGAAGCGTGTGTCCCTTTACAGAAGCTTGCACGATTGCATCAGCATGTATGAGTATTTCGAATGAATATTCTACAGAAGGATCGCATTGTAGTGTTACCACCAGAGGGGTACCGCGGGGGCGATCAGCAGTCTCGCAAAGCCGTTGTATGGCTTGTCTGGTTCGAGCGTGAGCGCAACTGCGTTATCGCTCATGCTGGACGCACAAGAGAGTATCGCCTTCCAACCGGCCTACCGGTGGTCGACGGATACTACGTAGACGCAGGGGTCCATTACGTTCTTCAATTTCACGCCTGCTTTTGGCTTGGATGTCCGCGATGTTATCGCGTGAATAGAGATGCTCGAACAAAATTCGGTGATTCAATGGATAAGCGATACGAGCGTACGGTTCTTATTTCCGGCCGAATCAGATCGAAAGAGTTCACACTAACAAGGAAAGGTACTTTGGTGTCCCCCTCCGATTTTAATGCAACTCACGTATGTTGTAGAGCATCGAAAACTAAAAGACACGTATTTTTTTTTATCGGCGGAAAAACATTTTTAAGGGGTGAAATCGCCCTTCAAAAATAGCATGTCGAGGGGTGATTTTGCAGTTTCACCCAGAAGGCGTCAACCGATTTTAATAAAACAAAAACCAAAATACTCCTCATTGAAGACAATCAAAATTCCACGCTAAGTTGAAGAAAAAAATTCATTTGCAGGGGTGAACAACCTCCTGATTTTTCAAATTTCCACCCTACACAAACAACTAATCAACCAAATTAAACAGAACATGTACCATTTGGAAGGGCAAGTTAAAATAAAGTTGACGTATTTTTGCACATTCACAGGAAAATAAGTTTGCGGGGGTAAACTACCCCTTATCCATTAGTACGTATATTTGTGCGTACATTCTTGTTTCTCGTTATTTACATGTTAAAGAGCTGCTTGCGTTCACTCTTTGTGCTGATTTTGTGCTTATCAATAATTTATCGTCATATGTCATCGACCTTTCGATTAGATAGTATTTCGATTCGGCGCAAATTTCGGAATAAGTCGATGATGCAACAGTCGTTCCATCTATAGAACTTTGTCAGTTATTCCAACGAAATTAATATGATCTTATTTTTTTGAGTAATCTAATCATACGCCAATATGATAAAAATACTTTCGACGCAGTAAGAGGTGTTTTCTACATAGGCGGCTATCTGGGACTGCGTATTATGTTACGTCCTGACGTAACGTCGCGTTTATCTTTTTCATTTCGATTACGTTAAAGTTCTTCTGTTTTAGTTTCGCTACAGTAAAAGTAACCTCTCACATTTTTCTTTTATTCTCGAACTTCTTAAGAGGAGAGGAGAGCGATTTTAGCGACGGAGATCGGAACAGGGTGAAGATGCGGCCCTACCGACCGTCTCCCGGGAAGAATTAATCTTGTAAAGATGGAATTTTTCGGCACTCCCGGTCAAAAGGCAAACTTTCAAACCATGGGATCTACTGCGTAGACCCGGTTATCGACTGCCATTTATGGATCTATGATTCAGCGCGGCCTTACCCTCAATCCTAGACCAGGGGTTCGGCTAGTCGCCATCGGGGCGTTGTTGGTCATAAGGGAGCGGTTGGAGGGAACGCTATCACGTGACCAAGCGACCGCACCCTTTCTTCTCGCTTTTGCCTGAAATCTTCTCTCTCTCTCTCTCTCTTTACAAAGATGATGAAATCACGAACAATTATTAACTAAGTGAAACAATTAACAAAAGCAGAGGAACTGTTGATTTAAACGAAAGAGTTATGACTATTAAAATGTTCACACGAATACTGTAGATAAAATATCAGCAGCAAAAAGAACAATTATGTTTCCATATGGAAACTACCCATGGCTGTCACTCGAAAACGAGTACAACCCACATCGAATTAATGAGCCTACCAAGTACAGTCGGGTAATAGAAGAAAGATCAGTATATCAGGACTAATTCCCCTTTTGTCTTGGGATTATATTAATATGTCTCTCGTAAAATATTGGAATTTATAGTAAAAATACCATCATAAATATATAAAACATGTTATGCCTATATATTAACATGTCTCTCGTAAAATATCGGAATTTATAGTAAAAATACCATCATAAATATATAAAACATGTTATGCCTATATATTAACATGTCTCTCGTAAAATATTGGAATTTATAGTAAAAATACCATCATAAATATATAGAACATGTTATGCCTATATAGAAAGGATAAAGGAAATATTAGGATTAATTTATGGTAAAATAGCGAAAAATAGACAAAAAACGAGAAAGAGATGAGACTAAAATTGAGTTGCAATGAAGCTTCTGCTGCAGGAAAGCGAGGCTGGCCGACTCTCCGCGAAACGAAAACGCCTTGCGCGAGGTCTGAATAGCGATCTAGCAGACTTGCGTACGAACGAAATGTACGAGTAACCGAGCTAGGCGAGTCGTTCTCAAGAGAAGAACTCTCTCGCTCTCTCTTGTTTCCATGTATAAAAATACTTGTTTTACCAGCTAATTATATATATGGAATATGTTACACATATATATATATAGGATAAAATGAAATATTAAGATTATTTTACAGCTGAATACCCATAAGTAAGACTAAACGAGAAAGAGGGAAAAACTATAACATGTTTCAATAAAGCTTCCTCTGCAGGAAAGCGAGGCTAGGCGACTCTCTGTGCCACTACGAACGCCTTATCGCTAGGGCTGAACGGCGATCTAGCCGACTTGGGTACGAACGAAATGTACGAGTAACCAAGTTAGGCGAGTCGTTCTCAAGAGAAGAACTCTCTCGCTCTCTCTCGTTTCCATGCATAGAAATACTTGTTTTACCATCAAGTTATTTCTATGGAATACATTACACATATATAGATAGGATAAAATGAAATGTTAAGATTGTTTTACAGCTAAATACTGAAAGTAAAACGAATCGAGAAAGAGAAAAAACGGTCACGCGTTTCAATAGAGCTTCCTCTGCAGGAAAGCGAGGCTGGGCGACTCTCTGCGCCACGACGAACGCCTTATCGCTAGGGCTGAACGGCGATCTAGCCGACTTGCGTACGAACGAAATGTACGAGTAACCAAGTTAAGCGAGTCGTTCTCAAGTAAAATCTCTATCTCTCTCTCTCTCGCTCTCGTTCCTATAGTACGAGAATAATCGTCTAACTAGCAAATTATTTAAGAAAACTTATTAACTATAAGAAATCTAACGTCTAACTAACACATTATTTAAGAAAACTCATTAGCTATAACTAGAGTAATCACTAAATTAACGAATAACCAATGATGTTTGGAATAAGCCATAACTCAACGAAACCATTTATACTAATAAGAGATTAACGCAGAAATCAGGTTGCATACGTCAAAGTTAACTACAGAAGCTGTAACAAAATTATTATTAGTGTTTTCATGTGAAGGATTTATTTAAGTTCCGTAAAAACGCTGAAAAACTAAGCCATTACCATAGACACATCTACAGAGAAGCGAGCATAAGGATATTACCTAAACTAGGAAATTCTATTGAAAGTAGGCCAAGAAGCGAAGTGGTAAAAATCGCCTCATTTTCAGGGGAAAAACGCTTCGAACGCGTTCCCTCACCTAATCGCGTGGTCCTCTGTGTAGCACATCGCGCGGACAAATCAGAGCGCGCCATACCGATGCACTTGCATAGATCTATGGCTCTGCATGTCGAGAAGCTACTCTGCGGAGTAAGGGGAATGAATACGTGTATGGTCGAGATAGACCACGGGGAAATTCTTATAATCAGGATAGGGTTTTATCCCTTCTCTTCTTTTACGCGCTTGACGACAAGAATTTTCGACGGTCAGGAGCCCTATAGAAGGCCGCGAAAATCGGCCGTCGACACTTTTTCACGGGGAGTCAAGTAACACACAGTTTCACGGGGGGTTAACTAGAGGACTAATCACTAGCCTGGCAGTCAATAAGTCGCCGGCAGTGAATTAGAATTTTTCCAAGGCGACAAGTAGTACTGTTTGCCGGGAAATAAAGTAGTACAGAACGATAATTTTTCACCACGGCTTAATTTTCACAAAGTATAGTTTCAAGTAGTACAGAGTAAGAGTACAGTACTTATAATTATTAACGCTTGTAAAATCGGGAATATTGAACGTGCAACATTCAACTACTCATGTAGTTTATTTCAATAAATAATTATTAATACGCACCAACGCCTACGTTCGATTTTTAGTCTGTCTGACTACAGTAATCTACGCCCAACCAACGTTCAACAGTAAGAACCACAGCAACAAACAACCGTAGGTATAATTTTCAATTACCAATTAAAGTGAAATCTTGCTCCGCGTGAAATTGTCATTCAAGTCCCTCCCCATTATTCGTGAAGTGATTATCCCCAACCAAGAACAAAACGCACTCCAGCCCTATCCCGAGTAATTTTCCGCGAGGTTAGACTCAAAAACGGGCTTGCGTCTTCGGTATTTTCTCGTCGGGTGTGGTAAAGGGAGAATTTATTCTCCTTGACCAGAGCACGGAAAAGATACACCGAAACGTGAAATCTATGTTAAATTCGTGGGTTCGTAAGATAGGCCGCGATTTTGACGTAACAATTATCTGCTGATATCGCATGTGGTTCAACAACAAGTCTTTCAAATATGAAAGCCGCGATACATACAGCGATCTTCAGTTGCTCATTTGAACGGAGTGCTAGTGCGTCAGTTGTAATTTCTGACAAAAAAAAATCAATAGACCATGAAAGTGAATCCAATCAACGTCATTAAACTTCTTTTGGCTACATTTCAAGCCATGAATATTCCCGAAACTCCGATTAACAATGCAGAAATCGAGGTAAAGCAGAATTTCGAAAAAGTTCTGGTCGACTGCATGGACGATTATAACGGAGTTGAAATTATCGAGGAACAATCGCTAGATTTTCAAGAGCCATTCAAGCAATATGATGTTAACCCTGTCGAGGACACTCTTCGGCAACATGATGAAGGTCCAGTGGATTCTGATACTTGTTCTAAAGACGAAGAAGACATAAGCTACGATTACAAACGCAAAGCAATCGAATACTGAAGATCCGGTAAGAAGAAAAATTACAGTGTCGATACCGTGAGTCAGAAATTCAAAAAAGTCAAATCTGTACGACAATTAAAACGCTGGGCAAATCAAATGAACAAAGGTGGGACCTACAAGGAGAAATTAGCTCAAATCTCTGAATATACTTTGAAAAACATACAAGCCGCAATAGATGCTGGTTTCATTGTTCATGATATCGACCTTCAAAAGTGGGCTCTACAAGCTCAAAAAGAGATAGGTCACGAAGACATTCGTTTTTGAGCTTCTCATAATTGGCTTCGGAAGTTCAAGAAATCACATCGTTTTGTGTCCAGGAAAATTAATAAATTCGTAACACGAAAGACTATAGAAGACGAACCAGTTTTAAGGATGAATGCAGAAAACTTCGTAAATGAAATTAAACCATATATTCAAACATATGGACCGGAAAACATATATAATTCAGATCAGAGCGGTTTTCAACTGGAAATCCACTCTGGCAGGACTCTGACGACTGAAGGAACTAAACAAGTGCAATGTGTAGTACAATCCGTATCATCTACAACTCACAGCTACACTATCCAGCCAACCATAAATGCAGATGGAAAATTATTGTCACCCCTTTTTATCGTTCTAAAAGAGGGAAAGGGTGAGTTCGGCCCAATTGTGGAAAAAAATTTATTCAGGCCAGAAAACGTATTTTTAACAGTAACGAAATCCGGAAAAATGACTTCAGGTATGGACAAAAATGATTGCCAGAAAATATTGAACATATTGTTGTGCCGCGGAATATTCGTACTTCGTATATTCGGGAATATTCCATAGCAAAGTAACATTGGAATTCGTTCAAGACAGGAAACGAAGTCCAATGCCTGATCGTACGATCGACACCAGGAACGCCGACGCAGCATGAGGCTACTCGCTTGGCGTTCGACGATAGGCTAACACTAAAAACGCAAACTAAGGGATTTTCGTGAAGACAGTTAGCAACTGCTTTACGAAAGGACAGAATTAATTTCGACTTAACGGAGAACGGTTGGTTCCTCGTTCAATACTCGAAACAACGCATTATTGTATTTCTTACTTTGATATATAAATAGGCAACGGAAAGTTACCGTTGCTTATAATAAATACTTCCTTTTATATAAATTCGCGTTTCCATCTTTTACTCGAGATCCATCTCCTTATCGGCAAACGATCCCAAAAAATAATAACTTTTAATATTATACCGACTACCGAATAATCCAATTACTCGGTACCGGCATAACATTTGGTGGCAGCGGTGGGATCTGCCGAAGTTAAGTGATTCGTGATTTATTAGGACAAAAGTGTTTTGGACAAAGTTGAGAATACTCTGAAGTGACGACTACGACGCGTGCAAGGACACCAGTGTAGTTCGTGAAAACCCGACTAATCTAACGCGAAGACGCAAAGTGAACGTCAGTGCGGGGTGACGTATCGGTCAACCGTTTAAAGTCCCGATTGACGGTGTCACGTCAAGTCGCGGAAAACCGCACAAAGTGTGCAGCCGAGTACGCAAAGCAGCTGCTCGAGAAGAAGCCGTCGCGCAACTATTGGCGACGCACCAAGGACGAACCCAGGAACCAACGGAGATACGGGTCAACGGTACCAGGGAGGATAACTGGACCAGCCTTCGAGAGAAGCTACGAGACAACAGGTCTACAGCACCGGAGAAACGGCACCCGAGAACAACAGGATGGAAAGGACCGTCTACCAGATCATCTTTCTGTAAGTGATGGTTACTTTATACCTATACATATAGCCGATAAACTAAAGCCAGATAGAACAAATATTTTGAAATTTTGAAAACAAAATTAATAATTTTGCCAAAGCCAGCGTAGAACCGATATTTGGGAATATTTTAAAGTAGAGTTAGCCGAGAAATTAGCAAACATGTCAGAATCGAGAGGAGCCCGATCAAGGCATAGGGGCAACTCGCTAGAGACAACGTTGCCTGGCGCAGGGGTAGCCCCTACAGCCGGTTTAGCTGCGGCAGTAGGAGACATCGTTTACGAAGCGCGCAGGGCGCTATTCGAGCTCTCGCCGTCGGGGCGAATCCCTTCGACGAGACAAGAGGCCCTTGCAGACCGACTAACGGCCCAGTTCGGCGTAAACCCACGTAGGGGTGCGTCGTTCGGGGATTTCGACAGCGACGGTAGCGACGACGTGTTTAATATAGCTACTAGCGAGCGAACTCCCGAGCACATCACCGAGGAAATGGTTGAGCGGGAAATAGAAAACATGTAGTCGTGTAGGTTTTTCAGCAGCTACCGGTACGACAGCCCGGTCGGTACTAGCGAGAGTACGCGATCGGTTGGAAGCGGTCGACCGAAGCCAACGCGAACTGGAAAGAGCGCGACGCCAGTGCGAGAGGCTGCAGCGCGAGCACGATAGAGGCCAACGCGAACTCGATCGCGAACTCAGGGAGGCCGAAACACCGTCGGCGAGACGGAACTTGGTGGACACGCTCAACGAGGTAGGTGCGGACGAGTACGAACTCATCCGGTCCCTACGAGAGCAAAACGCCGAACTATCGCGGAGGCTGGGAAATACAGGGTTGGAAGAACGTCCGATACCACGTCCGCGGTCGAGGCAAACCCGATTTGAGGTATTGGATTATCCCCCTGCGGATCCAGTGTTCCAGAGGGAACAACGGAGGGTGTCTAAAACACCGAGTCGGACACTCGACCTGGGGCTGGCCTTGAAAAATATAAAGCGCTTCGACGGCAGCAACGTTGATGAACTAGATGCCTTCTTGCGATCGTGCGAGACAGTTTTCAAGAGAGTAGCGCCCCAGGATCAAGACATCCTGTTGGAACTGGTGCTCAGCAGTAAGCTCGAGGGAAGGGCGTCCAGAAAGATGAAGCATAAAGTCATCCTCTCGGTAGCGCAGCTTAAAACCGAGCTGGAGGCCCTGTACGGAAAGCGGAAGTCGTTGCCTGCGTTACAAGTAGAGTTCAACTCCCTCCGGCAGGGCCAGGATGAGGACATCGCGGTATACGCCGCCAGGACTGAGCGAATCACCGTCGATATAATAGAAAAACTCTGCGAGGAAGCCACCTCGATGTTGGAGATGCGCATCGTCGAAAAAATAACACGGAAGAGCGCCCAGGCCAACTTCGAAAATGGACTGCATGGGCAGGTCCAAATTCTGGTGAGATCTCGTAATTACGCCACCCTCCACGAGTCCGTTACAGGAGCCATCGAGATCACGAATATGGTGCAGCCAAAGGGAGGGGTAGGTGGAGTATTAAGCCACCCCAGAAGGTCCCAAGGCGCATCATCCCGGCAGAGCGAAAATTGTTCCACCTGTGGAAACACTGGACACATGGCTCGAGACTGCACCCGCAGATCCGAACGAGTAAGCCTACCAGTACCCAGTGAAAACAAGTCAATCCACAATGTGGAAATAACCTGCAATTACTGCCAGAAGAAAGGCCACATGTGGAAGGACTGCCGGAAAAGACTGTCGCAAAATAAGAACGAGCCAGCACAGACGCCACAGCATAATCGACGTCCAAGGAACTCCGGAGGTCAGAGTGAAAAGTCTACGGTCAATTCCGGAACGAGTCGACCAGAGACCGATGCCAGCCCGCTGGGAACCATGAGGATAAACACGCTCGCGGCCCAGCAGAAACCTGCGTGCAGAAAAAGGAGAACCACGCTGCAGTTACTGCAAGTAACGCTGCCGGCGTCCAGTGCCACCGCCAGCGACTTCGATATCAATGCACCGTTGGCCACGACCGGAGTACTCACCCTCAAAGCGGACACCGGAGCGCAGTGCAGCATAATCAAGGAAGGCTGTCTCAAGCCCGAGACCATGGTGAGCAGGTGCTCCGTGGAATTACAGGGGGTAGCGGGCGAAAAATTCACCCCCCTCGGGATAGCTAAAATTGTACTCGAGACACCGGCTCTAAATGTAGAGCATTGGTTCTACATCGTTCCGAACAATGTGCCGTTGAAGGTCAACGGATTACTCGGCATGGACTTTATCAAGCAGCATAAAGCGGACATCCTGCATGGCGAGATGCTCAAGTTGTATGGGCACTGCATGCCGCCAAGGGACGGCGCGACGAGGATATATTCGTCACCACGCAGTAGAACTGCCGCCACGTGCAAATACATAGGCCTGCTTACAGAGATAAATCTTCCTTCCGGAAACGGGCCTAACATGGATGCCGCCAAGAAAAATAAATTTGTCAGACTACCTACAAGGAGAAGGATCGGCCGAGGCATCATAGAGAGACCCCGTGTCACACCGTCAAGAACCAAAAGAGTGAGTTTAAATGTTCCTAAACACGACGGGGAAGTGCAACAGCCGACGGTGACACTCGAGCCGTCGGAGATAGCGAAGACCGTACGTCGCCGCCAGGTCAAGGTACTGCGCGTAAGCTCAGAGAGCACGGGGAAGAAGGCCAAACGGTTTGCGCAGCGCCAACGGAAGCCCGACTTGGTGCCCCCCAGCAGTGAAAGGCAAGCAGCTCGCGCAGGAATAGTGTGCGAATACAACGGTGTATTCCAACTACGAGGGAACAAGCGACAGCGCACGCATGAGGTGCAAGATCGCGCACCCTTTAAGGTCGGATCGAAGGACCTAGGATCGCAACCCTTGCCTGGGAAGACCGTAAAATCGGGGCATGGGTCCGGTAAAATGCAGAAAGCCGGAAAAAGAAATACTGTTGCAGATGCTCTTAGTCGCACATATGCGACCACACGAGCCCAAGTGGGACAGGACAGAAAGTCCCACAAAAAAGAGAATGATAGCGCAATCGGGTATACGAACAGCCGCACAAAGCGGAGAGTCGAGGATACCCAAGGCAACCAGTATAACTCGTCGACATAGTAACACACGGATTAAGAGCTACTCGCGATAGTATGGGCCCTAGCTTAATTCCGGCCATATATTTAAGGTACCCGTTTCACAGTAGTGACGGACCACCAACCGCTCACCTGGCTGTTCGGAGTAAAGGACCCAGGTTCGAGATTGATGCGTTGGAAAATTAAATTGGCGGTACATGAGTTTAACGTAGAGTACAAGGCAGGAAAGCGCAATACGAATGGAGATGCGCTAAGTCGAATATGTTTTACTACGAGGGCCCAAGCGAGAGCGGAGAACGAAGTCCGTGTGTCGAAAGAGGACAGCACGACGGGGCAAGTAGGCACCACGAAAGACCGCACAAAGCGGACAGCCGAAGATACCCCGTATAGCCATGGTAGCTCGCTGGAGCGAGAGATCAAGCTCGCCCGCGAGCGAGACGAGGTCAGCAAGCGCCCGGGTACGGACAGCCGCACAAAGCGGAGAGCCGAGAATACCCCGGGCCAGCCTAGCAACGCGGCAGAGAGAGAGGCCGCGCTGGCCAATGCACCAGAAGAGGATAGAGAGATTCGCAGCGTGCCTGCAGAACGCTCTACTGAACCCCACAGCCCCGCCGAAAAGCCGTGCGGTCGGGGAAGGGGCAGACCACGCAAGCAAGCAACGCAAGCCACTGGTAAGACTGCGAGCACCGCTAACAAGGATGGAGCGGGCCCAGCACAGCATAGCGGACCCGCGAAGCGCGGAAGGCCGCGGAGCTACCGGTGGGCACACCGAGCGAAGAAACTGCGGACAGAGCACCGCAAAGGCCTGCTGAGGAAGCGAGGCACGGCGGGGCCCGTAGCCCACGAACTTCCTGCAGCGCGGATGAAGACAGCGCGATAAAAGAGTATAGCGACTGCCGCAGTGGCGTAGCCACTCCTTCTGCCGATGACCGCCAGAAAATAATTAGAGAATACCACGACACCCCCATAGGAGGGCATCAAGGTATACGGCGCACGTTACATCGAATTCGGACCAAATACAACTGGCCCGGCCTGAGAAGAGATCTAGAGAATTATATATCGTCTTGCGAATCCTGTCAAAAGAATAAAATCAGGAAAAGAGAACGAGTGCCGATGGTGATAACGGACAACCCATCGAGGTCATTTGAAAAAGTTGCGGTCGACATCGTAGGACCGCTACCGGAAAGCGTCAACCGGAAAAAATGATATATACTTACGATTCAAGACGCACTTACCAAGTACAGCGCAGCGATTCCAGTGCCGAACCAAGAGGCTTCGACAGTAGCAAAGGCGCTCGTAGAAGAATTGATTTGCCGGCACGGGACACCGGAAATAATATTATCGGATCAAGGCACGAACTTCCTCAGCTCGACCTTCAAAGAGATATGTCGACTGCTCCGAATCAAGAAGATACAAACGACGGCCTACCATCCGGAATCAAATGGCGCGCTAGAAAGATCGCATCGCACCCTCGCGAATATCTAAAAAATGTCATAAATGAGGATCAAGGAAATTGGGACGAGTGGCTGCCGTATGCGATATTCACGTACAACACCACTCCACATACGGGGACCGGACTGTCGCCCCACGTGTTGGTGTACGGACGCGAGGCCGAATTGCCGACCGCCGTGAAATAAGAACCACGCAGCACTTATGCCTACGATGACTACGTCCACGAGTTACGCGAGCGATTACGCGCCGCATGGACTGTAGCACGAGACAACCTGGAAGGCGCGAAAAGACGGTCGAAGACTACATACGACCATGGCGCACAGGTGCAGGAGTACCGCGTCGGCGAACGCGTACTCTTCCGTGACGAGACGGTGCGAAGGGGGCGGTCGCCAAGACCCCGAAGTGGATGGGTCCTCACGAAATAATAGAGAAGAGGCCCCCCGTCAACTACGTGGTCTGGAAGGGACGTAAAATCCAGGCGGTGCACGCAAACCGCCTGAAGCTCTTTATCGAGCACTAATAGCTCAGGAATTGAGGAATTCGAATACTTATAGCTAGTTAAAACTAAATATTAGCTAGAAAATAAATGTGGGAAGGAGCCCCTCAGGATGCAGGGTAGGGAGCTCCAATAAAATAGAAGAGGTCTTAGGAGACCTAATTTTATCAACTGGAAAAAGAGCGTATACATATCGGAAAAATATATTGAACAAAACAATTTCATTACGCAATCCGAAGGGGACGGAATACTGTGACCGTGCCAGAAAAGCACCACGAAAAATGTATAGCGTATTAATACTGATACAGGATAGTGTTCGGCGTAGAGTGTAAAAAGAATACCGCGCACACTCTATTCGGTTGAAATACACATGTTAATGAGCCTCAGAGTGAGGAAGAAGGCACGCGTAGACAATCTAGTCCCAACGCTGAATAGAGCACAGAAAGGCCTACAGCGAAAATGGACACAGATAACGGCGAGAAATGCGCGAAAAGGGTTATCTAACTAACCAATCCCCTCATCGTCCTAATGCAAGAGCAAGGGTGATAGCTATACGTCGCGCCAACCCTAGAGAAATTGTGGGAAAAATCCCACTCGGCTTAAAATGTTAAATAATACAGGAAGACTGGCTTTGGTAGGCGTATGTATAGTAACCGCCTGAGATTTCAGCATCAAAACCATCGGGCGAACATCGCAGATCATCCGAAAAAACTACCTCCCGTCGTTCAATTTAAAATTAACGGAGATTGAAGTTCAGGAAACCCCTACGCAGACCGAGAGGACAATTCCATTACAGAGCATGCTGCGAGACCCGGAAGAACCTCAAAAGCTCGGAGCTCGAGCCGACCAAATCATGGACGGCCTCAATACAGACGGAGACGGGATGCAACATATCCATAATCTGAGTTTTTACTCACTGGGTGCAGTAGCGCCAATAGCCTTGGTTGGCTATGTTCTGTTTAAATGTTATAGGTATCAACGAAACCGAACGCCAACAAGGACAAGCGAGGCAACGACCCCGGCAGCAGCCGAGGTAAACATCAACCTCGAGCCGCTCGGACGACAACAGCCAGAGGAGCAACTGCGATCCAAGCTGGCCAGAGTATGCACCCGTCCCCCCAACCGAGAACGACTCGCTCGGCACGAAAGACGATAAGAAGCAAAAGGAAAACTTCATCGTTACAAATGAAAAAAAAATGAAAATTTTTATTGTATTGTCATAACATCAAACCGTTACAAATTGTAAGAGGAAATACGGGAAACCAATCGCAGAAAAAATTTTTTAGAGAAAAAATTTTTCCTTTTAAGGGGGGAGGGATGTTGTTCAAAATATTGAACATATTGTTGTGCCGCGGAATATTCGTACTTCGTATATTCGGGAATATTCCATAGCAAAGTAACATTGGAATTCGTTCAAGACAGGAAACGAAGTCCAATGCCCGATCGTACGATCGACACCAGGAACGCCGACGCAGCATGAGGCGACTCGCTTGGCGTTCGACGATAGGCTAACACTAAAAATGCAAACTAAGGGATTTTCGTGAAGACAGTTAGCAACTGCTTTACGAAAGGACAGAATTAATTTCGACTTAACAGAGAACGGTTGGTTCCTCGTTCAATACTCGAAACAACGCATTATTGTACTTCTTACTTTGATATATAAATAGGCAACGGAAAGTTACCGTTGCTTATAATAAATACTTCCTTTTATATAAATTCGCGTTTCCATCTTTTACTCGAGATCCATCTCCTTATCGGCAAACGATCCCAAAAAATAATAACTTTTAATATTATACCGACTACCGAATAATCCAATTACTCGGTACCGGCATAACAATATGATGAATTATACTATATCGATAACCAATATCATCCTATGTAAAGAGCACTTCAAAATTTGGTTGGAAAAAGTATTCTTCCCCAACACCGGCCGTTACAGCGTATTGTTGATAGACTCGTGGAGTGGACACTGCCCAGAAGTTGTTCTTGATGCAACACCTCGGGGCAAAAAAATAATCACAAAGATAATACCTAAAGGCACCACAGGGAAAATCCAGCCACTCGACGTTTTTGGTTTCCGAATATGGAAAAATTTTGTACGACATTTTTCCGACAGTGTATTATTACTTAATTCTGATATTAATTTGCACTTGAGAAACAACATAATCAAACTGCAATCTCTCGCACACAATCAACTTTCATCACCCAGATATATAAATCTTTTCAAATATGCATGGTTCAAAAGTAATTATATAACCGATAAGCCAAACGAATTCGACAATCCAGTGAGTTTTGGTTTCGGTCAATCGTCTCAAGCACACTGTGAAGTACTAGGTTGTAATAATGTGGCCATCATCAGATGCTCATGGTGCAAGAAGTCTTTATGCTTGCAACATTTTTTTGAAGAGTATCATTTCTGCACGACTTACGAACCATGATTGCTGCAAATTATGACGTGCACATTGCACGTTGATGAATTGTAAAAGGAATGATACATTATAATATATACTGTGGTGTATGTAGATGCGCAAGGCGGTAAGAATAAATGTGAGAGAATGGAGAGTGGGGAGAGCGTTAACATGGGACGTGAAAAGGACGACAGTCGAATAAATGCGCATGCCGAAACTGGGTATTTGTTATTTCTCGCCTATGTCCTCAGCTGATTGCCGCTGTTTCGAAATACAACCATACATATATGCCATACAACCACTCAACCCCAGCAACATTCCCCAGTATTCTGTATTTGAACAAACTATTTTTTTCAGTAAATAACGCGAAACTCGTGAATGGACCATTCTACTTGTAAGTACCAGCCGGTCACCCCCTTAATAATAAATAAAGCATCATGCGAAGTTCCCCCCCTTGACTTCGGCTAACAGGAATGTTTTGAATCAATTCGGACATTTAAATAACGAGAAACAAAAATGTATGCACAAATATACGTACTAATGGATGAGGGGTAGTTTACCCCCGTAAACTCATTTTCCTGTGAATGTGCAAAAATACGTCAACTTTATTTTAACTTGCCCTTCCAAATGGTACATGTTCTGTTTAATTTGGTTGATTAGTTTTTTGTGTAGGGTGGAAATTTGAAAAATCAGGGGGTTGTTCACCCCTGCAAATGAATTGTTTTCTTTAACTTAGCGTGGAATTTTGATTGTCTTCAATGAGGAGTATTTTGGTTTTTGTTTTATTAAAATCGGTTGACGCCTTCTGGGTGAAACTGCAAAATCACCCCTCGACATGCTATTTTTGAAGGGCGATTTCACCCCTTAAAAATGTTTTTCCGCCGATAAAAAAAAATACGTGTCTTTTAGTTTTCGATGCTCTACAACATACGTGAGTTGCATTAAAATCGGAGGGGGACACCAAAGTACCTTTCCTTGTAAGTGAAATATGGGAATACGATTTTGACGATTACTCGAAAATAACGAGGAAATGTCGTAGCACGTGAAAAACCACGCCATGGTCAAGCAGGCGCCTCTCGAAACACGCGATGCATTCTTTGGCGGTCGAACGGAAAATTTTGTAAGTTTGTACGACGTCGCGAATGAGAAGCAGATACGCTATGTGGATGTGTGGTCGCTGTATCCATGGGTGTGTAAAAATGGAATATATCCCGCTGTACATCCGAAATTGTATTTGACGTAAGTGAAACGATATGAATTGTAGGTGACGAGTGTCGAGAACTCGTAGCACTTGAAAACGATCTAAGCGTCGTCGAGCGTCTCATGAAGTGCACCGTAAAAGCACCGCGCGATTTGTATATGCCCGTACTGCCTATTCGCGTATATGGGAAACTACTGTTCCCCCTGTGTAGAAGGTATACGGAGTAAACATCAGATATACCGCGGGCTCGCGCCACATCAGCTAGTACAGTACTTTTTTATTACTCAGAGTGGCAGTCCGGGTATTCAGAGTATGGTGATAGAATCGAATTTTGCGCGGGTTTACCGCAAGCAGCAGACCAATCGAATGATACGAGATTAGGCCTCTTGTGGTCATTGACGATCTAATGCGCGAGGCATCAAACAATACCGTGGTCGATCTTTTTACCAAGGGTAGTCATCATTAAAATCTTAGTGTTATCTTCATCACGCAAAATCTATTCCATCAGGGTTATGGGCAACGCGATATCTTCTTGAACGCTAACCACATCGTTATCTTCAAAATTCCGCGGGATTGCGCGCAAATTTAAATCTAGCATGCCAGGTATATCCCGAGAACCCGAGATCTTGCAGGAGGTATATTTCGATGCAACAGCTGCAACGCACGGCTATCTATTATTCGACTTGAAACAATCGACGCCTCATAATTGTTGATTTCGCGCCTGGATATTTCCCGATGACCAATATCATTACGATCTCAAAAGCAATAAACGTTCGCAATGCGACGCGCGATGTACCAGTAATGCGCTTGTAATGGCGTTGCACGGACCTCTCGATAAAAAGCAAATAATTATAATGCAGGCACTGTGTTATCTGAAGGGAGAGCAACGACGTGCAATTTTGCGCCAGCAGATGTAGCACTCGTACGGTGTATATGCGAGTGTGCTCTAAACGGTTTACAGGAAAATGTGACTCTGAACAACGTGCAAAAGAATCATCTTCGGAGGCACGCGACAATTCTTCGACGACTAGCCGCCAAAACGGGAAATTAGAGTGGTAAGAGAAAGTTCATCGTCGAGCACTGTGTCGGATTTCTCAAGTTGCTTCTTGTGCCTGTCTTGGCCTACACGAGCCATGGAATATGCCAGAAAGATGGTGTTTATTCCTCATGATAACATACATCGTCTCGCGGGTATCGCTACTACTGCTACTACTACTATAACTACAGAGCCGTCGCCCTTCGTGCAGACTACCGGTGCACCATTATCGCGCCTCGACTCTAAGCTGGGCGAAATTCTAAACTCTCACTCGTACAGGAGCAAGAGAGAGAAATAGACAGCGTGCCAGCAGGTTTAACAGCGTTATGTTTACTTGGTAGAGTACGATACTACAGTACCGAATATTCCATCAAATCGAAAAGTAGCAATCATCTCGACTCAATGACACACTTATTGTTAATAGCGTACCAAAAAATTTTTATTCTAAAGCAATATCGTTGATTCGCAAATTGCATCGCAGCGCAGTCGGTAAAAATATGACATGAGATCGTAACGGTGTTGTTTTCATAGACGGGAGAAAAATTTCAAATTCCAATATCGTTGATCTTGTTAATGCTGCTATGCGAGCTAGAAAACGCGGGAAAACCATCGGTCGATCTTACTTTGCCAAACTCCTGCGAGCTATACAGATGCCACGCGAATTTATCGTCAATCCCAAGTTTCTACACGAGCTAACACCTACATCATCCTTGACACCGCAGCGGCGTCTCATTTTACCACGCAATAGTGATAGCAGCTGCAGCAGCAACAGTAGCCACAGCGAGGCCGAGACCGCACACTCAAACAGAGAGTTAATGCTCACGGCAGACAACGACAACATCGAGGGGGAGAAAGAAGAGGACAAACAATTGCAAAACATCGCACAAGTAGACCGCTAACGTCACGCCAACGAGGATCAGTCCCCCGCACAGCTAGAAAAGGAAAAGAAAAAGAATCGATTTAACTGGTCATTGTTAAAAGTATAAAAATTCTTCAAAAAACGCATTATGACACCGCTCATCCTGCATCCTATTCTCGAGCAAAAAATGTTGCCCAGGTGGATCGGAGAGTGTCGCGAAAAAGTGTTTTACCATGGCTCGAGACACAGGATTCTTATAACATGGATCGTCTCTTGCGACGAAGATTTCACCATCGCACGTACAACGTGAGTAATATAGACGATGTATGGGAGGCTAAGTTGACTGATCTTCGATCGATAGCTACGTAGAACGGCGGGTATGGATATCTGCTTGTTGCTATCGATGTGTTGAGCAAATACGCGTGGGTCGAGGCTTTGCATGACAAAACGAGCGCAAACGTGGCCCGCGGTCTCACACGCATACTCGCTCGCAGAAAAAATCGTCGCCCGCATAAATTGCAAAGTGATCGAAACAAAGAATTTATCGGCACTCCATTTCAGCAAATTCTCAAGAAAAGAAATATCAATTTTTGAGCAGCTCGTAACCCCAATATACAAACCTCGATTGCCGTACGCTTTAATCGCACAATAAAAAAGGGAATATGGCGTTACTTTACATACACGTAAATAAGCGTTACATTGAAGTTTTACAGAATGTTTTATAGGCTTATAATCACACTAGACACAGCGGAACGCGTATTTCCCCGAGTGAGGTGACCCTAGAAAATGCCTTCATAGCCCGAGAAAATTTACCACGGCGTTACGAGCGTAACAGGAGAAAAACTAAAAAGCCCAAATACAGTGTCGGTGACTTGATGCGTATCAGTACAGCTGAAGCAGCATTCGTGAAAGGATATGAGCGTGGTTGGCGTAACGAGTTATTCAAGATTCAGCGAATATCAGTAAATCGAGAACCATTCGTGTATATTTTACAAGATCCGAATAACGAGACTATCGAGGGTATTTTCTACGAGGCAGAATTATCGCGAGTACGAGTGCCTCCGTCACCTGAGAAGACGAAAGAGAAGAAGAGGACAAAGAGGAAGAACGCTCGGAATCACCGCCTCATAAATATGGGCTTCAAGGATAGCTCTTTCTTTGTTGTACTACCGAGCAAGGACGCGGAATTTATTCCGAAACTACCGCGTCCGATGCGTTTGCACGGAGAATGGTCTATTTCTCTTGTGGAAATTGCTTATCGGATGACTCTTTTAATGTTCCTATTGGAGTCGAGGTAAAGACCGTATCAATACACACCGTTGTTCATGGAGAGGCGATCGATAATATCGTGCTAGGTCAATTGCTGAAGCGTATAATTATCGGGTTTGTCGATAACAAAACGTTTAACGGCGACTTCAGTATGAATCCATTCAACTTCCAAAATTACAAGATAAATTATCTCTCATTGTATGTAGATGGTGCTCAAATACCTTCGAAACCGTTACAACCTGACTTCATGAAAAATTATATGTATGTTGATGCTTTTCAAACGTTGTTTTCGGGAACTGGAATATATTTCTTGAACGATGGTAATTCGATCGATCGCGATAATCATCGCGATGGATACTGTCTGTTTGCTTTTGATTTGACATCCGATCTTTCGGTGAACAGCCATTCACATTGGAATTCAATAAAGCACGGCAGTGTGAGAATAGAGGTACGATTTGAGGATGAGCTTGCTTCATCGGTCAATTGTGTTATCTATGCGGATTATGATAATGTTCTTGAAATCGATGCCTCTCGGCAGGTAATGTCGGATTTTACCGGATAAGCGAAAAAACGTGCTGATGTCGGAATAAAATTGTTTCGTGTTAAGAGACGTAGAAGCATCTTTGTAAGTAGCTAATCAGTCGAACTCAAGCATCTGTACAGATTAGACGTGAAAATGGATATCGTCGTGGATATACAGGGAATACGTGGTAAAGACTCGGAATTTATTCCGAAAGAAATTACCGTGGTAGCAGTGGATAGACCGTACTCTGCTCATTAGATCGTTGCACCACCGTGTCACTTTGCCGAATTACTGCAGCATTCGAGAAGCCAGAATAATTTTCTCCCAAAATTTTTTCACGGTCTTGAATGGTTCCAGGGCGATGTGAGCTGTAAACAAGCACACGCGAACTTGCGTGAAATTTCACGAAAATCAAGATGTATCTATACACGCGGTCAAGAGAAGGCGATAGTTCTTTGCGATATCACCAGTCGTGAAATTTTCAACCTGGAGGATGAGGAGGGCGCATACACATTTATGCCGAAATCTGTTCGAAAATGTTTCAGACACGCTACGACAAATGATACAGCGTCTTTGCATTGGGTAATGCGCCAGGCTTTCCGAATGAAAAAATTAACTTCGCGAGCACCCGTCTAAATGAGAATCGTATATGGATTTTTGGTCGGCAGGCGAAGAGGAAGGGAATAAGAAAGGAGAGACATCTCACCGTGTAGTCGTGACGCGATCGACGATGCTGTGAGATAAATTTTGCATATATACGTCTATCAAAGCGTATAGGTCATCATTAAATTATTGACTATGTGTTCAGCATGAACACTTGTTTGAGAATCCGTCGAGATGTTGTTGGGTGAATCTGTGAATGCATTGAAAATTTCGAAGCTTCAATCACGACAGGGAAAAATGAAACCAGACTGCAGGAAGCTTAGTAGAGAAAGTGGTTTATTTGACCTTCCGTACTTCAATTACAAAAATAGGTTAAATTTAGAAAAATAAAAATGATATAAAAATAAATACACCAAAAAATCACAGAATTAAAAAATGTATATAAATAAATAAATTGAATTGAATGTGGCTTGATACTGTAACATAGTTACACGCATGAGCATAGGAATAGATGCAGCGATTATGATCGTGCGGTATAATAGAGTTATACTCTCGAGTCCACGTTATTATGTCGAACGGCTATAAGAGCCGGTATAGATTTCGAGGCATAAGAACACCTGAGCGACAGACTCGGTAAAAGAGTACCGAGGTTCGCGGGCAATAGGCCATCGAACTCGCGTGAAAAACATGCTACGTCACGCCATCGGAATTCCCTCGCTGACATAAACAGCAGGGCAGCGACCAACTGATTTTGCTGGGAGGCGAGGGGAAGCGTATAAAAGAGCCTGCGCGGGGAGAGGAAGCTCTCTTATCCTCGAAGCTAGTATAGCAGGAGTATAAAAAGATAAGTGGAAAAACTAAATAAGAATTGACGAGAAACGGTTTTGTAGAGATTTGGAATCACTTCCGGTTAACATAGAAAACGGAATAACGAATTAGTGGAATTAAAACAAAATTAGTAATAAATTAAAATAGGGATAGATTAAGTGAGGGTGCGAGTAGATCGGTGTGAATAGTATTAATGAATACAGTTAAGTGAGTAATTTATAAGAGAACAGGATTAATGCATAAAATTAGGAGAGTCGTGGAAAGGAGAAAAACATTAAACCGTGTGGTCTTTAAACCAGCTGTAGAGACGAAAATTATACGAGCATATGAGTGGAAGAACGACAGAGAGAAAGTTAAACGGGTATAAGTGAGAAAGAATTGTACACAGAGTTTATACACTCTGTACAAGTAGTGAACGTGTGCGTGTGGCGGTGTAGGTGCGGGAAACGAATCGAAGCCAAGGTGTGAGTGTGTAACCGAAGCTCGAGCCCGCGGATACCGAGAAGTCATGCTCGAATAAGAAGAAATAATGATAAATAAAATCGACGGAATCCCCGAGTTTTCGATACCGAGTAGGATATAGAATTAGGAAACGTTAGAAAATAGATAAAGGTAGAAATAAGTGCATAAGTTTAATCAATACTATAAAAGGAAACGTATAGGAAAATAGAAATAACAGCGTACGTCATAAACATTGCCCGATATAATAAGTAAAATAAGTGTGAAAGGTAAAGAATTGTAAGTAGAGTTAATACACTCTATCTAAAGAGCGAATGCGAAGCGTAATAGCAACAAGTGTGAAATATCTGTGCACCGAGGGTACAACAACACAACGGTGCAAGAACAACAATAAGCCTACGAGAGTACCGAGAGAGGTAAACATAAAATAAATTATAATCGTCGAAATAATTGCGGAAATTACGGAATTAGATAGACATTATGTAAAATTCGAGTGACCGTAATTAAAAGTGGCGTTTTTACGAAATTGTTTTTCTTGGAATAAAGGCCTACTGTCAACCACTAAGAAGTCTAAATTAATTGGTCCTGTGATCGAGCCCGAATTCCCACGAAAAATAAAAATATATGATAACGTTAAAAATAACCGTTACAATACTTATTTTCCATTTTATAAACAATTTAAGGCCAAATTTTACATAAAAAATCGAAACCATTTTTTTGAGAAGCCGCCATTTTGTGAAAATTCAATATTTTGATTAGCCGAATGATTAATTACTAGATAATTTAATATATTAACGAAATTTGTTTGGTTTTTTGATTTCAGATAATCCAATCTTGAGTTACGATGTACACCGTAAATCGTCTTTTTTAGAGGAGGTTCCGGAAATCACCTGCAGCGCCCTCTATAATCAACGATTTTATAAATAAAAAATTTGTTTACGTTCTTGAAGGATGCTTTTATAACCACAAAAATTTTCAAATTCATAAATTCAAAAGTCTCTTCAGGATAAATCCTTGAAAAAACCGTCTTTTTTTGCCTCATAACTGCGTATAACCCCTTAATACAATTGTGAGCTACTCAAGCACTTCACAGAGACAGCACTCAATTAATATGATTGAGTGTTACTCAAAATTGCCTTAAAATCAAAATTCCAATTCTTTTATATTTTATTTTTGTATTTGGTGTATTTTCTAAATTGAGTAATTTGTACTGAAATGCGGAAGGTGTAATAAACCACTTTCTCTAATTTAACATTTATGCGTCTGGTTTCTTTTTTTCCTGTCGTGAGTAAAGACTCATAATTTTTCAATACATTCACAGGTCGTTCCAACAACATCCAAGAACTTCTCAAACAATGTTCTATCTACATTTTGGACTGGACTCGCGCAGCGCGTCATATGTGATGATTAAAAAATAAACCATATAAAAATATATGTATTTGTTGCTCGGAGTGCCGATAGATGTGAATAAAATCATGTTAATGATAATTTACAAATTATTAAATTGTTATTTTTTGGTACTACATCAATTTAAATATCAGTGGCTTTTTTTGGTTTCCAAAACAAATCCACTGTTATTTCAGTTTTAAGTTTTCACTTCTGTCGGCAGTCCTCGATGACTACCTCTGTTTTTTTCTTTTCGTGCGTGTGTTCGCGTTCAGTTACGTTGGACGAGTGGGAATTAAATAAATGTTATTATGTTCTTACCTTGTTATAAAACATTGTTAAATGTAATGTATTCAACAACATATTATATACTTACCTTGTTGTAAAACATTGTAAAATGTAATGTATTCAACGATATTAATGTGTTAAAAATTGTAAGACAATTATACTTCTTAATTGTGCTGTTTTTGGAACGAAGTTCCTTATCGCACGGTAAACGCTTGGCAGGATGGGGGCTCGACCGAGAAAAAGTGTAACATTTGGACTATAGCAAAACGAGCCGACAGTTTTGCTATAGTACGTTAGCACGCTCTCTCTCTCTCTCTCTCCACCGCTTGGAGAGGGGCGGGCCGCAGTAGCGTATACGGCTATACTATGCCTCTCTCTCTCTCTCTCTCTCTCTCTCTCTCTCTCTCTCTCTCTCTCTCTCTCTCTCTCTCTCTCTCTCTCTCTCTCTCTCTCTCTCTCTCTCTCTCTCTCTCTCTCTCTCTCTCTCTCTCTCTCTCTCTCTCTCTCTCTCTCTCTCTCTCTCTCTCTCTCTCTCTCTCTCTCTCTCTCTCTCTCTCTCTCTCTCTCTTTCTCTCAGCGCTCGGAGTGGGGACAGGCAGCTGCGTACGGCACTCTGCTATACAAGCCACGCGGCGCGCGCGTCAGTTGTATTCTTGTGTGCGTATGTAGTTATTGTTATTAATAAATAATGAACAATGAATTGTGAACGTGATTCAGTGATGATAGTTGAGGATAGTGATGATGAAGTCAGGTAAGTACCAGTGTTATACTGGAGGCATTATACTCTGTTCTTCAATAATGAGAAATACTACATGTGTTTACAAAGCCGTGCGCGTCATAACCTCTATATGGGGCATTCTTAGTGAAAATGACCTGTTTTTTCCCTCGTATTTTTTTTTCCTTTTAGTATGTTGTAGGGCAATTTAAAAAAACACTGTACATAAATTGTTAGATTTTTTTCGTCATTAGTTTGGTCACAAATAGCAAAATAGTGATTTTTCAAAAAGGACGTTTTTTTTTTCGGTTTTAATTTTTACAGTAAATTCTTGGATAAAAAACAAAAGTTTTCCATATTTTTTCATGATGGGCAAGCCCATAGGTAAAGACCTAAAAAAATAATTAGATCTACGGTAATTATGCCGTTTTGTGGCTTTTCCCAAATTTTAACTTTTTTATTTATCAAAAGCTGTATTTAGTCATAAATGTGAGTAAATAGTAGAAAAAAGTTGAAAAAATGTCTATTTAAAGTCAATTTACCAGAAAATTTGAAAAATTGAAGAAAAATCGTTGGAAAAAAATTTTTTTATATAGTTTATCTACTTTTTCCATAATATTCTTCAAATTGAAAACAAAACGCACTTGTGTGCAATGAAAATTCAGTGAATTATAGTTAGAAAGCTGAAATTAGGCAATAATCACTAAACTCGATATTTTACTAAATTAATAATCAATGCATTAACTATAAATGTTCCACAAACCGACAACAAAATACACATATACATATACATATTTATATCCATCATATCCTCATATATATATATATATGTTTGTGAAAGGGTACTTATGGGGACACAAAAAAAATGGATTTTTTTCAGTGTACATAAGCTAGTATGATACATGAAAGAACAACTCTAATAAAAATTTTCAAATCTGATATCTGGTTCTATCATATACACCAAAGTCCCAAATTTATGCAAAAGGGTGTTTATGAGGACGGTCCCTATAAACACCACTTTACATCCATTTTCACTTGTCTAGTGGTGCTTGTGGGGACACGCATTTACATTAGTATTTAACTCCAATCTATGACATGTTCCATCGGTCTCAATAGCAAAATAATGTTGGCTGTGTGATAATCTGTATATTAATCTGATAATATAGTAGACAATAGACATTTTCAGAAAATACATCTGGAATGTACAATATAAGGTTTACACGTCTGAAGTTGATGCTGTTTGGTACTTGTGAGGACACCGGGGACTTTTCCATATCCCGATAATCCTCTTTATAGTTTTACGAGGCATTTGAAATGAGTCCAGTATAAATATAGCCCTCTGTATATATTTAATTATAAAATCTTTTAATTTATTAACCAACGATTGTAATTGCAGTGTCCTCATAAATACCGATAGGCATAAAATCGTATATATCAAAGTCACTACTTACTGCCATTCGGTACTTGTGAGGACATCAGGTGGTATCGATCGGGTGGTCCTCATAAATACCGATAGGCATAAAATCGTATATATCGAAGTCACTACTTATTGCCATTCGGTACTTGTGAGGACATCGGGTGGTCTCGATTTTCTTTCCAGTAAAAAAAAACGGCAATAAGATGCCACTTCATGGAGTTACTTTGATCCCCCACTATTCTCCAAACTCCTACTTCTCTATTTTCTGTCAGCCAAAATTATTCAATGTTAATTCAGCATCCTTATAATGCATACGACTTGAGGGCAATCGGTACATCCGGGGATATTATGACTAATAATCGCACTTGACTGCTGAATGGGATAAAAATGGAGCATACGTTACATATTTTTCTTGACTTTTGTTGAATCATTGACTTTCGTACATGAGATTCAGCTGGATAGTTGATGACTCACCTAACAAAAGTGCATATGGGGACAGATGATTATCACAATATATAGGTGTGATATATCCGTCACGAAGGTCACTAGTATAGACACGTGTTCATCAAATAGGAAACGTCTGTTTCGATGTCATAATTAATTAAACAATAACAGTGGCTGAAATTACAGATCCTTGTAATTTCAGTGTCCTCATAAATACCCATAGGCATAAAATCGTATATATCAAAGTCACTACTTACTGCTATTCGGTACTTGTGAAATGTATAGATTTATACGATTTTATGCCTATCGGTATTTATGAGGACACTGAAATTACAAGGATCTCTAATTTTAGCCACTGTTAGTGTTTAATTAGTTATGGCCTCGAAACCGACGTTTCCCATTTGATGAACACGTGTCTATACTAGTGACCTTCGTGACGGATATACCACACCCATATATTGTGATAATCGTCTGTCCCCATACGCACTTTTGTTAGGTGAGTCATCAACTATCCAATAAAAGTCAAGAAAAATATGTAACGTACGCTCTATTTTTATCCCATTCGCTAGTCAAGTGCGATTACTAGTCACAATACCCCCAGATGTATCCATTGTCTTCAAGTCAAATGCATTAGAAGGATGCTGAATTAACATTGAATAATTTTGGCGGACAGAAAATAGAAAAGTAGGAGTTTTGAGAAAAGTGGGGGATCGAAGTAACTCCATGAAGTCGCATCTTATTGCCATTTTTTTTTAATGGAAAGAAAATCTAAACCACCCGATGTCCTCACAAGTACCGAATAGCAGTAAGTAGTGACTTCGATATATACGATCTTATGCCTATCGATATTTATGGGGACCACCCGATCGATACCACCTGATGTCCTTACAAGTACCGAATGGCAGTAAGTAGTGACTTCGATATATACGATTTTATGCCTATCGGTATTTATGAGGACACTGAATTTACAAGGATCTCTAATTTTAGCCACTGTTAGTGTTTAATTAATTATGACCTCGAAACCGACGTTTCCTATTTGATGAACACGTGTCCATACTAGTGACCTTCGTGACGGATATACCACACCCATATATTGTGATAATCGTCTGTCCCCATACGTACTTTTGTTAGGTGAGTCATCAACTATCCAGCTGAATCTCATGTACGAAAGTCGATGATTTTTATCCCATTCACTAGTCAAGTGCGATTATTAGTCATAATATCCTTTGATGTATCCATTGCCCTCAAGTCATATGCATTAGAAGGATGCTGAATTAACATTGAATAATTTTCGCGGACAGAAAATAGAAAAGTAGGAGTTTTGAGAAAAGTGGGGGATCAAAGTTACTCCATGAAGTGGCATCTTATTACCATTTTTTTTTAATGGAAAGAAAATCTAGACCACCCGATGTCCTCACAAGTACCGAATAGCAGTAAGTAGTGACTTCGATATATACGATTTTATGCCTATCGGTATTTATGAGGACCACCCTATCGATACCACCTGATGTCCTCACAAGTACCGAATGGCAGTAAGTAGTGACTTTGATATATACGATTTTATGCCTATCGGTATTTATGAGGACACTGAAATTACAAGGATCTTTAATTTTAGCCACCATTATTGCTTAATTAATTATGACCTCGAAACCGACTGTTGCGATTTGATGAACACGTGTCTATACTAGTGACCTTCGTGATGGATATACCACACCTATATATTGTGATAATCGTCTGTCCCCATAGGCACTTTTGTTAGGTGAGTCATCAACTATCCAGCTGAATCTTATGTACGAAAGTCGATGATTCAATAAAAGTGAAGAAAAATATGTAACGTACGCTCCATTTTTATCCCATTCACTAGTCAAGTGCGATTAGTAGTCATAATATCCCTAGATGTATCCATTGCCCTCAAGTCATATGCACTGGAAGGATGTTGAATTAACATTGAATAATTTTGGCTGACAGAAAATAGAAAAGTAGGAGTTTGGAGAAAGGTTAGCGAATCAAAGTAACTCCATGAAGTGGCATCTAATTTCCGTTTTTTTTGCTGGAAAGAAAATCGAGACCACCCCATGTCCTCACAAGTACCGAATGGCAGTAGGTAGTGACTTCGATATATACGATTTTATGCCTATCGGTATTTATGAGGATACTGAAAATACATGGATCTGTAATTCTAGATACTGTTATTGTTTAATTAAATGATGGCATTGAAACCGCCGTTTCCTATTTGATGAACACGTGTCACGTCATCGCGATTGTTCACTGGCACGAAAAGTAATGTAAACTATATCTCTCAACGTGGCGATGCTATTTCAGGTTCTTTCAAAAAGGACAATGGATATATGCTGAAAAAATACTCCGTATTAACATCAAAAAATAATCTCGTCTATATTTATCACACTTGATGCCTCCATGGCATCAATTCTGATGCCATCGCATGATTAATCATGATTAGTGAGGCTTTTGTTGGAACGGTTTTAGGGCGAAGTGTATATAGGCGTATATAGGTGTATACAAATATATATCATACCTTTTGCTGAATAGTGGTACTTCTGAGGACGGTTCTCATAAGTACCTTTTCGCATATTGACAAAATTTATGAGGACTGTCCCCATAAACACCTTTTTACATCGACGGCTATGAGGACCGTCCTCATAAGCCCAAAATGTCCTCATAAACACCCTTTTGCATCAGTTTTGGTCCCCATAAGCACCCTTTTACAAACATATAGTTATATATACATATACATATTTTATTTCAATAGCGAATCAACAAAAGCATCGACTACTCAGATACAAGCTACAAGATAAAAAAAAACAAATGCGCAAACATGTAAAGAATATCGTGAGTGAAAAAAAATACAAGATATAAGAGTACAAAACATCAGTGCACAAAGATCTGATGAATGTCGTGACAAAAAAAAACAAAAACAAACTAATTGAAATACATCTGAAAATACTGATCATCTTCGACAAAGATCTAATGAAGAAATTAAAAAAACTACAACTGATGCACAACAAACATTACACGATATAACAATAAAGAAACAAAACATTGAATTGCAGCAGTAAAATACAGACCATCTTCCAAGGTAACATATCACATTATAAATATTTACATATACCGCTTATTAATTTTATTTATTAAAGATTATCATCATTATTAGCTGATATATATTTATTAATATTTAAAAATTATTTTATTTTATTGTTTTATTTTATGTTGATATTATAGCATCTCGACTACAAGTCGTACTGAATATATGAAGGAATATCGACGGAAAAGAAAATTAAAAAATCAAAGTATTCAATTAATTACCTTTCTAGCAAAACATCATTCAGATGCGTAAGTAATTTATTTATCTTTCTACTGTATATTCTCTGTGAAATATGATTTATATTTGTTCGATATTTTTTTGTATGGTTATTTTTAGATCTCCCGAAAATTGCAACTCACAAATGCAAATATGTGACCATCCAGAACAAATAGAGCAAAATAATTAATTCCAAGCTCCATATCAGCAGCGTAGCAACTGTGCACAGACACAAGTTCTTTTTGAACCGTATCTTTGTTACAAGAGTTCAAGAGGCTGTCGTTAAATAAACTACAAACAAAAGCGCAAACCATCATTGATTTCATTGGTAATAAAAGAGATATCTCATTGTATACTCTCAACGTTCAAAGCCTTCCCAAACATTCGATTGATTTTGAATGACTAGGTTACACAAAAAAAGCGACACTTAATTACTCTCCGAGACGTGGTTGGTCAATAAAGAGGAATGTGAGGTACCAAATTTTAATTGTATTACTCACTTTAAACGTGATTCTGTTCGTTCAGGTGGAGTTGCAATATATCAAAACAAAAGTGATACGGCTAATGTTGTAACACCAAATATGGAGGTAATAATGAACAATATTCGGGACTTGCACGTAAGATCTACAAGTGTTGCAGATTTATGTGCAGCAGAGTGTGTCATGGAAAACGGTGTCACCTTAATCATGGCAGTCATCTACGTATCACCAAATAACAAAATAATAGATATTCAACAATTCATTCATAGAGCACTGTTAGAGTATTCTAAAAATGTATCTGCAACGCTTAGCAGATACAACAAAAATTTACATAAACTTCCACTCATTTTGGCTGGCGATTTCAACATCAACTTTTCTGATAAAAAGTCAAAGCCATTGTTACAATTTCTTTTGGATGAATTTGATTTAAGAATTAACAATGATCCAGCAGAATCTACAACAAGATACAATACCACTATCGACGCAGTTTTTTCGTGACACTTACATAACATTCAATCGCAAACATATGTGTCCTATTTTAGTTATAACAAACCAATCATTACTACGGTTGACTGTACAGATTAAGTTTATATTTAGTTTATATTTTTTTGTACAATAATTAGTAATAAAAAGTTTATTCCTCAAAAATATATTAATTACAATTTTATTACCATTCCTTCATTTATTTTATTTTTTCATTCAATTACTCTCCAACGCTGTTAATTAAGTTAATTGTGCCTCTTATTTAATACATAATATATAGTGAAAGGAACTTCGTTCCAACCGGGTGTCCCACCGACACCTTTTCTTTTTTAAATATTTTTTTTACTTACTATGTTTGAACCTAATTTGACTTTTCACGCGAAATCGTTTAACTAATTGAGAAACGATGCTCAGATCTGAAAACGACAGTGGTGTTACGACAATTTCGATATCCAGTGATTCCATACAGCATGATTGTTGTATAGACAGAAAGACCTAGAGAAGGTGATATGTGTGATGAGACGGAGTGTACTTGCGGCGAGCCACAGCCGTGCCTCTTGATTATGAGATTTTAGAGCGCTTTGAATTTTTCAATATCTTTATCATTTAAAACTTGTTGAACTTCAGTTTCTTTTAAGCTAGGATACAAAGTAGAACCTTGCACGTTGCTTCCTTATTATTTTCGTTCGTCGTCCACACAGAATGTGGAAGCATCTTGCAAGGTTCTACTTTGCAACCTTCTTTGTATGGTCGCTGTTGAATTGTTGCGTTATTGATGTTGAATTGAAACATTAAAGACATCAGAGCCTATTGTATGTAAAGATTAGGAAATTAAACCTCCACACATGAATAAGCTGGTTCATCGGAGATACTGTTGACTCTTGTCATTGCTGCGCCTATCACCCGCCCACTGTTCGAACTCACAATCAGTGCCACTACACTCATTGAATCTTTCATCCACAGGAGAAAGAGGTCCAAATGTCCTTTAACAGATTCTATATCATCGAGTAGAAAGGACGCTTTGTACATTATCCCTTCTCAGAAGAAGTGATGCTGCGATAAAATTAAATTAAACAATAACATATACACGATGACAAATTATTGGCTGAACCTTTATCAGACAAATGATTTCCTCGTAATAAATTTCTTTGAGATCGACGATTTTTGCGTATGGCGGAGCTTTCCCTCGAAGGGGTTTAGCGATTCTGATTTGTAATGCTAAGGCAACTTTGTTCATTCCTGCTTCGGGGGTTTCCATTATTCAATTTTTAGTTCATCAATTAAAAAGTTTAAAAGTAGTCAGTCTTAAATTCTGAAATTTTTGTGAATCTTCAACGAAAAAAATTTCGGTGCATGTTCATGGTGGTTTCTGCGATCTCATTCGATATTGAGAAACATTCATACAATATAGCCGCGGCACACACTGTCCGTAAAAAAATCTACTTGAAAAAAGTGATTGTTGTGTTGTGAGAAAAGGAAAATTCTTCAATATTTTTTCTACATTTCACGTGACTTGTCCTGTGTGTGTACCACGTGCTGTTATCATGCACTGTTAATTTCATGATACAGACCCGGTATTTTTTGTATAAGTTGAAATCGTGTACCGGAGCTCCGAGGCCAGTTCTGCTCAATCAACCGTAGTGAAAGTGAATTTGCCAATCAATAAGAAATTCTGTGCGACGGTGATGTAGACAGTCCGCATGAACATAATGCAGTGAGCTAAATAACTTGAAGTAACATGTCAGCGAAAGCACAAGCAACTTCCTGTACACTCGGTCCAACGAATCATTTTTATTAACATCTCTTATGATGATATATTCTCTATTGAATTTAAAGAATCCGACTAAAATATCTTATGCAACGTGTATGCTTCGACGATTAAGAAGAACGATATTTAGGAAAGAAGGAAATGATAAAGGAAGTCAATAGGAATAAGAAGGATTCTTTAACTTGTATGTTCAGAAAAATGTCACAGTAACAATTAATGTTGACAAGAGCGTTTTAAAAAATAAAAGCTTCAATCAACGTTTGACGATAATTCACATGGCGATTTAAGGAGTTGGCAGTTGGTTATTGGCGAGTTTTCCATTGAGTGAATATCCTCCATGTGAGTTTATGTCATGGTAAAAATTGGATTTTCTTCAAATCGTATAAACTTCCATGTGAACATTTTAGCTTCGTTTTTTTTTTCATAACTCCTCCGATCGCTTTTCATTGGAACTTTTAGTTCACTTTAAAATATACTTTGCACTATAATTCGTCTCTAGCGTGATGAGCATCGTGGATCAATTCAATCCTGTCACTATTTGGAATGCTTGCCCAGAAGTTGACTCTGTCTGACAACAGATTGATAGACATTCGTAGATTCTTCGAGTTGCCTATGTGAAGATACTCGAGATTCGAGGTTCTCACTGGTTCACATTTTAGTGGAATTTCCGGTGTTTTCTCTGGTGTCGGATTTCTAAAATGAACAGAAAGAACAAGATTAATTGTCAAATCACGCATTGATGTTGTAATGATGTATCGCTTCATTCAGAGTTTTCAACGAACCCTGACTTAACAAAGACCTATTACTACATCGATGATTTTGTGATCCTCAGTGCTCAGTGGTGTGTTCGGGAACAGCCGTTCACCCACGGGGGACAGATACTGAAGTTCATCCACGATTTGAGCCAACATTGCAACCTGAACCTCACAACAAGTATCAAAAGGAAAAAGATATTTGCACCAACGACCCCACAAGAAAATATTTACCTTATGAAAAGTTTTCATTTTTTATATTGCTTCGTGGAGTAGTATTTTTAAACAATTTTATTTTCATGACTTTCAGGTACTCGATCCTCTCGAGTAATATACTTAAGAGTTTACGTTTTTGCTGCTGCTTTTATAATTGTAGAAGAATTCCTCTTCACCTTCTTTCAAGTACTATCCCCAGTTTATTTCATTGGGAACAGTGCTCTCGTTAGCAGCAGTCAAGTTCAAGCGATAGTCAATCTTCGATGTACCAAAACTTTTCAGCTCTGACTTGTTCGTTTCTTTGGACAAGTTCAGTAAAAGTGACAAAAGCGGTGATTCCGAGTCGTACTGAGAAAGACGCTCAAAGTTGAAGATCGTGAGAAAATGATTTATGAGACCGCTAAATTTTTTAGCCACCTTGTACTTGCCATGTGTTGGATAATCAGCTGGCGCACGACGATCGATATTCGCTGTGCGTCGACCTGTTGCTGCGGTCTAGCACACTGCGTTCGGTTAGGCCGGAGATAGCCGAGGAAGGGCCTCGCGGAGCCGAAGCTGTGCCTCGCAGGCATGCCGCGTTAAGCGAGAGGTTAGCTCTCTCGCTTGACTTCGGCTTCGCTCACCGGCTATCTTGCTCATTTGACTCCAGCGCTCAACGACGCTTTCATATCCCGCAGCCATGTTGGAAATTTAGACACTTTTTCGTGAAAGCCACTGGACAGCGCACGCATCCTCGGGACTCTCGCAATCTTCATAGCTTTTCACCGGACCTTCTCAACCTTTGTGTTCACCAGGACTCAAAATTAACGGTAAACTTTCACTGGCATAATTTAGTATAATTCACTGTTGGTGAGGAGTAGAGAATTAATCGGTACATCCTCATTAAGGTCTCATCCTGTGGCTCTGCAGCGTGGGCTGCACCACGTTTTCACATCACTTGTTGCACACTCAATTAATATAATTGCGTGTGATCTTACTAATTCATTTTCCTTTCTCCTAACCGAGCTTACTTGGAAAGCACTGTGAATTTACTCTTCTCATTTTGTGCATCTTCAATCTATGTATTTCTGTAGCGTGCACCACGATCCTGACTGCGTCACGTTTCTCACTTAAAGCACTCAAGCAATCAAATTGCAAGTGTTCTCACACATTCGCTGTAATTCCTCTCACAAGGGGACCTCCAGGTACGTGGAACACCGATTCGGACCAAATTTTTTTTACAGGTTGGTCGCACCGAGGGGTGCAATAGGTGCAAATAATAAGATGCAATTCTCAGCCGTTTTCGAGATATGAAATATAAAAAATTTCCGAGCGCTCATATACTCTCTATATACTCTCTGCGTTGAATCATATTCAACAAGAGCGCGTAGCATAGTCGGCAACGTCTCCGCTTCGTAAGCGCTGGGTCGCCGGATCGAATCCCGGCGCGGACTTTTATTATTATTATTATTATTATTATTATTATTTGTTGAGAATTCCTTCCAGATGAACCTTGACCGATCTGTGAATATATTGGAAGGGGATGAGAACTCACTCGAGGCAAGAGGAAAATAACCAGACACATGGATGTTATGTTGAGGAAGTGGTTTATTTCTGCCTCCCTTAGCAGTATCCAAAACATTATTTCAAACAGTACCAGTTTAACACAGATAATTGAAATTTTATACCAAAAGGCTTTAATTTAAAAGGTTGTCTAAAATGTTAATTTAATTAAAATACAAAATAATGAAAATAAATACATTCAATTGAATTTGGACTCAGAATGTGAACAGCACACAATTATATTAATTGTGCGCTGAGTTTTAACATGAGAGAGCGGTGCGTGCAGCGCAGTGATAACTGCGCAGCACGACGCGCTACGACCACTGAGTGCGAAAACATGAATTAAACTGGTAAATGGAATTTTGTTGTGATAATGTGAGCAGCACACAATTATATTAATTGTGTGCTGAATGTATTTTTGAGACAGCGGTGCGTGCAACGTAGTAACAGCTACGCAGCACGACACGCCGATGCCATTGAGTGCGAAAATGTGTGCGTAACTCACTGCAACCACTCAGCACTGTACTGCAGAGTAGTTGCAATGAATTAATAATGAGAGCACTCTCAGTAAATGTTGCAGGAGTGCTGGTCTGTGTGAACTCAGCTACGCAGTCAGCACTGCGTAGCACAATACAAACAGATATTGAGGCTGTACAAATGAACTGCGTATAGTCACTGTACTTTCCCAGCAGAATTTCTGGAGGAAAGTACAGTGAATAGACCACACCGGTATAATTGTATGAATTATACCGGCTAAAGCAAGTGAGGAGAGCATGATGCCGCATGTGCTGCAGCGCATGCCACGAGTGAGCCAAAGTGGTGATGCACCGTATTTCTCTTCTCACTGACATTGAATTTCTACCAAATTATGTCAATGTACTCTTACCTTGAGCAGATGAGTCCTGATGAGCGAGATGTTGAGCGAGTCCGATGTATAAATGTCCGAGGAAAATGCTTGAGTCCTATGGATGCGCGTGCTGTCCAGTGGATGTGTGTCGCAAAAGTGCCGAATTCTCAAGATGGCTGCGAGTATGAAAGTTTCGTTGGGCGCTGGAGTCAGTTGAGCGAGATAGCCGGTGAGCGAAACCGAAGTCAAGCGAGAGAGACATCCTCTCGCTCGACGCGGCGTGCCCACGAGGCACATTCTCAGCTTCGCGAAGCCCATGCTTCGGCTATCTTCGACTCAACCGAACACCGCGTAGTAAAGCAGCGCAATAGGTAGGCGCACGACGATTATCGATCGCCGTGCGCCAGCTGATTTTCCATTATTATTATTATTATTATTATTATTATTATTATTATTATTATTATTATTATTATTATTATTATTATTATTATTATTATTATTATTATTATTATTATTATTATTATTATTATTATTATTATTATTATTATTATTATTATTATTATTATTATTATTATTATTATTATTATTATTATTATTATTATTATTATTATTATTATTATTATTATTATTATTATTATTATTATTATTATTATTATTATTATTATTATTATTATTATTATTATTATTATTATTATTATTATTATTATTATTATTATTATTATTATTATTATTATTATTATTATTATTATTATTATTATTATTATTATTATTATTATTATTATTATTATTATTATTATTATTATTATTATTATTATTATTATTATTATTATTATTATTATTATTATTATTATTATTATTATTATTATTATTATTATTATTATTATTATTATTATTATTATTATTATTATTATTATTATTATTATTATTATTATTATTATTATTATTATTATTATTATTATTATTATTATTATTATTATTATTTACAAGGAGTTGCGGAATCCTTTTTACGGATATCCCCCAGCCTTTCGAACTGGGGGGGTATGTGGGACTCCCAAAAAAGTAGGCCTACCCACTAAACCGCTCTCTCCTTGTTGCCCTCCCCCAGACCAGGAACTATTTCGATATTACTTCTGGCTGGGGGTTCTGTCTGTGTTCGTCCGTTCGTCTTGTTGTCTGTAACCTGTCGCGTCACGTCAGTCCGTCTGCTCAGTTAGGTGAGGCAGCCGTCTACGTTTTTTCGTCGCAGTATCGTCTCTGTATAGGTGGCAACTAGTTGCCACCATTCTGTTGAGTGGAGCATCACCTGGACAATGTTGTCCGGGGTGATGCTACCAACAATCGTCTCGAGTTCTAGTCGCAGTTCTGTCCAGTGGTCACACACAAAAAATGTGTGCTCCGCGTCGTCTCGTTCGTGTCCGCAGTACTTACAGTCTGGCGTCCGTACTCTGTTCATGTTGTAAAGGTACCTTCGGAAGTAGCCGTGTCCGGTCAGGAGCTGGGTAACGTAAAAATTCACGTCCCCAAACTCCCTTCCGATCCACGGTCTCAGGTCCTTTACAAGTCGTCTCGTCCAGTTGCCTGTGCGTTCTTCTGTCCATCGGTCTTGCCAAGTCTGTATTGTCCTGTTGCGCTCCGCAACTGCCGCATCCTCGCGTCTTATGTCCGCGCTTTTCCCGTAGATCCTCTTTCGCTCGAAAGCTAGGAGGTCCACGGGGATTACGCCGGCCACCACCAAAACTGCTTGTGCAGATACAGTTCGATAGGAGCAGGCGATCCTCAGCGCACCCCGTCTTTGTACCGTCGTCATCGCGTGGCAGTACTTCTTTGTCTTCAGGGCATCTGCCCAGATCTCCGCGCCGTAAAGGAGGATCGAGTGGGCCGTCGCCATTAAAAGTCGTCGTTTGCCCGGTCTCGGTCCAGTCGTGTTAGCCATCAGGCGGCTTAGGGATGCTATCCTCTCGGCCGCCCTCTGAGCTGTTTTCTGTATATGAGGCCAGAAGGTCATCTTCGTATCCAGAGTTACCCCTAGATACTTGACTTCCCCCCCGGCCACGATTTTGTCCGTCCCGACCAACATAGGAAGTCTCGTCTGTATACGTCTTCTACTAAGGAACGTCAGTTCGGTCTTTTCTGTCGCGAGTTGTAGTCCGTGATCCGTCATCCATCGTCCCACTCGTCGCATCGTCTGGTTCAGTTTTAGCTGTGCCAGATCCGGAGACCGCTCGGTGATCACCGCCGCCACGTCGTCAGCGTAAGCGACGAGTAGTACGCCGAGCGGCATTTCCAGCCTGAGCAAGCCGTCGTAAAGTCCGTTCCAAAAGTCCGGTCCCAGTATGGACCCCTGTGCAACCCCGGCGGTGATTTGCCTCGTCACTGGTCCTTCAGTCGTCTCGTACGTAATCTGTCTGTTTTTCAGGTAGTCCTCCACCACCCGAGCCAAGTAAGCCGGAACCCCGAAGTTGCTTTCAAGCGCCTCCAGGATATCGACCCACCTGGCCGAGTTGAAGGCGTTCCTGACGTCCAAGGTTGCCAGCAGAACGACAGGTCGTGCTGCGTGGCAATGTCTTTCTAAGTCCAGGAAGGAGTCAACCACTTTTTGGATCGCTCCAATCGTCGATCGACCCTTCCTGAAGCCGAACTGCAGGTCTGAAAGGCCTCCACTGGTTTGTATCACGTCCGTCAGTCTCGGTCTCAGTAATTGTTCGTAGAGTTTACCCGTCGTGTCGAGTAAACTCAACGGCCGGTAGGCTGACGGCGTATTGGGGTCGCCCTTACCTTTGGGGATAAGAACTAGCCTTGCCGCCTTCCACCGGTCGCTAAACGTGCCCGTCGTCAAACATGTGTTATACAGGTCGAGAAATATCTCCGGCCTCAGATTGACCATCAGCCGGATAATCTCCGCCGGTACTCCGTCTGGTCCCGGTGCCTTACCAGTCTTCATTGCGTTGGATGCCCTAGTGAGCTCCTCCGCCGTGAAGATGGGGGCTGCCGGTGTGTCCGTATCGTCTGTAACGTCCGTCCGTATCAGGTGTGTTGGAAACAAGCTGTCGACGATCCGTCGTGCGGATTCGGCTTCTTTGATTTCTGGTGGTACCCGGGCCCCTAGTTTACCGGTCACGATTTTGTAACCAGTGCCCCAGGGATCCTGATCCACCTCCTCGCAGAGCCTCCTCCAGCAACGCGTCTTGCTGTCTCGTATCGCGCTCGTCAGTTTCTTCCGTGCTGTCTTATATGCGGCTTGGAGGTTTTCCCTTTCGGGTCTTCCCCCAGCCCTCGTTACGAGTCGTCGGCTCGCCAAGCAGACCCTGCGCAGCTCGGCTATTTCGTCCGTCCACCAGTATTGTGGCTGTCTGTTCTGTCGATGTCGTCGTTTCGGCATTGTGCTATTGCACAGCCGGTCCGTCAGTTTGGCCGTCTCGTCCGCGAGTCTTTCCGCCCTTCGCCGGCCAATCAGTTCAGGGGGGACTTTCGTCATTGGTGCTGGTGCTGCCGCCAGCTCCTCCGAAAATTTTCGTAAGTCGAGTTTGTTGAGGTTCCACCTCGGGGGGTACTGGGTCCTCGTCCGTCTCGTCGCCGTTTGTCCTGCCACTTCGAAGACAATGTACTGGTGATCGCTGGCCGTATAGCCGTCGAACACCCGCCACTGTCCTATCCGTGGCGATATTCTGTCCGATGTCATTGTGACGTCAGGGATGGAGTTTCCAAACCCTGGTCGTCTGTACGTCGGTACGTTTCCCGTATTTGCTACAACCAGGTCTAGCCTTGCGGCCATCTCCAGCAGCAGCCGTCCACGTTTGTTCGTTGTTGTCATTCCCCACTCGATCGCCCGCGCGTTGAGGTCTCCCCCGATGATAACGTCTCCAGGCAGATTCCTGATTCCGTTTTCAAGGAGCGCCACTTTCCTCTCGAAATCCGCCGCGGTGCAGTTGGGTGTCAGGTAAACGCTGACGTAAGTGACAGCGCCGACCCTTGCCCAGACGTAATCGTCCCCGACACCGCAGTTAATTATTCGAGATTGGGCAGCGCCCCTTACCCAGATAGCTGTGGTCTCTGTCTCGTTCGTAATGTACGTTTGTGTCGTTCTTCTCCTGTACGGTTCGCACAGGATCAGAATGTCGGCGTCATGTTCGTCAGCTATCTGTGGTAGTAGCATGTCTGCTGTCCTACTCCTGTTCAGGTTTCCCTGAACTATTCTGTCCGTCTTCCGGCCTGCTTCCTGCACTCCTCCAGCGCAGCTCGGAACACCGCGCACCTCCCGGAACCCGCGAGGTGCGCCGCGTTCTTGTGCTTTGCCTCAGCGCACAAAGGACAGGCCGGTTTGTTTTTACAGTCCGTTGCGTAGTGTCCCGTTTCGCCGCATTTCCTGCAGCTTTTTGTCCGGTCCGTGTTCGTGCAGTTGACCTTGACGTGTCCATAGCCAAAGCACTTGTGGCATTTCGTCACTGTCAGTCGTTTTCGGACGCGGCAGTGCACCCATCCTATCCCGACCCGTCCCCGCCGAAGCAGCACCTCGGCTTCCCGCGACTCCACATCGCAGACCGCCATGTACTGCTCGGCGCGATTCGGGCCAAAGATATGGACCCCGAAGTCGCCGTCTCGTCCCGTTTCTCGTCTCAGCGCCTGGATCACGTCATCCGCGGTGGTGACGCAGTCCAAGTCCATGATTTCCAGTTGCGCCCTGGAGGTCATGGTCCTGACGGTGCCTGTGTCTCCGACCGCGTCCTGAATTGCGCGCTGAAACTGTTCTCGTCCGTCCGTGTCTGTCTGTATCTTGATAAGACACCGTCCGTCTTTGGTCTTCCTTAGAGCCGTCACCTGCACGTGACTGCTCGTCGGGTCGACCGTCGTCCTAATCTTCCGCACAATGTCCGAGTACGTGTTGTCTTTCCCAGGCTTGACCAGCACAGCCGTTCCCCTATGTTTGGGGGCCGGTCTGCGCTTTTCAGCCCGGGTCGGTGCGTTCGTCTCGTCCGTCCTGTTTTTCGGTTCCGTCGTTTTTTTTTTCCTTTTTTGTTTCGTCACGTTTGTCCAGGCTCCATCGTCCTCCGTCCTTGGGTGTCGCTTACGCGATGCCTCCGGAGGGGTCTTTGTCGCCTCCCGTTTACGCTTTGACGGTCGCGTTGTCGGTTCGTGTGTCTCCGTTTCTGTTTCCGTCAAGTCGTCTGCCGCCATTTGTCCCTTTGAGTCTGTCCTGTTCTGTATGCTTAGTGCAGCGTCGGCGGCCTCGAGAACCGTCTTTATGCCGGTTTTCACTGCCATATTCATGTTTTTTTGTATTGCCGCTGCCTCGGCCATTTTCGTCGCTGTCCTCTGTATGAGCATTAGTAGCTCCGTCACGTCAGGTTCGTTCTGTCGTAGTGTTGTGGCGTCCGTTTTTGTATCTTTCATCTGTCCCGTCTGTGTGCGCGTACGTCTGTTGTCACTGTCGTGAGTAGAGGCCGCAGAGGTATAGCCTACCCCGCTCCCTGCACTCGACACGCTGTCCGTCCTGTCCCGTCTCGGAAGGTGCAGTGTTGCCCTGTCCGTATTTTTTGATAGTCGTACCCCTGACGGAGTACCACTATCGGTGTTTGTTTTTGTTTGTTGAGTTTTGTCCATGTTGTTCCCACGAGTAGCCAGGAATGGGCGTCCGCCCCCACAGAGCCTGATTGTGGGGGTAAGGCTTCATACTATGAGGTTTCGCCCGGTTCCCCATAGGCATCGTGCGCGACACTGTACCCCAGTGCCATTCAGCCCTCGGCACGCTGGCTCCCACCTTGGCTTGGGCAGAGCTGGTCCGCGACGGGGTTTTTGTCCACCTGATCCGGTTTTCACGCCAGCCCGGTTTCCTTATGGCGCCCGTTAACCGGGGAGCGCCGTGGCCGTTCCTGGCGAGGTTAGAGTCGTCGGTAGACGATCCCCTTCCCCGATACGGTCGGGCCACTTTGCGCCCCGGCCCTATCACGGGCAGCTCCTAGATTTTCGTCCACCCCGAGAATTCTCGGTACCTTCCATATCTGGAAGGCGTCCCCCTATCCGCGACCTGGGGAGGCGCCCGATGCGGGATCATCAACCCGACACGGGATTATTATTATTATTATTATTATTATTATTATTATTATTATTATTATTATTATTATTATTATTATTATTATTATTATTATTATTATTATTATTATTATTATTATTATTATTATTATTATTATTATTATTATTATTATTATTATTATTATTATTATTATTATTATTATTATTATTATTATTATTATTATTATTATTATTATTATTATTATTATTATTATTATTATTATTATTATTATTATTATTATTATTATTATTATTATTATTATTATTATTATTATTATTATTATTATTATTATTATTATTATTATTATTATTATTATTATTATTATTATTGTTGTTGTTGTTGTTGTTGTTGTTGTTGTTGTTGTTGTTGTTGTTGTTGTTGTTGTTGTTGTTGTTGTTGTTGTTGTTGTTGTTGTTGTTGTTGTTGTTATTGGCCGGGAGTGGGCAAGCGGGCTCCCCGGCGTCGAAAACAAGCGACCGCTGTGCTACATTGGTGGATGACTTGGCCAACGTAGCATACAAAGCAACAAGCGGAGAGAGCCGTCATCCTACGAGAACACGGGGAAAGAAGGGTGATCAGAACAACAGCGTACTGAAGTTGATTCCCCCTCATAACGGGACGGATATCAGTGCGAATAAGGAGCAACATGGCTCGATGGAGCAACACCGAACAGCTCTACCGCAGAAGATCTCGGAAACCGACCTTGTCGAGGAAGACGAGATACGGCGCCTTCAAAGCCTTGCAAAGAAGATGATACAGGCGACCACCAAACAGCGGAATGTCAGCATGGACATCAAACAAGGATCGCAGAAGCTGGAGGAATCCTTGGAGGCCATTTCAGCATCCAGAGTAGAGGGGAAGAAGATTGAAGCAGAATTGCACAAAATAACAGCGGAAGGCAGACGACCAGCCTCACAATCTTCGAATAGAGGATTCGAAAGGTCACAACACCTAACCTGCCCAGGAGGAGGATCTCCTGTACAACGGGCAGCTAAAAGACCCAAGTACGTAGAAACGAAAGGTCAGTGCCAAGAACCTTGCCGCAGAAAGGAGAAAGAAGGCGCGGTCAAGGCCAACAATAGGAAAGCCAGAAGGGCTGCAAGCAATGACGAGGGAACACCGGCAACAAGGATAAAAACAACTCCACCGAAACGCCAAAGAGAGCGGAACAAACGCATCCGGGATAGGCCGCGCGGCGAAGCCGTTCTTATCAGGCCGGAAACAGGGAAAACCTACGCAGAGATACTGAAGGACATCCGCGCCAAAGTGAACCCTGCAGACACAGAGACGGACATCAAAGCCATCCGTCAGACTCACAAGGGTGAAATTCTGCTGAAGCTAGGCAACAACCAGAAGAACAAGGACGTCTTCACCAAGGCCTTGAGAGATGCACTGGGAAATACCGGCAAAGTCACCGAATTCATCCCGAAGATGACCCTCGAGATTAGAGACCTCGACGGAGCAACTGAAGAAGAAGATGTGCTCGACGCCTTGGCACGCGAGTACCCGCGACAAGTAGATACTGTTAAAGTCCGAGTGCCAAAAACGATTTACAGGGGCCAGAAAATCGCTCTTATCGAGATGGATGAAATAAAGGCAACATAACTCATCCAAAAGAGCAAGATCAAAGTTGGCTGGGTCAACTGTAGAATCCGGAAACGGATATCTGTAATGCGGTGCTTCAGGTGTTTAGGGTATGGGCATCAAGCCAAAAACTGTTGTGGTCCGGATAGAAGTAAACTGTGTTATAAGTGTGGTGAAACCGGTCATAAAGGCGCTAAGTGCGATGGAGAAGCGCGGTGTGTTTTGTGCGCGGACAAAGCGCAATCGTCCCACGTGCCGGGAACAGGGAAATGTGCCGCTTTTCGGAGAGCGTTGGAAAGTCCTAAGAACAGGACTCCGAAATGACAAGGGTACTTCAAGGAAATCTGAACAGGAGCAGGACAGCCGACGACCTCCTGACACAACTGGTGCGCGAAAAAAAATGTGATGTGATTATTGTCAGTGAACAATATCGTGATAAAGTGAATACGAGCTGGTACGCGGACAACCTGGGCACTGCAGCTATTTGGGTCCCGAATCCCGGAAAAGGCCGAGTAGAAGATCACGAAGGGGGAAACGGCTTTGTCTGGATTAAACAGAGGGACGTTTACTACGTGAGCTGCTACTTCACGCCCAATGAAGGCATCGGGCAATTTGAAGAGACAAACTACGGGACATGGAAAGAACAATCATCGTGGCTGGAGATTTTAATGCGCGAGCGATCGAATGGGGTATGCTGCATCCGGATGGCAGAGGCAGACGAGTAATGGAAATGGTTTCACGACTAAGCCTCACAGTGCTCAACACCGGTTCGACTGCGACTCTTCGACGACCAGGCTACAGGGGAACGATACCAGACATTTCGTTTGCATCGGAACGCGCAGTGCCATGTGTTAGAAAATGGACGGTGATTGAAGACTTCACAGGCAGCGACCAACAATACATCACGTTCGAATTATTTGAAGGAGGAAACGCACCAAGGATCAACAGGGACCTACCACCAAGATGGAACGTAGCCAAAATCGACGAGAGGAAACTGCGTATAGCGATACATAACGGACGGAGAATCTCGACGCACGTTGAAAACCCAAGTGCAGAAGAATTAGTGGACGAAACAATGCAGCTAGTACTGCAAGCGTGCAGAGCATCGATGCCGAGAAAGCAGCGACCAGCAAACAAGCAGGCAGCGTACTGGTGGACCGACGAGATCGCCAATCAGCGAAAACGATGCCTCCGACTGCGAAGGAAAGCAACCCGATTTCGAAGAAGGAATCCTGATGAGGCAGCAGTCATCGCGGTTCAATAGAAAGGTGCCAACAAGATCCTACAGCGTCAAATTGGTTGCAGCAAGACGGAGCGCTGGAATTCCATTATACAGGACGTGAATAACGACCTGTGGGGATAGGGCTACAGGATAGTGACGCGGAAACTAGAAGCTTCCCCGGAAGGAGAGAGCATGGACCTGAATAGGATAAACAACATCGTAGATACCCTATTCCCGACTCACTCACCGAGGAGCGAGGAAGCCCTCGACATCAGGATTGAGGACATTACGTCATTTAATGAGGAAGAGCTGATGGACGCGATCCAATCACTGCAGAACAAGAAGGCCCCAGGACCTGACGGCGTACCGGCAGAAGTGTTAAAGGCGGTTGCAGGCGCCCGCCCGAAACTGCTTCTCGACATGTACTACTGCTGCCTGAGGAGCGGAGTTTTTCCCAAACGCTGGAAGACGCAGCGTCTGGTGTTAATCAGCAAAGGCAAAGGAGACCCTAACTCCCCGTCAGCCTACAGACCGCTGTGCATGTTGGACACGGCCGGGAAATTGCTGGAGAGGATGATCAAGCCGCGACTACATACAGCAATACGGGAAGCAGGTGACCTGTTCCATAGACAATTCGGTTTCAGAAAAGGACAATCCACGGTAGACGCAGTTCAAGAGGTCATGAGAACAGTTGAGGCAACGCGAGAGAGCAATCATTACTCCCGAGAGATCGTGGTATTGGCTACGCTCGACGTGAAGAATGCCTTAAATTCAGCAAGATGGTGCGACATGATGCGGGCGCTTTAGGTACATTTCCAGGTACCAGCGTACTTCCTCGCGATGGTGGACGACTACTTGAAGGACCGAGTACTGCTCTACGACACACGAGAAGGCCAACAGAGAAAAGTCATCACCTCAGGCGTAGCCCAGGGATCGATCCTCGGGCCAGATCTCTGGAACGTCTCGTACGATGGAATTATACAGATGGAAATGCCAGACGACACGTACTCGATAGGATACGCCGACGACGTCGCCGCGGTCATCACGGCAAGAGACCCCGAATCGGCACAAAGGCGTCTGTACCAGGTCATGAGGCGGACGCACCAGTGGATGGGGGACCTTGACTTCAGCCTAGCCACGCAGAAAACGGAGATAGTAGTTCTCACTCCGAAGAGGATCCCAAACATACTGCGCATGCGGGTCGGAAACGAAGAAGTGGAAATGAAGGACGCAGTGAGGTATCTTGGCATCACCCTGGGCACCAAACTTACCGTCTGGGAACACATCAGGTAAGCAACAGATAAAGCAGCGACCATGGTAGCAGCGCTGAGCCGTCTTGAGCGATCGTCGACCCCCACAGAGCCTGATTGCGGGGGCAAGGCTTAAATACCATTCGGTTTCGCCCGGTTTCCTATAGGCATCGTGCGCGGCATTGTAATCCCAGTGCCATTCAGCCATCGGCACACTGGCTCCTACCTTGGCTTGGGTGGAGCTGGTCCGCGACGGGGTTTTTGTCTCCCGGAGCTGGTTATTACGCCAGCCCGAGTTCCTTATGACGCCCGTTAACCGGGGAACTCCGTGGCCGTTGCGACAGTATTCGGTCGAAACACATTATGCCTCGGCCCTGACATCGGTAGCTCCTGGATTTAAGTCGCCTTGTACGACGAGCATGCCTTCGGGGACAATATATCACGGGAATATTCTAACCCCTATTCCGCAAAGGTAAACCTCTGCGTATTTTTATTGTTATTATCTTTATTATTAATTATTGTTGGAAAATCAGCTGACGCACTGCCTGGTCGACCTGTTGCTACCCGGTGATATGCTGTGCTTGGCTCCCGCGAAGATAGCCGAGGCAGCGCTTCCCAGGCATGCTACTCAAGCGAGAGAGCGTCTCACAATGCGTTCATACTACTCAGCCATCTTGAAGTTTTTTTTTACTTTTTGTGAAAACCGCTTGGACAACTCCAACACACTGCTCTCACCTCGGACGATTTTCACTGATTTCACAGGATCTACTCAACTCAGAATTCCTCAACAAGACTCAAAATACACATTAAGAGAGCACCGTCAAAATTTACATATATTCAATAACGGTGAGGTGGAGAAATCTCAATTGTGCATCTCCATAAGTCTCAGCTCGTGGCGTGCTCTGCAGCACGGACTGCCCCACGTTTCCCTCACAAATTTCAGCACACAATTAATTCAATTGTATGTGTTGCTCATCAAAATTCACTCAAAATATATTTGTGCCATTTTTATATATATATTTTTTTGTAGTTTGCTAGTAGACGGTAGAATAAAACCACTTTTTTACCTACATCCTTTGGTCTGGTTATTTCGCACCTGTCGTGAGTGAAAACTCATTCCTTTCCAATATTTTGCAGATTCGACAACACCCGGAATTCTCAACATTTTGGTCCTTCGATCCGGATTTTCGACTTACGCACAGGAGGAGACCGAGGTTTATCTACCTTCGGCAAGCATCTCGGCTCATCTCGACGTGGGACTCTGCGGATATTCCTCGCAGTCTCACCTCGGCTCACCGGTACTAGTCAAGCAGCAGATTGGTAAAGTAGCGCTTTGTGGAGCACATTCGTTGTTTTTATCAATTTCAGGGGTTCTCAAGCCAGTAATGTTTGAGCGCAACTTGTCAAACGCCGGGGTGGCGCCCGGTGATTCTGAGAGGAAAAAGACGTTGCTGGTCGCCGAGGCCAACACCGCTGTGGAAAGGACCCGATCACCAGCTCGCCTAGCAGCCGAGATGGTGCTGAAGGTGCAGTCTCAGCACAACCGAATTGAAGTGCTCCACCACATCTGCACTACTGCAATTCAAATAATGCAGTTTCTGCAACGAAAATTCCTTGGACGTGTGATGTCAAAAAATGGCGACATTGACTGGTCATCTAGATCTCTAGATTTGACCCTTCCGGACTTCTTTTTGTGGGGTTATTCGAAAAGCAAAGTGTACGCCAACAAGCGTCAGACCATTGACGAGCTCGGAGCAAACATTCGTGCCGAAATCATCGCTATATCGCCCGCGATGCTCGAAAAAGTGATGGAAAACGCAGCAAAACGGGAACATTTTGTTTTGGCCAATAACGGCGGCCTCTTGATTGATGTTGTATTCAAACACTAGTCCAAATAAATTGTAAAGGACCAAATTAAATAAAAATACTTCATACATGGAAATCGGTTTTTTTTAAAACGTTGTTCAATGGTTACATACCGACATAAAAAGATATCGATCCTTTGGTCGAACATTTTACAAAAATTATACATTTGGCGATTCTCTCAATGAGCATGCTCCACTATGTTCGTTTTGCATGCGCCGACCGCCTGCACCGTGGCTTACACGTGACCGTAAGGCTCGCATTATCTGTCGCAATTGATTTATAATATATCGCTGAGATCATCAGAATTCTCTATCAGTTAAAAACGAGCCTTCCTTCGACCGCTCTCCAAGATTAAATCACCTGTTTTACCATTTAATACTCGTTCAATAGCTAAACTTAATGAGCAGTCTAAGATCCTTAAATGTCTAGTACATAGACAGATTACAAAATGGATTCATGTAAGCAATGTATTTTACTCTCGCCAATCTGGCTATCGCAGAGGGTTCAGTACACAGACTGCCCTTTTACACATCTGTGATACAGTCAGACGAAAAATAGATGAGTGCCGCATTACAATTCTTATTTTGTTTGACTTCCGTATATCTAAGTCCGATCTACCTGTAATTTCTGTGGGTGCTGTTGATCTTCCGTACGTTGATGAAGTGCGTAATTTGGGAGTCATGATATCGGGTGCCTTCTCTTAGAAGTTTCTAGACTACAACTGCCCTAGACTACAACTGCCTTATCTACCACGACTTGACTGACAAAGTCAACATTAAACGCCAGCGACTGAAAAAGTGTAGTATCAGATTTATATTTGTTCTGCGATATGACGAGCCATTCAGCCACATCACGCCATTCAGGCATCAATTACGATGGCTATCAGTGAAGGCGAGACGACTATACTTCCTTGGAATCAGAATGTACAATTTTTCTCGATCAAGGACTCCATCTTATATTCTTGATTTGTTCTCACTTGTTCGGGACTATCTTTTGTGAAAAGGTCAACAATTCTATTATTCGAAGATTCACGCACTAAATCATCGGTGATTTCAAATTTCTTCAAGTTATTATCGCATAAATAATCTTTAAACCCTCTTAAGTATTCTTTTATTAAATAATCTTTTTAAAAATATATATATATTCCCTAGACCGAGCGCAAAAAAATTTCTCATGCAACTTATACCACCACCAGCACCCTCATGAGCACGGCACAATACAAGCAACACACAACAAAATGAACTCACACTTTCCGGGTCTCCAAGCCTTCCTTCTATGGTGCACATATTCCCGAAGGGCTCAGGGGAAGGACTGTTTAAAAAAAACAATAACAAAAACAAGAGAACGCGTTCTTCCATTCAACGGTAGCCACCCCTCGGTTTTATTTTAAACCCCTGTGACGGTAATTTTTATCGTTAGCATTACATTTGTTTTCCCAGGGGAAAATTCGAACTCGATCACAGGAATAATAAATTTAAGACATCTAGGTATGTCAGTATCAGGTTTATTAACAAAAAACAATTTAAATAAAATGTCAGTGTTCGGTTTCTTGGTACTGATAACCAGTACAAATGCATTGAAATTCGGTAATTCCTACGATTATTTTCACAATTCTCTTCGTATATTGCGTTTACATATGTTCTCGGTACACCCAGCTCGGAAGTCTGTTATTGTCTTGTGCGTTGGTAGTGAGCCTGTCACTCGACGTACACACACACCGTTGAACGCGTCGAACTCACCCTTCAAAACGATGTCTCGATTTTACCGATCTATCTCTCTGTCTATCACTCGTTTTGCTTCCTCGCTATACTCTTTAAATTTACTCGCTTATATTTTTCTATCCTATTCTACTGATTTAAATGCTATGTGTCTTAACTCTATTGCTTAAAGACTATCTGCTTAATTCTATAAAATTAATTCTTGCAACTAATTTTATTCACTTAATTCCTATCTAAATCTCGATAAATGTCAATTTCTATAATATTCCTCTAATTATTGTTTATGTTATGGAAATAACTCGCCTGTCTTTCCACTTTCTCCGGTCTTCGTTTATCACTCACTTGATCTTTCTTTTCTCACAGAACCACGGATTCGACAATATGTAATCGAAAAATGACTCTTGAATATTAACTCGTAATCTGAATGTTTCGTTTTTGATTGCCTTGTATTTTGACACTTGTGCTAAAAACGCTAAGAGACCATCTCCCTTATTTCTCGTCGTCACATCTCCTCCTTATTTTCGGTTGCAATTTTTAAATTTACCGAGATTTAGTAATTTCTCGGCTTGCCGTCACCGCGCTACCCGTTTTCCCCTCGCCGCCGAGCGAGGCTAGCTGGTCGCTGACCTGCTGTTTACGGCAGCGAGGGAATTCCGGAGGTATGACGTAACTAGTTTTTGTTACATCTCCGGGTTCGGTGGCCTAGTGCCCGCTGTACTTGGTGCTTCCGAATATAATGTAGGCTCTTATAGCCGTCCGAAATAATAAAAGAGGCTAGAGAGTGTAACTATGTTACACCCCGGCTACACGGTGGCTTTATTTGTACGGTGGGTTCGGCAACTAAGCCCTTCAAGCCTGGGTCGCCCGGTTGCCAAGACAACGCCAGTAGGGGCCGCAGTTTGAGCAGGTCTTAGCAGTCACCCCCTTCTTTTCGCACAAGTAGCATAATGTGACTCGCTGCTTAGAAGGGCACAGTCCCCGGTCATGCCCATACCCGCCGCAATGCCAGCATATGAACCCCCCGCTACCGGGCTTAGGACTCGGTAGCGGCGTGGGGGGTAGGTCCGGGGTCTTGTGTGGCCAGTCCACCCACCACCCCATGACAGCGTTCGGCGGGAGAATGGCGTCCTCGTCTCCGGTCGTATCGACCCGAATTAGCTCGGGCGGATTCTCCATTTGAATTTTACCCTCCCAAATAGTTCTCGTCAGCCGGAGGAATTCCTCCTGGTGCTGCTCCTGGACCGGAGACATTTCCACCATAAATTCCATCCTGTAAGGGAACAAGGAAGGGTTTAGGTCGTCTATCGCTATCTTCCTTCCCCGGTCCTCCTCGAGATCTTCGATGTCGTAAACCCCCGGCAACTCTGGTTCACGAATCCCGTGCCATTGTCCGTTAGCAACATCTGTGGGATGCTCTATCGCGAGAAGACTAATTCTCCTAACGCCTCGCTAATCTTTTTCCTGGTGGCTTTGCGCAGTGGGAAACACTCTACCCACTTCGTGACCAGGTCTTGAATCACGAGGACGTACGCAAAGCCTGCCTTACTTGGTGGGAACGGCCCGATATTATCTGTGGCGACTACTGTCCATGGCTCCTCCACAATTCGCCGTCCCATAAGGCCCAGCGGAGGTCTCTGTTTGACCTTGGCTCGCTAACATATCCCACAATGCCGGACGTAGCGCACCACGTCCCGCATCATCTCTGGCCAGAAGTACCAGAGGAATAGACGTTGGTATGTTTTATCAATCCCAAGGTGGCCTGCCTGCGGGCTATCGTGATTCTCTCGGAGAACGACTAAACGATCGCCGCGCGGTACAACCAACATCCACTCGAAAGCCCTATCCTCTGGTAACTCGCGACGTGTGGTTTGACGTTTTAAATAAAGCCAATTCTCGACAGTTTTCCATGATGGGAAACGTTTCGAGTGATCGGCGACGTTCCGTAATTTCTTGGCATACCACCGATCGTCCGTCACCGGCTCACGCTCGACTGTCCCCGAGCCTTCCGTGACTACCACTAAAAGATCAATACCCGGTTCCTCGTCCTGGCTCGTCGGGGCAGGCGGCACGTTTTCGTACATTCTTGAGAGGGCATCAGGAACGCGATTGAGCGCTCCCTTGCGATAATGCACCTCGAAATCATACTGAGCTAGCTGTAATGCCCACCGAGCTAAACGTCCTATCGGATCCCTTAACGTTTGTAACCACCGAAGACTGTGGTGGTCCGTGATCACCGTGAAACGATAACCCTCTAAATACTCACGAAATTTCCGAACTGCCCAAATAAAAGCCAAGCACTCTTGTTCGGTGGTGGTGTAATTTTTCTCCACGGGAGAGAGAGTACGACTCGCATACGCGATCGGGTGTTCTTCGCCCTCTACCTGTTGCGTGAACACGGCGCCTAAGCCACTCATACTCTCGTCAGTTTGCAGCGTAAATTTCGCTTCAAAGTTAGGGCACGCTAACATCGGAGCACTGACCAAGGTGTCCTTGGGATGCTCAAAGGCTCTCTTCTGGTCGTCTTCCTACTTCCACGTCTGCTTTTTCCGGGTCAGTGATGTTAACGGTTCGGCAAACTTCGCGAAATGCAGAATAAACTGACGATACAACGACGCCATCCCTAAGAGACTTCTCAACGCGTTAATACTGTCCGGAGGGGGAAATTCCTAATTGGGGCTGTTTGAGAATGCTTGAGCGTTCTGCTACGCGTTGCTGGACTGCCAACTGCAGGCTAGTGTGGGAAACTGCTTGATATTGCTGCTTGGCATAAGCACCTTGCAGGAGCAGAAAACTCACACTGGTCAGCGTGCCAAGCAACAGGTCACTGCGGGCACGCGCTCTACGACTGCTTGGCGAGACAGCGGCTACTTTGTATAGCGTAGCCATATTGCGTTTTGCTTTTGCACGGTTTTCACCGTTTCCATGATTCATGCACGCTTATCATAATTCTGTGCATTTCAGTGTTCTCATCGTTCCACTCTGCCGACCTACAGTCACTACAAAACTCATCCATCATATCAGCATCGATATATTGACGTCGGCCTACTAGTACATCAACATATTGGCTCATCGTGTCGTGCACCCGGCTTCAGCTTCACTGCAAGGCCCGATCGTGTCAGCACATCTTATCACTTATACCGATTAATATAATCGTGTGTGGTAACAAGCTCACCCCAATTTATTAACTCTTTATTTCACTTGTTTTATTTGTATGTTTTCGTCCACGGCATTCGACAGGTGGAGCAATAAGTGCTACGGTAAACCATATCTGTGTACTGCTTATTAATTTACCTGCTACAATTTTACAGTCCACTTATTTCCAACAACTGAATTCTCGAAAAGGGGCCGTTTTTTCCAGATCGACTTGCAATCTATGCCGATTCACCAGAAAACCGAGATATTTCATATATATCGGCTCCTACGGCCGATCCCCAGAAGCGTTTCCCGAACAATTATGGGGAATATTTGTAGTGACATCCGGTTTGCTGCATGTAAAGCAAAATCGAGTGCGAGGGGCAGTACCGCCCCTAGAGAATTGATCCGGTTTCCGACAATTCGATCGACCTGGGTTGACTGCGGGTGTTGGCGGTGGCGAGGGAACGGGTTCTGTGGGCCTAGGTGGAAGAGGGGGACGGGTTGGAACCGGCCTCTCCGAGAGCGTCCTTCCCGGTATTCGAGAGGATACACCTCCCCCCCCCCCCCACTAGCAGATGGTCGAAATGGCGATCTATCCCTACGCGGGATCCCCTCACTGCTCTCTCTAGGATGAATATTTTTGCTCACAGAATCTCGCGGCCACGAACTGTTTAAGGCGGCATAATTCGTTCCGCGGGTGGCCGGCATCCCTGAGGATGCATGGTACACGAGATTCGGGAATAAGGATCGATCGGGTCGCGACGGCGGACGATAGTATTACTCCGCCAAATAGCTGCGTTCGATGCGCACCGCAACAGGATCCAATTCCCTGAACGAGCGTACTTTGTATCGCTGTATCGCGACCTGCAGCTACAGCAACATATTGCGATGGGCATAGCTCAGCTGTTCGTCTGCCAAAAAGGGCGGTATTACGTGATCTAACAAGCCTCGCAAACAAGTTAAATAATCTGATACGGACTAATCTTCCCCCTGGGTACGTCGCAAAATTTCTTCCCGCAACGTGAATTAAAAATCGGGATTGCCAAACCGATCGCGCCACGCTAAACAAAAATAATCAAATTTCCCCAAGCGCGGTCTCTTACAACGGAACCACACTAACGCAATACCCGATAGGAAAAACGGCAAATAAAAGAAAAGTTTATCGTCGATAATGGACACGAGTGCACGACCTTCCTGTAATCGTGTTAAGAATTCTTCCGCATCCTCCCCCCGCACTCCCGAAATTTTTTTATTTAATTTTCGTATCCATTCATAAGGTCCCGACGCTGGAAACCTCCCCTCCTCGAATGTGGGGGACCTGGAGTGCGTGGTGAGGATTGAAAATTAGGGATCTCTAGATCCCCACGCGTAAACGGCATTGTTTCCCCAAAATCCCTCGTGGGATGGTCATGAGGGGGTAGTGAAGGGGGTACCCTTCTAGAGTGCGACTCGCGCAGCACTGGTTCACTCCGTGCTGCTATCGGGATCGAAGCTGCGTACGCGGTACCTTCTATCACAGCTGACCGCGTCGCATGAGGAGGATTCGCTGAGCTATCCTCACCCAAAATTCCCGTACGAAATGGATTTGTATCAACTACGCGAGAGATGCCACTCAGCGTTTGCACTTCGGCAATACAGGTTTCGAAAGGCGCCCTAGCACTTCAAAAGACGCCCGACTCGTGGGTAAGCTCTACTCGCCTAACGCCCGTCTGATCGAGTCGTCTTCCATCGTCCCTCTCCCCTCACCCCGCGAGCTTGCCATTCTACGCGAGAATCCGTGCCGTACCACGACCGACCGTACCTACTAGCTGCGCGTGCCACGGTACGTATAGCGCGAGGTTGCACGAAGCTGACCGACGACGTTCGAACGGGATCTCGCTCTCGACCCACACCAATTGTTTCTATACTCGCAGCGCGAACGCTACTACCAACGCGTCACCGGGTTTGGCAAAAATCGTTTAATAGCCCAGATCGATCAACTCCCATACAGTATATTTCACGAGAGTACCACAAAATTACACTAAAATCAATAATTAACTTTTAGGCAAATAGCATAAAATATCTTTCAAGAGAATAAGACAACAAAATTTCCCGAAAAATAAAAGAAATTGCAAGATACTAAAAAATCGAAATAAAAAAAATTTTATTAAAAATTTTTAAATGAAATAAAATTTAAAAAAAAATTAAATCCCGAGTAATGAAATGAAATGAACAATAGTACAAAAGAAAGAAAATGAATAAACTGCACGAAAAGATCCTAACAGAGACTTCCACACATAATGTAAAAATAAATTTCCAGGGCATCCATCAAAAATAAATTCACACACAATAGAAGAAAATCAAATAAATGATACCAGTGTTATTCCTCCTCGGTATGCTATAGGTGTCGAGAGCTTGCTAAAGGGTATTTAAGCACCTAGCTACATGGGAGACTGGCTCCGTTGATTATTGCGGCTACCGGGAGGCCTCACGCCACGCTGCCGTGCTATGTTACGAATCGCCTTATTTCTCCAGCCTCTATCCCAAATCCCCCGGTAGTCTCGAAAATAATGCAAAAAGGAAATAGACAAAATTCGCATAACATAAAAAAATAAATAACCAAATAACATCCATAAAGAAGTAATTCCGTAAGTAAAAATAAAATGAAATAAATAAGCCATAAATGAATAAATGAATAAATAACATAGAATAAAACCAATAGACCAATAAATAAATAATTAAATAAAACCGTGAATAAACTATCGCTCAAAGAAAATGTTTGATTTTCACACGTACTACGGTTCTTGGGGACGAGAACCCGAGTTTTGATTACATTACCAGCAAAAGAAATTCGGGCTCGCTGGCGTCTTCCCCATAGCCACAGCACGCATCGGGCCGCCGCTCGGTGCATTGCATGCAACAGAATAATCAAAAAAGAATCCACATTACCTTGCTGCTCGTGATCCTCTAACTACTCGGAAGCACTGGCGCTGGATATTACACCTCTTTCTTTTCCTCGATAACGTTTACTTTCCTCTTATACTTTACTTATACTTTACCCTTTGCTATTCCGCTCTTCCTTTTTATCCCCTATACTTTACACCAACACAAATAAATTATGATTAATTCCGGCACCAGATATTCCCACGATTTCTCACTTTTGGGTCGCGAGGACTGACCTTTCTGTGCGATACGGTTCTCTTCTCGAGGTAGAATCACCAAAACACGGTACAGTACACGGGTTTACAAGTTGTATTGCGAGCGATACGCGATCTCACGAGACAATGGTATGCCCCACCGGGCAACAGCGTGGCAGCGAGGCTCCTACCCCCCTGCTCATCTGTGTATGTGACACCACGCACCTTGTTAATTGGTCGAGGCGCGACACTACTACCAACCAGGATCGCATAGCTGGACGACGCCTCGTCTACACGCTAGACAAGGAAATCGGCGTGCTGTTCCCGCGAATTCTTTCTATCAAACATAAATTTCCGCCGCCAATACACCATACAGGAACACCATACCAAAAGAACACAACCAATAAATAAATTAATATCAACGGGAATCCTGCACAAGGAAAAAAAAGGAAAAAATATAATTTCTAAGGAAAACTGAATGGAATTGGCAAGTTCAGATTCTTTTTTAACGAGAGCAAACCACCCGATGTTAGATTATTATTTTTTTATTATGACGCCCCACGTTGCGCGCCAAATTTGTAATTACTTTTTCCACCTTCTTTGCCTCCAGCTCCCGCGGATGGTCACAAAAGCCAGTGCTCCCGCGTGCTGGGCGCCAGTCCCGAGAGAAAAATTCTTTCTCAGTACAAATTTAATTTGCACGCGGAATACATGGGGCCGGCTCGGTTTCGGTGCAGCCTGGACAATCGGTAGAGGGTTAGTCAGTGGTGGTTCGGACAACAATAAAATCTCAACGCGGCGGTATGGGAATAATAAAATTCAGATAAACTATTTATTGTAGTGATGAACAAGGTAATTAACCGAGAGCTGAGGTGGCACTCTCGGAAGCACGGTCGTGAAGCGACAAACGGTAACGTGCTAGATTCCGTTCAATTTTATTTTTCGCACAATATTTGACAATAAGTTTTGGACTGGCGACACGTTAAAACAAACTCATACCTTCACGCCGAATAACCTAATCAAGATAAAGAAGCCGATCACGCACACCGAATAAAATGAATAAGACGAAGGAAATAATGACGGTTAATAAAATAACTGAGAGAAATAAGCAATGACCATTAATAAGCTAAATAACAGAGATCAATCAATCACGATTAATAAAATAAATAAGACAAAGAAAATAATAACGGTGAACAAGACAACTAAAAGAAAAAAAGCAAGGAACATTAATAAAAGAAATAAGATAAATAAAATAATGGCAATTAATAAAATAAAGGAGATAAATAAAACAATAACATTCAATAAAAGAAATACGGTAAGTGACGCAATGATGCTTAATAAAATAAATACGATTTATAAAAAACGAAAATAAATAAAACCATGACGAATAATGAAATAAATACGACTAATAATGAGATAAATAAACCAGTGACGATTACTAGAAGAAATTCAATTAATAGCCTCGACGGGGGTAGTACAACAAATAAGTTTCACCCTGCCAACTCGACAACACGCAGACTCACACTCAAAACATACGAACTTCTCCCGCGCTCGAATTTACAATAAAGAAAGCTTAAATAATAATAAATAGACGGAATCCCTTCGGCGATTCTTGGTTGCTCGGGAAGCGAGTGATTATAATTTTCGACATACCGGGCGGTAGCTGTTTGATCACGATAATAAAAGACGTTAAATTTTCGACATGACAGCGTGCCATCACAACAATATCGCTCGGGTTTTCTCAACAAAATTACTGGAGCTAACTCCTACACTCAAACCAGAGACGAACGACAGCCTCACTGAATAGTTGCAGTATCGGGATCCTCTCGAGAAATAATCTCGCCGCGGTCTAGAATCGCGGGGGGTAGGCGTCGGTTCTCGTCGATCAGACACGGCACCGTTTCCAGTATACACGTCCTCGTTGTATAAAATACGGCGCGAGAGTCCCCGATAATACGTTTGTCTCTCGTTGTTTGAGCCGATAAACTCCCTCCCCCCAAATCGTAGCCGCCAATAAAATAGAAAGTATCGTAACGGTACTTGCGACTGGGGTTATTATCCGAAACAGGACTGTTACATGGCCACTGGGAGGTTTTAATTATGCCTCCATCATACAATTCTTTTACTTGTCTCGTGATTTCATCCTTATGGATTTGTGGATAGCGATATTGACGAGTATTTATTGGATGCTCGTCGACTGTAGTTATGGGGTGTTCTAATCGTGTAGTAGCACCTAGTTTTTCTTTTCTGGAATATAAAATTGTTCCACACTTTCCTATAATAATTCATCCATGCTCTCTATTTCTTCGGAATTTAAATGTTCGAGGCGTAATAGGTTTTTAATTTTTTGTACACGGTTTTCCTGTTCTGCATTTTTTGCGACTGTAAGGCAGAGCGTGCTTGATTTAGAAAAGTTAGTAGAGTTTGATACATGGTTTTTCTGTTCGGTATTTTCCGAAGTTTTCAGGCATAGTGTGCTTGATTTAGAAGAGTTTGTAGTTTGATACACGGTGTTCCTGTTCGGTATTTTCCGAGTTTTTCAGGCAGAGCGTGCTTGATTTAGAAGAGTTAGTAGATTTTGTAGGTTTTGTTGAGGTTGTTGATTTAGAGGATTTTGTAGAGTTAGTATTCTCTTCAAATTCCTGAAGAGTTAGAGTAGGAACTTCGATTTCAATATCTTCCTCTCTCGTGTTATAGACTTTGGTGTACGCGATGCCTTGTATATTTTTAAAAAGTGCTTTTCGAAAAGAAATGTCTCCTCCGATTTTTAATATTGGTAGATAACCTTCCGAAATTGCTTTGTTTTTTACTCTAATATAAAATGTTGAAACAGATCGCGCTGGAATTGTTACTATTTCTGGACTTGAAAATCTAATTTTGTGTCCTTTATAATCAATAGTGGCTTCTATTTTTGAAAGAAATCGTTACTCAATATCCCAGCTTGTTCAATTGGAAAATTATTAGCAACAATATGGAACACGACTTTAATTTTAAGTTTTTAATTATTCAGTACGTTTTCATATTTAAATTTTTGTTGCGTATATTTCGACGTCATACCATTGTCAATTATAAAATACTTACTATTAGTCACGATGGGGCCCGGAATACCAATCGTGCAATACGCAACGAAATCAAATGGTGTGCTCATTATTTCGAACAAACGATTATTGTTACGCACGAACGAACATGTGCTATTTTGAGTTTGTTCGACTGCATCTGCTTTCATCCAACCAACTACGTTCAACCACTACAGCACAAATAAAGACGGAACAAAAAACCGTGAGTACAATTTTTGAAGTTAAACTTCTTACGGCGCGTTCAGAGTGTACTTTTAAGGCCGCGTCACGACATGTTTTGCAACATTTCGTGTCGGGAAAGAGCCGAAAGATATAACATTGGTAAAGAGAGAAGGAGAGATAATTATACGTCTTATACCTAATACACAGGGTAGGCTATTCTTCGTATCTGCTTTTTGTGGTTCTTTGGTCTCCTAATCCTTGGGCGTGTGACTAATACCCATTTATATTTTGGATATGTGTGCATACTCGTCAAGAAAGATCTAGCTACAGCAATTTGAACGAGAATAGAAAGAGAGGAAGAGTGACGGATGAAGTCTACGGCCAAAAGGTAGGAAGGGTTACGCGCATATGACATGATAAGAAATAGTTGCTGTCGTTAGTGTATGCCGCTTTGTCAAATGTAACTGGTATTCACGGATTAAGCATAACTGCAACTGATGATGATTTATCCTTTCACCATGGCCGAAGAACATGAATAGCAATTGTACATTTACAAGACGAATTCCGAAAACTCTACACAAATTGTTTGAAAACCATTAACAAACAAATGCTTCGTTTCATACATCAGAGGAATGGATTATCGATATACACTCTCAATTATACTAATGGTGTACTGAGTGTGATTGAGCCTGAGCGTAGAGAGCGGTGCGCGTGCAGCCGTCAGTGCTGCGTAGCACGCCACGCTAGAGAAAATGAGTGCATACGATTTAATAAACCATTCACTGCACGCTCTCAGCCGTTTGGTGAAGAGAGGTTGCAGTGAATAGATGAGAGCACTTGCAATCAAAATTGCTTGAGTGCTCTACATGTATGAGACAAGCTACGCAGGCAGCACTGCGTAGCACAATACAACATATACTGAGGATGCACAATTGAGCAGAAAATATTCACAGTATTTTCCCAGCAGGTTTAGTGGGAGAAACTACAGTGAATATGAGGCACATGCGTAATTGTATTAATCAAGCAGGCAAAGCAGAGTGAGGAAAAACGTGGTGCAGCCCGGGCTGCAGAGCACGCCACAGTATGAGACCGTTTATGGTGATGTACCGATATTTATGCATCTCCTCACCGTCAGTGAATTATGGTAAATTATGACGGTGTTCTCTTACCTTAATTTGAGTCCTGTTGAGCACGATAGCTGAGTAGATCCAGTGAAGAGCGATGAAGAATGTGCACGAGAAGCAGAGATGAGTGCGCTGTTCCATGCGGTCTTCACGTAAAAGGTGTCTCTTTTTCCAACATAGCTGCGGGACATAGCGTCGTTGGGCGCTGAAGTCAGTTGAGCGATATATCCGGTGAGAGAAACCGAAGTCAAGCGAGAGAGACATCCTCTCGCTCGACGCGGCATGCCAACGAGGTACAACCTCGGCTCCGCGAAGCCCTGCCTCGGCTATCTCCGCTCAACCGAACGCTGCGTGCTTGAGCACAGCAACAGATCGACGCATGGCGAATATCGATCGCCGTGCGTCAGCTGATTATCCAACAGCTACACAATCATAGTTATATGCAGCGGCTGTGACAGCGATCGGTGATGTTTGTACTGCCGAGTGTCAAACGCTAAATGAGAAAACATTTGTCATTGCAGCCAGCTACGTTTCTGGACATAAAAAAAATGGATGACATCATACATTTTATATACCACACATTGATAATACAGAGTCATGCAAGTGACATTGCTCTTGGCAAGAAAGAAGAATCCAGAGATTCGACACCACTGGTAAACTTTCTTCGTGTAAAATTTGATCCACGTATGATAGACGCAATTTGTTCGCAATATTTAGAAAATATAGATTCTAAAATGTACGTATCATATTTTAGTTATCATTCAGCTATAGTGTCTGCTTATCCGATTGAAGCACCACCCGATGAAACTGCCAAAATCGACGTGTTTACATGGAATGTTCTCTCTCTCTCTCTCTCTCTCTCTCTCTCTCTCTCTCTCTCTCTCTCTCTCTCTCTCTCTCTCTCTCTCTCTCTCTCTATATATTTCAAAAAAAAGAGGAACTAAAAATCGGATGGAAAATATGTAAAGTACAAGAGTATATAGGTATATTAAGATGCTATAAATGTTGTGGATTTTATCACATGGCGAGAGACTGCACGAGAAATGAAGTGTGTGGAAACTGTGCGGGAAAGCATGCAACAAAAGAATGTAAAAATAGTGAGAAGAAATGTGTAAATTGTGAAGAAAAAATAAAAATGTTCAAGATTAAGAATATAAAATCGGATCATTCGGCATACGATAAAAATTGTGAATGTTATAAACGCGAAATGGAGAAACAAAAAAGTAAAATTTTATGCAGTATATAGCAACCAAAAAATAGAAATAAGATAAATAACTTAGTGTATCAACATAAAATTGAGAAGAAGAAAAATAATATAATTTGTATGAATGCACAAGGCTTTTTAAGACATAAGGATGAAATAGAATTGTTGTTAATAAATAAATACCATCCAATGGTACTAGGGCTTACAGAAACACATGTAACGATTGATGTAGAAGATCATGAGCTATACGTTGATGGGTACGTATGTATAAGAGAAAACTCAGAAAGTAATAGAACAGGGGGGGTATTAATATATATAGATAAGAAGGCTAAATTCGAAGTATTATTCAGTAAATCCTATCATAAAAATTGGTGGGTAGCTGCAATAAAAGTTAAAGAAAAAAAATTTAACTTTAAAGGGATAATTGCAGTTATCTATCACTCGCCAAACAGTAGTGATGCAAATTTTGTGGATTTTCTAGAAGAAATATGCAATGAGGATGTATTGAATGACAACGTAATAATTATGGGGGATTTTAATATTGATATGAAATTAAATAATTACATACAAAAGAAAGTAACGAGAATTATGAATGAAGCGGGGCTACAACAACGAGTAGAAGAACCAACAAGAATAGTAAGGAACTCAGAAACAATAATTGACCTAATGTTTTCGAATATGGACATTGAAGTATCAGTTTGGCATGAACCCAAAATAACGGATCATTCGGCGGTAGTTGCGGAATGGACGGCGGAGGTAGGAGAAGGAATAAAAAGTGATAAAATTGTCATTTATAGGGATTATAAAAATATGGATACACAGAGATTTAGAAATTTAATAAAAGAAAAAGTGAATTGCAATAAAGGAGAGAGCATCGATTGTATGGCGAATGAAATAGTGGATAATGTAGTTGCGTGTTTGGATAAAGTAGCACCGAAAAAAGAAGTAAGAATAAAAGAGAAATGGAAAGGGAAACAGTGGTTCTCGCAAGAGATTAATCAAATGATTAAACAAAGGGACGAAGCATATAGGTTGGCGCGAACAAATGAGAATGAGCAATATTGGGAAGTGTTTAAAAAAATAAGAAATAGAATAGTTGACGTATGCAGGAAAGCAAAACGAAGGCATTTAGAAAATAAATTAGATAGAAACAAGAATGATCCTAAGAGAATGTGGCAAGTATTGAAAGGAATATTGAAAGGAAAGGTAGTAGATAGGGAATATAAAGAGATACAAGATGGGGATAAATTAATTAGAGGGGCAGAGAAAATACCAAATGCTTTTAATATTAGCATGGTAAATACTATAAACGACATGTGTGACCCGGAAAATGAGGAAAAAGATATAGCAAGAATAAGGATGCAAACCAGAGAGGTAATGGAAGAGTTTAAAAAAGTAACGAGAGAACAGATGAACAAAATAGTGAGACAATGGGACAATAAAGCAGGTACGGAGGAGGGTATAACAGTCGGAATATTTAAAATTATTGTTGAAGAAAAAGGGGATGAGATGTGTCACTTAATAAATAAATCATTTGAGGAAGGGAAATTCCCAGATAAATGGAAAGAATCAATAGTGGTGCCAATCCCAAAAGTGCGAGGAACAATAAAAATAGAAGAATTTAGGCCAATAAACAAACTACCAGTGTACGAAAAGTTAATAGAGATCACAGCGCAGAAACAAATAGTGCAATACTTGGAAGATAAAGGGCTAATAAATGAGAGTCAATCTGGATTTAGGGAAAAGCATTCATGTGAAACAGCGTTGCAATGGATAATTTCGGACTGGAAAAGTATGATAGGGAAAGGAGAAATGATAGGGGTAGTGTTCTTAGATCTAAAAAGGGCATTCGAACTTGTCAACAGGAATATTCTCATAAAGAAAATCGAAGGGTTTGGAATAAAAGGAAAGGTATTAAAGTGGTTTAAAAGTTACTTAGAAAATAGGACACAAAGAGTAAAAATAAATGGGTTACTATCCGACTCGATAAAAGTAGAGGTGGGGGTGCCACAGGGATCAGTGCTAGGACCATTGTTGTTTCTAATGTATATAAATGATATTATTGATATAATTATAGATGAATGTACAATAAGACTATTTGCGGATGATGCGATCATATATTGCAACGGGAAATCGAGTGAAAAAATTAACAAAACATTAAATGAACAAATGGAAAGAGTGGATGGATGGTTGAGAGAGAATAGACTACAACTGAACGTGAAGAAAACAAAAGTTATGCTGGTGAGAAGTGTAAGGAAAAAAGTATTGGAGAGTAATATAAAAATAAAAGTGCGAAAGGAAACGCTGGAAATGGTAAATGAAATTAAATACTTAGGGATAATAATAGACAAAAATATGAATTTTGCTGCACACGTGGAATACATGAGTAAAAAAATAGGGGCAAAGTTAGGGGTGATGAAAAGGATAGGAACAGATCTGTCAATGGGAATGAGATATGTGGTATATAAATCGACCATAGCACCAATATTTGAATACTGTGCATCGGTGTTAATAGGGGCAAATATAACGAAATTGCAGCATCTACAAAAGATGCAAAACCAAGGAATGAGATTAATACTAAGGTGCGGCAAATATGCGAAAATTAGTGATATGAAGGAG
>OZ012707.1:24039584-24238224 GCA_963942595.1 Cylloceria caligata
AGACGGGCAAGCGCCAATTATCATTTCTGAGGAAACTGACCTGCAAAAATTAATTTGACTACCACAGTCAAAGCCGGTTCTTTCGCTCCCCTCACCATCTTCGTCGCTTTTAAAGGTTGCCCAATTCAATGCTAATTCTGTTCGTGGTCACATTGAACATATTCAATCGACCATAATTGAACAAAGCTATCATATAGTTTCGATATGCGAAACATGGCTTCATTCTTACGTTGCTGACGACCTAGTAAGCATCAACGAATATTTTCTTATTCGCAACGATCCAGAAGGCAAAGAAGGAGGTGGGGTTGCTTGCTACATCCATAATTCCCTTGAAGCAAAAGTATTGGTGTTCTCTCCGAATCAGTTTTCCAATGCGCCAGAATATTTGATCGTTGAAATTACCAGTTCCAATGCGAAGAAGCTACTTTTTGCTTCAGTATATAGTATAAGCGACGAAAAGGACTCATGTTTGATGACTTCATTCAAGTCTTATCTAATTTTTCACACGTTTATGAGAATATAATTATTGCAGGTGATCTTAATTGTGACTTAAGTAGCATTTATTATCAATCGTCATACTTGTGCCAATTACCTTTCTCTCTCTCATTTCATATTGTTGATTCTGCACCTACTCATCACCTAGCTGACTCTGATATATGGATTGATGTATTCATTATTGATAACGAGGAAAAAGAACATTCCTTTGTCAAATCAGAAGCCCCATTCATAGCGGGTCATGATCTTCTTGAACTCGTTTACCGCCTTGACGTTGAACCTCCTGAAGATCGTATTATCTCACGGCGAGCGTACCGTAATTTTAATGAAACTAGCTTTTGCGAATCTTTATCTCATATATTTAATATTACTGAATTATTCCATTTTAGTACTAGATATAGTTTTAACTCCAGTCTCATAGATAAAATGCCATTAGATATTAACTGGATCGTCGAAACAGTATCCAAATCGTATCTCACGTCATTAGACTATCATGCTCCATTCCGTTCATTCCATATATGTCGGCCACCAGTACCGTGGCTCACACCTGATTTGAAAAATCGTATGGCTCAATGTAATGCCTTATATACACTTGCGAAAAGATCGAGTAATGTACTTGACATGGCGATATTTAGGAAGTATAGAGACACGCTTAAGTACGATCTCAGACAAGCAAAAAATGATTTCCACCTTCAGAGGCTATCTAACATCACAGGCCCTAGTAGATTATGGAATGAATTAACAAACTTGGCCTTGTTAAGTCATCTTTTCCATCTCCTATTCAATTTTTTAAACCGCACGAACTTAATGAGTTCTATTCGGAAATATCCAGTGAACTGCCACCGTGTTCGCATGATGAGTTTTGTAGGCTGAGTTCCAATATCCAGCCAATTCGTCCAACGTTTAGTTTTTCTGAAATTACATGCTCACAAGTGCGTCTTGTTATCACTGGCAACTCCAATTCAACATCGTATGCAGCTAGTCCCGATGGTATTTCCATGTTTTCTTTAGTTAAATCGCTTACGGTATCATGCCCTATTCTGACGGCTATGTTTAACCTCTCTCTAGTATCTTCAGAGTTTCTTCAGTACTGGAAGAGGGCCTTTCTTCGGCCTTTGTCCAAAATAAAAGAGCCTCTCTCACAATCAGACACGCGACTAATAGCTAATTTGTCTGAAGTGTCAAAAGTGCTTGAGCGGCTTGTTCATAGACAATTAACCGATTGGATAGAAAGCAATAAGATATTTGATTCACATCAATCAGGATACCGTAGCGGGTTCAGTACTCAGTCCGCCCGTCTGCGTATTTGCGAAGATGTTAGGCATAATATAGATAGTAGAGGCATGACCATCCTAATTTTGTTCGATTTTAGTAAAGCATTCGATACAGTCCCGTACCTGCAACTTTTCTTGAAACTAAAGAAAATCGGATTTTCTTATTCGGTTCTTGACTGGATTTTCTTATATCTGTCAGGAAGGACTCAAGCAGTCATCGATGATCACGGCAACTGCTCTGCCTGGCTACCTACGACGTCTGGAGTTCCGCAGGGTTGTGTCCTCGGACCTCTTTTGTTCTCGTTTTATATCAATGACATCGGTTCTGTACTACAAAATTAACAGCACATGATATTTGCCGATGACACCCAAATCTATCTTGATTGTTGTCCGTCACAACTCAACCAAGGAATTAGGTTGATATCTGAAGATGTCCATGCTATTGCTAATTTTGCGGTAGCAAATGGTCTTAAGCTCAATATTTCTAAGTCTAAGGTTCTTATGCTAGGTAGTAATTCTTACATCCATCAGCTGGATTTCTCTGAAATATTACCAATCTCATTAAATGGTGTTTCTCTTCCATTCGTTAACGAAGCCCGAAATCTGAGTGTCACTATGGAGTGTTATTTGACTTGGAAATCTCATGTACAGCATATATCACAAAAAGTGCATTTTATTATTCACAAGTTGAAATTTCATCGCAATGCTCTTTCCATGGAAGTAAGGAAGATACTATTCACTTCTCTTATTTTTCCTTAACTAGATTATTGCTGCCTAGTCTACCACAACTTATCGGATGTGTTAAATACAAAATTGGAATGCCTTGTTAACTGTTGTGTTCATTTTATCATTGACTTGCGACAGGACACTTACATCTCAACCTTTAGGCGTCAACTTGTCTGGATCACAGTGAAAGCAAGACGTCTTTACTTTCTTGGTATTATTATGTTTAGGATTGTCCATCAAAGTTCACCAGCTTACATTCAAGAATTATTTATTCGAGTGACAACCCCAGTTCAACGACCTTCAAGGCAGCCTCGATCAAGCTTTACCATCCCTACACATCGTACTGTGACTTACCATGAAGCGTTTTCGATATCTGGCATTTATTGTTGGAACTCTTTACCGTCCCATATTACTTCCTCGCCGAGTTTAGATGTTTTTAAAAATCGTCTCTATGCTCACTTATTCGACCATGTAGATACATGATAGTGTTGTAGTATTTTATAAGTATTTTATAAGTCCATCGTATTAACTATTGCCACCAGAGAGCTAAGATTAGCTACATTTAGTAGTTTAGCTTGTTTTTTATTGTGTATTCTTGGTTTAGATTTTTATTTTATTTTGTATTCTAGTTATAGTTATTTTATATTATACCTAATCTTACTTTATTCTTAATTTGCTTATGTATGTATCGTTTTTGCGAAAGGCTTGCCAAGGCATAATAAACCAATCTCTCTCTCTCTCTCTCTCTCTCTCTCTCTCTCTCTCTCTCTCTCTCTCTCTCTCTCTCTTCTCTCTTTTGGGGAGGTGATATATATATTAGCCCCTCCCCAAGAATCCGAAACATAATTATTTATTACAAATGAAGTCACATAAAAGCCACAAAAAACGGTTCACATGCACTAAGACACACGCGTTGTTTTCCTTTTAATCACTCGAGGAATCGCGAGAACTTCAACTCATGATAAGTGACGTACAATTTTCCAGTAAAATATTCTTTCACGCGAAAATGTCATTCAAGTCTGCATAATTATTCGCCAAGTAATAACCCCGAGTAATTTTTCGCAAGGTTAAACTCAAACATGGGTTTCCTCTTCGGTGTTTTCTCGTGGGGTGTGGTAGAAGGAGGACTTATTCTTCTTGACTGGAGTACGGGAAACATATGGCGATATATATTTTTTGTAATATGGAATTTTTTGCGTTAATTCCTGTTCGACAGCTCGAAACAGCAAATTTCAGATTCGTTTTTTTACATAAAAATATCTTAGAACGACTAATGAACCAAAATTTAGAATCAATAGTAGAATAATATTTTCGATAAATTTCTGAAATAAACAGTTTTCTACGCAACAATACTACACTCTTTAGGAAAAAATCGTCTTGACCATCAAAGAGAGCTAATAAATTCATTTGAAGATCGCACCTCATACGAATTAGAATTACCGCGTGAAGTCCCTAAATACTAGGGTGCCCCCTTATGATTGCCCATTCGTATAACAAACTCGATGAATTATAAATTAACGTCATATTAGTTTGTTAATTTGATTATAACAAAAAATGCTGACTGTAGTACTTGACGAGTAAGTATGGTAACATTAATATTGTACAAGAAAAAATTGTTTACATTTCATGACCTCACCAAGTACTACAGATGAAATTTTGTTACAATTAAATTCACGAAATAAAATGATTCTATTTTGTAATGTATATAATCAATATATTCGTAAATTTGCACTTAATGTAATTAATAAGCAACATGTACCTAATGTGAACGCGCCCCAGATGTTTTGACTTGAATTCATAACTTTTTGTACGCATAGACCAGTCACGGCAATGAACTTGTTGCGAGATCTTTACATACAATGTTTTGGAGGGCTAAATGTGGGGGAACGTGAAGTAGTGGAAATCACTTTATAAAATGATAAAAATGTCCAAGTTGGCTTTCTATCTGGTTCCATTTTTAGTCTATCCACATTCCTTGTCAGTGTTTTCCGATAATATAGCTATGTAAGAAGTAGTAATGGAATTGCGGTAAGATCTAGCTTCCGATGAATCTCGGTTGTATTTCTTTTGAAGGACTTATACGATTGCTAGGTGTGTTACAGTATCAAGATAAAGCAAGATAAAGTAAAGCTGAACATATAGAGGGCAAGGAGAGAATAGATCACATCGATGGATCGCGTTATCACTGCGGAGAATCTCGTTTCTATCTCTATTGACGCTTTCTGAACAGTGACATATCTGGATAAGGTGCGTCGATGTTTGCAACGTTAAGAGCGAGAGGGTTTTGTCAACGATGCCTTGCAGCTAAACCATTCGGAAAGAAATGTTTGATTATTAAATTATTCAGCCCTGATAACGATACGCGTTAACAGTCAGATATAAGGTGATGTAGAAAATGGCGGCACCTTAGTCGCTTATATAGCGGCCGCTGAAAGTGAGCAGACCGAAGTGTGCGCGTAGGCTCAGCATGTCACGTCAGTTTTTGATTCAGTTACATTTTCAGACACTTGCATTTTGTTACACTGCAAGATTCAATTTAACATCTTGCTTGCTACTCTGAATCGATATCGAGTGCCACGTGAAATTCGCCATTTCTTATTTGATTCACTCGTTTTTAGCATTTGACATTTCTTTGGAGAACTGTATCCTATCTATATACGGACTTTGACTGATGATATTCAGAGTGCAGTAATGTTGTCTACTTGGAAAGCATGTTGTAAGTATTTGAAATTTTCGGCTGCACTTTGCCTATCCTTCAAAACGACATGGATTCGTTACCAACTCCAGGTTCAACAGATATATTTCTAATTAAGTTTGCATTCTTGTAAATCATAATTATTATTATATTTTTGTAAATCATAATTTTATTTTTAGGCCAGAAAATAGAAATAAGTAGCAATTGAATAATCTCACAATCGCAAAAAAATCTATTCTAAAAGAGTTCTGATTTTAATAAGATTTAATTTTTCTTTAAATCCAGAAAGGTTGAAATGATTTAAGATATCATTTTAGTTAAATAATTGTTTGATATATAATCATTAATTTCCTGTCGTGAGTAGGGTCGGCAAAGGTCTGCTTCTGCCTTATCTTGATGAAAAAATTATATATAATACGACGTATATTAGATAGCGTATCCTATTTGATTCGTATTATGTCAGTTTAAATGCTTTTCTATCGGAATTTTTTAGTAATTTTCCAAAGGTCCATGTCGCCTATAATTTTGCTTCATCATAGAGCCTGGTTTTTGTGAAACATATTTTTTTCGAGATTTTAATGTTTGAGTAATTATAATGTTCCAAAACGCGCGTCCGCCTGCGTGTGTGCGATGAGCTTGGAAAATTGTAATGGTATCTTGAGAACGGGTCTATTGATCATCCTGAAACTTTACACACGAGTCGAGTCGCGACCCCCGGCGGTTTGCTGCAATTTTCATCCAAATCGCTAACGAGAGTCTCATTTTATGGTTTGAATTTTTCGAAAAAAAGTGTACTCACTTCAACTTTCGTAAATTTCATCTATCAAACTGAAACTTAACATACAAGTTGGCTAAAGTATAAGGAAACTTGGTCTTGATTTTGGTGAGAATTTATTAGGGGTTAAAACTCTAAGAAACTAGCAATTTTACTAAATTTTCAGCTTAATCGAAAATTTTTATATCCCTACCTATATGTGGTAACCAGAATTCGAATAATCTTTCCCTGTACAGGAAAATATCTGGGTTTGGCGAGAATCACGAGGAATCAATGTGAACATTCCAAATTTACACGCCTTGTTAAGTACTCGGACATCGAAATCTTGAAAAGAATTTCTTTCACGAAAACAAGGTTTCCTCCGTGCTGAAGCAAAATTGAAAGGTTAATTTTTATTTCATACTTTTTGAAGCTAATTCATTTTGACTTGTCCCAGCATTCGCTAGAATGCCAATATTCTTTTAAATGGAGCAGCAAGGATTCCATTATTCATTCAGGCAATATTGATTATTTCAAGCAATGCCATTAAACTGAACAACAAACTCCAGAAATAGTTAAATGGCATTGAAAACTGCAGTAACAGCATTAGTACCGTTAGCAGCTTGTCAATCTTACATGGCTTAATATGTGAGTTTTTTTATCTTCAGACATCGAAATATTGCACAAAAATATGTCCGGAATAAAAACTTTTAGATTTTGAAGGGGAAAATTGACCCCGCAGAAATCAAACCTCCACCCCAACTCCCGAGGGCGGGAGAAGTAGTAACTTTTAAATTTGATGTAGGAACCCCTTTTTTTGGAGATTCGAATTATTCATGGAAAAATACGGAAGCTTTATAGGCAAAATTTTTTTCGATTCGCGAGACATAGTGTTGTAATTGCAAGAAATCAAAATTTTGATTATTTTAAGAAAAGCGCTTCGAATCGAAGATAAGGAATACGTGTTGAATGTTTTCAGGAGAATTAGTCGATTGTGCGTAATTTCACCTTAATTCCCCCATTGAGAAAATAGAAAGTTCAATTGTATTTTTTAACCCCATAGCAACAACGAAGATGGAAACATTGAATGAAATAACTACCTCTTAGCACTACCTAGGATCAGGGGTGTGGACGTACTAGTTTTCAGTTCCCTTCGGGGTGCTTGTTTTCGGTGAGTTCCCTCACCTCTCACGATGAAATAGAATCTTCGATTCAAAGCGCATTTTTTAAAAATAATGAATAATTAAATTTTTTGTAATTACAGCGCCATGTGTCTTCAATTAAAAGATATTTTTCCAATAAAACTTGCGTACTTTTTCATGAAGAATTCGAAAATTATAAATTATAATAACAGTTACTACCCCTCCCGCCCTCAAAGGTTCGGTCAGAGAGTTGATTTCTACGGGGTGAGTTTTCCCATTCGAGATCAAAAAGTTTTTATTCCAGACATTTTTTGTGCGATGCGTATTCCTTATGATATTTCGATGTCTCAAGATAAAAAACTTACCCTGTATAAATTCTGTACACTAACAGTATGATAAGAATGATTAAAATTGAATTATATAAAAAATACATATTTATATGTATCATGATTATATTTAAATAAGACAATTAAAACCTATTAATAATTGCTGTGTACACATATTGTATACTTTAATAATGGTATATTCCGTGATATATCGAATGAGATCGCATTTATGAAATGCAGCTAAAAACGATTAGCACATTTTACAATAGGACCGTATAAAAGCTACAGTGAACCTTTATTTATTTGAACCTTAACAGGTGTTGATTCGTACATTTTTAGTTTGCTAGATTTTAGAATATATGCAGATGAAGAATAAAAAGGTAAAGTTGGCCTTCATTTCACATTCAGTTTTATTCGAAAATAATTGATACTCTCAAATTTCTAGATAATTGTTAGTTGTAAGTGCCTCTTTCGTTAATGTTTCGTTAATTTCTCCTTAGAAATAAACGTTAGCAGGTTAATGTTTTTAAAAATCCAGTGAACCTTTATTTATTTGAACCTTAACAGGTGTTGATTCGTACATTTTTAGTTTGCTAGATTTTAGAATATATGCAGATGAAGAATAAAAAGGTAAAGTTGGCCTTCATTTCACATTCAGTTTTATTTGAAAATAATTGATACTCTCAAATTTCTAGATAATTGTTAGTTGTAAGTGCCTCTTTCGTTAATGTTTCGTTAATTTCTCCTTAGAAATAAACGTTAGCAGGTTAATGTTTTTAAAAATCCATCAGTATCAATGTTTGTGTAGAATACAAACTAATGATTAAATACAAATTACTCGCCACGACTTCTATTTAAGGTACAACATATAATAGGAACGACTCCGGGGATTAAACATTGATTTTGATTGTTTGAAGCGTGTCAACCTTCGCACCGTCATGAATTGGACATACAATATATTGCTAATGAAAATATGCATTAGAATACTAATGTCCTATTTTGGAAAAAAAATTAATTTGGATTCTTACAATTTTATTTTTGACAGAATCCCTCGTTGGGCGCGGAGAACGTAAAGTGCTCCAAATTGCTTCACGATGCTCACTCACCTGAACATCATCAAAATACAATTAAGTCGCAATTGTACATATTAAACCCTGCAAGTTGATAAGAAATATCACTTGATGAATCTCAAATGATATCAACATGGTCATACGTAAATCTATTTTAGTTGCATCGTTGCAAACATTGTTTACCTCCCGACTATTACGGCAGAGTACATGTATTTTACTGTGATCAGTTATGGAAACTAGGAAGGTGTTTCGTTATCTTTGGTATTTTCGAAAAATTCTATTGAACTACGAATAATCACGTTACGATATGTTGCACGCTAGTTCTGCCTATTACGAACTGGGTTCATAGCCATATTTTGTTAGGATTGAACGTGAACTCTGGAAGAGTAAACAATCTTAATAGTAGTAGTTTATGGCGATAGGGCAAAAGTTGCCACCTGTCGTTGCCCCCTAGCCCGCCTATCCGGCACGAGTCACGGATTATTAGAATGCGGTATGTAAGTGACCCAGTGGGGTTCATTTGCGTAATTCGCAGACCTAAGATTAGTCGGATAATTTTCCCACCCCCATGTCTGTCTATTAAAAAATGTGAACCTAATCATTCCCCGACCTCCGATTCGTTGGTGATCTGTCTCACTCCCACGACTGTCTATGTTTCAAGTTGTATCCACAGTGGTGAGGTCGGCTTGTATATATTACGCGTAGGATAGCATCTTCGGCAAATCCCGTCTCCGCAAATAATTGCTAGGGTATGTAATAAGGCTCATGAGAAAAGAGGGTGGTGCTGACAGCTGATTCTACACAATTTTATCGATAGAAGGTGCCGAGAGGGCACAGCGAGGAACTCGCTGAACGCCCAGATTCTTGACGACAAGCTTATGACGTCTTGGCGACGTCGCTCCGCAGCTTCATATCGCTGGTGACAAAAAATAGCATTCCTGGCTTTTTACAGCTATTCTACCGATACTCTCATGATGTGCAGATCGCAGGCACCGATTTTTCAATGTCCTAATCTATCTTCAGAGCTCTATGTACCGAGTGGCGAAAAAACATTCATCTGAAACTTCTGAGGCTGTCCCGTTGATGTTCTCAAGACCCAAGTCCTTACAACGTCTGCGAAAGCTTAAAATAAATAAAAAATCGATTTTTTTAAGTTGCATCGTTTTAAATCGCCTAGTACATAATGGAGAAGTAAAATTTACAGTAGTTAAGATTCCTGGGTTAGAATTTTAATTAGTAGTTTCGTGTTACAAGTATGAGCCCAGAAACGTGGCGATGTGTCTCAAAATTGAATTGAAAAATTTTGCGTAATAACGGATTTGCCGAAATATATTTTCAAATATTCTTACGACGGGATTATTAAAAACATTCAGCAGGTCACGAAAGCTTTTTGCGACTTTTCTGTGATGCAGCAAAAGAAGAGAAAATGTTGCATGAAGAAAATGGAAATCCGGCAGGTCTGACTGTTTCTCGGGATGGATATTGGCACAAACGTGGCTTTTGACAAGTATTAGATTTTGTGATCACTAAAACAGTACAAGCACAAATATTCTCATCCTCGTGTCTTTGCTGATGCCATCAAACCAGTTGTGAAGATCTGTCTCGAGATAACTTATTGGAGCGCTGTATAGGTAGCTTTACACAAGATAACAATGAAAGTCTCAACGCAGAGATTTGGAGCTTTGCAACAAAAGCAAAAACACAATAGCATTATCTTAATTGAAATTGAAACCAACTTGGCTGTGAGTATATTTAATAGGGGTTACCAAAGCCTCCTGCCAACGATGTATCATAAGTAATAGAACTGACAATTGGGACCAATGCCTATGCAAAGTGTCACAAAATCGATGCATAGCGAATATACGGCTGACAAGTGTGCACTAAAAGCATCCAATGAAGGATAACAACTTCGTCGCGCAATTTAAAAAGAAGCTGAAGATATTGCTGCGACTGTGATAGAATTACTATATGACGTAGGAAACGTAGATTAACGGTACAATTAAAAAAAAAATTATTTCAACCTAGTAGTTCATACGCCAAGGCACTTTATTCGAATTTAATTATTGAAATGACCATTGTAATGATACAACGCATTGAAAAAAAAGTTTTAAATATGAAAGGTTTCTTTATCAATTTAGAATTAAAAAGTAGTGTAGCTTTTCTCCCGGAATAGACAACAAAAGTGCACTCGTCATCTTTCACGCGTCGTTCCTTCTCCTTCTCTTCTTACAACTGTCATTGTTTATAACTCCATTACCAACAGTTTGCAAAACACCAATTCGACTTTTATTGTAATTTGAGAAAAGGACATTTTTATTTCAAACTTTCTTCTCTAAAATGCATTTTTTCGTCACAAATGTCATTTAAACCATTAATTTGTTTATAAAAAAAAGAAAAACAATATTTGAAAAAAAATTGACTTTCATATCTTTCTTTCGTATTCCTTCATATCTCAGGAACTGTGGACCGAATTTTGTTATCCATCGGCATATATCTTCATTCTGGTACGAACTCAAGACTCTTAGCGTTCAATGCCGCTTATCCGATTGGATCCATATGTTTACCTGAAAAAAGGCTTTTTTTTTACCAAAAACAACGATTTTTTGTCCGTGTCGAATCAGAACTCAGTGAGTATTGAATAAAATGGTTTTTCCTATATAGCATTTTATCACATAATGATAATGAGCTCTCCTACACACTTATGACCAATTCAAGTATATAACAAAAGATAACCTTTTTTTTATGGAATACCACTCATATTTTCCGTTGGTCAACATAATGTAACCATCATATATACCAGGATTATAAATATGAAACCGGAACTTGCCCATAGATGGCCCTAGCTGTCAATGTAGTTACCGTCAAACCGTGTCATTGGCGGCATTTCCTTGTTGACATCTCTGACAAAGATTTTCAACTCACAGCAATGCAAGTTTCATACAACAGCATAGTTTGTGATAGCGTTGAACATGTCGAATTTTGTGCCTGGAAACTACGATTTGCGGACAGCATTGATTTTCTGTTACCAATTGAAGAAAACTGCTACAGAATCGCATCGAATGCTTGTCGAAGCTTACGGTGAGCATGCTCTTGGTAAATCACAGTGCTTTGAGTGGTTTAAAAAATTCAAAAGTGGCGTTTTTGACGTGAGAAACGAAGAACGTGGAAGACCACCGAAAAAGTTTGAAGACAACGAATTGCAAGCATTGTTGGATGAGGATGACGCTCAAACGCAACAACAACTCGCGGATCAATTAAATGTGACACAAGAAGCCGTCTCCATATGTTTGAAAGCCATGGGAAAGATCCAGAAGATGGGAAAATGGGTTCCACATGAACTGAATGAAAGACACCAGGAAAACCGATAAACCACTTGCGAAATGCTGCTCGCCAGGTACAAAAGAAAGTCATTTCTCCATCGAATTGTGACTGGCGATGAAAAGTGGATATATTTTGAGAATCCTAAGCGTAAAAGATCATGGGTAACTCCAGGCGAACCATTGACATCGACTGCAAGGACAAATCGCTATGGACGGAAGACAATGCTCTGTGTTTGGTGGGGTCAGAAGGGTGTGATCTATTATGAGCTGCTGAAACCTGGCGAAACCGTTAATACTGAACGCTACCGATAACAAATGATCGATTTGAATCAAGCTTTGTGTGAAAAACGACCAGAATATCAAAAAAGGCAACACAAAATGATTTTGCTTCATGATAATGCGCCATCACACACAGCAAAACTGGTCAAGGAAACGATTGAGGCGTTTAGTTGGGAAATACTCTCGCATGCGACTTACTCACCAGACTTGGGTCCGTCCGATTACTACTTATTTGCATCGATGGGACACGCACTTGCTGAGCAGCGCTTCACTTCCTACGAAAATGTACGAAAATGGCTCGATGAGTGGTTTTCCTCCAAAGAGCAACAGTTTTTTTGGCGTGGCATCCACAAATTGTCAGACAGGTGGGAAAAATGTATAACTAGCGATGGGCAATACTTCGAATAAAATATTTTTTATCATTTTCATACAATAAACGTGTATTTTCTATACAAAAATTCCGGTTTCATATTTATAGACCTGGTAGACATAAAACCGGAGCGCGAAGCGCAGCATCCGAATAGTATGTCGAAGCGCGAAGCGCGACGTTCACCTTAGGAATGCCTTAAACAATGTCCCTAACTTTTAATCCTGCCTTGCTACGTCTCAAAATGTCTCTGAGCCTAGGCACGATAAACTTCTTTGGATCGAACTCATTTATCAAGCATCACTTCGTAGTGATACCAGCTCAAGGTCTGTCCTTCTCGGCGCGCCGATACACTCGTCGTTCAAGCAATACTTTTATCCCCGTCTTGAGATATGCCTCTTCTTAACATTTGTTCATAATATACGAGCGTCTTTTTTCAATCACCGAACTTCTCGAAATTCCTCGAAACTCGCTCGATCATCTTCTCTTTTCTTTTCTGTTCAACGTTCGTCTTCCGTCGTTTATTGTTTGTCGTTTATCGTTCACGTTGCACTCGAATCAGCTCTTAGAATCCCGGATGAACCCCAAAATTCTATGGTTTATTTTCCGTCTTACGCGTATAACACACTGGAGAAATGTGAACGATATATATATTTATTGAGTAATATAAGGCTCTTACAAAAGATCGCTCGCATTCAGCTCGCGTCGTTATCCTCGTTATTTATATTTCTCGTACGATCGCACGTCTGATCACGGACCCTTACGTTAACTAACTCCTTGTTTAAGACTTGCGTCTCGTAATCGACAACGTCGCACTGCGGTTTTCGGTGGCTACGCATAACGCTCGGCAGATGAAATCAAAGATCACGAAACGTTGCACATCTTATACAATTGTAAATCTTTGTTTAGCGAATACTATGAATCAGAGCTCTGCTTTCGAATATTAACGCGTATCTATTAGGAGTTATATAACGCTGCTGAATATAATTTCGCTATGCTCAAATACTTAAAATCTGATCAGATGCTATAAAGTCGATTGTCAAGTTAGCATCTCATCCCTTTAAATCGTGATTTTAAGAGTAAATCAACGAAATTATTGTTGAAACCTATCAGGAACTATAAAACTATAGTAGATGCAAGTAAATCTGCTGTTTTCCAGTGAAATGCTGCACCTTGATATGCTTACTTCACGATGACTTCAGAGGGGCACTTTATGTATTCGAAGTACGGCAAAAAAATTGAATTACGCGAAGTTATTCTCCAAGCTTATGTCTCCAAACTTATTTCAACAAAAAAGTCGGGTCTCAAAATTTCACCTTGCTTAAAAAAAGGCGAAACACTCACACCAGCACATCGAATTTTCTAAGATTTTCTTTCTTGTAGTAGACTGAACAGATTTGATTAAAATTTGAAAAGTGGACTGCAAATACATAAATGTCTGCTGTAATACTGGTAGAATTGTCAAAAGAAGAAAAATAAAAACATTACAGATTAATTATCTACAGCCATGGAGGAATAGAAAAATAAGCTTCTATGATTATTTTGCGCGGAAAATAAAAAAACGTATAGCATCACCATATAGCTAGTATTAAACCACACATGGTATTCCCATTCTCACTCTGATTGCGATTTAGATATGATGAACTGAGCAATCTTTCTCCAGAAAAACAGTTTTTGTTCTCGACAAAAAACCCACGAAACTCGGCCGAAAACCCATGCCCCGTATGAATTCTGCGAGAATGCGCTAGTGTTCCGTTCTACATCCAGGGACTTCGGAACCAGGTAATTATAGAGGCTTAAGATTGGTCTCCATGGAACGTAATGCTAGGTGTTTATCGGCGTGAACACGGTATGATATACGGCGCGAAAAACGAAAGTAATTGTATTAGAGAACCGACAGAAGGTGATATAATTGCCATTATGAGTGCAGTCTATATTTTTATATATAAACGCATGTAGCTATACTCTCTCAAAAAGTATACTCAACATACTATGAACTTAGGTAATAATTCATTTCGCATACAGTTTAATTAGAAAAATAATTATGCGTGTTCACAATGAAAATAATAGCGTGAACATTATCACCACCAAGTGGCTTTTGCTAATCAGAATCAGACAAATACACTTTTCTTTCAGCTACATGTGTCGTAAGCCATCTCTGGGTCCTGATGATGCTGCTTGAAGCTAAAAATCATAAACAACGGCATCGTGACCACGGGATACCTTTCATTAATACGAGTCAGGTGAGGCTACTTTTCTTATAGCTTCGCATGGTAAAAGCAAATTCCTAATCCTGACCATGTTGCTCGGATCTCCAAGGCATCATAATCAGCTGTAGTAGTTCTAGGAAATTGCTTTCTGCATGTGTAGCTGTAATAAAAGTATGCTTACCTGATTTACAGTAGCAAAAGTTATCAATACAGCTCCAAACTACATTGTCAGAACTATAAAATGTTTCTATCCATGTGTAGTCGTTAAAAAGTATACTTACCTGATTCTTAGTAGCTGAAGCACATACAATTTTATTAGATGTCTGATCTTTATTGTTATATGAGGGCTGCATGATAAGTAACTGGCCTCGATCAGAAAAAAAATTTTTTGGGGCAAAATTCGTTTTATTTTTCAATTCAATCTTTTTTTAGCTCGATATACTTACAATTAGTGAAACGTTTCGCAAATACCCTTTAAAATTGACGTTCGTTTCAGCGATGACCTTATTGCTAGAGCCAAATTTCTGTCCAGCGAGCCATTTCTTCAAGTTTGGAAACAGGAAACAATCGCAAGTGGCTGAACAATGAGAATATGGTAGATGTGGAGGCAATTCGTGTCCTACTTTATGGAATTTTGCCATGGTGACGACACACGTATGCACCCGTGCATTGTCTTCGTGGAAGAGAATTTTTTTCTTTTCCAAATGCAAACGTTTTTCCTTTAAAACGTCGTTGAAACGGTCCAATAATTTGGAATAATATTCGCTGGTAATCGTTTGTCCCTTTCCAAGGTAATCGATGTGGTTTATGCTGCGTACACCCAAAAAAACTGTGTCCATAACCTTGTTGGCCGATGATACCTTGTCGCCTTAGCCTTCTTCGGTGCTGATTCGCCACGAGAAGTCGACTAATTCGACTGATTCGACTGTTCCTTGGTCACAGGTGTACTATATTGTATCCATGTTTCGTCCATAGTTATGAATCGACGCCAAAAGTCTTTCTAATAGCCAAATGATATTTTAACATTTTCTGTACCCGTTCGATTGAGATGCCCATAGCTTCACCAATCTCATGCACTTTCAATTTCCGATCATTCGTTGCTATATCGTGGATTTTCTCAATAATTTCTGGTATGGTGACCTTATTTCGACGACTTGTACGTTGTTCATCACAAATGCTTGCACGACCGCGTTGAAATGCAGCTGTCCAATATTTTATTGTTGTAAATGAAGGCGCAGTGAATCTCGAATCAAGCGTCGCGTTGTCTACCGGAATATCGCAAAAACTAACACCGATGCATGATTGGCTGGCGCAAGTTACATATAACGCGTCATGGAAAGGTTATCTAAAACCCACGTTATTATTAGCAAATGGTGCTTCGGGAGGCCGCCAGTGGAAGGAGCAAGAGCCCGTTCGGTGCTATACCCTACCGCCGGAGAGACAGCCCGTATCATGTTGTTTTCGGATGTAGATTTATCGTTCACACACAAGTCCATACGAGAACATTGTTTTTCTTTGCACGTAGTATTCATAATCCATTCTTTAAAGAATGCAAGCCTCCAAACAACCCCTTTTTTAAGTTATTCTTTTTCCCAATGTATACAATAAAAGTTAAGGTTACCCCTAGCATTGGTGTAATTGTTACGTCCCAAGCTGAAGACCTTGGGTAGCGAAACGTAACAAATCCCTGGTTAAGGCGCAGCATTTATATTTATTCTTTACTGTAGGATCTGTGCTGTCTGCTCCTATACGGGCTCGATCTCTCGAAGAGAATATATTGAGAAGGCAAATAAAGGGTGATTTTTTAAGAGCTTGAGAACTTTTTTTTAAAAAAAAACGCATAAAATTTGCAAAATCTCATCGGTTCTTTATTTGAAACGTTAGATTGGTCCATGACATTTACTTTTTGAAGATAATTTCATTTAAATGTTGACCGCGGCTGCGTCTTAGGTGGTCCATTCGGAAAGTCCAATTTTGGGCAACTTTTTCGAGCATTTCGGCCGGAATAGCCCGAATTTCTTCGGAAATGTTGTCTTCCAAAACTGGAATAGTTGCTGGCTTATTTCTGTAGACTTTAGACTTGACGTAGCCCCACAAAAAATAGTCTAAAGGCGTCAAATCGCATGATCTTGGTGGCCAACTTACCGGGCCATTTCTTGAGATGAATTGTTCTCCGAAGTTTTCGCTCAAAATGGCCATAGAATCGCGAGCTGTGTGGCATGTAGCGCCATCTTGTTGAAACCACATGTCAACTAAGTTCAGTTCTTCCATTTTTGGCAACAAAAAGTTTGTTAGCATCGAACGATAGCGATCGCCATTCACCGTAACGTTGCGTCCAACAGCATCTTTGAAAAAATACGGTCCAATGATTCCACCAGCGTACAAACCACACCAAACAGTGCATTTTTCGGGATGCATGGGCAGTTCTTGAACGGCTTCTGGTTGCTCTTCACTCCAAATGCGGCAATTTTGCCTATTTACGTAGCCATTCAACCAGAAATGAGCCTCATCGCTGAACAAAATTTGTCGATAAAAAAGCGGATTTTCTGCCAACTTTTCTAGGGCCCATTCGCGGTCAACATTTAAATGAAATTATCTTCAAAAAGTAAATGTCATGGACCAATCTAACGTTTCAAATAAAGAACCGATGAGATTTTGCAAATTTTATGCGTTTTTTTTTAAAAAAAAGTTCTCAAGCTCTTAAAAAATCACCCTTTATATTGATTAGTAGGAATCAAACAATATCGAATTTATTAAAAAAAAGAATACACTACTTATAGTCCCTATTAGTTACACTCTACCAGGTCTATAAATATGAAACCGGAATTTTTGTATAGAAAATACACGTTTATTGTATGAAAATGATAAAAAATATTTTATTCGAAGTATTGCCCATCGCTAGCTATACATTTTTCCCACCTGTCTGACAATTTGTGGATGCCACGCCAAAAAAACTGTTGCTCTTTCGAGGCAAACCACTCATCGAGCCATTTTCGTACATTTTCGTAGGAAGTAAAGCGCTGCTCAGCAAGTGCGTGTCCCATCGATGCAAATAAGTAGTGATCGGACGGACCCAAGTCTGGTGAGTAAGTCGCATGCGAGAGTATTTCCCAACTAAACGCCTCAATCGTTTCCTTGGCCAGTTTTGCTGTGTGTGATGGCGCATTATCATGAAGCAAAATCATTTTGTGTTGCCTTTTTTGATATTCTGGTCGTTTTTCACGCAAAGCTTGATCCAAATCGATCATTTGTTATCGGTAGCGTTCAGTATTAACGGTTTCGCCAGGTTTCAGCAGCTCATAATAGATCACACCCTTCTGACCCCACCAAACACAGAGCATTGTCTTCCGTCCATAGCGATCCATATTCTCAAAATATATCCACTTTTTATCACCAGTCACAATTCGATGGAGAAATGACTTTCTTTTGTACCTGGCGAGCAACATTTTGCAAGTGGTTTTTCGATTTTTCTGCTGTCTTTTATTCAGTTCATGTGGAACCCATTTTCCCATCTTCTGGATCTTTCCCATGGCTTTCAAACGTATGGAGACGGCTTCTTGTGTCACATTTAATTGATCCGCGAGTTGTTGTTGCGTTTGAGCGTCATCCTTATCCAACAATGCTTGCAATTCGCTGTCTTCAAACTTTTTCGGTGGTCTTCCACGTTCTTCGTTTCTCACGTCAAAATCGCCACATTTGACTTTTTTAAACCACTCAAAGCACTGTGATTTACCAAGAGCATGCTCACCGTAAGCTTCGACAAGCATTCGATGCGATTCTGCAGCAGTTTTCTTCAATTGGTAATAAAATTCAACATGTTCAACGCTATTACAAACTATGCTGTTGTATGAAACTTGTATTGTTCTGAGTTGAAAATCTTTATCAGAGATGTCAACAAGGAAATGGCGCGAATTTCGCGGTTTGACGGTAACTACATTGACAGCTAGGGCCATCTATGGGCAAATTCCGGTTTCATATTTATAGACCTGGTATACTGACTTTATAATTGTCTTTGTAAATATAATAATTGAGTTTTACTATTTTTAACTGGTTTTAACGCGGGAGACTGATATGCGGTGCACTCTACTCACGGCGTTTTATACTGACTCGAGGTATGGATCCCGGAGTCCAAAACTATATACCGGAAGTTTAAATGAAGCGCTTTGCAATGCTCCTACGCGGAGCTTCTATAAAAGCGATTGCTGCTCTGATTATCAAGAGAAGACTGCCGTTCTCCTCGCCTGGACATTATCCGCAAACCCCGTGCAGGAGAAGAGGAGGGCAGCTTATTTTGGACTCAGCGGTACTTCCTGTGCAAAGTCCAGTTAATTACTCTTCGTATTCACCGAATGCCATTATTTTTTATTAAGCAGTTTCCTATCTACTGTGCGCCGCGATCCAGATAGGGAACGCAAGGGGGCATATCGCATATCAGTCTAGGAGACGTGCAAACACCGGCACGTGCATACGTGTCGATCATGGGCCTAACGCCATCCCCCCTTGGGGTGTCGTCGACCCCGACAACCTTATCCCAACTTATACCTAATATTATGTACTTGACTATGATGAGTGCATCCCGCTGACGCCGGACTGCAGTGGCGGCCAGGTAAGCGAGGGCGTAGGCGGCCACGGGGATCTCAGAGCGGGAGGTCCACTCTCACCAACGGTCCCGTGACGTAGGAAGCGTATATCGATCGACTAAATAAAGATCTAAGGATAGTTTAAGCTTCCTTAGCAGATATCGGCAACTTACCGTCCGGACACGTGCTTGGATAAATTGTCTAGCGGCCTCGGTAGGTCATCCGAATTATGGACCGACACTAATAATTTCACTCTTACGCGAATCATACCATATTGCATATTTAAATTCTTTTTCTCTGCGTACACGATTGTATAGGCATGCAAGGGCCCGGAAATAACCATTGGTAAGGTGCGTGGTAGCCAAAAATACCAGGAGGAGGTATCAAAGAAGTATAGTCAAATTCGATAATTATTCCGTTTATCTCATGTATCGCAATCATCAACATTATGTTTTTTTGAATGAACCGAACTTCTACCTACTATTGAAGCTTACATTAATTTCCTCCCTGCTCGAGTTCGAACTCAACCCTTTCAGGGTAATTAAATTTATTGTTAACGGGAAATACTGTTACATTTGGCGCCCGAACAGGGACTCGAGGATAGGAAAAAAGGCTGATGGCGGGTGCCAAGTGGAAAACTTGGCAAAACGCAAATGCGCTTCGAATCCACATTTGCATATCGACTAGTACACCAGGCAATGCTCGATGCAAAGCAAGAGGTTAGTACGTTATTGTTAGAGTGATCATTAGTGTAGGAATCCACCACAGGAGATCGTCTCCTGAGACAGCAGCGTAGGCAGGACCGTGAAGATATCGCACGTCTATCAGAGATACATAACACCACATAAACGATGGAATCTAATGAGTTAGGTGGACGTGGGGAGGGACTGATAAACTCCGGTACTAGGGAATACTCTCCCTGTTGTTCCAGATTCAGTCGACATGACTCAAATTTTGTCGCTCCTGCATACAATAAAAGAGGGCCAGGATGAAAAATTCGAGGATATTCGGAATAAATACAAACAAACTAATAATTCCTGTACCTCGAGGACAATATGACTCCAGAAAAATATGCGAGAACACGTCGAAAGCAGCATGCTCGAGGTGGACGAACGGACTGATACTAAAATCGAGACAGTCCATTGAGAAATCGTTCAGGAGCAAGAGGTTGTCAATAACTATCAGCGGGATATTATTGTCAACGAACAGATGATTCGAGCAAGACTGGAGAAGGAAATGAAAGAGGCCATGGAGCGGATAAAGAATAACCAATTTGTTGCAGAGAAGCATGTAACTAGGATCAAGGCATTGGAACAGTGTGTCTCCGCAGGCATGGACCATTCGGCCTGTGGATTTTCAATGTTCCAGGCAGGGAACCTCACTCGTCTCCAGGCGGCTCCACATATAACTCCAAAATATGCTGCCGATGGGAAACAATGCCCCATTGAATTCCTTAAGGAGCTACAAGAGTATTGTGAGGCAGGAGGAATCGAGGCATCGGACATACGTTTTGTCATACAGGATGCATTGGACGGCCAAGGAAAGAACTGTTGGCATCTAGTGGGAGGTACTGCGCACAGTTTTTTATGAATTTGTGACAGCATTTACGGCGCGATACTGCATTCGAGAAATGCAGGACAAGGTTCGTAGCAACTTTGAGTTCGGAACATACGATACTGAAAGACAGAATCACACTAGGGCAGAATACGCCACCCTGATTTTTGGCAACGCTCGAGATCTCGAAGAAAATATATTCGACGAGGCCATTATTCGTCGCCTCGCCAGACATTTCGATGAAAAAGTGAGATGAGCAGTCAGGTTCCACCAGATCGGAATAGTGCAAAAATTTCTGGAATTACTGGAAAGCATCGATATGGCGGGACCTCTCAACAGCAGGAGACGACACCAGAGGCGTGATTTCTCGGGGCGTGGGGGATTGAGGGACTAGGATTGGCGGGGACTACCAAGGAACGAGTAGCAACCACTGCGGATCCCAGTCAACTGGCCACATTGACCAATGCACCCCCATAATAGGGATGGAGGACAGGCGACATGGCTACAGGCACAGCCGAAGTCACAGCGGCAGTACCCACACCTCCACCTATACCTCGAGAAACATTTGGCTCGAGACCGACATGGCAGCAGGCACCATCGTTTCCACCGTGGAGGCAGCAAGAGCCTGATGGACAAACCAATGCGATCCAGGGATATCCCTCTGACCATTCATCGAAAGCACCATCACACCTGCAGTGCAAGCGCAACTAAAAATTCCCCAGACCACCAATCCGGGAAACGCATAGACGTTGCGCCCGTATCAAATATCAAGAGAAAAGAGGTGGAAAGACGAGGTGCAACGGAAAAAAGAGAAGCGAATACAAAAGGAGGACTTTCAAGGAGGGACAGTCTAAAGGAGGAATAAAAAAAGAGGAGAACGGAGAATAATAAGAAACGTAAGGGATGAAGAAAAATCGATAACCGACAAGGGGAAAATCGCGACTGAACCACACACTAGTCAAATCATTCCAAAGGATATCGGGATGCCGAAATCATCTGGGCTGGAACAGTGGACCGCTACCCCGAGTGACGCCGATGATCGGCGAGAGACGTCCAAGGATGCGGCGGAACAAAGGAGCGGCAATGACCAAAAAGCGAGGAAGTACACGGTTTTCACGGTTACTGAAGATCCATGTGAATTCTTACGAAAGGAACCGAGGAGAGAGTAAAAATGATACGACGGTGTACATCCCGTGTCCTGAAATTCGTGTGGAGACCGAGGCGTTGTGTGTGAAGAGCTCGATCGACAGTGGTAGTGAAGTGAGCTGCATTTCAGAAGAATTTTTCCATCAGTACCACGAGAAATTTGAAGGGAGAAGCAGAAAAAGTAAAAAAAAAACAAATCATGGTTGAGGCAGGTACGTACGGATCTAAAGGGGAGATCTAGCTATTAGTGGTCCCGAAATTGTTACGGACTATTCTAATCGGCATCGGCGGAACGATGAGACTACAAATTTTCGTCGATGCTTGCAGCAGATGTCTCGCGGTCCGGGATAGGGGAATGGCCAAACTAATGGATGGGCTATAGCAGTTAGTGGATCTGAAGTTAGAACTGAGAGAGAAGAGTGGTGAAGTTTATACCATACAAAAATAAATGCGTCGAACATCTCCCGAATTCCAGTTACCGGAGATGGAATTCGAAGAGAAAATGGAGAAATGTCATGAGCTTGGAGCAGGTGTGAAGAATCACCTTGAGGCCATTGTGGAAGAGTATCAGGGAGTGTTCAACAAAAAGCCTGGTAGGATGTCTAAATACGTACACCGTTTGAGGCTGAAGGATCCGAAACCTTATTTCAACCGCTCATATCCAGTGGCATTGGCACAGCGAGATCAAGTACAACAAGAAATCGGAAGTATGCTCGACTATGGGGTGATACAAAAATCCGAAAGTACCTACATCAACCCGTTGATGCCGGTAAGCAAAGATGACGATAGTGTGCGACTGTGTTCGGACGCCAGGGAATTAAATAATTATTTGCTAAACAACTACAATAACGCTTCTCCCATCGACGTATCTTCCAAAGGTGTGGAGGAAAATCGGTCATGTCAACTTCCGACCGCATAAGTAGTTTCTGGCAAATTCCGTTACATCCAGATTCCAGGAAATACACGGCATTCCAGCATAATGGAAAATGCTACGAGTTTACCGTCATGCCTTTCGGACTAAAAACGAATACGGCGAGTTTAATTCGAGCACTTGACGTAGTATTAGACGAGTTGGACTTCGTCATAAATTTTGTCGACGAGTTGCAGGTATGATCTCGAAACCATGAGGAGCATCTCACACATCTCAAGATTCTCTTTCAACATTTTAAGGAGCACGGGATGACTTTAAAGTTCAAAAAGTCGCATTTTTTCCGACAAGATGTGTAATTTATAGGTAATTTTCTAACGACAGAAGTATTTAAACCTGATACTGAGAAAATAAAAGCTATTAAGGAATATCCGGCCACAAAGAACCTAAACACTTGAGGGGATTTCTAGGTTTGATAAATTTCTACACGTAATTTACCAATCGCCACGCACATAAGACCGCTCCACTTCTGGAATTGCTGAGGACAGAGGTGAGGTGGAAATGGGAAACGACACAACAAGAAGCCTTTAAAGGTGCGGGGGGAAGGGTTTGCACTTTTGAAAAATCGATTTTTCGTCTTTTCTTATAGTTAAACATTTCAAGAATATAGTCTCAAAATTTGAAGTCGATCAGAGCAAAACTCTCGAAGTTATTGACTAGTTAGTCTCCTCTCGGAAAGACAGGGCGCAGCTGGCGAGCAGGTATACAGTTTATTCACTTGGGGATCATTCTGGCCTATTGTTCTGTTTCGAAAAATTTCTATTTAGTAAATACAGGTAGCTAAAGCCGTAAATACATATTTTATATGTGTATATTATACACTGTAAAAGAGGGACGAGCGTCAGTTAGTTTCTGTACGTTCGATCATGCGCTTATTGTCAGTGATTTTATAATTTTATCAAGATATTTTCTGTTAAACAATGCCGAGAGTATCTAAAGTTTCGAGAGATGACCGAAGAGGTACAAGAACCTATTTGTGCAGAACGAAAAAAGGCCTACTCCAAAGAAACAAAATAAGGATGAAGCTAATACGAAGAGTGCATCATCGAAAAAAATAAAGTTGAATACGAGTGCGAGCGTGCCAGAAGATGTTGAAAAACATTATAGAATCATCGATTTTTTGCTTGTTTTCTCAACAATTTCAAGTTTGGTTAAATGTGCTCAGTGTGATGGTTCAGTTGAGTTTAAAAGTTGCACAAAAGAAGGTCTTGGCTTTCAAATCCAGGTAAAATGTGGCAATTGTGATCCAGGCTATATACCGTCGATTGAGAAAACTGGTCATCGCTACGAAATCAACACTCGATTTGCTTTCGTAATACGTACATTAGGTTTGGGTTTAGCAGGCTGCAATAAGTTCTGCGGTCTAATGGATATTGCAAGTAATTTTTTATCCAAACCGTCTTATTTGGATACTTTGGCATCGATTTGCTCCTACGTCAAAACGACTGCTGAAAAATTTCTCCTTTCCGCCGCAGACGAAGAAAAACAGAAAATAAGTGCGAATTCGGAGTCTGATACTTTGACCGTTTCTGGCGATGGCACGTGGCAGAAGCAAGGCTTCAGCAGCAAACAAATTGTTGAATTTGCATCCTACGTAACTGCATGCACTTTCAACGAAGGTACTGGTGCTTTTCTCACCCTTCTGTCAGATATGAACGTCAGCGTTGGGCCGAGTGCTCACGAACACGCAAGATCGGAGGAGTCGCATCAACAGGGCCGATATACAAGCTCAGCAGCAGAGCAAAGAAGCCAAAATAAGGCAAAGACTTGAGAAAAAAGAGGCTGAAGACATCGAAGCTGCTGCAGGGAGTCTACTCTATGGAGCTGGAATCGATAATTCAGTGTAAGTTGAAAAAAATAGTTTTTTTTCACTTTTTTAGCTTTTCAAACTTTAAACGCGTTTTTTTAAAAACCACTTTTTAAAAGTCCGTGTGCACTGCTATTTAAAAACTACAATACCGATTTATTTCAAACAACGTTAAGTTTTAGATGTTTTTTTTTACATTAAGGAGGTTTTCCGCTTACAAAATGGTGGAATTTTTCGTAAAAAATAGCAGTTTTTAATTTAAATGACCACCAAAAATTAAAAAATGAAAACAATAATAATCAGAGAACGTTGGGGGGAGAATTTAATGATACTTTGACTAAATTTTAATGGTTTTTTATTTCAGATAATTTCCAGCTGAGATACAGTTTACACCGCATATCGTTTATTTCCAAAGACGTTCTTGGAAAAGCTCCATCACCGGCTTGTTTGGCGATATTTTCGCATAAAAAAATTACTGAGTGTTGTTGAAATCATACTTAATAATGTACAAAAGGTTTCAATAAATTTACTGAATCCATATTTCTAAAAAAAATCGCAATAAAAGTGTTTTTTTCACGCTAAAACCGTTACCCCTCCCTTAATCGAGTTAGGGATTTATTCTGCGAAGCTGTAATATTTCGTTTCCCTGACATTAAAAATCCAGAGCAAGAGGAAAGCGAAGTAAACTCGCAAAGGGGCAGAACACGGCTACATGACAACCGAGAAAGAGCTATTAGCGATAATATGGGCCTTGGAAAAACTTGGGACTCATCTGTGAGGTGCTGAGATACAAATAAAAACAGACCACAAGGCACTAATATTTCTCAAGACGTGTCGATCTACGGCAGAGAGATTAATGCGGTGAGTTCTATCAATTCAGGATTACAACCTGATATAGAACACCTCGAAGGAAAAAAAAAGACTGTCGCTGACGCTCTGAGCTGAATGGAAGGAAACGAAAGCATAACAAAAGGATTAGTGGAGATCGCAGCAACACTAGCACGTAGAGCCTCGAAAGACCTAATAAAAGGAATTAAGAAGATCGCAAAACATCGGAGGCACCAAACAGGTCTAGCAAGGAAGGATAGTTTGGTGTCCCTCTCCGATTTTGATGAAACTCACGCATGTTGTAGAGTAAGGCATGTTGAGGGGTAATTATGCAGTTTCACCCAGAAAGCGTCAACCAATTTTAATGAAACAAAAACTAAAATACTCCTTATAGAAGACAATAAAAATTCCACGTAAAGTTCAAGGAAAAAATTTATTTGCAGGGGTGAAACTGCATAACCACCCCTAACTTTGAAGGGCGGTTTCACCCTTTAGAAATGTTTTTCCGCCGATAAAAAAAATACGTGTCTTTTAGTTTTCGATGCTCTACAACATACGTGAGTTTCATAAAAATCGGAAGGGGACACCAAACTATCCTTCCTTGTAGGTGAAATTATGGAATTTCTAGAAAAGAAAGAAAACACCGTGGAAGAAAAGAAATTCCGATTACGAGAAGGCATCCGCCAGAAACATACGAGAACTCGGGTATGGAAAGTCGTGCTCCCGAAATGTCTGGTTCGACAAATGATTCTAGAATGTCACGAACTTTAAGGACACATAAGAGCTCGAAAGTGCTTTCGCATTCTCGACGAAGATGTCTCGTATCCACACCTGGTAAAACTCACAAGCTTGCTCCTAGGATGCTGTGATATTTTTCAGCCCAGTAAGATAGCCGTACAGACGAACTAGGCGGAGATGCAAACAATTATCCCCGAAAGACCGAGGGACTTGATATCGATCGATTTTTATGGGCTTCTCCTGATATCCATTGGGGGCGTGAAACATATTCTCGTAACCACCGATTCATTCAGTAAGTACATGGCTCTGTTTCCGATGCGAAAAGCGAATACAGCAACAGTGATGAAAAGGATTTTCCACGACTACATCCCACAGTTCGGAAAACCAGAACGAATCCAGTTCGACCACGGGACACAATTCACCGTAAAGAACTGGTTAAAAAAATTAGAGAATGAAGATATAAAAGCAGTATTTTCCTCCATACGCTATCCTCAAGGGAACATAGTCGAACGCATAAATCGTGAACTGGGGCGATTTTTCCGAACATGCCTGAAGGAAAATCACGCTGGCTGGTATAAATGGGTGCAAGTGGTGTAAGATTGCATTAACGAGTCACACCATGAAACCACAGAATTCACCTCAGCAGAATTACAGCGAGGAAAGAAATACAGAAATTACAGCCAGTCCGACTGTGGAATAAATGGTTGGGTATAGCAGCTAGCGAAGAGGACGACCCGCTAACGTACGAGGCAAAAAAAAAATTGCCCGGGAAAGAATTATAAGAAGGAGCACGGATGGCAGAACGGTTCAATACTACACACAAGTTTATCGCCTTTGAGGAAGGGGACTTAGTGTTAGTCAAAGCGCTTAACGTCTCAGACCCGGCTAACCAGATTACATAAAAATGTTTGCCTCTGCGGGACGGTCCATATTGTTGTGCCGCGGAATATTTCATTTCATTGTATATTCTGGAATATTTTATTTCATTGTATATTCTGGAATATTCCATAGCTAACAAATCATTCGAGTTCGTTCAAGAAACGAAGTCCAATGCCCGATCGTGCGATCGACATCGAGATCGCTAACACAGCATGAGGCGACTCGCTTGGCGATCAACGATAGGCTAACGCAAAAACCGCTAACGAAGGGATTTTCGTGAACACATTTAGCAACTGCTTTTACGAAAATCAGTCTAAAGCTAGATTCGAAAAGAAAAGGTTGGTTCCTCGTCAAATACTCGAAACGGCTTATAATTGTAACATTCTTTTTATTGTTATTTGAACAGATAACGGAAGGTTACCGTTGTCTATAATAAATATCCTACTGTCTTTTTTCCGTAAATTCACGTGTTCACTATTTACTAGAGATCTATTTCCTTATCGGCAAATGATCCCAAAAATAATATTTTTTAATATTATCCCGATTACCATAATAATCCAATTACGCTGTACCGGCATAACATTTAGTGGCAGCAGTGAGAACTGCTGAAGTGTATAGTGATACGTGACTTACTTGGACAAAAAGTGTTTTGGACAACGTAAAAGAGTGACTCTGAAGTGACGACTACGACTCGTGCAAGGACACCGGTGAAGTTCGTAAAAATCCGACTTAAGTAACGCGAAGGCGCGAAGGCGCGAAGGTGCGAAGGCGCGAAGGCGCGTGTACGTCCGTACGGTGTGACATAGCGGTCAACCATTTAACGTCCCGATTGACGGTGTCATGTCAAGTCGCGAATAACGCACAAAGTGTGCAATCAGGTACTCATGGGAGCTACTTGTGACAAAGCCGTCGCGCAACCATTGGCGACTCACTGAGGACGAAGCCAGGCACCACGAACGGAACGGGTCAACGGCGCCAAGAAGGACGTCTGGGCCATCTTCAAAGGGGAGCTATACGACAACAGTTCTACAGCACCCGAGGAACACCGCCATGGAGAGGATCGTCTGCAATATCTTCTGTCGGTAAGTGGCGGTTACATACAAAACTATCACATACGACCTAGTAAAAATAAACAAAAGCCATTCGGACGCGATATTAGAGAAAAAATATTCCGCCTGATAGATATATTCAGATAAACCCGTTTCTTTTGAGAGTTTAAGGGAATATTTTATAGTAGAGTCAACCGCAAAAGTAGCGACATGCCGGGATCTAGAGGTGCGAGACCAAAGCGTAGAGGTAACTCGCAAGAAACTACATAGCTCGGCGAGGGCGTGAACTCCGCAGCGGCTTTAGCTGCAGCTGTCGAGGATATCGCGTTCAGGACGCGCAGAGCGCTTACGGAGCTTTCGCCGACAGGACGAATCTTCGCTGATAGGCGCGAGGCCCGTGCAGCCCGACAGTACCGATAGCGACGATATATTTAATATGGCTACTGGCGAACGAATGTTATAAGGTATTACCGAAGAGATAATTGAGCGGGAGATCGAACACCTGTGTACAATAGATCGCGTAGATTTCCCGAAATCTACCGGCACGATGACGCGGCAACCACTGCCGGAACGGGTAAGGCAGCGTTACGAAGCGGTCGACAGGAGTCACCGTGAATACGAGAGAGCACAGCGAGATCTCGAATTCAAGCACAGGCTTCAGGGCCGCGACACGCCGTCGAGGCGGAGCCTCGCTGACACACTCAACGAGGTAGGGGCAGATGAGTTCAAATTCATTTGGTTCTTAAGAGAGCAAAACGCCGTGCTAATGTGGAGGCTGGAAAGAGCAGGGTTGGGAGAACACCCAACACCACAGCCACGGCCGAGGCAAACTCAATTTGAGGAGCCGGGTTGCCCTTCAGCAGATCGCATGTTCCAAAGGGAACAACCGTGGATACAAGAAACCCATAGTCGGGCGCTTGACCTCGGGCTGGCGCTAAAAAGCATCAAACATTTCGATGGAAGCAACGCTGACGAGCTGGACGCCTTCCTACGTTCCTGTAAGACCGTCTTCAAGCGAGCTGCGCCTAGGGATCACGAGATCCTGTTGGAGTTGGTGCTCAACAGCAAGCTCGAGGGTAGGGCAGCCCGAGAAATGAAACCATATGAAAAAAACCATATGCTCGGTTGCACAGCTCAAGGCCAAGCTGGAGGCTTTTTACGGGAAGAGGAAGTCGCTGACTGCATTACAGGTAGAGTTCAACTCCCTCTGCGAGGAAGCCGCTACGGAGTCGGATATGCGCACCATAGAGAAGATAATGCGGAAGAGCGCCCAAGCCAACTTCGAAAATGAACTGCACGGGCAGGTCCAAATTCTGGTAAGATCGCGCAACTACACCACTCTCCCCGAGTCGGTAACGGGAGCGATCGAAATCACCAATATGATGCAGCTGAAGGGAGGGGTAGGTGGAGCGCCAAGCCAACATAGAAGGTCCGAAAGCGCGCCGACACGACAAGGGGAAAATTGTTTCACGTGCGGAAAGGCTAAACACATAGCTTGGGACTGCACCCGAAGGTCGTGACGAGTGAGCCTCCCGGTGCCCAGTGAGAATAAGTCGACCCACCACGTGGACAGAATCTGCTATTACTGTCAAAAGAAAAGCCACGTATGAAAGGACTGGCGAAAGAAATTATCACAGAATAAGAGCGAACCGACTTAGTCAACACAGCAGCCCCGACGTCGAAGGATGCAGGAAGCAAAAACGCAAAGAACACAGTAGCGGCAGGACCAATTTAACCCAATAGAAATGCCCGCACGCTAGGAACGCTAAGGTTGAACACGCTTATGAAGACCTGTGGACAAGGGAATGAGAACAACGCTGCAGCTACTACAAGTAACACTGCCATTGTCCAGCGCGACCGCCAGTGACTTCGATATCATCGCATCGTTAGCCGTGATTGGGATACTCACCCTCAAGGCGGGCACTGGGGCGCAGTGCAGCATAATCAAGGAAGGCTGTCTCAAACCGGAGAACATGGTGAAAGACTGCACCGTAAAGCTGCAGGGAGTGGCGGGCAAGAAATTCATACCCGGAATAGCTAAGATTGTTCTCGAGACGCCGGCTTTAAATGTGGAACATTGGTTCTACATAGTTCCGAATAACGTGCCAGGGGGGGGGGGGGGGGGGTCAACGGTCATGCATAGAGAGATGCTCAAAATATATGAGTACTGCATGCCACTATTGGACGGCTCGGCAAGGTTAACTCTGCCGCCACGTAGCGAGACGGTTACTTTCGCCGCAACAACGAGCAAATTCATAAGTTTGCTCTGGAGAGTAGAGCTCGAGGACGGGGTTATTATGGGCGCCTGTGTTACGCCGCCGCGTGGTGGTAGCTGTGCTATAAGCCTGATAAATACTACCAAGCAGAGACTGTGGCCACGAAACCCGATGCCGCCGGAGTGAGGAAAATGCACGTAGTGATAGACTTTCGGAAGTTCAACGAAGCCACCATCAGAGACTCGTACCCACTGCCCAATAGAACCGAAATATTGGACCAGTTGGGACGAGCTCGATATTACACGACCTTGGACCTCGCCTCTGGATTTCACCAAATCACGATGGCGTAGGAAGATAAGGAAGAAACGGCATTTTCTACTCCGCAGGGTCATTTTGAGTATAACCGCATGCCACTTGGACTCGAGAACGTGCCACCGACGTTCCAGCGGCTAATGAACTCTGCGCTAGCAGGACTACAGAGCGTCAAATGCTTTGTGTACCTCGACGACATAGTAATACACGGGAAAGCCTTCAAGGAGCACAACAACAGGCTGTGAGAGGTACTGCAGCGGCTAAGAGAAGCCAAATTGGCAGTGCAACCTAGCAAGTGCCAGTTCCTGCGCAAAGAAATGCAGTACCTCGGCCACATCATCTCCGAAGAGAGTCTGCGTGCTGATCCTAAGAAATTGGAGGCAGTAAAGGAATTCCCGGTGCCAAGGGACGTAAAGGGAGTACAATCCTTCCTTGGACTGGCCTGGTAGTATCACAAATTCATAAAAGATTTGACGGCAATAAGGGATGCCGCCTTCGAAGAACTGAAAACAGCACTAACCACGGCACCAGTATTGCAGTACCTAAACTTTGAGAAGCCTTTCGTAGTTACAATAGATGCCTCGGACAGGGCGTTCGGCGCGATCTTATCGCAAGGCAAGATCGGGGACGATTTGCCCATATGTTACGCCAGCCGCAGCATGTCAAAGGCCGAGCTGAATTATACTACCACGGAGAGAGAGCTACTTACGATAATTGACCCTTGCTCAGTTCCGACGCTATCTGTATGGTACTCGTTTCACGGCCGTAACAGACCACTAACCACTCACCTGGCTGTTCGGAGTAAGAGACCCTGGTTTGAGATTGATGCACTAGAAAATAAAATTAGCCGAACATGAGTTTAGCTAATTTTCGTCGAATATAAGGCAGGAAAGCGTAACATAAACGCAGATGCGCTAAGCCGCATATTTGCTACTACAAGGGCCCAAGGAAGAGCCAAGATCGAAGCCTGTGGATCAGAAGAGGACAACACGACAGGGCAAATCGGCACAGCGAATAACTGCAAAAATGGGAGAGCCGAGGATACCCTTTACAGCCGTGGTAGCTCGTCGGAGCGAGAGGTCGAGCTCGCCCACGAGAAAGAACAGGATACGAGGGCCGATCAATAAATAGTCGGCTTGGTAAAGAGAATCGCATTTTTTTTAACAAAAATCTTTTTATTTCTCAACATAATCTTCTTTTAGCTCGATACACTTATTCCAACGATTTTCCAATTTTTTGATGCCCTCCGAATAATACGATTTCGGAAGGTCCTCAAAATAGGTTTCTGTTTCAGCGATGAGGTCATCACTGGAACCAAATCTCTTTCCGCCAAGCCATTTTTTTAGGTGTGGAAACAGGAAGTAGTCGGAGGGGGCCAAATCTGGAGAATACAGTGGATGCGAAAGCAATTCATATTTAAATTCATGAATTTTGGCCATCAGCTACACGTTCTCTTTTATGGTCGAAGGTGAGCAAACGTGGCCCCCATCTTGCGGATAACTTTTTTATACTCAACTGGTCACTCAGGATTGAAATCACTGAGCCATATGATATGCCTGTGACCTCAGCAATTTCACGCACTTTTAGTCTCCGATCATTTAACACCATATCGTGGACTTTTTCAATTGTTTCTGGTATGACGACCTCATTTGGACGACCTGGACGTTGATCGTCAACAATGCTCGTACGACCGCGTTTAAATTCAGATGTCCAATATTTCATGATTGATAACGAAGGTGCAAGGTCCATTTAAACTTCGTCTAGTTCCGCTTTGATTTCTTTGTTCGTTTTCTTTTTCAAAAACAAAAAACGAATCACTGCACGTGTTGAAAAATCAGCTGGCGCACGGCGATCGATAATCGTCGTGCGCCTACCTGTTGCGCTGCTTTACTACGCGGTGGTCGGTTGAGGCGAAGATAGCCGAAGCATGGGCTTCGCGAAGCCGAGGATGTGCCTCATTGGCACGCCGCGTCGAGCGAGAGGATGTCTCTCTCGCTTGACTTCGGTTTCGCTCACCGGCTATCTCGCTCAACTGACTCCAGCGCCCAACAAAACTTTCATACTCGCAGCCATCTTGAGAATTCGGCACTTTTGCGACACACATCCACTGGACAGCACGCGCATCCATCGGACTTCCACGCATATTTCTCGGACATTTACACATCGGACTCGCTCAACATCTCGCTCATCAGGACTCATTTGCTCAAGGTAAGAGTTCATTGACATAATTTGGTATAAATTCAATGTCAGTGAGGAGAGAAATACGGTGCATCATCACGTTGGCTCACTCGTGGCATGCGCTGCAGCACATGTGGCGTCATGCTCTCCTCACTTGCTTTAGCCGGTATAATTAATACAATTATACCGGTGTGGTCTATTCACTGTGCTTTCCTCCAGAAACTCTGCTGGGAAAGCGCAGTGACTACACGCAGTTCATTTGTATAGCCTCAGTGTCTGGTTGCAGTGTGCTAAGCAGTACTGATTGCGTAGCGGGTCGCACACAAAGTCACTGCGCTCAGATACAGGCATTGTACATTCTCTCATTAATTCGCTGCAATCACTTTGCAATACAGTGTTGAGTGATTGCAGTGAATTACACACAACGTATCGCACTCAAGGCATCGGCGTGTCGTGCTGCGTAGCTGTTGCTACGCTGCACGCACCGCTGTCTCAAATTCATATTCAGCGCACAATTGATAATTGTGTGCTGCTCACAGTATAATTCTAAATCCCATTTTCCAGTTTATTTTATGTATTCACATTCAGTGTTCTTGGCGTGTCGTGCTGCGTAGCATCATTCCGCTGCACGCACCGCATTCTCATGGTCGAGCTCAGCTCACAATCAATATGATTGCGTGCTGCTCAACACTATTCACAATTCAATTTGTTTATTTATTGTTATTATTTGTATTTTGTTTAACTTTATATTTTGGTCGATTTTTCTAAATTAATTAAGTTCGGTGTTAACTTGCACTGGTAGCGCACACAACTTTTATATTCAAAATTGTATTTTTATAATTACCAGGAAGGTAGAAATAAACCACTTCCTCACCATAACAGCTATGTGTCTGGTTTTATTTTCCTCGTGCTTTAAGTGAGTACTCATCCCATTTCGATATATTCGCAGATCGGTCAAGTCACACAGGACGGACTCTCAACATCTTAGTTGAATTCTCCACATTTTGGTCCTTCGAGCCGGATACTCGACTTGAGCAAGAGAGACCAGGGTCTCTACCTTCCGCTCTCATCCCTGCATTCATCGGCTCATCTGGAGTAGGACTCTGCGAAGCCCATCGCAGGATCCTCATCGGCTCATCACCTCGTCAAGCGGAGCAACAAGTAGGGTAAAGTACATCTCTGCGGAGAATCTGCGTTTCTATCTATCACTTTCTCTACTTGGACCGTTTGCAACAGGACTAGCAATGTCTGAGGGCAATCTGACGGACTCCGGGGTGGCGCCTGGAGATCTTGAGGATAAAAGGGCATTGTTGGTTGCTGCGGCCGGCGTCGTTCCGAAGAAGGCCCGATCGCCAGCTCGACTTACAACCGAGATGGCGTTGAAGGTCCAATCTCAACGGCGCCGGATTGCTCATCTGCAAACGGTCATTGCTCTGCTTAATGAGGGCGGGGATACCCTCGCCATGGAGTCGCTTGACGCGTACGTCGAGCAGGTCACGGAGATCCACAGCGCCTTCCAGAGGGAGCACGAGCTGTTGGAGTCTTCGTGCCCCCCGAGCTGTGTCGATCACGAGTATTTTGCAGAGGATCTGCAAAGCCTTGAGGCGCAGGTTGCCGTCAAGGCCAAGGTCACGGCTCGGGAAGCCATGGCGAGGCTATCTCGAGGGCACCTTCCTGCGCCGGCACCCGTAGCGTCGCCGCGCCCCCACACAAGGCTGCCAGAAATAAAGCTGCCGACGTTCGGGGGGGACTATGCCGGATGGCCAACGTTCCGTGACGTGTTCACGTCGCTGGTCATCCGGAATACCCGCCTTACCGATGTCGACCGGCTGTTGTACCTGCGTGGCTGCGTGTCGGGCGCGGCGGCGCAGCTCATTCAGGGGTTCACAGTCACGTGCGAATCGTTTAACTAGGCATGGGAGACATTGGTCTCCCGTTACGAGAATAAGCGGCTGCTGGTGCAGGAGCGCCTGGACAGGCTCTTCTCACTCAAGTCTGGCTCATCCGATATCAAATCATTCTCGTCAATCCTGGCTTCGTTCTCCGAGGCTTACAGGGCTCTTTCTTCGCTGGCAACGAAGGAAGAGCTCTGGGATTGCGTGATGGTGAGGTTGCTGGCAAAACAGCTTGACCAAACCACGCGTTAGGCCTGGGAGACGAAGCTAGGACGCAGATCAGAATTCCCGGCTTTTGCTGAGCTCGAGGAGTTTGCAGAGACCAAGGTGAGAGCATTGGAGATGGCGAAGGCCACTCCCAAGACCGGGACAACCTCGAACCGACCGTCTTCTGCGAACCCTCCCCCAGCGAAGGCCGGGACGCACAGCGCCGCGGCGCATCACGCAGGTGGCGCAGCACGTGGGGCTCCGTCGTCATCCTTCACCGCGAACGATTACCCCTGTGACTGCTGTCGGGCTCGTGGGCACTTTATTGTCATGTGTCCTGAGTTCCGGCGGCTCACTGTGGGTGATCGTCGCAAGATAGCGGAGAAGGCACGGCTGTGCTACAACTGCCTTGGTCGGCACAACGTGTCGGCCTGTCGATCGAGTCGGAAGTGCAAGGAGTGTTCAGGGCGGCATCACACGATGCTGCATCCGGCAGCGCCCACTGCAACAGCTTCCGACGTGCAACCGGCTCAATCTCAGGCTTCAACTCAATAGGATGTCGTCGCGGTCGTTCACTCATCGGCCCAGCTCACATGGAACTGCTCAACATTATTGGCAACTGCATTAGCAGATATTCACACATCGGTCTCAGCTCATCAAGCAAGACTTCTCATCGATCCTGGGTCAGAATTGACTTTCATTACGGAAGAACTCTTTCGTAAGCTCAGCGCAACACGCAAGCACTCATCAATTCCGATCACAGGGGTCGGTGGAAGGCGCTCAACGCAGACACATGGCTCGGTACAGCTCACACTGTGTTCCACATACATCAAGGAGAAAGTCACGGTACTGGCTCACATTCTCAACACGGTTACTACTCACTTGCCATCCTTTGAGTCGTCAGTTCGCACATGGCCTCACATAGTGAAGCTGAAACTGGCTGACCCTGACTTTCTCACACCACGACCAATCGATATCATAATTGGAGCAGATATTTATGGACAGGTTATTAAACCAAATATTCTCAAGGGCACATCATCGGCACCTATTACAATTATCGATATTTGGGTGGCTCATCATTGGACCAACTAACTCATGTCAATATGACGCACTCACTGTTCATCATGCTACCGTGCAACATGATGATCAGAAATTACAGAACGTGCTAACGAAATTTTGGATTCACGAAGAGCCACCAAAGGACACAGTAAGTCAACTCACACCAGAGGAGCAGGCATGCGAGGATCATTTTCGAGACACGCATCAGCGTGATTCTACAGGCCGGTACATCGTTCGGCTGCCTCTCATATCATCACCTGCGAATCTTGGAAGCTCACACTCACGAGCGCTTCAGTGTCTGCAACACACGCTACGGAAAATCTCAAGAAATGCTGAATACGGTCAGCTCTATACAACGTTCATGGACGAATATGAGCAACTCGGTCATATGGTGAAGGCATCAAAATCATCTCCAAGTGAAAAACATTATTACTTGCCTCACCACGGTGTTCTCAGACCAGATAGCACTACCACAAAATTACGTGTTGTATTCAATGGGTCGAGTTCAACTTCATCAGGAAAATCTCTCAATGACATCATGCACACCGGACCGAATTTATTGCTCAACATTTCGGACGTGCTCATTTGGATCCGTCAACATAGACACATCTTCGCCACTGACATAGCAAAAATGTATCGTCAGATCCGAGTTCATCCTGAGGATTGGAATCTTCAACGGATTCTATGGAAAGATAATCAACTCAATCCTGTGCCTTTTCAACTAACTACGGTTACATATGGTACCAAAGCTGCGCCATATTTGGAAGTTCGAACACTCATGCAGCTGACCGAAGATGAAGGCCATCGGTTTCCGCTTGCTGTGCCAGCTATAAAATTTGGCAGGTATGTGGATGACATCTTCGGTGGGGCGGATTCAACTCAACAGCTCATTGAAATAGCTCAACAGCTCAAGGATTGATGCATGGCGGGCGGTTTACCACTCGCCAAGTGGCACTCATCAGACCTCAAAGTATTTGCCAATATCTCATCATCAAGGTCAAGCTCAGCTATTTCAATGGACGACTGCGAGACAAAGATTCTTGGTTTGACTTGGCTTCCTAGTGAAGACAAGTTTAAGTTCGCATCCCGGTTCACCTCAGCTCAAGAAAGTTTTACAAAACGCCTCATTCTCTCTGAGGTGGCTCAGCTCTTTGATCCGCTTGGTTTCGTCTCACCGGTTGTGATAAGAGCCAAGATTCTTTTACAAGAGCTTTGGCTTCACAAGCTCAGCTGGGATGAACCACTGCCATCCCAGGTCTCAACACGATGGACTGTAATCAGAGAAGATCTCAAAAGCCTGGCCAGGCTCTCAATTCCTCGTTGGTTCAATACATGGAGCAACTCAACAGTGGAATTGCATGGCTTCTCTGATGCATCTCAATTGGCCATGGCCGCAGTGATTTACATCACTGTTGACTCAACTTCCACAGGAAAGGTGGCTTCACTTGTGTGCTCAAAAACGCGCGTGGCACCACTCAAGAAGCTCACTATACCACGGCTTGAATTGACTGCAGCTTTGTTGTTAGCTAAGCTGGTTGCATACGTTCAAACCACACTCAAGGTTGAAATCTCATCGACTCACCTGTGGACGGACTCATCAGTAACTCTCACCTGGATCAAAGCACATCCTTCTCGATGGAAGGACTATGTCCGAAATAGAGTCGCTCAAATACAAGAGCTCACACCCAGTGCTCAATGGCAGCATGTGGCAGGCACAAGCAATCCAGCGGATTGTGCCTCACGAGGTATTTCAACGGCTCAACTGGCTTCTCATCAGTTGTGGTGGTCAGGTCCACCGTGGATGGTGAAACCTAGTCAATCTTGGCCAAAATCCACAACTGATTCAGAGGATTTAAGCATCATGGAAGCCCGACCGGGGGTAGCTCTCCTCGCGGCAACACAGACGCCAGAGTATCACTGGGAACTCATTTATCGCTGCTCTTCGCTCGCAAAATTATGTCGTCTTACCTCATATTGTGTGAGAGTAGTGGAAAAAATGAGAAAGAGGTTAGAATCGGCAGGAAACGCTCCACTCACTGCGAGAGAAATGGCGGCAGCAAACACATTTTGGACAAAAGCAACACAAGCCGTGTTTTTCAAGCACGAGATACAAGTGCTGCAGTCAGGCTCGCATGTTCCATCTGCTCACTTTTTCAGTCGATTAACAGCCTTTATCGACGAGGAGGGTGTGATAAGAGTTGGAGGTCGTCTTTCACAATCAGCACTCACTTATGAAGGAATGCATCCTGCTATTCTGCCTCGCCACTCTCGATTTACGACTCTCATAATAGAGCAAGCTCACGTGCGTACTCTTCACGGAGGCACGCAGCTCACACTAGCTCAAGTCAGGCAGACACATTGGATTGTAGGCGGTAGAGCTCCTGTGAAATCTCATATATTACACTGCGTGGTGTGTGCTCGGCAGAGAGGAGTCCGAGCGCAACAGTTGATGGGTCAACTGCCTCTGTCACGAGTCACACCATCACGCGCATTTTCTCACACAGGAGTAGACTACGCCGGTCCTCTCACGCTCAAAACTTGGAAGGGTCGAGGCAGCAAAACGCACAAAGGCTGGATCTGCGTTTTTGTGTGTCTCGCCACTTCAGCTCTGCATCTTGAGGCCGTCAGTGACTACTCAGCTGACTGTGGCACCAACTTCGTTGGTGCACACAAATTTATATGTCAGATGTTCAGTAAGGCTTCGCCAGAGCATCTCATCGCTTCTTCTCTCGCAAATCAACAGATTGCGTGGAAGTTTAACCCGCCTGCGGCACCACATATGGGTGGTAATTGGGAAGCAGCTGTAAAGTCCGTTAAATTCCATCTGCGGCGAACGGTGGGTGATACAGCACTCACGTTCGAAGAGCTCTCAACGCTGCTGGCTCAAATCGAGGCTATACTTAACTCAAGGCCTCTGGAACCGCTTAGCGATGATCCAGATGACTCATCAGCACTCACGCCTGGACATTTTCTCATTGGTGGAGCACTCACAATGGTCCCAGAACCGAATCTGGAAGATTTGGCAATCTCACGGCTCTCAAGGTGGCAATTGTTGCAGCAAAAGATTCAACAATTTTGGCGACAATGGTCTGCACACTATTTACAATGGCAGCAGTCGATTTCAAAATGGCATCACCCTGATAACATCATTAAAATTGGCTCGTTGGTCCTGCTCACGGATGAGCGCTTTCCACCGTGCAAATGGCCACTTGCACGTGTCACCGCGTTGCATCCAGGCAAAGACGAGCTCACCAGGGTGGTAACACTCAAGACTGCTACCACCACGCTCACCAGGCCGATCTCAAAACTTGCTGTTCTGCCAATCTCATCCAACACCCAGCAATGAATAATTAATCATCAACCCCGTTGCTGATGGCGGGCGGAATGTTGAAAAATCAGCTGGCGCACGGCGATCGATAATCGTCGTGCGCCTACTTGTTGCGCTGCTTTACTACGCGGTGGTCGGTTGAGGCGAAGATAGCCGAAGCATGGGCTTCGCGAAGCCGAGGATGTGCCTCATTGGCACGCCGCGTCGAGCGAGAGGATGTCTCTCTCGCTTGACTTCGGTTTCGCTCACCGGCTATCTCGCTCAACTGACTCCAGCGCCCAACGAAACTTTCATACTCGCAGCCATCTTGAGAATTCGGCACTTTTGCGACACACATCCACTGGACAGCACGCGCATCCATCGGACTTCCACGCATATTTCTCGGACATTTACACATCGGACTCGCTCAACATCTCGCTCATCAGGACTCATTTGCTCAAGGTAAGAGTTCATTGACATAATTTGGTATAAATTCAATGTCAGTGAGGAGAGAAATACGGTGCATCATCACGTTGGCTCACTCGTGGCATGCGCTGCAGCACATGTGGCGTCATGCTCTCCTCACTTGCTTTAGCCGGTATAATTAATACAATTATACCGGTGTGGTCTATTCACTGTGCTTTCCTCCAGAAACTCTGCTGGGAAAGCGCAGTGACTACACGCAGTTCATTTGTATAGCCTCAGTGTCTGGTTGAAGTGTGCTAAGCAGTACTGATTGCGTAGCGGGTCGCACACAAAGTCACTGCGCTCAGATACAGGCATTGTACATTCTCTCATTAATTCGCTGCAATCACTTTGCAATACAGTGTTGAGTGATTGCAGTGAATTACACACAACGTATCGCACTCAAGGCATCGGCGTGTCGTGCTGCGTAGCTGTTGCTACGCTGCACGCACCGCTGTCTCAAATTCATATTCAGCGCACAATTGATAATTGTGTGCTGCTCACAGTATAATTCTAAATCCCATTTTCCAGTTTATTTTATGTATTCACATTCAGTGTTCTTGGCGTGTCGTGCTGCGTAGCATCATTCCGCTGCACGCACCGCATTCTCATGGTCGAGCTCAGCTCACAATCAATATGATTGCGTGCTGCTCAACACTATCCACAATTCAATTTGTTTATTTATTGTTATTATTTGTATTTTGTTTAACTTTATATTTTGGTCGATTTTTCTAAATTAATTAAGTTCGGTGTTAACTTGCACTGGTAGCGCACACAACTTTTATATTCAAAATTGTATTTTCATAATTACCAGGAAGGTAGAAATAAACCACTTCCTCACCATAACAGCTATGTGTCTGGTTTTATTTTCCTCGTGCTTTAAGTGAGTACTCATCCCATTTCGATATATTCGCAGATCGGTCAAGTCACACAGGACGGACTCTCAACATCTTAGTTGAATTCTCCACAGCACGATACTCAATTTTTTCCATTTTTGTAAAAACACAAAAGTTGTTTGTCTTTCGACGCTGTCAAACGCAAACTAAACATCGCAGCGAGCTGAAACTTTGACAACAGTCATGTTGAAGGATGGCACTACTTGGTAAACGTCGCTATTGATTTTTTCCTCGACCAACAGATGACGCAAGGCCGACTATTTATTGATCGCCCCTCGTAGTATGCATCGAGGTACGGACAGCCGCACAAAGAGGAGAGCCGAGAATTCCCGAGCAAGCATAGCAATGCGGCAGAGTGAGAGGTAGCACCTGCCAATGCGTTGGAAAAGAATACTAAGACTCTCAGCGTGCATGCAAGTGGCTCTACTGATCCCCAAAACCCCGGCGCGAAGTCGTGTGGTCGGGAAAGGGGCAGACCATGCACTCGAGCAGTGGAAGGCGCGAGTAAGACTGCGAGGAAAAGGACGAAGAGCGAGCAGCCTAGTATGGCCGACCTGCAAGGCGAGGAAGGCTGCGAAAAGAAAACGTTCCAAGGCCGCCCGAGAAGGAGAGTCAGGCAGCGGCGCTGCTACCGGTGGGCACACCAAGCCAATAAACTTCGGACAAAGCACCGCAAAGCCTGCTGAGGAAGTGAGGCACGGTGGGGGCCGTAGCCCGCAATCCTCCAGCATCGGAAACGAAGACAGCGCTACAAAAGAGTATAGCGACCACTGCAGTGGCGTAGCCTGCCCTCCCACCGATGATTACCTGAAAATAATAAAGGAATACCACCACACCCCCATAGGAGGGCACGAGGGTATACGGCGAACATTGCATCGAATCCGGATCAAATACGACTGGCCCGGCATAAGAAGGGATCTGGAGGGGTACATTTCGCCCTGCGAGTCCTGCCAAAGTAATAAAATCAGAAAGAAGAAACGAGTGACGATGGTGGTAACGGATACCCTATCAAGATCGTTCGAAAAAGTAGCAGCCAACATCGTAGGACCGCTACCTGAAGGCGCTACGGGAAAGCAATACATACTTCCGTTACAGGGCGTACTTACGAAATACAGGGCGACGATACCACTACCGAACCAAGAGGCTTCCACAGTAGCAAGGGCACTAGTTGAAGAATTAGTTCGCCGGCACGGGAGGCCGGAAATAATATTATCGGACACGAACTTCCTCAGCAGGACCTTCAAGGAGATGTGTCGACTATTGAAAATTAAAAAGATCCAGACAACGGCCTACCATCCTGAGTCGAACGGCGACCTAGAAAGATCGCATCGTAATCAAGGAAATTGGGACAAGTGGTTACCATACGCGATGTTCACCTATAATACCACACCGCACACAGGGACTGGAATGCCTCCGTATACGCTGATGTATGGTCGCAACGCTGACCTACCGACCACCATCCGACAAGAGCCCCGCTCTACCTATGCTTACGATAACTACGCTCAGGAGCTAAGGGAAAGATTACGCGCTTCGTGAACCGTCGCACGCGATAATCTTCACGTCGCGAAAGAAAAGACTAAGGCAACGTATGACCACGGAACGGTGGAGCGAGGGTACAGGGTTGGCGACCGCGTACACCTACACGATAAAACCGTGCGTCAAGGCCGGTCAGCCAAGCTGAGGCCCAAATGGACTGGGCCGTACTCCGTCACAGAAAGGCGCTCCCTGGTCACGTACGTCGTCCAGAAGTAACGAAGGAGCCAGCCGATACATGTAAACTGGCTGAAACCTTTTATCGAGCTCTAGCGATAGGAGTAAATTTTAAAGTGAAAATTCTTTTAAATTTCTTTTAAATTCTTTTTTTTTCTTCAACTAAATACATTTTTTTTTAAACTAAATAAAAACTAAATAAACGTGGGATGGAGCTCCACAGAGCGTAAGGTGGGGAGCTTCAATAAATAACAAGGTTTGCAAAGAGAAAACGAGTTAATGACAATATAGACAAAAAATCTAAAAACGGTATGCAATATAGAGAAAATAACATTTTTTTTTTAGATCGGTAGCCAATATACAGGGTAGCCGATTTATCTGAGGACATTGAAATATTTCGAAAACTACACATCGCATCAAAAAAAGTTCTCAATAAAATTTGTTCGCCTAGAAGAGGGTCATCCAATGATATCAAAGTCGGTCCCTCACCCCCACCCCCTGGGGTGGGAGTGGGGGCAACTTTGAAATTGTAAATGTGAACCCACATTTTTTATTGCAAATTCGGATTCCCCATAAAAAATAAGTAACTTTCATCTGGAACATTTTTTCGACTCGTGATAGATGGTGCTGTAATCGCGAAAAACCTGATTTTTGCGAATATCTCGAGAAATTACAAATCGGATCAAAAAAATACTCACCTAAAACAAGCACCCCGATGGTGAGAGGCAAGGGGACTCACCTAAAACAAGCACCTCGATGGTGAGAGGCAATCGGACGCAACTAAAACAAGCACCCCGAAGGTGAGAGGCAAGGGGGCTCAGCTAAAACAAGCACCCCGATGGCGAGAGGCAAGGGGACTCACCTAAAACAAGCACCCCGATGGGAACAAAAAACTACTAGGCCCACGTCGTTGTTCCTGGGTAACGCTAAGACTAGTTGTTAATTTATTGATAAACGAATACATGCTTTCGATTGTAGCGCGATGTGTGAGAAAATTAAATATCAACAATAACGTCTAATCAGTAGATTTTGTCCTGGAAAACCAAGAAAAAAATAGGGTTTTCCAATCACGATTTTGAAGCAAATTCCATTTTCACCACAATAGGGTAAGGATGGGGGGAGGGTGGATCGAGTTTCGTATCGCTGAATAGCTTTTTGAAAAATTAAACATGTGTTTTTTCTTTTTTTGATCCGATGCGTAGTTTTAGATATATTTCAATGTCATCAGATAAATCGGCCACCCTGTATATATACAAATAGAGCGTTCTTAAATGCGACATAAGTCTGCCCCACAGATGGGGCAGGAGGTCGGAGGCCCCTCACCGAATAGGCGACGAAGGCCTACGAAATCGCGGTAAGGCTCCCCATCGTCGCCGACCCAGGGCCCCAGGCCCCATAAACAATAAACCGCCCGGCGGCAACTCTGGCAGCGGCGACGGACGGCTAATGTCGCCAAGACCTTATCCTAGCCACGTTAGCATTCTACCGTGTTAAAGAAAAACGTACATACATAAATAACCAAAAGAGGAAAAGAGAACTTACCGCTAATTCAAGCACCTCCGGGGTTAACTCTGCCCCCCGGCAGACCACCGCTCCATAAATTCCAAAGGCAGAATACATCATTGTCGTTCGAATGATGGAGTAAGATTGAGTAAAGTAGCTCTCGCACGACGAAACTAGCGAGGCCAAAAAAGAAGGAGAACTAGCAAAATAAGCATTCTCACGCTTTTCCTCCGCCTACCAAATTGCAGGTTGATAACGGCGAATGACGGACTAGCCGTAGACACGCAGCATCCACCCGACTACGTCGTCAGCACCTTCTCCAGCAATCCGGGTATCTACTATGAAGACATCGCAAGCCTCACGGAGATCCAATGAATATGGCGGTTGATCATTCGGCTGAAACTCGCCGCACTAATTCACCGACAAACAGAGGTAAGCAAAAATCTGCAACGCCTGATGGAGCTGTGCGATCGCGGAACCCGAGCCAATGACCTATGTCCTGTCATAGCTGACTCAGTTCTTCAAATGAAGAGAAGAATAGATATGGAGGTGCTAACAATATACGACCTTTTCGGGACGCGCTCCGACCGGGAGCGCGAAGGATTTATCAACGGCCTTGAAAGCATCATCAAGGCCATCACGGGAAACATGGACGCCGCCGACGCTCGGGAGCTCCAAGAAGAAATTGCCCGGCTCAAAGCTTCCCATCAGACCGTGCAAGAGGGGTTAAAGAACCACCGCCAGCCTACATAATGAAAGTGCGCATCACATACAGGCCTACGAATAGGTCCTGCCGGCCTAGATACAGCGTATCAACCACACACTCGACGACAACCTGCACTATGTAATGAGGCGCCAACACTTGGACGAGGCGCTCAACGCGATAAGTATTGCAGTCGAGGCATTACTCAGCGACATGCAGGAGTTAGTCTGGCTGGTAAACGACATAGCTAGTGGTAAGGCCGGAGTAACGTCCCTGCCGCCAAGAATGCTCACAAGACACCTCGTCGACGCAGTACCACACCTACCGCCTGGCAGCAGCTTCCCAGTCGCTATAGCGCACGTCCAAGTATCAACACTTATGTGACTGGCAGACACCAAGTCCTACAGCGAAGGCAATGCGGTAGTGTTCGTGCTAGATATACCACTGATCGGGCAGCAACAGTACAGTGTACAAAAAGTATACCCTATACCCATGCGAGCAACGGCGGATACTGCTACGTAGACACAACTGGGAGTCACGTAGTCATTGACACTGAGAATCGTAAATATCTGAGGATGACAACCGATGACTTTAAACATTGCAAGCTACAGAGCAAATCTTACATTTGTAAGACACACCCTACAATTTCGGTTACAAACGACGCAGCCTGCGAAATCCAAATATACCCGAAAATGGACACAAACAACGGCGAAAAATGTGCCAAAAGGGTTATCCAACTAACCCGTCCCCTCATCGTCCCAATGCAGCAACAAGGGCGATGGCTATACGTCGCGCCAACCCCAGAACCTATAGGAATAAACTGAAAGAAAATCCCTACACAGCATAAGAGTCTAAGCAATACGGGAACACTGGCATTGGTAGGCGTATATTTAGTAACCGCCCGAGATTTCAGCGTCAAAACCATCGGGTGAACATCGCAGGTCATCCGGGAAAATTACCTTTCGTCATTCAACCTAAAATTAACGGAGATAGAGGCTCAGGCGCCCCCGACGCAGACTGAGAGGAACATTCCATTACTGAGCATGCTGCGAGACCCAGAGCTTCGAAGCTCGGAGCTTGAGCAGACCGAATCATGGAAACTCTCGACACCACCGGAGACGGGATGTAGTACATCCGCAACCTGAGTTTCTACTCACTGGGTGCAATGGCACCAATAGCTTTTGTCGGCTAGATTCTGTTCAAATGTTACAGGTATCAACGAAACCGAACACAGGACACGCGAGGCAATAGCCTCGGCAGCCGCCGAGGTAAACATCAACCTCGAGTTACTCGGACGACAACAGCCAGAGGAACGACTGCGATCCGAGTTGGCCGGCGCATGTCTCGTTTACCCAACCGAGAGCGACCAACCCCGAACGACGATAAGAAGCGAAAGGGAAAAATTTAATGTACCATCGTCAACGAAATGAAAAGAAAATTTATCAAAATGTAAAAAATTGTCATTATCACATATATACGAAAAACCAACGAAGAAAAATTTTCGGGCAAAAATTTTCCCTTCAAGGGGGAAGGCGTGTTGTGCCGCGGAATATTGCATAGCTGACACGGCTAATGAAACATTGGAGTTTATTCAAGACAAGAAACGAAGTACAATGCCCTATCGTGCGATCGACACCGAGAACGCCGACACAGTATGATGCGTCTCGCTTGGCGATCGACGATAGGCTAACGCAAAAACCGCTAACGAAGAGATTTTCGTGAGCACAGTTAGCAACTGCTTTTACGAAAATCAGTCTAAAGGTAGATTCAGACAAAACAAGTTGGTTCTTCGTCAAATACTCGAAACGGCTAATTATTGTAACACTCTTTTTATTGTTATTTGAACAGATAACGGAAAGTTGCCGTTGTCTATAATAAATATTCTACTAGCATTTTTCCGTCAATTCACGTGTTCACTATTTACTAGAGATCTCCTTATCGGCAAACGATCCCAAAAATAATAACTTTTAATATGATCCCGATAACCGTAATAATCCAATTACGCTATACCGATATAACAATATGCTGTCCAGAAATGAGTGGGATTAGCTACATATCAACTCGTGGAAGTTCATGGAAATAAGCAAAATCTATATATAGCTTTATTTCAATATCAATAAATAATAGGAATAATAATGATAAAAAAAATAATGTATTATAATTAATAATAATAATCTCAATAATAGTAATAGTAATAATGGTCATAATAATAGTAATAATGATAGTGATGATGTTGCGTTTTCTCTTCCCTGATGAATTATATGATCTGCAATATATTGAAAGAAAATGAGTTTTCACTCAAGGCAGGTGTGAAATAACGAGACGAAACATGTCGACAGAGAAAATGGTCTTTATTTTCACCTTTCTTCAATCGACTACAAAACATATATAAAAATAAATGAGAAATAATTTTGAAGCAAGTTAAATGAGCCGCACGTACAATTTTCTTAATTCCGTGTCAAAAAATGCGTGAGTGAAAACGTGAAACAGCCCGGGCTGCAAAGCACGCCACGAGGTGCGATTTTTGAGGATGTACCAAAAGAGTTTTCTCCACTTTAACTCGACTGAATTTATATAAATTGTCAAGATACCCCCTTACTGTTTAATTTGAGTCCTGTTAAGCACGTTTCGGTTGAGTAGATCCGATGAAAAAGGTGAAAATTGTCTGAGCTGAGAAGATGGTGTTGTAGCTGTCTTGGCGGTTTCCACGAGAGTAGCGAAAAACATCAAGATGGCTGAGCTGTACGAAAGCGTCGTTACGCGACGCCGCCATCAAGCGAGAAATAGATGTTAGTCTCACGCTTGAGTAGCATGTCTACGAAATGCTGCTTTGGCTGTACACACGGCAGCCGAGCGCAGTACAGCATCAGTATCAACGAGCTGCCGCACAGCGATCATCGTGGTCGTGCGTCAGCTATCAACATTTTCGCCCGCCATCAGCAACGGGGTTGCATTATCTTTATCCGGTTGGTCGATGGGTGAGACGGGCAAGACAGCTAATTTAAAAATTAGCCTGGTGAGCGTCGTCATAACAGTCCGTAATTTCACCACCTGGTTGAATCCATCCTCGCCTGGATGCAACGCTGTGACCCGTTCAAGTAGCCACTTGCACGGTGGAAAATGCTCATCCGCGAGCAGCGCCAAAGAGCCGATTTTTATGCTGTTGTTAGGGCGATTCTACATTGAGATTAACTGTTGCCGTTATAGATAATGAGTAGACCATTAACGCCAAAATTGTTGCACCTTTTGTTGCAACAATTGCCATCTTGAGAGTCATGAGATTGCCACATGCTCTAAGGTTGGCTCTGGGACTCTTCTGAGTGATCCACTGATGAGAAAATGTCCAGGCGTCAGCGCTGATGTATCATCAGGGTCATCGCTGAGTGGTTCCAGAGGTCGGGAATTGAGTATTGCCTCCATTTGAGCCTGCAGTGTGGCGAGTTCCTCAAACGTGAGTGCAGTGTCGCCCACTGTTCGTCGACGGTGAAATTTGACTGATTTCACTGCGGCTTCACACTTACCACCCATATGCAGAGAAGCAAGTGGGTTGAATATCCATGCAACTTGATGATTTGCGAGTGATGATGCGATGACATGATGTTCGTGAGAGCTTTTCATGAACAACTGACGTATAGTTTTGTGAGCTTCAACGAAGTTGGTGTTACAGTCAGAGCACATGACATAAGGAATACCGCGCCGAGGTGAGAAACGCCTGAACACTGAGAGGAAGCTATCAGCTAAGTAGTGGCTGACTACCTCAAGATGGAGAGCCGATGTAGCGAGATACACAAAGACGCATATCTAGCCCTTGTGTGTTTTGTTTCCTCGCTCCTTCCAAGTTTTGAGTGTGAGAGGATCGGCGTAGTCAACTCCTGTGTGACTAAATGCACGCATTGGTGTAATTCCTGAAAGAGGTAGCTGACCCATCAATTGATGAACCCGAATCCCTCTCTGCCGAGCGCACAAGCCGCAAAGCAAAATGTGAGTTTTCACAGCAGCTCTTCCGCCGATGATCTAATGAGTTAGCCGTACTTGAGCTTATGTGAGCTGAGAGCCTCCGTAAAGAGTCCGCCGATGAGCTTGATTGATAATGAGAGTTGAAAACCGAGAGTGACGAGGCAGAATGGCAGAATGGCTTCCTTCGTATGTGAGCGTGGATTGAACGAGACGACCACCCACTGTGATTATACCCTCCTGGTCGATAATAACTATTAGTCGACTGAAGCGATGAGAGGATGACAGACAAGAGCCTGACTAAAACACTTGAAGTTCGTGTTTAAAAAGCAAAGCTTGAGTTGCCTTCGTCCAAAAGACGTTGGCTGCAGCCATTTCTTGTCGAGTGAGTGGAGCTGTTCCAGCCGATTCTAACCTCCCCCTCATTCTGGCCAATACCCTGACATAAAATGAGGTGAGACGACATAGCTTAGTGTGAGATGAGTACCGATGAATGAGATCCCAATGATACTCAGGCGTCAGAGTGGCAGCGAAGTGAGCTACCCTAGGTCGCGCTAACATATTGCTCAAATCTTCATGAGCAGTGGATATTGTTGGCCAAAAATCAACTGGCTTCACCATCCACGATGAACCTGCCTACCACAGCTGGTGAGAAGCCAGTTGAGATGTTAAAATTCCCCGCGAGGCACAATTCCCTGGTTTACTGGTGCCTAACACGTGACGCCATTGAGCATTGGGAGTGAGTTCCTGAATTTAAGCTACTCTATTTCGGACATAATCTTTCTACCGTGCTGGATGAGCTTTGATTCACGTGAGTATTACAAATGAGTCCGTCCATAGGTAAGTTGATGAAATTTCGATCTTGAGCGTGACTTGAACGCATGCAACCAATTTTGCAAATAACAACGCAGCTGTCAGTTCAAGCCGTGGTATGGTAAGCTTCTTGAGTGGTGCCACCCGGGTTTTCGAGCAGGCCAGTAAAGCCACATTTGTTGTGGATGATGAGTTGACAGTGACGTAAATCACTGCAGCCATGGCTTATTAAAATGCATCAGAGAAACCATGCAATTCCACGGTTAAGTTGCTCCATGTATAGAACCAAAGAGGAATAGAGATTCTGGCCAGATAAGTGAGATCTTCTTTGATGGCGACCTAACGAGATGAGACCTGGGATGGCAGTGGTTCATCCCAGTTGCGCTTATGAAGCCAGAGCTCTTGCAAGAGTATCTTGACTCTGATCACAACCGGTGAGAGAAAACCGAGCGTATCACAGATTTGAGCCACCTCTGAAAGAACAAGGCGTTTGATAACATTTTCTTGAGTTAAGTTGAACCTCCATGAAAATGTAAACTTATACTCGTGAGGCAGCCAAGTAAAACCGAGAATTGTGGTTCCGCAGTCGTCCATTGAGATAGATGAGCTTGACGGTGATGTTGAGATACTTGCAAGGACCTTGAAGTCCGACAAGTGCCACTTGTCGAGTGGAAATTCGCCCGCCATACACAAGTCCTTGAGCTGTTGTGCAATTTCAATGAGCTGCTGAGTGGTAGCTGCCCCTCCGAAGATGTCATCCACGTATCTGCCATAGGTGATAGCTGGGACAGCAAGTGGAAAGCGATGGCCTTCATCCTCGGTGAGCTGAATGAGAGTCCTAACCGCTAGGAAAGGAGCAGCCTTTGTACCATACGAGTAGTATGTGTACACCTTTGCTCCATCCCACTCCTATCCCCACTCCTTCCCCCACAACGCGGCTTCCCCCACCACCGCACTTTTCCACCGCCGCGCCACCCACTCTACTTGACCAGTGTCGGTAACGTGGAGATCGTAAAGTGAGGTGGTGTGGGTACCTTGGTGAACAAGGAAGAGTAGACATAAGAGTAGGATGGAGGAAAAGTGTACACATACTTGGAATACATTTTTTAACTCACCCTTGCGTTTGCGGCATCTGCGACGACTCTCCAGGGTGACGGGCACAATATTTATTCCAATATTTCACGGCACACACATATGCACACACACGCACTCTCTCTCTCTCTCTCACACTCACTCACTCACTCACTCACTCACTCAATCAACAACCACAGCTACGCGCCCTGGTAATGCTAATTACCCGCACCCATGGAGCGCTGGCACCGTCAGGGGTACGCATACGTATCCCGATCAGCGTATCATCGACCCGTTCTAGATATCCGTCCTCATCAATTAAATGATCGAGGCCGAATACTACGCACTTCACGAGCATCACCGGTAACGCGCTAATCGGCGGCTCGGGGTGAAATAGCTGCGACCAGTCGACGTATATCGAATCCTTGAAATTGACCAGCAGCACCTCACAGCACCCGTCATCGCTCACATCGATGATATTTCTTCAATTGGTAACAGAAAATCAATGCTGTCCGCATATTGTAATTTCCAGGCACAAAATTCAACATGTTCAACGGTATTACAAACTATGCTGTTGTATGAAACTTGTATTGTTGTGAGTTGAAAATCTTTGTCAAAGATGTCAACAAGGAGATGGCGCCAATGACGCGGTTTGACGGTAACTACATTGACAGCTAGGGCCATCTATGGGCAAATTCCGGTTTCATATTTATAGACCTGGTATATGAGATAAAGATTCGCAAAAGCTGGTTTCATTAAAATTGCGGTACGCTCGCCGTGAGATAATACGATCTTCAGGAGGCTCAACGTCAAGACGTTAAACGAGTTCAAGAAGATCAGACCCACTATGAATGGGGCTTCTGATTTGACAAAGGAATGCTATTCTTCCTCATTATCAATAACGAACACATCAATCCATGTATCAGAGTCAGCTAGGTGATGAGTAGGTGCAGAATCAACAATATAAAATGAGAGAGAGAAATCTAATTGGCGCAAGTATGACGATTGATAATTAATGCTACTTAAGTCACAATTAAAATCACCTGCAATAATTATATTCTCATAAGTGTGTTTAAAATTAGATAAGACTTGAATGAAGTCATCAAACATAAGTCCTTTTGGTTGCCTATAGTATATACTGAAGCAAAAAGTAGCTTCGTCGCATTGGAACTGGTAATTTCAACGATCCAATATTCTGGCGTATTGGAAAACTGATTCGAAGAAGACGCCAATACTTTTGCTTGAAGGGAATTGTCGATGTAGCAAGCAACCCCACCTCCTTCTTTGCCTTCTCGATCGTTGCGAATAAGGAAATATTCGTTGATGCTTACTAGGTCGTCAGCAACGTAAGAATGAAGCCATGTTTCGCTTATTGAAACTATATGGTAGCTTCGTTCAATGGTGGTCGTTTAAATAAGTTCAATGTGACCACGAACAGAATTAGCATTGAATTGGGCAACCTTCAAAAGCGACGAATATGGTGAGGGGAGCGAAAGAACCGGCTTTGACTGTGGTAGTCAAACTTATTTTTGCAGGTCAGTTTCCTCAGTAATTATAATTGGCGCTTGTCCATCTCCTTTACGAACATGAATCTTGCCAGATGGAACCCACACATATTTATAGTTGCATTCAGAAGCACGAGTATTAGTGAGGCGTAGACGCTTATAGACTGCTGCAGGAAGAAACTCATTGATAAATACCACTCCTTTACTGTCCAAACCAAAAACTCCTCTGAGGATAGATTCTTTTTTGTTCGCTTTTTGTCGATTATATAATCGTTAACCTGGTGAGACTTTACTGTCAATATCAAAGACTTCGATGTTCTCTGGCTCAGCGCTGATGAAGAAGATTCACTTTCATTTTGCCTAATAGTCGAAAAATTCCTCTTTTTATGGAAACAACGAATGTCTAGAACATCACCGAAAAGGTTTGAATTCCGAGGGCATGAAAAACTTTTTCAACTATTACCTCGTTTGAATTGTTAATAGAGAGAGGGACCTCGGAAAGAGTTATCTCAGTAGAGAGAAATGATGTAATCGTCGAAACTGAGGAGTTAGCTCTAATCATCGCAAGTTCAGTTGATAGGTCAGCACTCTGCTGAGATAACTGAACATTGTTTGCTTCGAGGCGTGAAATTCTTAACTCATGTGCTTTGTTACGTCCTGACGTAACGTCGCATTTATCTTTTTTCATTTCGATTACGTTAAAGTTCTTCTGTTTTAGTTTCGCTACAGTAAAAGTAACCTCTCACATTTTTCTTTTATTCTCGAACTTCTTAAGGGGAGAGGAGAGCGATTTTAGTGACGGAGATCGGAACAGGGTGAAGATACGGCCCTACCGACCGTCTCCCGGGAAGAATTAATCTTGTAAAGATGGAATTTTTCGGCGCTCCCGGTCAAAAGGCAAACTTTCAAACCATGGGATCTACTGCGTAGACCCGGTTATCGACTGCCATTGATGGATCTATGATTCAGCGCGGCCTTACCCTCAATCCTAGACCAGGGGTTCGGCTAGTCGCCGTCGGGGCGTTGTTGGTCATAAGGGAGCGGTTGAAGGGAACGCTATCACGTGACCAAGCGACCGCACCCTTTCTTCTCGCTCTTGCCTGAAATCTTCTCTCTCTCTCTCTCTTTACAAAGATGATGAAATCACGAACAATTATGAACTAAGCGGAACAATTAACAAAAGCAGAGGAACTGTTGATTTAAACGAAAAAGTCATGACTATTAAAATGTTCACACGAATACTGTAGATAAAATATCAGCAGCAAAAAGAACAATTATGCTTCCATATGGAAACTACCCATGGCTGTCACTCGAAAACGAGTACAACCCACATCGAATTAATGAGCTTACCAAGTATAGTCGAGTAATAGAAGAAAGATCAGTACATCAGGATTAATTCCCCTTTTCTCTTGGGATTACATTAATATGTCTCTCGTAAAATATTGGAATTTATAGTAAAAATACCATCATAAATATATAAAACATGTTATGCCTATATATTAACATGTCTCTCGTAAAATATTGGAATTTATAGTAAAAACACCATCATAAATATATAGAACATGTTATGCCTATATAGAAAGGATAAAGGAAATATTAGGATTAATTTATGGTAAAATAGCGAAAAATAGACAGAAAAACGAGAAAGAGATGAGACTAAAATTGAGTTGCAATGAAGCTTCTGCTGCAGGAAAGCGAGGCTGACCGACTCTCCGCGCAACGAAAACGCCTTGCGCGAGGTCTGAACAGCGATCTAGCTGACTTGCGTACGAACGAAATGTACGAGTAACCAAGCTAGGCGAGTCATTCTCAAGAGAAGAACTCTCTCGCTCTCTCTCGTTTTCATGTATAAAATTACTTGTTTTACTAGTAAATTATATATATGGAATATGTTATACATATATATATAGGATAAAATGAAATGTTAAGATTATTTTACAGCTGAACACCCATAAGTAAAACTAAACGAGAAAGAGAGAAAAACTATAACATGTTTCAACAAATTTTCCTCTGCAGAAAAGCGAGGCTAGGCGACTCTCTGTGCCACTACGAACGCCTTATCGCTAGGGCTGAACGGCGATCTAGCCGACTTGGCTACGAACAAAATGTACGAGTAACCAAGTTAGGCGAGTCGTTCTCAAGAGAAGAACTCTCTCTCTCTCTCTCTCGTTTCCATGCATAGACATACTCATTTTATCATCAAGTTATTTATATGGAATACATTACACATATATAGACAGGATAAAATGAAATGTTAAGATTGTTTTACAGCTAAATACTAAAAGTAAAACGAATCGAGAAAGAGAGAAAATGGTAACGCGTTTCAATAGAGCTTCCTCTGCAGGAAAGCGAGGCTGGGGCGACTCTCTGCGCCACGACGAACGCCTTATCGCTAGGGCTGAACGGCGATCTAGCCGACTTGCGTACGAACAAAATGTACGAGTAACCAAGTTAGACGAGTCGTTCTCAAGTAAAATCTCTATCTCTCTCTCTCGCTCTCGTCCTATAGCACGAGAATAATCGTCTAACTAGCAAATTATTTAAGAAAACTTATTAACTATAAGAAATCTAACGTCTAACTAACAAATTATTTAAGAAAACTCATTAGCTATAACTAGAGTAATCACTAATTTAACGAATAACCAATGATGTATGGAATAAGCCATAACCCAACGAAACCATTTATACTAATAAGAGATTAACGCAGAAATCAGGTTGCATACGTCAAAATTAACTACAGAAGCTGTAACAAAATTATTATTAGTGGTTTCATGTGAAGGATTTATTTAAGTTCCTTAAAAACGCTGGAAAACTAAGCCATTACCATAGACACATCCACAGAGAAGCGAGCATAAGGATATTACCTAAACTAGGAAATTCTATTGAAAGTAGGCCAAGAAGCGGGGTGGTAAAAATCGCCTCATTTTCAGGGGAAAAACGCTTCGAACGCGTTCCCTCACCTAATCGCGTGGTCCTCTGTGTAGCACATCGCGCGGACAAATCAGAGCGCGCCATACCGATGCACTTGCATAGATCTATGGCTCTGCATGTCGAGAAGCTACTCTGCGGACTAAGGGGAATGAATACGTGTATGGTTGAGATAGACCACGGGGAATTTCTTATAATCAGGATAGGGTTTTATCCCTTCTCTTCTTTTACGCGCTTGACGACAAGAATTTTTGACGCTCAGGAGCCCTATAAAAGGCCGCGAAAATCGGCCGGCGACACTTTTTCACGGGGAGTCAAGTAATACAGTTTCACGGGGAGTCAACTTCGACACTTTTTCACGGGGAGTCAAGTAATACAGTTTCACGGGGGGTTAACTAGAGGACTAATCACTAGCCTGGCAGTCAATAAGTCGCCGGCAGTGAATTAGAATTTTTCCAAGGCAACAAGTAGTACTGTTTGCCGGGAAATAAAGTAGTACAGAACGATAATTTTTCACCACGGCTTAATTTTCACAAAGTATAGTTTCAAGTAGTACAGAGTAAGAGTACAGTACTTATAATTATTAACCCTTGTAAAATCGGGGATATTGAACGTGCAACATTCAACTACTCATGTAGTTTATTTCAATAAATAATTATTAATACGCACCAACGCCTACGTTCGATTTTTAGTCTGTCTGACTACACTAATCTACGCCCAACCAACGTTCAACAGTAAGAACCACAGCAACAAACAACCGTAGGTATAATTTTCAATTACCAATTAAAGTGAAATCTTGCTCCGCGTGAAATTGTCATTCAAGTCCCTCCCCATTGTTCGTGAAGTGATTATCCCCAACCAAGAACAAAACGCACTCCAGCCCTATCCCGAGTAATTTTCCGCGAGGTTAGACTCAAAAACGGGCTTGCGTCTTCGGTATTTTCTCGTCGGGTGTGGTAAAGGGAGAATTTATTCTCCTTGACCAGAGCACGGAAAAGATACACCGAAACGTGAAATCTATGTTAAATTCGTGGGTTCGTAAGATAGGCCGCGATTTTGACGTAACAGCTTCTAGTAATTTTGTATGATTTTGGGTGCATTTTAGCCTATCCCTGTGATCATTATTGACAATTGTCTCCTGAGCAATGAAAGCACAGAGATTGGCATGCATGGTCATGAGAAGTTCTCTATCTAACATGTTGAGTGCGTGTTGTTGACTCGTAGGCGAACACTGCCGAGCAACGTAACATCAACTGGCAAACCGATTAAATATTCAGACGTAGTGTATATTCTAGCGTGCGTCCATGATCCTCGTGAGATGATTGCTTTATATTCGGAGATATCATTGAATTAGAAGCAGAACGTTTAGGGGATGCCGGTGGTGATCGCATCAAATTAGGCATATTAGAAAGATGCAAGGTACAGCAAGCGGTCGCTGATTTAGACGAGAGATAAGCTTTTCCGCAACCAGGGTGAAAAGATTTCAAACAAATTGAGCACGAGGCACTGTTATTTGCAATGCGCTTGTTGCCCTTGTCACACTTAAGATAAGACATACAGAATGCTAGATAACTAAAATACAAATAATAAAATATTGCTCCGCACAATGCCTCCTTCAAGGTTGGGTCGATAATGCTACGACGCGTGTATATATAGAAAATAGTGTATACAGGAATCCGGTAGGCTCGTTGTCCAGATGTGTATAAAGCCATACGTATATCAGAAAATAACTTGGCACCTGTACAGTGAGAACAATCGAGGCACTGCAATGCACTTACATATTCCAATATTTCAACGTAAAGTTGGATGCGTTGATGCTGAGAGACAATCACTTAGTAACGTGGTGCCCGTAAGTGCGATCAATGTGGTGACAGAGAGGTGTCATCGATGTAGTTGTGAGAGTAGTGGTGACGTTGCTACATGGTCGATGAATATGTCGACGCTGCTTACGAAAAGTTGCACGATTCAAATTTCCTACGAAAACTAATACGGTTCTAATTCCACCGCGAAAACCAACACGTTTCGATATTCGACGCGAAAACTAGCATTTTTCGGCTTTCATCGTGAAAAGTAGCATGATTCGTCTTCTGTCGCGAAAAGTAGCATGTTTCAGCTTCCGTCGCGAAAACTAGCATATTTCGATTTGCACTGGAAAAAGTATGATAGTATATTTGCCGAACTAAATCGAATAAGATTCAGAACTTTCACAAATGTTTTAGAAATTTTTTCGGGAACACTATAAGGAATAAATAAAAAACATTAAGGGTGTATCGCCCGTACACCCTTAGACATTTATATTCGTTTTCTATTAAAAAAATAATAACATTATTGGAAATACGATTCAACAAATTTACTGGAATCTTAGAGATCGCTATCGTCCAATATTCTCGAAAACGCTGGATTATGTTCCATAGGAATGAAACCTCTATCAAGCATTGTTTGTAAATTTTTTTTTTCCTTGGAGCAAGAGGCAATTTCCTATGTGATGTCTGTTTCAATTGATACGAATGAACATCATTCATATTTTTGTTTTTTTTTTTTAAAGATTTTCATCTCCCGTCCTTCTTGATCGAAATCATATTCAACGCGGACTGTATCGACGTAAGGTTGAACGAATATTTCCCGAATACTCACAATTTTAATTGGCGTCCAATTAAAATTTTTTGAGATTTCTAAAAAATCGTGAATTTCTCTTTGTGCTACTTCATTAACGGAGTAAGGCATTGTTGTTTTGGCCTCTTTCATAAGTGTGCACCATTGTTGCAGTGTGTACATCGATTTAATGCGACAGTGCTGCTCTATGCGTGCATGCATGGAGTCCCCGTCACATTGAGTGTGACCAGCTTCGAGGAATCTAAAAAATAACACGAAAAGAAAAAAAGTATGTTCAAAAAACGTGGAGTAAAAAATGAGAAACAATTCCAGTGATACTGAAACGTGCTAATTTTCGCGGTGAAAGTCGAAACCTGCTAGTTTTCGTGGTAAAAGCCGAAACATGCTAGTTTTCGCGGCGAATATCGAAATGTGCTAGTTATCGTGGCAAAAGCCGAAACATGCTAGTTTCTAGAGAGAGAGAGAGAGAGAGAGAGTACTTCTCGTTCTTGTAAATTGTATTACTATATTTTCCGCTTGCCTTGTATCCCTACCACTCTTCGTTCCTAGTAGTTGTAGCCGATTTTTTAATTCTTTTGGCAGTAGATTCTTCACGGCCTTGAAGATAAATTTACAAACCTTCTAGTGCAATCTTTGCCTTATGGACATAAATTGTACCGCGCTCAGCATATCTTCTACTTTCGTATAGCAGTTGCATTGTAAAGGGTGGTTAAACTGTAAGGGCCAATGTTGAATGTGAACCACACCTAAACGTCAAGTTTTTTTCTGCATTTCATTTGACATTTCTTAATTTCAGACTAACTAAATTTGAACCATGGAAAGATACACAATCGAGCAACGCGTTAAAGTTATTCAGGCTTATTATGAAAATGGGCGTTCAAATCAAAATGCATATCGTGCACTTCGTGATTTTTTCGGTCAATTTAATGGTCCAAATGTGCGTACAATCGGAAAAATCGTGCAAAAATTTGAGCAAACCGGGTCTGTAGGAGATATTAAAACACCAGTGCATGCTCGTACAGCTCGTACTGCAGAAAATATTGCTGCTGTTCGCGATAGTGTGGCTGAAGAGCCGTCCACCTCAACTCGTCGTCGTGCCCAACAATTGCACCTCTCACGCTCGTCGTTGATGAACATTATGCATAAAGACTTGCATTTACACGCTTATAAGGTGCAATTGCTTCAAGAACTAAAGCCTCTTGACCATTCCAAACGTCGTCAATGGTCAGAATGGTGGCAAGAAATGGCAACAGTGGATGATCAATTTTCGAAGAAAATCATCTTCAGTGATGAGGCACATTTTCACCTCAGTGGATTCGTCAATAAGCAGAATTGCCGCATTTGGGCGAATCATAAACCAAGAGTGATTGTCGAAAAACCAATGCACCCACAAAGAGTGACTGTTTGGTGCGGTTTATGGGCTAGCGGCATCATCGGGCCGTATTTTTTCCAAAATGAGGCCGGTCAGGCAGTTACTGTGAATGGTGTTCGCTATCGTGAGATGATAACGAACTTTTTATGGCCCGAATTGGAAGATATGGATGTGGGCGATATGTGGTTTCAACAGGACGGTGCCACTTGCCACACAGCTAACGAAACAATGGCTCTTTTGCGCGACAAATTCAATGGCCGTGTTATCTCACGTGGTGGCGATGTCAATTGGCCGCCAAGATCATGTGATTTGACACCGTTGGACTTCTTTCTTTGGGGTTATTTGAAAGAAAAGATGTACGTCGATAAGCCAGCAACAATTCAAGAGCTAAAGGATGAGATAATTCGGCACATTAACGGCATAGAACCTCAATTATGCCTAAGCGTCATCGAAAATTTGGACCATCGGATGGAGGTGTGCCGCCGAGGTCGCAGCGGCCATTTGGCCGATATTTTGTTCCATACATAATTGAACCATACCATATTATCATAATAAAAAGAATTGACAATAATTTCCTAAATAATTTGTGTTTTATTCAAAATCAACATCGGCCCTTAAAATTTAACCACCCTTTACTATAACCTTCATTGCTCTGTTCTGCACGATCTGCAGTTTCTTCAACTCTGTTTCACCCAAACCTACTAACAGTGTTGCACAATACTCAAACCGAGGTGCAATGATTGCTTTATATATCTTACATCGCGTATACGCAGATACATAATTCCCCATTCTGTGTAGGAAGCTCGTTTTTTTTCTTATTTTTTTTAACACATACTCACAGTAGTCTTTGCATCGTACCTTGTCATCAATAATGATACCCAAGTATTTTATTGTCTCTACTCTCTCTAGTTTTGTTCCATCCAAACACTTCAGTGCAATATTCCTACTCACTACTTCCCTTACACGACTTTTCTTACACAAACACTTCAGTACAATATTCCTACTCACGACTTTCCTTACACCGCTGACAATCATATATTTTGTTTTCTCTACATTCATTTTCAATTTATTTCTTTCCATACACTTTTTTACTATACTTAATGACATATTCATCTTTCTCTCCACTTCGGCGCTGCTTTTTCCAGGTACATATATCACAGTGTCATCAGCAAACATTTTTATTGCACATTCCTCTGGACACAAATTAACTATATCATTTATATATATGATAAATAGCAACGGCCCTAGCACTGACCCCTGCGGTACCTTATATTCGTTGGGAATAACTTCAGACCATTTATCATTGAATCGAACTTGCTGTGTTCCATTTCTTAAGCACGTTCGCAACCAATCTAATACCCTGTCTCTAATTCCATATTGGTATAGTTTGTCTCATAATATTTCCTTGTTGATTGTCTCAAACGCTCGTTTTAAATCCAAGAATATTACTTCTACCATTTTTCCTTCACAAATGTCCACTTTCCATTCATCTACAACAGATTGACTCGCCGTTTCACACGAATATTGCTTGCTAAATCCTGACTGATGCTCCGTTATGATGTCATTGGTTTCTAAATGTTTTTCAATTTGATTTTTCACTACTAATTCGAGCACCTTTTCATATAATGGCAACATATTAATTGGTGTAATGACTTGCTTTTATGGCTTTGTTAATTTCTTGGATCAGTACAATCGTGGAGTTTTCCAGCTGCCCGGGCAACATCCCTCCCGTAAGGATCCATTTATTATTTCCACAAATTCTTCTTTTATTGCACTGAACGCCATTTTTACTATATCACTTGATATTCCTTCTTCCGTTCCCTTCTCTTTCGGGAGTTCCATCACTATCTTCTCTAGGTCCTTTATTTCAATAGGATTGAAGTTTTCCATTATACTTTTATTGTCCATCCTTATCCCTGTTATAATTCTTCTTCTGTTTGGACTTCCAGACGTATCCCGTTGTATTGAATTAACTATATTCTTTACACTTTGCACATAATACACATTAAATTTATCAGCTATACTACCTTCCATCATGTCATTCAATATCTTAAAATCTATATTCTCTACTTCTCTAGTACCCATTGATTCTTCTTTAATCACTTCTTTTAACGTTTTCCACCTTTTTGTCGGATCCTTCTTATTATCATCTATCATCTTTTCATAATATTCCTTCTTCTTTTGTCTTAATAATTTAACTACCGCATTCCTTTCTACTTTAAATTGCTGCCAATGCTCCTCCAAACCAATAGTAATTGCTACTCCATATGCCTCGGCTCTTCTTCTCGCAGCTCCTATTATGTCTTCTGAATACCATTTTTTTTCCTTCCCATACGCTTGGAATCTTCACTATTTTTCTGGGTGCAAGCCTATTTAGTGCACCCACTATGTTATCAACCAGCATCCTTGCTCTTTGGCTTACTTATAACTCTTGAACTTGTCTTGCGGTAGTGCTTCACATCCGTGTAAATTCCTTCACATAAATTTTTCTATAGTTACTTGTTTTATATTCTCTATACTCATTCATTTCCTTCCTGTTACCTAATATGACTTTTATTCAAGCATGATCCGTTATCTTTGGCGCATGTTCCACCTGCACTTATGCACTCCTATTAGCAAATAATAAATCGATAATAGTTCGACTGCCTTGCGTTATTCTTGTTGGTTTATGAGACTTCAATTCTAATTCATTAATTATTACACTATAAAAATAAGAGACACATTAAAATCAGGCATTTATTTAGAGTTAATCAATATTTTATTGAAACCACTTCACAAATTTATCGTCGTATGCAGCATCCCTGCAAACATGGTAATCTTTGCTCGGAGATTCCTCCACCGTTACATTTAAATTATTTTTCGCTGGGGACGTGCTCATCACAACGTACTTCTGAAAACAGAATGAAACAAGTATTTCAATGTTCGCACAGGTCAATATAAACAACGTGCACAGAACAACCGGCACTGTCTTACCTGGTATGCCGCGACTCATTACATAAAGTTCGCAAAGTGTTAAATTCGGAACACATTTTGAGGAGTGTAACGCTGTAACAAATTGTCCTACCGAGAAGTCCTTATCATCCTGGACCTCGTCAGCAGTTCTCACTGGCGCGGTGCAGCTCCTAACGACGACAGCCAGTTCGAATAGTACTCTCCAACATACTACTTGGTCACTCTGCTCGACCACGGTCAGCAGACTGCATTTGTACTATCAACCCACAATTGTTTATCAAAGTGTGTTTGAGATTCCGTCCGATGGTGTTATTTGACAGATCTGCAATATATTGAAAATTATGAGTCTTCACTCACGACAGGGTGATAATAAACCAGACACATAGATGGTAATTTGAGAAAGCAGTTTATCATGCCTTCCGCATTTCACACAACATAATATGATTTAGAAAACATAAAAGTAAAGAATAAATGCAAACTAGGTTAAATTTAGAAAGAATAAAAATTATATAAATAAATACACCAAATGAGAATTAAAACTGTATATAAATAAATGAAACTGAATTTCATTTTGTCTGTGAGATTTGAGCAGCACACAATTATATTAATTGTGCAGAATGTACAGAGCGCGGTGTGCGTGCGGCAGTCAGTGCTGCGTAGCACGTCACACTGGAGAGAATGAGTGCGTAAGAAGATTTCAATTGTTCACTGCAAGCTCTCAACAGATTTATCTAAGAGAAGTTGCAGTGAATGTGTGAGAGCACTTGCAATTGGAATTGCTTGAGTGCTCTACACGCATGAGACAAGCTACGCAGGCAGCACTGCGTAGCACAATACAACACATAATGATAAGGATGCACAAAATGAGCAGTGTATAGTCGCTGTACTCTTCCATGCAGATGTCCTGGGGAAAACTACAGCGAATATAGTGCACCTGCATAATTATATTAATTATACCGGCAAATTAAGCTGAGAGGAACGTGGCGTGACATGTGCTGCGATGCCGCCAAAAGTGAGACCAAAAACGTTGATGTACCGATGAGAATCCAACTCCTCATTGCCATTGAATTTATGCTAAATTATAACAATGCATGCGTACCTGATTTTGAGTCCTGTTGAGTACTAGTGATGAGTTGATCCAGTGAAAGAAGCCAACGAGAAAAAGTCCAAAAGTGCGCTGTGTGTGCTGTTCCTCGATGCCGTTGCGAAAGTGTCTAAATTTTCAACATGGCTGCGAGTATGAAAGCGTCGTTGGGCGCTGAAGTCAGTGGAGCGAGATAGCCGGTGAGCGAAACTGAAGTCAAGCGAGAGAGACATCCTCTCGCTAGACGCGGCGTGCCAACGAGGCACAGCCTTGGCTCCGCGAAGCCCTGCTTCGGCCATCCTCGGCTCAACCGAGAGTCGTGTGCTCAGGCACAGCAACAGGTAGGCGCACGACGAATATCGATCGCCGTGCGCCAGCTGATTATCCAACAAAGTGAATAAATCAGTGACGGACTGTCACGACAATTCGTATTTGAAGTGAAAATCACGCTATAACATTTTTCCGCGTACAAAATTGGCGATCCTGCCAGGATAGACTCACGTGACGTTATTCCATCAAACCGTGGACCCTGAACGATCCAACGGAGCTACCTTCGATTGCGGACCTTGGATCAACACTAAAGAGAGTGTAGACGCACTGTCATCTACAATACAGTCTCTGAGCTATACTGCAAGGAATTCAGGATCCAACGATAAGGTTAATATCGTAAAGAAAAAAATAAAATACAATAAAAAGATAATAAAAAATAAAGTGTTTAAATTCATGAGACTGAGCCCGCGAACCCAGATCTCTCGTCAAAAAAAAAATCGAAACGCACTTTTGTATATCCAAATAAGCTGATTAGCAGCTTACGCGGATTGCATAGTTTAAAAATAAAGGCAGGAGGCAAGGCTATCACCAACCACTGTCCACCATTACGAAATAAAAAAAAAAAGAACTTATGAAAAAGAAGAACGAAGAAAAATAAAAATAAAACTGGCATTCAATAAATATCGCGTTACTCGAGACTATTCTACGGAAAGCCATGACAGTTCAGATACTGACGTGATCGATAGAATCCAAAATCCATTTTTAACCGCAGAAACCATGTCTCGAGCCGCATTGCCGACGGGATCCTACGTCAAAAACGATGAACTAATAATGGCAATTATGCGAAAACTAGAAACTTTGGAAGTATCCATACTCGCACTAGGCGAAGAAAATAAAACACGATCGGATCAGAATAAAGATGTGTGGAAACACTTGGGAATGGCATTTACCGAAGACGGAACAGAAGATCAAAAGAGAGTTCCGAAACCGCAGCGAGGTGACAAACGCATGCCCGAGTCGACACCGTATCGCAGCCCCGATAGATTCTCACGCAACCCGATCGGCAACGGAGACGGTAACAGAGAGAAGGAGCTCGGCCCAGCGAAAGAAATTATTCGCGTTGTGCGAACGCGCAAAAGAAGTGATGACGGAGGAGTCGAAGAATTCATCTTATCAGTAAAGCGAGCTCGACTTCAATGCTCCGAACCTCAACGGCTTCTGGACTTTATCTTAAACGAAAAAATAAAGGACAATGCATAGCGAGCTATTCGCTTCACCCCCATATACACGTATGAAGAACTGTATCAAGCAATTCGACAGAATGTAGGCGGTATGACATCATATGAATTAGCACGTGCAAAACTGGCACAGACAAAACAACTAAACACAGAGAGCGTACAGATGTACAGCCACCGCTCCAGGCAAAAATTGAACGAACTTAAATACGAAATCCAGAATGAAGTACGATCGACCGAGCGGCGTGTAGCCATGAAAATGGAAGAACGACACGCAATAAAATCATACATCATGGGCTTACGCGACGATATAGGCACTCAAGTAAGAAGTCTAAGACCAAGTGACATAAACGAAGCGCCGACCGACGCCATGGAAACCGAAGTGTGGCTACGTGAAAAAGCAAGTCGCAGGCGATCGTCTGCGGTGCAGTCATTACGACCCAGCTTCAGTGGAAATAAGACGTATAACGAACGCCGTTCAAATGAACGAACACCCACCAGACGCAACGACAATCCACCAAACCATGACAAGCCACTGAGCGATCGCATGAAGTTCAATTGCAATTATTGCAAAGAACCAGGCCACACAGAAGAGCAGTGCTTCAGGAAGGCAAATTTTCGCAAGGATCGACACCAGACACGACCACCTCAGCGGGTCAACGCGCTTCAGGATCAATGGAACGACGAAATGGATGACGAGCTAGTCGACCAGCTGCAGGAAATGTACCTGATAGAGTTACTGCATTCTCCGCCAGATTACAGTCCTGTCAATGGAGATTGGGAGGAACAGGAGGAACAGCAAGATGCCTCGTCGACAGCGGATTCTCAATAAATATCATCAAAGAAACAATCGCCCCACCCACCACAGCGCAACACGAAGAAGAAAAGGAATTTATGATGGGAAATGACAAACACGTATCACACGAGACCGTCAGCTTGAAGTTGCATAGAAAAGAACATAAATTCCACATAGTATCTCCCGAGTTCCCTATACCGGAAGATGGAATCGTCGGACAAGCACTTCTACAATCCTTCAAGTACAATCTGAGCAACGATGTCCTCTCACTCGACGGAATTCATCATCGCTTGTATGATGACGGATACTTTATCCCGGGTCGTTCAACTCGCATACTGAATATCCAGTGCAGCATGAAGAAAGGACACGTCAGCATTTTCGACCATCCAAAAATTCTTGACTCTATTGATCTCGTCAAAGACTGCATGATACGAGTACCTATCAGCAACGACTCGACAGAAGGAATACATCTGGAACACCACAAAATGTGCATCAACCCTGTCCACCTACGAAAATCTCGAATTACGACATTAACACCGACCGAGATAAGCCTCAGAATTCAACTCTTAATGGAGAACACCCGCTACAACCACATGGAAGATATCAACCGCGAAACGCTTTGGAAGATTATCTCGAATTATCACGACATTTTCACGTTACCAGGAGATCCTCTACCTTCTTCAGAAACTACTGAGCACATCATCACTTTGAAGGACAATAAGCAAATTAACAACGCTTCATATAAACCACCAGAATGCCATCGTCGTAAGATATCTCGACAAGTCGACGAGATGTTAAACAAACGAATCATCAAACACTTAAAGTCACCATACAACTGTCCCATATGGGTAGTACATAAGTAAAGTGACGCATCTGGAGAAAATAAATGGCGGATAGTAATCGACTTCAGAAAATTGAATGAAAAAACGGATCAAGATGCTTATCCTATTCCTGTGATTGACGACATTCTTGATCACCTGGAGAACGCGAAGTTCTTTTCAGGATTCGATCTCAGCTCTGGGTTTCACCAGATACGAACGGAAGAGAATTCAAAAAAATACACTGCGTTCACAACACCGGAAGAACATTTTGAGTACGAGCGCATGCCGTTTGGTCTCAAAAACGCGCCCGCAACTTTCCAGCGGATGATGGATACTGCATTGAGAGGACTAATGGGCAAGATATGTTTCGTATATTTGGACGACATCATAGTCTTTGGATCGACGTTAAAGAAACACAACGAAAATCTCGTGCTATTGTTTGATCGATTACGACAAACCGGATTAAAACTACAACCCGACAAATGCGAATACCTTCGACCTGAACTGGAATACCTTGGTCATCTCATCACCAAGGATGGAATAAAACCGAATCGAGCAAAGTTAAAAGCCGTCAAGGAGTTTGAACAACCAAGAAACCCCAAGGATGTGAAATCCTTCCTCGGGCTAGCTGGATACTACCGGAAATTTATTAGGAATTTTTCGACAATCGGAAAACCGCTCACCAATCTCACTAAGAAAGATCAAGATTTCATCTGAACTACGGCATGTCAAGCAGCGTTCGATACGTTGAAAGACAAGCTCTGCATGGTACCTGTACTTTGTTATTCGGACTACGAGAAGGAGTTCACGCTGACAACTGACGCATCCAACGTGGGATTGGGAGCAGTGTTATCACAAAATGGACATCTATGCTGTTACATTTCTCGAGCACTCAATGCACCAGAAATAAATTACAGCACAACGGAGAAAGAATTACTGGCTATAGTTTGGAGTGTGAAGAGGCTACGACAATATCAACTCGGAAGGAAATTCAAAATTCAAAGCGATCATAAGGCCCTTGTTTAGCTATTTAATGTCGAAGATCCATCATCAAGATTACTCCGCTGAAGACTCAAGCTTGAAGAATACGATTATACAATCGAGCACGTTAAAGGCAAAGAAAACCAAGTCGCCGACGCACTGTCCCGAGTAATACCAGCGAGAGACGTTCACGAAGAAACAACAGCATCCGAAGAAAACAGTTCACGTGAAGAAAACGAAGCGACCTCAACAATGACTAATTATTACGACGAATATACCGTGTAGAATGGTATCGTTTATCATGACGAGAAAATAAAAATTCTCCAGTCTATGAATAAAGGAGATTGGTTTCAAGTCACCAAGGGCATTACTGAAAAAGATAACATCGCTTCACTGGGACCCTACAATGAAGAGAAATGGATAGTTGAGCTTGGATTGGCTGTAGAGTTCCTCAAGGAAAAGGGGAGCAAAACTTATCAGTTCAAGGTCAATGATCCCACAATTTCCAAATGGGAAAAGGAAGTCATCAAAAATATGTTTAATTTCCACGCAAACAAACATCAGACCACCATTAAAATCTGCTTCGCCTCCCAAGAAAAACTCACACGTGAACAGAAACAACAACTATTAGCGGAATGCCATGGGAAGCCAGCTACACAACACTTTAGCGAAAATCGGTCATTGAAACGACTAAAAGAAGCTCACGAATGGACGAACATGGATCAAGACATGACCGATTTTATCAAGAACTGCGAAGAATGTTAAAAGGAAAAATTAGTACGCATCAGGCAGAAAGCACCAGCTATGATATCTGACACGCCATCAACGCCAAACGACAAAATCGCACTTGACATCTTTGGACCGCTACCGCTATCGCAAAAGAAAAACCGCTACGTCCTCTCCATTTAAGATTCACTCACCAAGTATATCATGCTATGTTCACTAAAGGGCATCACCTCGGAAGAAGTATTCACCGCACTACTAGAGCACTATATTCACATCTTTTCAACACCGAAGAATGTGCTAACCGATCAAAGATCAAGCTTCATCTCTGGAACTATGAAGGAATTTGAGAGAGTATTTCAAATTAAACACATCAAACTGCCTACCATCCTCAAGGGAATGGAAGTCTCGAAAGAGCCCATGCAGTGGTGAAAGATCTCATCAAAACCAGTCTTGAAAGCACGGAAAGAAAAGAATTCTGGGACGAAGGCGATAGCTTTCGCATATAACATCTTGATTCACGAGAGTCACGGTTTTACACCCTTCGAACTCACCTTCGGAAAAAAAGCCAACTTACCATCAGCGCTCTCTTCAACGCCGACGATCTCGTACAACGCATTAATCGAGAAATTGGCGAGACGTCACGAGTTCAACGTACAGCGAGCTAGACAAAAACTCATAGCCGCAAAAGAAAAATCGAAAGAGCAACAAGATTCGAAAATCACGAGGACTCATCGGCTCTATGAACCAGGAGACCTAGTCCTGTTGCACAATGAACGCAGACTGAAGAAACTAGACTGCGAATGGCTTGGACCATTTCCTGTGATCGAAATGCATGACAATAATAACGTCACGATAGCTCATAATGACAACAAACGAGTTAGAGTTCATATTGACAGAATAAAACCATTCTACAAACCTGTTGCAGACGATGCTACTACCACCACTGCTACTATTAATGGTCATACACCAACCAGCGGAAGGAAATCTCCGGTTAACGCCGCTGAATAAAACCATTATCTATTCAGAATATCTCGGACAGGCCAAAGTTTTCCACGAAGAATGGAGACTAGTCATCGCCATTGATACCAGCGGATTAGAACCACGATATCAAAAGATATGGAGCTTTCTTGAAGACGCCAAAAAACTTTGCAATTCCATCTGTGAAGAAATCATCGAACTCCAGATGCTGCGCCTTTGGTTCCAACGGGTTTACAACCTGATACAAATGCTTGAACATCTGACACGAGACAACACCAACTTAAGAAAACTGTACTAAAAATTAACACCGAGCTCGATAAGCTCTTCGCCAATCAAGATACTATGGCAAGCAGCCTTACTAATCAAACTAAAATCATTAAAGTCATTTTGAACGCAGTACAACAAGATATATTATTATTGTTCAAAAAGGGACGAGATAATAAATTAAGAAACGAAGTAAATAACAACACTCAGCACATTTTCATTTCGAATTACATCACGATATGCTCCATGACATTAAGCGAACTTAACGAAGATGTGAACACACTTCTAAATGCAATTGGCGAGGGAAAACATAGGATAATAGATCCTCAAGACTTATCTCCAGAAACCCTCATGGGAGGAATCAAATATTTTGAACAACATTTTTACGTCAAGTACTCGATTCCACTGGAGATTTACAACTATCAAATATACTCGACGTTAGTGAAAAGTCGATTAATTTAATGAAAGACAAATTAGTTTATATTTAAAAAATTCCTTTGCTTGAACCTGACGAATATGAAATTCAGCGACTTATCCCGATACCATTCAGACACCGGTTTTATTCAAATTTTATTGCTGTTATACCTAAATCCGAAATTTTGCTAATCAATGCACAGTACACCAATTACATAGCAGCAAGCCAAAAATACATCAACGATTGTAGACAAACTCACGCAATATGTATATGCAAACGCACTCAACCAACGCTACTTATGTCCGAAACCGATTCATGTGACAATCAAATTCTGCATCGACGAACCGATTTAATTTCTTATCCTAAATGTCAGACATCTTTGTTCACAATTCAAGAAATTGCTTACCTCACGTTAATGAACGAAAAAGGTTACATAATTATTCCAGAGCATGTGCTGACATTCACTACTGTCTGATTCAACAAAGGAGGGCAAGTAACGATAAATTCAGCGATACTCATACAGGCAGACACAGCCTGCATTCTAAGCGAGGCAGGAGCCACCATAAAATTGAGTCGTTCAAGCAATCATTCTCTTGACGTTAAATATGGAAAAAACATCTCGTTAGAAATTCCGATAGAAGATCTCAGTCTCATAACTGATAAATTAATACTTTTGCAACATAATATTAACCCTGAAGAATTACGTGGACTCGATCACGACCTTGACGATATCCAGCGAGCTATTAATAGTATCAAAAATGTACACAGGACATGTTCATGGTCCGAAAACACTGTTAGTATTCTAACCTATCTAGGGTATGCATCCTTAGGCTTAATAACTCTATGGTCCTTAAAAAAATTGGAGTTTTCGACTGGATTGGAGAATGTATGCCGAAATTATGTTTCAAAATTTGCTGTAACAAAGAAATCAATGTAACCGAAAACTTCAGCGAATCTCATCGTTGCGACCATCGAAACAATATAATGGAATTGACAACGCCGGAATCGATGATCCGACCGATAAAGCGCATCAACCCTCGTCTTCCAGTAGTAAGACCAGTCTAACCAGGGGGGTGTAACGCTGTAACATATTGTCCTACCGAGAAGTCCTTATCACCCTGGACCTCGTCAGCAGTACTCACCGGCGCGGTGCAGCTCCTAACGACGAGAGCCAGTTCGACTAGTACTCTTCAACATACCACTTATTGTTAGTCACTCTGCTCGACCACGGTAAGCAGACTGCATTTGTACTATCAACCCACAATTGTTTATCAAAGTAAATAAATCAGTGACGGACTGTCACGACAGTTCGTATTTGAAGTGAAAATCACGCTATAATATTTTACCGCGTAACAAGGAGCACAATATACTTAAACGTTTCGCGAATTTTGGTCACTATTGTTTTTCGCTACGATGCGCGTCTGTTCGGCGGCGGTGTGAAATCGCGTAGTTTTATAATTTTATTTCGAGCGATATCGTCCTACATCGTATGGAGAGTGGAGCTTGCTCGAAACCAGTTCGTGCTCTGGGCTGGATGGGTGCAGAAGTGTCTGTGGTTTTATGGATTTGCAATCAATCTATTAGTTTGTTATTAATATTTTTATTGTTTTTGGTTGTGAGACCTCAGCTTAGGTTCTGTTGCTTCGCATTTGTCCGTGACGGACATGCGGTTTGTTACTCTTTCATGATTGGTTTTTGTATTGATTGGGTAATTGGTTTTTCTTTCTGGTGCTGAAGGCACTAATTGTTTGGTAATTGTCTGATTGCTTGTTAGTCTAGACAGAGGATGGAAGGACGTTCGTAGGACGATCTGGTCGTTCGTACGGGTTTTTAACGTTTGCCTGCGTTAAGATATTACGTGAGTTTTTCTTAAATCTACGTATGCGGAATTGCTTCCGGTATTTTGGTTTTTGATTCTATCATTCGTAAAGAGATGTGATATCGCCTTTACGGAGCTTGACACTCAATTTATCTGGTTAGAGGTTATCGCGTTTGCTAAGGCGCGCTTTTCTTACCACTATGTAAATGGAATGATTTCCAGTTTCCTTCGGGTTTTGACTCTATTATTCGTAAAGTGATGAGATATCACTTTTATGGAGCTTAACACTCAATTTATCTGTTTAGGGGTTATCGCGTTTGCTAATGCGCGATTTTCTTAATACTACGTAAATGGAATAATTTTGAGTTTCATTCGGGTTTTGATACTGTTATTCGTAAAGGGATGAGATATCGCCTTTTTACTGAGCTTAACACTCAATTTATCTGTTTAGGGGTTATCGCGTTTGCTAATACGCGGTTTTCTTAATACTACGTAAATGGAATAATTTCCAGTTTCTTTCGGGTTTTGATTCTAAAGTGATAAGATATCACCTTTACGGAGCTCAACACTCAACTGATCTATTTCGGGGTTCTTGCGTTTGCTAATGCGCGAGTATCGAATATCGTGTCTGTGTAATTTTGATTTTGTGTATTTCTCGAATTTTTAGGAAATCGTTGGCCGAATCCCGATGGCCATTGGTGCTTCGCGTGTCTCTATTAGATGTTGCAAGGTGTGGCCTATTTGCTGGGCTTAGTCCTCATACGGGGCGTTCCTTGGTACCTTCGTTAGATGTACAGGTCCGCCTTGTTTTTAATCATCGGACGTCTAGCTGGTGACATGCTATTTGGGATGTTATTGTTTTGAAATGCCCGTTCGCAAAATCTGCCTTTTGAGGCTCCGCCCTGCTAATGATCGCGCGGTGAGCTTATAGTAGGAACGTGAGTGTTGTGTGGTGAGGTGAGGGGATGTGAATTTACCTACCTATCTTTACTCATCTTTGTTATTGTTTGGGTCACTAGCTATAGCTCGCTGTTCGCAAAAGACACCGGGTTCGCAGCTATGACCAACTAGCTCTTCCTGTACCCCAGATACTGAGGCCTTTAGTCGCACTTGATTAAGCTACCTTATTGCGCCTTTAAGGGCTTTACAATTTGGTGTCTTAATTAGTGAGATTGGCCGAGGTATCCGTCCGTAGCAGGTGGTAGTTGGTGCTGGTCCTGACGTGGTCCCACCCACGCAGGTACACCCTACGAGTTGCGCGTGGTGCAACAAGTCGGGATGCCACTCCCTTAACCTGGAGACACACGTGCTTCTTCATTCTGCAGAAGACATGTAGCCACGGCGCTATGCGTGGGGACACGTTAATGACAGAATGCCCTAACGCTGCGATTGGGGGAGGCCAAGGCGCAATGCAGGGGAGCCCTTTCCTCGCAGAGTATCCTAATTAATCCGTTTACTCAACTGACGGCCAGGACGCAATGCAAGGGAATCAGTTGAGCAAAAGAATACTGTTTGCTACTAAGATATTTCCCAAACGGTTAGTTCTTATCGTTATAGTTTCGTTCGGTCAAACGACGGCCAAGCGCAATGCAGGGGAATCGATTCATCGAAAGAACACTTTTTCGTTACATTCTGCATTTAAAATGAATTTAGGATGGCTGTCGGGCAGCACTTCGTCTTGAAGAACAGATTTTCAACAAGAGCCTCGAGGCTTGTCCGGTCGTGATTTATATAGTTTAGTGGATCGACCCCGAGGGTGTTTTGGGGTATGTCACGTGATGTTTGTCGCCCTTTAATCACTAGGTGAAGGAGGTGCGGGGTGGTGTGTCGGTGTACCGTTATTGCTATATTTAACCGGGCTTTGCCTTTTTCTGAGTTTGAACCGCGGTTCTAGCGCGGTCGAATTTTGTTGGTCTGTGTTAAATTTCCATCCGCAGGAGGTTCAAACTTTTTCTGAGAGTTTTTACAGTTTGATTAATGTTTTTTACTGATTGTCGTCATGTGTGGTTTTACTTATCCTTTATATGTTTTTCCCTGTCTAGCTTCTGGTTCGAATTTTGCTAGGATTGCTTAATTATTGCGAATTTGGTGTTTTATAATGTGTTTTTTAGATGTTCTTCCTAGATTTTTATGTTGTTCTCACTTTTGAGGGTTTATCCGGGTAGGGCTTGCCCTAGTCTCAATTTATTAATTGTTTTTTGTGATATTTCGGTTTGTCTTATGCTTTTATTTCGTTATTAATATTTGATCCTTGAGTGGGGGTATGTGGTGAGGTTTCATGTGGAATCCCCTTGTCGTTCACTCTTGAGAATTTGTGGAATTTTAAGAGTTCCACTAATTCTTTTGTAGTTTCACCGTATCGTGGCGTTCTCAGCGCATCGCGTTGGTGTGGTGTGGTTGGTTTAAAGGGTGACGCAGACTATGCCTCCTTAGTACGGTAAGGCGTTTGTTGTTACGCGTTGTTCCGCCTGCTTCCTAGTGGGGCGGGGGTTACTACGCTGGGTTCCGGTCTATAGTGTGTGGTATTGCTGTTTGGCCTGCCCCTCGTCTTGCTCGTGCGAGCTTCTTGCGAGCTGTGTTTGTTTTGATAATAGTCTTTTTTTATTTAGATGTGGCCTATGTCTAACGCCATGCTGTTTCGGGTGGGTACTTTGCGGTTGACCGTGTGTACCTGCTTTTATACTATGTTACCCTAGTCCCGCCGATGTTCGTATTTTTTGTGTTTGCTTCTTTTGTCAATAGATCATCGATTTTTCGAGTGATTCTCTGTCTTTTCTATTCGTATTTGATCTTTGTCTGTTGGTGTAGGCTGGATGTGTGGGTGGTATTAAGGTTTTATTATAGTAGCGGATCGCCGTAATGACGTTCCGTTACGATACAGCAGTGATAGAGCCCTTTCAAGAGTACTTTGTTCACGTGGGTAAAACGATTACTGTTTATGAATTTCTCACCTTCGGAAAACACGTTTCGGCTCTGTACGACGGACGAAACTTCGTCTTCTCGGCAATAGGTAAAAATACACACATTGTGTATTCTCTATTACAAGCATTCTCACCACCGCCGGCCAATACTAAACCTCGCTGGTGCGCTAGGTAGTCAGGGATTCTCCACACAGTGTTACTCTAGGTATAAGCACGTACTCGAGCATTGCTGTAGCGATCAATCTGCTCGGTGTAATTCCACTTATTGCAGTGGTAATAGAGACTCTCAGCCTGAGTCTTACGCAGACTGGAATTGCTCGTTCTTTGGTGTTTTTTGTTTAGCTCATCACAAGGGTGAGGGCTTCACGGATATTACGTCACATAAATAGAGACAGTACAGTGTAGGTAAAGCATTGAAAATCCGTCGAGACTGCTCGCGTATGATTAAAACCACGCATAAAAAAATGCATGTATGCGTGTTGAGATTTCCTTGGTGTTGTTCGAATTCAATCTGAAAGATATTGAAAAAGAATGAGTTTTCACTCAAGGCAGGTGGGAAATAACCATTCTAAAAGATGTAGGTAGAGTAAGTGGTTTATTCTACCATCCACTTTCACGTACAAAAAAAAATATATAAAAAGATAGTACAAATAAATTGAAAGTGAATTTTGGGTGAGAAGCACCTACAATTATATTAATTGTGTGCTGTCATTTGTGAGGTGAACGTGGTGTAGCCAGCGCTGCAGAGCACGCCATGAGACGCTCATTTGATAGGATGCACAAATGAAATATAAATATCATCAATAAATTCTGAGTTAATTTAGTTGAGAGAGAGAATGATAATTAAGTGAAAGCACATGCAATTATATTAATTGCGTGGTGTAGTTTTGAGGAGAAACGTGGTGCGTCACGCGATGAGACTTTATGAGGATGCACAAATGATATTTATCCGCCTCACCAACATTGAATTTAGATAAATTATGAAGGTGTACTCTTACCATTTATTTTGAGTCCTGTTGAGTACGAATATGATGAGTAGATTCGGAGTGATGGTGAAAATTGTCCGAGGCGAGTACAGAGGAATGTGCTGTCCAAGCGGGTTTTCACAGAAGTGTCTAAAATTCTCAAGATTGTTGTGATTTACAAAAGCGTCGTTGTGCGACGCTGAAGTCAAGCGAGAGAGACAGCCTCTCACTTAAGCAGCATGCCTGCGAGGCACTGCCTCGGCTACCTTCGTGATAGCCGAGCGCAGCACACCACCCAGCAGCAACAGGTCGACGCACGGCGAATATCGATCGCAGTGCGTCAGCTGATTTTCCAACAATGCGGTATATCATCTTGTATTACATGCAGGCAAGCTTGACCGACTACTCATGCGTTTAATGGTAACTCTCAAGAAACCAGAGGCACCAAAGGAAAAGAAAAAGGACAAGCCTCTGGCGAGATTTTTGTTTTATGATTTGGAGATGCAGTAACACGAACAATTGCACGATGATAAATCGGCACGAGTTCACGATCCGAATTCATGTGTTTCACAATGCGTATGCATGGCATGTCTGAATATCACAGATATAGCGATCGATTATTCTGACTGTGGTAAACGTGAATCCGTGTTTGTCCTTGATCCTGTTGAAGAGCTCGTAAAATTGACATTATCGCGAGAACTTAGAAAGACTATCTGTATTACTCATAAAGCAAGAGGTTTCAACGCGCACTTTATTGTACGGTATCTAATCGAAGTGCAAAAAACACAGCTGCCCTCTTTGAATATGAACGGTACGAAGATTGTCTCGATGAAGATTGGCAATGTCATTTTTCTCGATAGTCTAAACTATAATACCCATGGCTCGTGACGCTTTACCTGAGGCTTTCGGTTTTGCGGGTGAGGTGGCAAAAGGTACATTCCCGCATTCATTCAACACAACGGAAAATCGAAATTACACAGGTCCTCTACCGGTTCTGCATTTTTACTCACCCGACACAATGTTCTCAGCGGATCACGAGCGATTTGTAATATAGTATGAGGAAGAATCGAAACGCTTCGATAATAAGTTTGATTTTGTGACGCAATTTGTGCAATATTATCGTACATATGTTATGGTTTTGAGACGAGCGTGTCTAGCTTTTCGCGAATTACTTATACGTTGCGGAAGTGTGTGCCCCTTTACAGAAGTTTGCACGATAGCATTAGCATATATGAGTGCATTTCGAACAAATTTTCTACAGAGGGTTTTGCGGTGATACCACCAGAGAGGTACCGCTGGAGCGATAAGCAGTCGCGCAAGGCCATCGCATGGCTCATATGGCTCGCGCGCGAGCGGTACTGCGATATCGCTCATGCTGGGCGTGCGAAAGAGTATCGCCCTCCGACTAGCTTACCAGCGATCGACGGTTACTACGTTGAGGCGGAGGTGCATCACGTTCTTCAATTTTATGGCTGCTTTTGGCATGGCTGTCCACGACGTTATGTCATGATCAATCACGAATCAGATTGAAGAACTACATTCTAATCGAGATAAGGGAATGTGATTTCAACAGATTACTCGAGAATAACGTGGGAACATCGTTACACGTGAAAAATCACTCCATGGTCGAGCAGACGCCACTCGAACCACGCGATGCATTCTTTGGCGGTCGAACGGAAAAATTCGTGGGTCTGTACGATGTCGTGGATGGTGAGCAGATACGCTATGTGGATGTGTGCTCGCTGTATACATGGATGTGCCTTACATACATGGAAAATATCCCCTTTGACATCTGAAATTGTACGTAGGTGCTGAGTCTCGAGGACTCGTAGGACTTGAAAACGGTTGAAGTGCCGTCGAGGGTCTCGTGAAGTGCGTCGTAGAAGCACCGCGCGATTTATATTTGCCCGTACTGCCTGTTTGATGCATGAGAAACCACTATTCCCCCTGTATAGATTATGCTGTATATGACATGGATACATTCGCGGGTTGCACACACGAAGATATGACTGAGCGAGCGTCTCGCTCTGATATAAGGTGATGCGTATCCATGAAATTTGGCAATTCGTTGTTACACAGTATGACTCCACAGCGCGGCGAGGCGGTCATTTTTCCGAGTACATCGACACATGCCTAGAAATCAAACAAGAGGCAAGCGGACTGCCAGCAGAGTGCAACAATGACGAGGAAACAATACAGCGTTTCATCGCGTTGTACGACAAATCTGAGGGTATATCTTGAGCGAAATACTCTGCAGTCGAATTCCGGCTTACCATCGCTTGCAAAATTGGCGGTTAATTCGGTCTGGGGAAAGTTTAGTCAACACGAAAATCTCACGAGCACTGTTGTCGTTTTCTCACGCTCAGAGCTAATGAATAACTAACGTGTCCAGAGATTGAGGTGACAGGTATGCTCGCAGTAATAACCGGGAGCATACCTTGCTATTAAGCAATATCATGTATGTGAACTATGTACATTTCCGCGTCGCTATCCAATCATCCCCGACATCGAATGCTCTAATTGCAGCATACACGATGACACAGGCTCGCCTCAAACAGCACAGTTATCGTAAAGGGCTCGGAACGCTAATATTGTACTGCGATACGGACTCCTATATTTATGTGAGTCGCACGTGTAGCAAAGAATATGAGCCACCGATCGGTCAATTTCTCGGAAATCTTACGGATAAGTTAATCAAATATGGGTCAGGTATCACACTAAACTCTGCGAATAGCCGTCACGTAAATTATGACTCGCCTAGCTCGAGCTTCATGACAAGAGCTAGGAGCGTACCCATTACTTTCAAATGTGACGCTATTCGACGCACGGAATTTCATCAGGTAGTAACGGATAAAGAGACGAAATCATGCAAACCTGTTAACACGAAGAGAAAGCGGCATGGGAAGTATTCTACTGTACCATATGGCTGCTCTGAAATACGTGAATTCGAATAATCGAAATAACTATCATATAGTTTTATGTCTAACGGCTGAATTCGCGCTATTTAAAAATTACCTTTTCGACTAATTTCATGTATCGCGTTTAGTATGTATAGTACATAAAAAGAATGGAAATACTGATTTATTATGTACAAAACCATTGTCTGCTCGTTCTTTTGTGCTGCTATTCGTAGCAGTAGCTGCTATCTCTTTACCGTTCCCTTTTGTTCTGACTTTCTCATCCTTGATTCCTTTTGTCCCGCCTCCCTTATCGAGTGTCTCTTTTTGTTTCGACTTTCTTGTACATTCCCGTGGATATAATATCGCTGTTTAGAATTACATGATTCATAAATTTTGCATATAGAGCTGTGTGCATACTGAAACAAAAATGTAGCTTTATCTGTGGGAACTATCGGTATTTAATTTCCATAGGAAGTTAACGTCAGCTTATACCGCATACACGCGCTGCATCAACTATTACGGGCGCGCTGCACCTTATTAGCTCGTCAAGGCCGTGAAAATAGCTGATGTCGCGGGGCCGCCGCCGCGGTATTAAATTATTTTAGCGTCAGCTGACTGAATTTGATAGACACTCAGCGATATGGATACACGTTTAAACATCGATGGACAGGCGTAATAGACGATCTTACGGGCTGTGGTAGAACATATTTAGTCAAAAAATTCTTCAAATACATGCACGAAATGACGGATGTACCGGTCGAGAATATACTGTTTTATTATTCAGAACGGGTATTTAGAGTACGGTGATAAAATCAAATTTCACTAGAGTTTACCGTAAGTAACACACTACTGGAATGATACGAAGCCTAAGCTTGTGGTCATTGACGATCTAAAACGCGAGGCATCAAACAATACCGTGGTCGATCTTTCCACCAAGGGTAGGCATCGGAAAAATCTCAGTGTCATCTTCATTACGCTAAATTTATTCGATCAGGATTACGGGCAGCGCGATATCTCCTTAAACGCTAATTATATCGTTGTCTTCAAAAATCCGGGAGATCGCGCGTAAATTCAACATCTAGCACGCCAGGTATGTCCCGAGAATCCAACATTTTAGTAGGAGGTATATTTCGATGCAACAGCTGCACCGCACAGCTATCAATTATTTAAATTGGAACAATCGATGCCTGATAATTGTCGATTTCGTGCCTGTATATCTTCCGATGACCGAAACAATTACATTTACGTGCCTCAAAAAGCAATAAAGGTTCGCGATGCGATGCACGATGTAATGTGGTTGTAAAGGCGTTGCGCGGACCTCTCGATCAAAAGCAAATAATTAAATTGCAGGCACTATGTTATCTGAAGCAAGAGCAGCGATCCGCAATTTTGCGCAAAGCAGATGTAGCGCTCGTATGGTGTACATGCGAGTGTGTTCTAAACGTTTGAGAGGAGAACGTGAGCATGAAAAGCGTGCAAAAGGGGAAATTGGGGTGATAAGAGAAAAATCATCATAAAGCACTGTGACGGATTACTGAAGTTGCTTCTTGTGCCTGTCGTGGACTACGTGAGCCATGGAATATGCCAGAAAGATGGTGCTTATTCCTTATCATAACATGTGGTACATCGTCTCGCGAGTCGTGCTACTACTACTACTACTATTTTTCTTTTTTTTTCTTTTCGAGGGATTGTGGATGATCTTCAAAGATAGTTGGGGAGAGTATGCAGTCCCCAACGTGTGGGATTTTTACCCACTAAAAACCACACACCCTTTCTCCTAGACATTGGTCTCACCCCGGAACCGCTTTCGCATTACGTCAGCGTGGTGTCGTATCCGCGCAGCCTGGGCGCTAGGTTCATGCGCTTAGGGGTTGTGCACTCCCCTCGCGGGCTCCTCCTGTTCCTTGGTCCGCAGCACCTTCTCCACGTATCCCGTAATACTCGTCCACTTCGTTGGTAGATCCGCACCCTTTCCTTCGCCAGCAGTACGATGGGGATTACGCTTGCAATCACCGTCGCAGCGCTCCTGGAGACCGTGCGGTATGCGCAGGCTACTCGAAGAGCACTGGCCCTTTGTACGGATAATAGCCTTTTCTGGTGTTTCTCGACTTGAAGAGAGCCTGCCCAAATATCCGCACCATAGAGCATGATGGAGTGACAAACCTCCATCATAGCGCTTCTTTTGGCCGCCCTTGGCCCTGCTACATTGGGTATAAGTTTAGTCAGTGCCGCCACAAGTTTAGCGGCCCTGTCAGCGGCACCGTGTATCTGTTCTGAGAACGTTAACTTCTTATCTATCGTAAGCCCTAGGCATTTCACCGACATGTTGGACTCGATTGCCACCCCGTCGATGTTGACGCTGAGTGGATCTGGGAAGAGGCGTCGTCTTATTAAAACTACGACCTCAGTCTTCCTTGCCGCAAGATCCAGGCCATGCTGCCCCAGCCACTCGCCGATTCTTCTCGCAGCTTCCGCAACCCTTCGTTGTGCCTGCGCTGGTGACCCTGCAGTCACCACCGCAGCGATGTCATCGGCGAATCCCACGAGACGGGTACCTTCAGGCATGTCTATTCTGAAGATGTCGTCATAATTGATGTTCCAGACGTCCGGCCCAAGAACCGAGCCCTGCGCGACTCCAGCCGTGACCCTCGAACTTTTCTGTCCCTCTGTCGTGTCGTACAGCAGCTCCCTGTTTCGGAGATAGTCGTTTCACACTCTCCTGAGGTAGGTTGAGACTTGCAGCCTCTCGAGCGCTTCAAGAATATCGATCCACATTGCCGAATTAAAGGCGTTCTTGATATCTAGCGTAGCAAGGACACAGACATTTTTGCTCCTATTCGTGCCATGCCAGGCCGTCTCTGCTGTTTCTACGACCTCTCGGATAGCTCCTATCGTCGATCTTCCTTCTCGAAAGCCGAACTGCATGTCCGCGAGGCCTTCGGCCTCTCCGACTACTGCTCTGACTCTCTTGCGCAGCAGTTTCTCGCAGATCTTCCCCGCGTTGTCCAGCATACATAGCAGTCTGAACGACGATAGTGTTATAGGGGGGCCCTTGCCTTAATCAAGTAGCACAAACCTCTGTTTCTTCTATTTCGAGCTGAAAATTCCGGCCCGCAGACAGGCATTATACATGTTCAGCACCAAGAAGGGGTGGTCAATCGCAACCGTTTTGAGGATTTCGATGGTATGCCGTCAGGACCCGGAGCCTTATGGCTGGGCAGATTAAATGTCACGGCTATGAGTTCTTGCTTGGTGAAGAGAGGTATTTCACCTACTGGCGTTGCCGCTACATACTCTCTTTCGGGATGTTCAGGGAAGAGCGCCCTGACGATTCCTTCTATGGTTGCCGGGTCCTTGGGCCCCTCAGAGCCCAAGGCAGAGAGATTTCCAGCTTTGTACTTTGGCGATAGCGATGGTCTTCCCTAGGATATTCTTGGATGCCTTGTAGAGCACTGAGGCAGCTTCGGCTGCATCGGCGGCGCAGCGTTTTCTAGCCTGAAGCGATCTTCGCCTGAGTTTAAGGCACTTCGCCCGCATCTCCGCGATGGTGGCTGACCACCAGTAGACGGGCGCTTTGCGTTGTTTGCCGGTTCTTCTGGGCATTGATTGATTAGGCGTCGCATCCTTGCTTAATGAATTGCATTGTACGTCGGACAAGGATCTCAGCGTCCTCTTCGGTAGGGTTGGATGGGACTGTCTCTTGAAGTAGTGGTCCACATTGGCCCGGTTCTATCTGTAGCCTTTCCCGATCTAGTTTGGCTACGTTGCATCCCTTGGGTCTTGCCTGACCTGTCCTAGGCCCGCCGGAATTGGCCACTGTAACGATCTCGAACTTTATGAGCTGATGGTCACTTCCGGTGAAGTCTTCCAAGACCTTCTAGGTCTTGATAGCCACCGCGGCCTTGGGAGAGGCCAGGGTTACATCGATGATGGAGTCCCTGGTCCCAGCCCTCCTGAATGTGGTTACGGATCCGGAATTCATGATGGTCAGGTCCACTCCGGCCGCCAACTCCACCAAACTTGTTCCTCTACTGTCTGTCCATTCTATTTCCCACTCGACTGCCTTGGCATTGAAGTCACCACCTTCGATGACCTCCCCATCCATTACTCTAATCGCGTCCTCGAGGTTGTTAATCCTGCCCCTAAAGGTTCCAATGAGTTCATTTGGGGAGAGGTAGCAGCTCATGAATGTCGTGTCGCCAGACTTGATCCATACGTACCCGTCACCACACCCCGCATCGGACACCGTCACCTTTTCCCGATTCCGGACACAAATCGCGACCCAGCCTGTGCTGTCTTTATACTAATTCTGGTGGTTCTCGTCCCGGTTCTGTTCGCAGATGAGTAGGAGGTCTGCCTTGTGTTCAATGGCTATTTGCGGTAGGAGCTGCTGTGCAAGCCTTGTCCGGTTCGAGTTACCCTGCAATATCACTGCCATCGTGTTTTTGTTGTACTGGCCGCAGCGGAGAAAGTAGCGCACCTGCCAGTGCCGGGTTCGTGATCCGTCGGGCTTCCGTTTCCCAGGTCGCCGTCGCCGCATTTCCAGCACTGCTTGGACCTGTCCACCCTCTCGCACTCGGTTGCACGTTGTTCAAATCCATGGCACCTGTAACACTTGGTGGCCTGCCGACTTAATCGTACACGGCAGTTGATCCATCCAATGTTTATCTGCCCGTTTCTGTCTAGTTTCTCAGCAGCTTGGGCCTTCAATTCCACGAAAGCCATTCTGTTGCCTCTGAGAGTGCTTTTCTGCAGCCTGATACTCATATCTTCACAGCTATTTACCTCTAGCGCTCCGATAAGGGCTGCCTCAATTTCCTTCTGGTTGGAGATAGCGTCTATATCCCTGATCTCGATCGTCGACCTTGGTGTTAGTTGCTGGACAGACCCCTTTACGCCGATTGTTAGCTGGATCGCTTCCCCGAAATTGGCTATTTGGCTACTACTTACCCGAACTTGGCTACTTGGCTACTACTTCCCCGAACTACTACTACTACTGCTACTGCTACTGCTACTACTACTGCTACTACTACTGCAACTGCTACTGCTATTGCTACTTCTACTACAGAGCAGTCGCCTTCTGTACAGACCACCGGTACACCGTTATCACGCCTCGAATCTGAGCTGAGTGAAATTCTAAACTCTCACTCGTACAAGAGCGAGAGAGAGAAATGGATAGCGTACCAGCAGGTTTTACAGCGTTATCTTTACATGGTCGAGTACGATAATACAGTACCGAATTTTCCATCAAAACAAAAAATAGTATTACTCGATAGCTGCGAGAAAAAAATCGATGACGTCTTAATGAACGAAGTGAGATCTCGGCTCAATGACACACTTATTACTAATAGCGTACCAAAAAATTTTTATTCTAAAGCAATATCGTTGATTCGCAAATTGCATCGCAGCGCAGTCGGTAAAAATATGACATGGATCGTAACGGTGTTGTTTCGATAAACGGCAGAAGAATAAAAAATTCCAATATCATTAATATTGTTAATGATGCTATGTACGCTCGATAACGTGAGAAACCCGTCGGCCGATTTCACTTTGCCAAGCTACTGCGAACGATGCAGATGTCACGTGAATTTATCGGCAATCCCGAGTTACTACACCTATACCTACATCATCCTCGACACTGCAGCGGCGTCTCATTTTGCCACGCGATTTTACCATGCAGCAACCGCAACAATAATGAGGCCGAGACTGAACACTCAAACAGAGATTTAATACTCACGGCGGACAACGACATCATCGAGGGAGAGGAAGAGGAGCAAGATTAGGACGAACAATTGTAAAACAATGCACAAGTAGAGAGCCAATGTCACCTCAGCGGATATCAGTCCCCCGCACAGCTAGTAAAGAAAAAGAAAAAGCATTCATTTAACTGGTCATCGTTCAAATCATCAAAACTCTGTAAAAATTTTATTATGACTCCGCTCATTTTACATCCTATTCTCGAGGAAAAAATTTGGTTCAGGTGGACCGGAGATTGGTGACAAAAAATGTTTCACCATGACTCGAGACCCAGGATACATATAACATGCATCGCCTCGGACGACGGTCATTTACCCGTCGTATGTACAACGTGAGTAATATCGACGATGTACGGGAGGCTGACTTAGCTGATCTTCGCTCGATAGTTACGTACGACGATGGGTACGCATATCTCCTTGCTGTTATCTATGTGTTGACCGAATACCCTTGGGCCGAGGTTTTGCGTGACAAAGTGAGGGCAATCTTAGCCCGCGGTCTCACACGCATACTCGCACACAGTAACAACCGTCGCCCGCAGCAAATGCAAACTGATCGAGGGAAAGAATTTATCGGGGTTCATTTCAGCAAATTCTAAAGGAAACAAATATCGATGTTCGGGATGCTCGTAACCCAGATATAAAAGCCTCGATTGCCGAGCTTTTATATCTGCGCTTCGATCGCACGATAAAGGAGCGAATGTGGTGCTACTTTACATACGCACGAAATAAGCGTTACATCGATGTTGTACAATTTTTTTCATATTCTTATAATCACGTAAGACTCAGCGGAAAGCGTATTCCTCCGAGCGAAGTAACTCTAGAAAAGGCCTCTATAGCCCAAGAAAATTTAGCTGAACGTTACGAGCGTAACGCGAAAAAAAGTAAAAAGCCTAAATACAGTTTCGGCGATTTTGTACGTATCAGTACAGCATTAACTGAAGCAGCATTTGCAAAAGGATATGAGCGCAGTTGGAATAGCGAGTTATCCAAGATTCAACGAATATCAGTGAATCGAGAACCATTTCTGTATATTTCAGACGAATTGAATCAGTATTTTCTACGAGGCGGAATTATCACGAGTACGAGTGCCTCCGTCATCAGAGAAGGCAAATGTGAAGAAGGGGGACAAGAGGAAGAGCGTTCGGAATCATCGTCGCTGGTAAATATGAGTTCCAAGGATAGCTCTTTGTTTGCCGCACTACCGAGCAACAGTAGTATGCAGTATTTTCCGGATAATATAACGACGAAAATACGAAACTTACAAAAATTACAAAACTACCGCGTCAAATGCGTTTGCATAGAGAATGGTATGTTTCTCTTGTGGAAATTGCTTGTCCGATGAATATTTTACAGGTCCTTACTGTAGAAAATCTCGTATCTTTTGAGGACGATTATGATATGCCGGGTCTAAATGTCTTAACACAGAGCCACAACAGACTATACAGACCAAGTTCCATCTGGTGTGTATCACTCTAGAGACGCTCTTCCGGAGAGTATAAAGAAGTTACAACACGTAGCTTGTCATCTGCGCTTTAAATCGCTTCAGAGCGGTCGAAGTGGTGCGCATATGCGACGATCTACGGTACCACGACGTTCGCGTATCGCCCGCTATCGCAAGGCTACTCGTATTTGAGGACAAGGCCTGTAGATCTGTTATGGTAGAACTACATTTCGAATACGGCGTCGAAACTTGCATCTCTCACCAGTGATATACCAGTCAGCATGTTTGTATACATCGACCAATGGGAGAGTTATATTATAGGCGATTTACAAATTCACCTCTTATGAGTCATCACCATTAATGCTGACCACCTTCAGTACGGTTTGATAAAAATTAAACCCTTTTCAACGTCGTGATATATACCTCTCATGCGCAACAATTTACACACTATTGAGATCCATATAAGACACGAGTTTTGAAGTCCCATACCATTCGATTAGGGACTGTGACATTACATCTCAAAAGATCCCACGATTGATTATGAAACGTCGTTATGCATGATATTGATGGCATGTAGCACGGGTGGGGTCATCGCGAGAACGGCGGTATTAGCCATGTTCCTATCGGAACGCTAAGTCAATGAGAACACAGTATCGGTAGCTTTCTCGGGAGCCTGTTTCGATTAGTATTGCTACTTTTAAAGAATGGTTCCAAAACAGCTGGAAAAGAAGCATTGCGTGCCAATGTAAAAGTAGTTGGTGATATCCTCGATAAAAACATAGCTATGAAAGATCCTATTCGCGAGAGAGCCCGCCAATACATCAGTAATCTCAAACGCAAGGCCTCTGAAAAAATGTTCACTCTCATGCAGGGGTCCGGTTATAAAAAGCGCAAAATTCCGCGAACTGCTTATTCACTGTTTCTCCCGTAAAAAGAAAAAGCGTAATAAAGAGAAAAGTAATAAAGAACAAAAGGAAGAAGAAGAAGAAGAATACTCTTCATCGAACGGTTGCAGATATTTTTTGATAGCTGAAACAAGATGCATTTTCTACATGCACACTCGTGCGAGTGTCTTAAATCGGAACTTTAATTATTGTCACTCCCACCGACGCAATCAACTATCGAAGGCTTTAATCGTTTGTATTATAAGCCAATTTCTTCGCTAACAAATGATCCACCTATTGATTTAGTTATTCCAGCGCAGGGTGATGAGTACATCTATCTCGCTCCTATTATGCTTAGCCTGAGAGTGAAAATAACATTTCCTTCTACGAAAATTGCTACGGGTAGAGCCGCAAAAGTAAGCGCTGGCTCTGTAAACAATCTCTTGCATTCAATGTTTAATTAGGTGGATGTATACTTGAATCAAAAATTAGTTTCACCTCCAAATAATGTCTACGGTTAACGAGCGTACATAGAAACTCTTTTGCACTACCGTCCAGCTGCCAAAAATTCGCATCTCACGAGCGTTCTCTGGTACAACGATACCCCTGGAAAAATGGATGATATAGTCGGGAAATGCGGGTGTTGTGAAAAGAAAACATTCTTTGAATGTCGGCAAAATGGCAGAGTTGCTCGGCCATAGGAATTGCGATATATTCAATCAGGAGAGGTTTCTATTACACGGTATCGAGATGCGTCTACCGTTGGTGCGGTCCAGAGACTCATTTTGTTTTGTGAGAGATATAAAGATTGGCCAATGCGGCTTAAGCATTCTCGAAGCATCGCTTCTCATTCGTAGAACAAAAATATCTCCTGGTGTGCTGCTCTCGCATGCTAGAACTCTAGCGAAATCAACGGCTAAATATACTCTTACGAGAGTCGAGGTAAATGCCTTTTCAATACACTCCAGTGTTCATGGAGAGACGACAGATAATATCGTATCAGGCCCATTACCAGCTCATGTAATTATTAGTTGTTTCGAAAATTATCTGTATCTAGATGCTTTTCAAATGCTGTTTTCGGAAATTAGAATATATTTCTTGAACGATGGTAACTCGATCGTTCGCGATAATTATCACGATGGATACCGTCTGTTTGCTTTTGATTTGACACCCAATCTTTCGGCGAACAGCAATTCACATTAGAATTTAAAAAAGCACAGTAGTATGAGAATACAGGTAGGATTTGAAAAGTCGCTTTCTTCAACGGTAAATTGTATTGTCTAAGCGGAACATGATAATGTCCCTGGAATCGATGCCTCTTGTCAGGTAATGGTGGATTTTACAGGACAAGCGAAAAAATGTGCTGATGTCGGAATAAATATATCTCGTGTTGAGCGGCGTAGAAGCGTGTTTGTAAGTAGCAAATCACTCGAACTTGAGCATCTGCCTGGCTTAGACGTCAAAATAAATATCGGCGTGGATATATAGGGAACGCGTTGTAAAGACTCGGAATTTATTCCGAAAGAAATTCCAGTCGTAGCAGTGGATAGACCGTATTCTGGTCATTGGATCGTCGTACTACCGTGCCATTTTGCTGAATTACAACATAATTCGAGAAGCTAGAATAATTTTCTCTCGAAATACTTTCACGGTCTTAAAGAGTACGAGGGCAATGCCAGCTGCAAACAAGCGTACTCCAACTTGCGTGAAATTCCGCGAAAATCAAGACGTATCTATATGCGTGGTCACGAGAAGGCTTCTTGGCGATATTACGAGTTGTGAAATTTCCAACCCGGAGGATGAGGATGGCGCACCATTATTCACATTTATGTCGAAGTCCTTCCGAAAATGCTTCAGACACGCTATGATAAACAATACATCGTCTTCGCCCTGTGCAATGCGTTAGGGTTTCCAAATAAAAAATTGGATTCTTGAGCAGCCGTTTAAAGGAGAATCGTATATGGATCTTTGATCGGCAGAAGAAGAGGAAAAGATTAACAAAGAGGTGAAATCTTCACCATGCAGTGGTGACACGATCATCGTCTATCGCTGTGAAATAAATGTTGTACATATACGTCTGTCAAAGCATGTAGGTCATCATCTAATCATTGATTACGTATGTGTTCAACATGAAGACTAAATAAATTTATGAGAGCTACGGTATCTACCGCCTTCAACCATTGGAGTGTACTCTGCTGTCAGAATTCCTCGTGTATGGTCGTTACCGACCGGACTCGTTGTTAACACGGATAACCACGACGGATGTGGAGAGCACTGGATCGCCATGTGCGGTGACCATCACGGAAAAGAAATGTTCTTTGATAACTGCGGGCTACCACCGTTTATACCGCAACATCTTGCACGGCTACAAAGAAACTGCAAGTCGTATCGGTACGGCGGCAAGCAACTACAGAGTGTAAATACATCGAGTGTGTGATTTAATAATCTCTTCAGCGATAATGTAATGAAAAACGGTAGAATAGTACGTGAATGTTACAATGCTTTCACCTCTCGACAATCGGACATTGATCAAAAGAAATGTATCGGTGGAGGAATCTCCGAGCGAAGATCGGCATGTTTGCAGCGATATTACATGCGACGGTAAATGTGTAAAGTGATTACAATAAAATATTTATGAATTAAAAACAAATACCTGGTTTTACCGTGTCTCTTATTTAATAGTGTAATAAATAGAGAAATATAATTAAATCTCTCTTTCTCTTTCTCTCCCTCCCTCCCACCCGGTGCGAATATATCATATTCTACGCCTTTTACTGCAGAGCAAGCATTTCGCGAAGACCACAGCGCAAAGCGATACGCACGTGCAAAACCGTTGTCGGTGCATTCAAAGTGCTAGACACCTAGTTATGATTCAGAGGAGGTTGTTATCGTTAAGCCCATGATACCCTCTAGCAGCATCTTGAACATTCAGTCTGTCTTCAACTCTTCTGTGCAATGTATCCTCGCTGTAGTACAAGTGTTCTAGGGGCGGCGTTTTGGTGTGCGGTAGTGCACGTAGAGCTGGAGATGATTATTCATCTGCGAACGTCCGATATAGGGGATAGGTATGAGGATATGCAGAGAATTCTACACCGAATCTTCGTATCGGATCGTGAGGATTTTGCTGTTGCCCTGGACGAACTATACATAGGAATGTCGTGGGTAGTCGTACAGCATGGGCGGGCGGACCGCTGTGAACTGATTCATTCAGACGCAGACGGTTACTCGGACGTACTCCTGATCAATCCGTATTTGTGAATTAGGATTGTTTCTATTATCCGGACCTCCTCTCTGCAAAGACGCTTGCGTTGTGCATGGAGGACCGCCTGCACGGCTTACAAAGTTTGGACTCTGATGGACTGCTACCTCTCCCCGAAGCGGTATGCAGTGACAGCGTATCTATGATTCGTGTAGAGGTGAGCAGCGAGAGCCATCCACTCAGTATACGGTTAACGACGGAAGACCATGTGGATGTGGGGGGTCTTATAATTGGAGCCATCGGTGCCAAAATCGACATCGGCCAAGATGTCGGCGCCGTGGACGAGCGTTTCGAGGATCCCGAGCTTCCTGACGCGGACGATGCTTGAGGGTGAAATTGTGCGCGTGTGTGTGGTCGCATGTGTGAGTCCGCGCACGCGTGTGTGAGTGCGCGCATGCGTTTGAGAGAGAGACAAGAGTTTTAAATTGCCGCGGAAGGTGGAAGCGAACAACAGGTGAGGTGGCAAGTACATCACTTTATTTATTATTCCAAGTACGTGTACATGTTCGCTCCATGCTGCTTTTAGCGCTACTATTCCATATTCACCAGAGTACTCACACCACCCCACATCACCATTTCCACGTTACCGTCATTGTGTAAGCAGAGTAAGTGGCGCGGCGGTGGAAAATTGGGAGTGGCGGAGATAGCCATATTGGAGGTATGGTGAATGAGTCAAGCTCCGACTTCATACACTCGCATGAGTGTGAGTGTAAGAATGACATAATTAGAATGACATAATTCTACTTTTGTCAAATTTCCGATTTACTTCTTGAGTAATGTGAATAGTAGTAATAGTCCATCTTCTAACGAATGATTAAAAGTTGAGAGTAACGTGTCATTAATGAGTTTCAAGTCTTTACTCCAGAACTGTGAATGTGGAAGTTTTAATGCTCTATCTACTAGCATATTATATAATCTCTACTTTTATTACTCCAGACGAAATTAATGAACCTACCAGGTTTACGATGCCAAACTGTGATAATGCTATCATTTCCCGTAATTAATAATAAATTGAGGAATAGTATTATATTATCTTATTTTTTCTCAATAGTAAATTGCAGTTTAGGATGAAAAGCATTAATAATTGTTGAAGTTGAGCATTGAGCAGATGGCAAAGAGATAATTGCATCGTCAACCTGTTATTTATATATAATTGGAGTGTTATGAAACTTTGACAAACAACATTTTTCTGAATGAGCCATCACTATGTTATATAACATTGCAGCTAATGGATAGTCCATAGGAAGACCAGAAATTTATTTGTAATTCGTAATATCAAAAGTGAAATAAGTTGAAGATATAATTATCTTGGTTTCTCGTTTCATTCGGCGATTACGGTGCCCTCTACGAGCAGATACCTTCTTTTTTCAGACGATTTTATACTAGGTGTGAAGGAACATTTGTTTCAAGAGAAGGTACATATAATGAAACTAAAATGTATGAACCAGGTACTGTAATGTGCGAAATAAATAAATATAGACAGAAACATTGAAAATCAGACTCGAAATACGCTTCATCAATATTTTATGAATAAAATCAGTTTATTTTGTGTAGGGGACAATTAATAGACGAAGATGTTAGCCTCATTGGGATGTTCAGTTTGTGTATTTATGGTAAAGTGTACATTCTAGCTAAATGTATACCACCAAATTTTAAGTAATGATAGTTATATTTCTGATTTTTTTTCGTCTTCAAATATCTAATAATCAATTAACTAATTTTTATATTATACAATTTTAGTTGGATCAGTTGCCATAATCTTGTGAAGAGTTAACTGTTCACTTTGTCATTGCTGGTTTGTACTTGGTCTGGTCGTTTCATAAACGTCTTTTCTATTATCGAAAAAAAGGAATCGTATAAATGTTAGTGGATCGAGCAATTAAGCTTTCACACAAACGATTCCATAATGAAAATCTTAATTTAATTAAATTAGCCATGCCAGGGAATAGCTATCCTGCTCAGTTCACTAATGGTCTTATTGAGAAAATACTTAAACGCCTTAGAGAATCACATAATCGACTTTTGCAAAATGAACCTTTTGATACAGATGCAGATTACAAAATTTTCCTTACGTGGATAATATTCATCATCGGATTTTTAGACTCTGCAAGAGACGTGGATTTATAAGTATGACACGCAATCCAGACATCAAGCGAGTGAATGGCGTTCACCGAATGAGCCGAGACCGAAAAAATCACGTCGTTTTCAGTCAAAAAAGAAGGTGATGTTCATGGTTTTCATGGATTACACCCGAGTAGTATGTGTACACCTTTGCTTCATCCCATTCCTACCCCCACCACCCCACATTTCCACCGCGGCGCTACCCACTCTGCTTGACCAGTGTCGGTAACGTGGAGATGGTAAAGTGAGGTGGTGTGAGTTCCTTGGTGAACAAGGATGAGTAGCGATAAGAGCAGGATGGAGCAAAGGTGTACACATACTTGGAAAAATGAATAAAATTATGTACTCACCACCGCAGCTGTTGTAGACATCTACCCTCCTGGCAAAGCGATTTTAAACTCCTGTCTCTCGAATGTACTCTCTCACACACGCACACACACACGCACGCACGCACACACACACACACATACGCGCGCAGCGTCGTGTCTTTAATTTAATACTATGTCCTCGTCAAAGCCCTCGTCCCCGGCATCTATAATAACCACTTCTATAATAACCGCCGCCACGTCCACGCATTCCTTGTTCGATAATCGAACTCGCGGAACGTTATCACCAGCAAGAGGTCGCATCATGACAGCGATCAAGCCATCTCAACCGCACGCTTCATCGACGAGATACTCAATACCTGCAATATCCACGCGTTCGAGTCCGTATATTGAAAACTCCATGACAAGAGCCGGCAGCATACTTGCTAAAGGCTCCGGATAAAATAGGTGAGACCAGTCGATGTAAATGGTTTCGCCGAAATCCACTAACAATACCTCGCAGTACCCATCAAAGTCCGGGTAAATCACTTCGCCGCGGACAACGCTATTGAAACGAGGCACAATACAGGACATTCCGATATACAGTTCCCCAAGTTCAATGGGTCTTCCACGACGTTCCACTAAATACACGCTACGCAGGAGCTCTTCCAGATCGTCGTATGCATCGCACATTTCCTGTGTACGCAGGAACACGCTCATCACACTCTCGACAAACATTACTCGGCACCAAAACGCGTCGCTTAAAATCTCCTTGCCGTATCGCGGATACATATAGCTTTTTATTATTTGCAAGTAGGATGCCAAAGACAGACTAAATGCTCGAGATGCTGCTAGAGAATAGCACGGGCATAAAGATAACAGCCTCCTATGAATCATATCTAGGTATCCATCACTTTGAATGCAAGGAAAGCGGTTTTCAAGCATGCATAGCCCTGCGCTGTGCTCCTCGCAAAGCGCTTGCTCTGCAGTAAAAGATATAGAATATGATCCCTCACAGAGAGAGAGAGAGAGAGAGAGAGAGAGATTGATTGATTGATTGATAGTTTCTTTATGCCTTTGTAACCCTTTGGCAACATGTGTATAAGAACAATTAAATTATAATAAATATAATTAATATATGCTATTAATTAGAAGAATATAGAATTAGTAAAATTAGAAAATAACTATCTAGTTAATAAATCAAACATAATTAAGAAATAACAAAGTATCAAATTCAAATTATAATCTAAGTAACAGAATATCAGAATCAAAAACAAATCAATTAACAATGTCTAAAAATTTATAAAATTAAAAATTTAAAATATATAAAATATATTGTATATAACTATAGATAAAAATAAAATAAAATAAAAAATAATAATAAAAATAAATAAAAATAATAAATAATAATAAAAATAAATAAAAATAAAAATAAAATATTAAACCAAGTCTACATGGTCAAAAAGGTGAGCATATAAACGTATCTTAAATATATCTAAGCTAGACGATAAAGTAATAGTTGTCGGTAAAGAATTCCACAGAGAGATTCCTGATATGGAATACGCTTGTTGGTAAGTCGTTGTGCGATACGAAGGTGTAATAAATATGGACCTTGGTCTCCTCTCAGAGCGCTGAGACATTATACCCTGACTTTGGAACAACTCTAGAATATAGGCTGGTACTTTTTTACCGATAACATTGTACATAGAAATACCGAGAAAATAGATGCGTCGTGATTTAACAGTAAGCCAGCCAAGTCTACGCCTATAAGGTGTGATGTGCGTATCAAGTCGGAGATCAAAAATAAAGCGAATGCAAGTATTTATGAGCCGTTCAAGTGTTGTGTTCAGTTCTTCAGTTAGGCCATGATAGACTAGACAACAATAGTCTAAAAGAGGGAAAACAAGAGAAGTAATTAGCAATGTTCTTAATTCCTGCGAAAGCGCAGTTCGATGGAATTTTAATCTGTAGATGGTAAAGTTAACTTTTTGTGAGATATTTTTGACTTGAGTTCGCCACGATAGGTTACTATGTAGCATCACTCCTAAGTTTCGCACTTCATTAACAAAAAGGATAGTCGCGCCATTTAAAGAGATTGGTGATACTGCGCTGAAGTCGAGTTGCCGAGAATAGGAATTGCTACCTAATACAATAACTTTCAATTTGGCTATATTAAGTTTCAAACCGTTAATAGCTGCGAAGTCAGCAATGGCGTATACATCCTCGGATATTAATTTCAGGCCTTTGGCTAGTTGAGATGGTAGGCAGCTCAGGTAAATCAGTGTATCATCAGCGAAAATTATGTGTTGAGAATGATGAAGAATACAACCTATGTCGTTGATGAAAAGCGAGAAAAGTAGCGGACCAAGGACCGAACCTTGAGGCACTCCCGAGGTAGTAGATAGCCAGGAAGAGCAACTACCATGCTCATCTACCACCGCTTGTGTCCTCCCTGTCAGATAAGAAAAAATCCAGTCAAGTACTGGTTCCGCAAACCCTATTTTCTTGAGTTTCAAGAGAAGTGCCAGATGGGGGACAGTATCAAACGCCTTACTAAAATCAAATAGGATTCGGATGGTAATATGCCTTTTATCTATATTTCGCCTGACATCTTCACATATGCGCAGTAGTGCAGATTGTGTACTATGACCGCTTCGATACCCTGTTTGACGTGGGTCGAATATATTATTCTCCTCAATCCAATCCGTAATCTGCCTGTGCACTAGTCGCTCAAGTACTTTCGATAGCTCACTAAGATTCGCTATCGGTCGTGTATCAGATGGAGAGAGGGGTGTTTTAATCTTAGATAATGGGCGAAGATAAGCTTTCTTCCAGCACTTCGGAAACTCGGACAATTGTAGTGACATATTAAAGATATTCGTTAGTAATTGACATGAAGCCTGGATTGATTTAATTACTGAGAATAGCGAAATTTTATCAGGACCAAACGTAAAAGACTTAGAACTAGAGCAAGATGTGATAACGGAGCAAACTTGGTCTGTGGTAATTTCAGTAAAATGGAATACATTTTGTGGTGACTGAACAACTGAACACAGAGTACTAAACTCACTATAAGAACATGGCGGTAGTTGACTGGACACAGTTGAATAAAAAGCATTAAGTTCATCCGGTTCAAAGAAGTTGAGCGGAGATGGACGTGAAGACTTAGCTAGACCCAGTGTTGCTAGCATCTTCCATACCTTATTCGGTTCAGTAATATCAGTCAATTTCAGAATATAATACTGATTTTTGGCTTGTTTTAGATCATTCTTAAGTTGGTCTCTATGTTCTTTGAAAATAGATAGATCTAGAAGGTTGTTTGATCTTCGTGCTCTAGTATATAATCTATTTTTTAAAGATATGCGGTCTCTCAAGTTTTGTGAGAGCCAAGGCGCAGGCGGTCGACATACACGAAGAGTTTGTAACGGTGCATAATTATCTAAAGATCTTAAAAATATCTCTGAGAACGTATCAACAATCATATTAATACTGTTTGGTGATGTATGTCTTCTTAAATTATCAATAGAATTTAAATTTGGATTGCAGTCGCGAAGAATGGGAATATTAAAACTATTTGACAATGAGTCACAAAAACCTGTGACATCTAGATTTTTATAAGCACGGCAAGTGATAGTGCGATTGATTATGGGTTTAGTATCAAACTTGTAACGCAGTTCTAACAGGTCATGGCCTGCTATGTACGGTGATTTTGACTTGACAAACGATTGTATCTTATCTTCGCTATCGATAATGAACACATCAATCCACGAGTCTGAGGTCAGAGTATGATGAGTCGGTAGTGAATCAACAATGTGAAGCGACTGTGAGAAAGCTAAATGACGTAGATATTTCGACTCATAATTATTACTGGTTAGATCACAGTTGAGATCGCCAGCAATAATAATATTGTTATAAGCATGAGAAAAACAAGATAAAGATTGCATGAAATCTCCAAGCATTCGACCTTTCGGTCGTCTATACACAGATGCGAACAACAGTTTCTCTGAATTTGACCCTGTAATTTCAATAATTAAATATTCTGGTCCATTCGAAAACTCTATCGGCGAAGATGTCAAAACTTTAGCTTTTAGGGACGAATGAACATAGCATGCGACACCACCTCCTTCTCTACCTTCACGATCGTTGCGTATAAGAAAGTAATCATTTATTCGTACTAAGTCATCTGAAACATACGAATGAAGCCACGTTTCACACACAGAAATAATGTGGAAAGCGTGTTCGGCAATGGTCGATTGAATGAGTTCCATATGTGCTCGCAGTGAATTAGCATTGAATTGAGCGATCTTTAAACATGGAGACGACAATAAAGGAGAAGCAACCGATCGACATGTAGGTAGTCAAATTAGTTTTTCTAAATCTGCAGGCGTAACAATACTGATCGATGGATGACCCTCGCTTTTTCTAACATAAATTACTCCCGAGCGTGTCCACACAAATTTGTATTTTCTTTCAGCCGCTCGTGTTTTTGTAAGGCGTAATAGATTATAGAGCGCTGCAGGAAGGTACTCGTTTACATATATTGAACCACGTTGGTCTGTATCAAAAACTTCACTAAGCGGTAGGTTTTTTTTGGCTCGTTTTTTGCCGATGATATATTCTCTAGCTTGTTGCGATTTTAAGGTCACTAAATAAATGTTAGGAATATTGTGATTCGCATTAGATGTCATTGGTGTTGAATTGTTCTGTCCTACGATCGAACGATTTTTATTTTTGTCGAAGCTGCGAATTTCTAAGACGTCACTTAGGAGATTCGTGACACCAAGAGCTTGGAAAACCTTCTCGACAATAACTTGAGGTGTGTCTTCAATAAATGATGGTACTCCTGATATGGTGACTTCTGCACGCAATAGCGAAGAAGATGCAACAGATGTCGAAAGCTTGTGAGGTTGATCATCTATCTTCGATACATGATTCGACAATAATTCCAGACGTGATTTCATCGAGTGGTTGTCCTTCTTAATGACAGCTATCTCCTCGCGGGTACTCTCCGACTGAGTCTCCAGGGTAGTAATACGACTAATTAGGGCCTCTTGGCTAATAGCAAGATCAGCAATTTTGCATTCAACACCAGTGAGTGACTCCTGGATTTTCTCTAATTTGTTATCAGTAGAAGCGCTTGATACTTGTATTTGACGCATAACGTCGAGTGATGATTGCAGTTGGCGCATAACGTCGTCAAGAGTGATATCTTTTGATTTCGGAGGCGTGCGTTGTAAGATGTTAGATCGATGCATTGAGCACGGGTCGCAGCGAAACTGGTTTATTGTGTTTGGTTCGTCAAAGTCAAAAGCGAATTTATCTTTAGCACACGTGGAGTGAAATGACAGATTGCATTCTCCTGTACACTTAATCCTCTCTCCTACTCGAGTCACTTTGTTGCAGACACCGCAACGAGTCTGCGACATTATGTGTGTGAGCGTTGGTCGTAGTTGTGTGGACGAGAGAGAGAATCTGCTCAGCCGCAAGCACCACCCACCGCAAGTTAAGAGGGAGAAAGATTGAATTTATAATATAAGTCAGTGATGCATAAACTATGCTTGCATTCCTACGGTAATTACGGTAATTAGTGTGATAAAATTTTATTTAGTTGGTTAAAGATAAGTGCTGGTCAGCATCTGATTTAAAATCCGGAATCATAAGCTGACAGTATGTACACAATGACGCACAGGGTTCGCACATATGAAAAGATCAGTAAACTAAAGCAGAACCAAAGCTGTTGTCATGCACTCGTGTAGGTGTACTGCTAATATAAAGATAGTACCGTCCACAGTAGAAGCACACACACTCAGGACAATAACATCAATGACCTTGATTGTATATCGTCTTGCTAGTACTGTACAGATCCGAGTATTTAAGCAGTATGAGTTGACACATGTAAAGGTGGTAGGAGAGTTCACACTGCCAACCGTAGAGTTTACACCACTTTATAATTCGAGTAATATGTTTCGAATACACACATTTAAACCGTGCGCAGAAGATCGACGTGGTGGCAAACTAGCCTCGAAGTATGTCCGTTGTGAGGAAGCGATTATCCGTTTTTTAAAACACAATTAACTGGTTTTATTCTTGGTGCATGTTGGACTATTTGAAGTCATTACTAGATAAGTTAACTGAGCAACTAAAGAGCTATCACAAAAGAATATTAAACTTCCCTCTCCTCGCACAAAGTGGTTAAAGTACGTAGCGCTTCGGTACACGTCTATTCACATCAACCGTACAAGGGGGGGGGAGAGAGAGAGAGAGAGAGAGAGAGAGAGAGAGAGAGAGAGAGAGAGAGAGAGAGAGAGAGAGAGAGAGAGAGAGAGAGAGAGAGAGAGAGAGAGAGAGAGAGAGAGAGAGAGAGAGAGAGAGAGAGAGAGAGAGAGAGAGAGAGAGAGAGAGAGAGAGAGAGAGAGAGAGAGAGAGAGAGAGAGAGACGTCAATTATAATTCTCTAATTATTATGCTATAAAAATAAGAGACATAGTAAGATCGGGTATTTTGTAAATTAATCAATATTTTATGGAAATCACTTTACACATTTACCGTCGTATTCAACAGCCCTGCCAACACGGTAATCCTCGCTCGGAGATTCCTTCACCGTTCATTTTATTTTTATCGCTATACGGAATTGATTTGTATTATCACTCGTAATATTGCTTTTAAATTATTTTTCGCTGTGGGTGTTATCATCACAGTGTACTTCTGAAAAAAGAATGAAACAAGTATTTAATTGAACGACTGGTCAATAAAAAACATCGTGTACAGAATAATCGATACTGTCTTACCTGATATGCCACGACTCATTATACAAAGTTGGCAGCGTTGATGATCTTCTGCCACCGACGACAGCTGTGAATGAGGATGGCTACCCGTCATCACACTTTTCTTTCCCGAAGTTAGTTCTATCTGTACAGTATACGTATCCTCCTCTCGCTCTCCATAACACGAATAATGAACCCTTGGTGTCGGTTCATATAAAGGGGCTGCTCGCTCTGCAAGACATTATTTTTTATAATTAAAAATATTACATGATTTTAAATCACGATTTTTGAATTATTTTATATTTTTTACTTACCAAGCTCTGCTGCTTTGCTGCCAATCGACATTGGCACGTATTCCATGATCAGCTGTGTTAATGAAACAAAGACGTGCGCTCCGTCTTCTTTCTATCGCAGACCATTGCTGATGCTCGAGCGCTTCTTCAAAGAATTCCTTGGAACCGATGATCTCATACGCTGCTGCACGGGGCATTTCACTGACAACTATCTTTTCACGGACATATGATACCACCTCGTTGATACACCGCTGAATCGTTTCACTTTTGCTCTCTAGAGCCTGCATATGAATATCAATTATTCTACTTATTTCGACGAACATATCATATGTAGGCCGCTGAAGCACAATGTTTGGAGAGTATTTTCGGAAGCGTTTCCGTTTCGATTCTCCAGATTCCTCTTGATTCTCGTATTCCTCATTAGCGCCACCACTTATTTTACCAAATGAGACAGCTCTGTGTCAGTAACACGAGGTTAAGAGTGTGTAGGGCGTTGTGTGCTCTATGCAAGTATTACACATTTTCTCGGCATCAGCCCCATGAGCTTCGAAATATTGTTGTACGCGAGAAAAATAACTTTTAAACACTCGCCACTCGTTCGCACTAAGTGTAATTCCCGTAAAACTATTCGACAATATTTTCACCACTGGTGTAAGAGTACACGTAGAGTTCAGTTCAAGCCCGGCGACGATTATTTTACCAAATGATTTATTTAAACCGTACATAACGGGGTTCGCTATATATGGCGATATCGCGTGAGACGTAGCACCGTTATTTGCCATTTTTATTGCTTTCGTGTAGACTGTAACTTTTCGAATGAATCGTCGGTGGTGTTCATACTCCGTTTTATACAGATTTCCCCCACCATATAGTTGCATCGCCTCTTCTTTTTATACTGCAAATCCTACGACTGAAAATTGCTCACCAATATCCTTTGATATTTGCCGTATTCTCTATAATATCCTAGTAACAGCAGCAACAAATATATCCCAAAAATCTTGCATACTCTCGCACACCTATATGCACACGCACACCTCGCTATACAGATAAGATATGTCATGAAAACTAAATAATGTTCGTCGACGAAATTTGATGATTTTCCTCATGGCCGAGTGCCTAGAAATTAAATGAAAACAATATGACTTTCATCAACGAAACTCGATAACTAAGTACATAACCATCGCTAAATATTTCCCTAGGTCTTGCTTTTGTAAAGTGATCGCGTGCGGCCATTTTCTTGGTTGGTCGTATTCACGGTGGGGGAGAAGAAATTAACAGATCACCCTATGGGAACTTCCGACACAGGCGGTTGTTCGTAAAATTCGCGGTATGCTGTGCGTGTGTCATCAGCGCGATTTAGTTGACGCGTATAATATTGGATTGTTTGATAACCAAATAATTATTGATTCGGTGGTGGGTGTTATTCGTCGACGCGGTGGGCTGAACGAGCCTGATCTGCAGCTCATACTCAATGAAAGACGTAAGTAATGTACAGCGTTAATTACTTTTATTTTATTTCCTTTATTTCATAAGGTTTTATATAGTTCGACGGTATGAAGACGAAGAAATGGGATCCGACACCTATGATTTCAATGAGGAGGGTAGAACCGATTCAGATGATTATAGCAGGGACAACGATGGCGACAGCTCCGCAGGGAATCGTTGGATAAATTTTACCCAGCCATTCTGCGGCTATAAACCAACAAACGGTCTTTTCATGGCAGGCCCCGCGAGAGAACCAGATGAAGCCGTCGATGGTCCATCGCGACAATATAGAAGAAGAAGAAGAAGAAGAAGAGGAGGAGGAGGGGGAGGAGGAGCAGGACGAAGACGATGACAAAGAGGAGGAGAAAGAGGAGGAGGAGGACCCGATAGATTCAGGTAAGTTTTTTATAATACAACTACGCTGACAAAAATAAAAAAATTACGCGGATAATGATAGTAAAATGAAAAAACTGGGGACGAGTCGGACCTAAACGTTTTTTCGCTTTGCACAATTCACTCTGCCGAGACCGCCGACAATCGAGTTGGTTTACGAAATGCATCGGCGGTTCCTGGGTGCAGTCGACGGATTCGAGGACTAGAAGCAAATATAAGTTTGTAATTCTTACGTTACACGAATTATATACATAGTATATAGCTAGCGACGAACAAAAATTTTTATTAAATGAAATAAAAATTCTAATAAATTGTTTAATTATGCTTGCAGGTGGACAGACTGACGACGGAAGGACTGCTGCACGGGGTGGTGATATTTTGCCTCCTGGTGAACGTTTCGGTATCTACAATGAGCAGAGACGATTTTTTCCACGCTTTAAGATGCAGGGTCGAGAGACAGATTTTTATTGTCGTCAGCCACCGAACGGTATCGATCATCTGACATGGTTTGAGGGCGGTGTACGAGATGTTCTCACACGCCTTACAGAATCGTGCGAAGGACATGATTATGTGGGTATGACTCTGAGCGTACCGTCTTTCGCGCAAGGACCTGTATGGTTATCATTTCGACCAGCTCGTGACATCGTTACTGATGATATATGGCGACTAATTAATAGTGTAGCCCAGAGTGCGCGCGAATTTTGAATAGACGCTGGTACATCTAGAATGACGACATGTACAGTACGAGGCGTCGAAGGAGCCGGTGTGGGCAGTAGGGTTACACACGAGTCTATAGCTAAAAAGTCATATTTACGCATAAGTAATCGCGATAATTTGTGTCTACAGCGATCCCTTGTCACAGCCCGAGCGCATGCCGAACGCGGTCAAATACGTACGGTCGAGCTACACAGACGATGGTGTCAAATTCGGAACGGGCTTCGAGGTGCGCAATATACAGCAGCGATAGAGCTCACGCGTAATGCAGGGGTAACGACACCGTCTAGAGGGTGCGGTACGCTCAAAATTCAGCTCTTTCATGAGTACTTGGTTCACGAGGGTATAGCGATTGTTGTTTATGAATTTCTCACCTTCGGAAAACGCGTTCCGGCTCTGTACGATGGGCAAAAATACGTACTCACTGCAACAGGTAAATTTAATCATACACTCTTTATTCTCTATTACGAGCGTTCTCATCACTACCAGCCAATATTAAATCTCGCTAATGCGCTAGGTAGTCGGGGGTTCTGCGCACAATATAATTCCAAGTATATTCGAGTACTTGAGCATCGCTGTAGCTATCAATGTGCTCAATGTAAATCCACTTATTGCAACGGCAATAGAGACTCTCAGCCTGAGTATTGCGCAGACTGTAATCGTTCGTTCTTTGGTGCTTTTTGCCTCGCTCATCACAACGGTCAGGGCTCCACGGGTATCACGTTTCGTAAATATAGACGGTTCAGCGTCTGTAACGCATTGAAAATCTGTAGGGGCAGCTTGCGTATGATTAAAACCACAGATAAGAAGATGCATGTATGTGGTATATCGTTTTGTATTACATGCAAGCAAACGTGACCGACTATGCATGCGTGTTTTATAGTACCTCTTAAGAAACCAGAGGCGCAAAAGGAGAAGAAAAAAGACAAGTCTTCCACGAGATTTTATTTTATGATTTTGAGACACAACAACACGAACAATTGCATGATGATAAATCGACACGAATTCACGAGCCGAATTTATGTGTTACACAATGCGTATGTATGACATGTCTGGATATCACAGGTATAGAGACCGATTGTGCTGACTGTGGTAAAAGTGAATTCGTGTTTATCGATGATCCTGTTGGGGAGCTCGTGAAATTGGCATTATCGCAAAAATTTAAAAAGACCATCTGCATTGCCCACAATGCTAGAGGTTTCGACGCACAATTTATTCGACGGTATTTAATCGAAGTGCAAAAAACACAGCTGCCCTCTCTGATTATAAATGGCACGAAGATTGTCTCGATGAAAATTGGCGATGTCGTTTTTCTCGATAGTCTAAACTATAATACCCATGGCTCTTAGCGCTTTACCTAAGGCCTTTGGTTTCTCTGATGAGGTGGCAAAAGGTACATTTCCCCATTTATTCAACACACCGGAATATCAGAATTACTCAGGTCTTCGGCCGGCTATGCATTTTGACTCACCCGATACCATGTTCTCAGCGGATCGCGAGCGATTTTTAAAATGGTATAAGGAAGAATTGAGTCGCGTCGATTATAAATTTGATTTTGCGACGCAATTTGTGCAATATTGTCGTACAGATGTTACGGTTTTGAGACGAGCGTGTTTAGCTTTTCGAGAGTTACGTATACGTTGCGAGAGCCTGTGCCACTTTACAGAGGCATGCACGATAGCATCAGCATGTATGAGAGTATTTCAAAAGAAATTTCTACAGAAAGATCGCCTTGCGGTGTTACCACCGGGGGTGGGGAGGGGTATCGCTGGAGCGATAAGCAGTCGCGCAAGGCCGTCGTATAGCTCGTATGGCTCGAGCGTGAGCGCAACTGCGTTATCGCTTATGCTGGACGCACGAGAGAGTTTCGCCCTCCAACCAGCCTACCGGCTGTCGACGGATACGACGTGGATGCGGGGGTCCATCGAGTTCTTCAATTTCACGGCTGTTTTTGGCATGGTTGTCCGCGATGTTATCGCGTGAATAGAGATGCTCGAACTAAATTCGGCGATACAATGGATGAGCGATACGAGCGTACCGTTCTTATTTCCGGACGAATCAGATCGAAAGGGTACACTCTAACCGAAATATGGGAATGCGATTTTGACAGATTATTCGAGAATAACGAGGAAATGTCGTTATACATGAAAAATCACGCCATGGTCAAGCAGGCGCCTCTCGAACCACGCGGAGCATTCTTTGGCGGTCGAACGGAAAATTTTGTAAGCTGGTACGACGTCGAGAATGGGGAGCAGATACGCTATGTGGATGTTTGCTCGCTGTATCCATGGGTGTGTTAGAATGGAAAATTTCCCGTTGGACACCAGAAATTGTACGTAGGTGACGAGTGTCGAGAACTCGTAGGACTTAAAAACGATCTAAGTGTCGTCGAGGGTCTCGTGAAGTGTACCGTGGTGGCACCGCGCGATTTGTATATCCTCGTACTGCCTGTCCGCATGCATGCGAAATGACTGTTCCCCCTGTGTAGAACGTGCTGTACAGATATGGACACATCCGAGGGTTGTACACACGATGACACGACTGAGTGAGCGTTTGACGGCACATGGGTCATGGATGAACTGAGAAAAGCTGTGTCGCTCGGATATAAGGTGACGTGTATCTATGAAATTTGGCAATACGTTGTTATGCAGTATGACTCGACAACGCGACGAGGCGGTCATTTTGCCGAGTAAATCGATACATTCCTAAAAATAAAACAGGAGGCAAGTGGACCGCCAACAGAGTGTAACGATGACGAGGAAGCAATAGAGCGTTTTATAGCATTGTAAAGGGTGATTTTTTAAGAGCTTGAGAACTTTTTTTAAAAAAAAAACGCATAAAATTTGCAAAATCTCATCGGTTCTTTATTTGAAACGTTAGATTGGTCCATGACATTTACTTTTTGAAGATAATTTCATTTAAATGTTGACCGCGGCTGCGTCTTAGGTGGTCCATTCGGAAAGTCCAATTTTGGGCAACTTTTTCGAGCATTTCGGCCGGAATAGCCCGAATTTCTTCGGAAATGTTGTCTTCCAAAACTGGAATAGTTGCTGGCTTATTTCTGTAGACTTTAGACTTGACGTAGCCCCACAAAAAATAGTCTAAAGGCGTCAAATCGCATGATCTTGGTGGCCAACTTACCGGGCCATTTCTTGAGATGAATTGTTCTCCGAAGTTTTCGCTCAAAATGGCCATAGAATCGCGAGCTGTGTGGCATGTAGCGCCATCTTGTTGAAACCACATGTCAACTAAGTTCAGTTCTTCCATTTTTGGCAACAAAAAGTTTGTTAGCATCGAACGATAGCGATCGCCATTCACCGTAACGTTGCGTCCAACAGCATCTTTGAAAAAATACGGTCCAATGATTCCACCAGCGTACAAACCACACCAAACAGTGCATTTTTCGGGATGCATGGGCAGTTCTTGAACGGCTTCTGGTTGCTCTTCACTCCAAATGCGGCAATTTTGCCTATTTACGTAGCCATTCAACCAGAAATGAGCCTCATCGCTGAACAAAATTTGTCGATAAAAAAGCGGATTTTCTGCCAACTTTTCTAGGGCCCATTCGCGGTCAACATTTAAATGAAATTATCTTCAAAAAGTAAATGTCATGGACCAATCTAACGTTTCAAATAAAGAACCGATGAGATTTTGCAAATTTTATGCGTTTTTTTTTAAAAAAAAGTTCTCAAGCTCTTAAAAAATCACCCTTTACAAGGAGTCTGAGGGTGTATATCTCGATCGAAGTGCTTTGCAGCCAAATCCGGGTTTATGTTCACGCGCAAAATTGGCTCTTAATTCATTCTGGGGAAAGTTTGGTCAACGAGAGAATCTCACGAAAACCGTTATCGTTTTCACGCGCGCGGAGCTAATGAATTTACTAACGAGTCCGGAGAATGAGGTGACGGGAATGCTAATGGCGTTGCGCGGACCTCTCGATAAAAAGCAAATAATTATATTGCAAGCGCTGTGTTATCTGAAGCAAGAGCAATGACGTGCAATTTTGCGCAAAGCAGATGTAGCGCTCGTACGCTGTATATGCGAGTGTGTTCTAAACGTTTTACAGGGAAACGTGAGTCTGAACAACGTGCAAAAGAATCATCTTCGGAGGCACGCGACAATTCTTCGACGTCTAGCCGCCAAAAGGGAAAATTGAAGCGGTAAGAGGAAGATCATCGTCGAGCACTGTGTAGGATTTCTTCTACTTGCTTCTTGTGTCTGGCTTGGCCTACACGAGCCATAGAATATGCCAGAAAGATGGTACTTATTCCTCATGATAGCATACATCGTCTCGCTGGACTCGCCACTAATCCTGCTACTACTAGTACTACTACTACTACTACTAGTGCAGACGCATTGCCCTCCGTACAGACTACCGGTCCGCCATTATCGCGCCTCGACTCTGAGCTGAGTGAAATTCTAAACTCTCACTCGTACCAGGGCGAGAGAGAGAAATGGATAGCGTACCAGCAGGTTTTACAGCGTTATCTTCACATGGTCGAGTACGATAATGCAGTACCGAATATTTCATCAAAACGAAAAATAGCAATACTCTATAGTCACGAGAATAAATCCGACGACGTTATAATGAACAAAGTTAAATCTCGACTCAATGACACACTTATTATCGATAGCGTACCAAAAAAAAATTAATTTAAAGGAATATCGTTGCTTCGCAATTTGCATCGCAGCGCCGTTGGTAAAAAAATGACATGGGATCGTAACGGTGTTGTTTCCATAGACGGCAGAAGAATTTCAAATTCCAATATCGTTGATCTTGTTAACGATGCTATGCGGGCTAGAAAACGCGAGAAACCCATCGGACGATCTCACTTTGCCAAACTCCAAAAAGCGATACAGATGCCATGCGAATTTATCGGCAATCCCGATTTACTCCACGAGCCCAGTGATGCCAGATGAGGGAATTTTGTTCCCTTTTGGGTACCCTCTCCACTGGGTCTGTTTTAGCGCCCACTGCGCGCGCACCCGGCGCACTGACCAATCAGCAGTCAGGCAGCGTGTGACATCACACACTACGCCGTGCGCAGACTCGGCTCACCGACCAATCAACAGTCAGGCAGCGTGTGACATCACACACTACGCCGTGCGCAGACTCGGGTCACCGACCAATCAACAGTCAGGCAGCGTGTGACATCACACACTACGCAGACCTGGGAGGTGAGTAGAGCATTACAATTCCTTTTTATTCAATAAATTGTAATGAACCTTTCGTGTAAAGGACTACAATTTGGTGTTGAATATTGTAATGCACTATTCACTTGCTGACGGCTTCAAAATTAGTAAGCGTTTTATATATTTCTTTACTTTTATCATTTATTTATTTAAATATATAAAATATATATATATTCATTAAAAAATCTTCCATAACTCATTTCATAAAAGCCCGCGCAGTGGCTGTTGTGAAGTGGGTGGGGCGAGACAACGTAAAGCGCAATCCAGACGAGATTTGTTACGAGCGGCGCAAGCCTTCCCCTGACGCGCCTCGCACGGGCAGCGTGGTGAGGGCAGCGAGATAGGGGCAAAATTCCCTCATCTGGCATCACTGCACGAGCCTACACCTACCTCATCCTCGACACCACAGCGGCGTCTCATTTTACCACGCGATAGCGATAGTAGCAGCAGCAACAGCAGCAACAGTAGCAACAACAACAACAACAACGAGGCCGAGACCGCACACTCAAACAGAGATTTAATGCTCACGGCTGAAAACGACATAATCGAGGGGCAGGAAGGGGATGAAGAAGAGAACGAACAATTGCAAAATATCGCACAAGTAGAATATCGACCCCCCACACAGTTAGAAAAGAAAAAGAAAAAGAATCCATTTAACTGGTCATCGTTAAAATTATGAAAATTCTTTAAAAAATCTATTATGACACCGCTCATCCTGCCTCCTATTCTCGAGCAAAAAATTTGGCACAGGTGGACCGAAGAGTAGCGCGAAAAAATGTTTTACCATGGCTCGAGACACAGGATTCATATAACATGCATCGTCTCGTGCGACAACGATTTCCTCGTCGTACGTACAACGTGACTAATATAGACGATGTATGGGAGGATGATTTAGCTGATCTTCGCTCGATAGCCGCGTACAACGATGGGTACGCATACCTGCTTGTTGTTATCGATGTGTTGAGCAAATACGCGTGTGTCGAGGCTTTGCGTGACAAAACGAGCGCAAACGTGGCCCGCGGTCTCACACGCATACTCGCACGCAGTAACAATCGTCGCCCACAGCAATTGCAAACTGATCGAGGCAAAGAATTTTGCGGCGCTCCGTTTCAGCAAATTCTCAAGAAAAAGAATATAGATTTTCGCGCTGCTTGTAACCCTGATATAAAAGCCTCGATTGCCGAGCGCTTTAATCACGCGATAAAAGAGCGACTGTGGCGTTACTTTACATACACGCAAAATAAGCGTTACATCGATGTTTTACAAATTTTTTTATATGCTTATAATCACACTAGACACAGCGGAACGCGTATTCCTCCGAACGAGGTAACCCTCGAAAATGCCTCTATAGCCTGTAACGGTATTTTTTATTACGTTTACATATATTTTTATTTACCGTGGGATTTTGGGCTCGACACGTAACTAATTAATTTAGACTTCAAGGTGGTTGATAGTGATGTTTTATTAAAAGAAATCAGTCTCACAAATAAACACGTCACTTCTTAATTTCGTTCATTAAATTTTTCGTAATGTTCTTTTTACACACATAATTCTAACGATTATTTCCGCAATTTATTATACTATTTCTGATGCACGAATTCTTAGTATTCCTCGGAAGTCCGTTGTGGTCCGGTAGCTCGGTATTACCATATATTCGATGCGCAGCTATATCATACCACTAGCTATCTTGCTTTGCACTCACTCTTTCTACCGAGTGTATGAACTCGGTTCACAATTCTTTTTCTTTTACCCTTGCTTGCCTCTTACACACTTTATCATTTATATTTTTCTATCCGGGATTTGCTTATTCATATTTATTAATCCTATTAATTATTAATCCTATTAATTAATTAATTAATTCTACCAATATCTATTCTCTACCTTTCCTAATTCTATATTCCACTTGGTATCAAATTTAGGAAATTCCCTCGATTATATTTATGATTATTTCTACTTATTCGAGCAGGAATTCTCGGTATTTCGGGGCTCGAGCTACGGTTACGGGACGACGCCTCGGTCTTGTCGCCTCACACACACACACACACCGAACTACTTGTATAGAGTGTAGAAACTCTATGTACAATTCTTTGCTCTTTCTCTCCCGTCTTACTCGCACTCTGTCTCCTTTCCACTTATGCGATTTTCGTTTCTCGATTCTCTCGTAGGTTTAAAGACCCAATTTATTTATTTTATTTCCGGAATCTGTTCGCCTACTTCGATGCACTTATTCTATACACTTCGATCTATCTTCTTAATCCTTTTCCCTTAAAAACTACCTGCTTATCCGCCCGAATCTATTTCTAATGATCTACTACCAGTCGACTTATGTGCAAGCTAGATTTCTATGATCGCATGCGTTATATAAGATTTAAATGGCTATTTCTAATTAGGTTTCTGTCTCTCGCCTGATTGTGTCCTCTTTCCTTCCGGGTCTCGGAGTGTCCCTCACTCGCTCCACTGTTTGAGATGCACAAAGACTCTACTTTTCGTATCTTTCTTTTTCTTTTCAAATTTCCACTTTCTAATTTTTACTCTTTACTGTTCTTTTTCTTTTATCCTTTCTAGTTTAGCCTTTTGAGCCAAGAGAGCTCCTCTTTCCCCGCACCGGCCTTTTATAGGCCTCCCCTCGCCTCAGTCCCCTCTGCCAATTCTTCATCATAATTTAAAAATCGAAGGCATTTTCAGCGACTTCTTCGGTACCCCGCTGCCGCGCTCACCGCCTTCCCCTCGCCGCCCAGCAAGGCCAGCTGGTCGCTGACCTGCTGCTTACGTCAGCGAGGGAATTTCGGAACGGCGACAGCTCTAGTTCTTATATCGGGGCAATGGCCTATCGCCCGCAAAACCTCGGTACTCTTGTACCAAGTCTTTCGCTTAGGTGTTTTTATATCTCTTAAATATACTCGGGCTCTTCTAACCGTCAGAAATAATGATCGGTGCTCGTGAATCTACCTCTGTTCTGTCGCATCGATCGTTATCGCATTAAGCCCTACGCTATTCAGTGTAATTATGTTACAAGCCAGAGAAAATTTAGCACGGCATTACGAGCGTAACGCGAGAAAAATTAAAAAGCCTAAATACAGCGTCGGTGACTTGGTACGTATCAGTACAGCTAAAGCAGGATTCGTGAAAGGATATGAGCGTGGTTGGAGTAACGAATTATTCAAGATTCAACGAATATCAGTGAATCGAATACCATTTGTGTACCAGGTGTATGCATAAGTTTTTTCCGGTTTTTTGGTAAAAAAAAACACGTAATTTTCAAGGGAAATCAATTTTTGTTTTATTCAAAATATTGGCCATCGGCTTCCACACATTTCGCCCATCTTTCAGGTAACTTATGAATACCATGCCAGAAAAACTGCTTGTCTTTTGCGGCAAACCATTCGTCGAGCCATTTTCCAACTTCCTCGAAATTGCTGAAGTGCTGCTCTGGGAGCACGTGCCCCATTGATGCGAAGAGGTGATAGTCAGATGGCGCCAGGTCTGGCGAATACGGCGGGTGCGGAAGGATGTCCCATCCAAGCGATTTCAAGGTGTCTTTCACTGCTTTTGCTGTGTTTGACGGCGCATTGTCGTGTAACAAAATCACTTTGCCATGTCTTCTGGCCCATTCCGGTCGTCTTTCGATTAATGCGTGGTTTAAATTAATAATTTGTTGGCGATAGCGTTGTGTATTAACGGTTTCGCCGGGCTTCAAGAGTTCATAATACACAATACCGCTCTGGTCCCACCAGACACAGAGCATGGTCTTCTTGCCGAAGCGATTTAGCCTTGGTGTTGAAAGACCGGCTTCGCCAGGTGAAAGCCACGATTTTTTCCGCTTCGGGTTTTCAAAATAAATCCATTTTTCGTCACCCGTCACAATTCGATGCAAAAATGATTTCCTTTCGTGGCATTAAAGCAGCACTTCACAAGTGACTTTGCGATTTTCTATTTGACGTTCATTCAAATCGTGTGGGACCCATTTACCGACTTTATTGATCTTCCCCATTTCTCGTAAACGTCTGCTGATTGTTTCTTGTGACACATGTAATGCTTCTGCTAATTGCCGTTGAGTTTGATTTGGGTCATCATCCAATAACTCCTGCAATTGCTCGTCTTCGCATTTTTGTGGTCTACCAGAGCGCTCACTGTCTTTCACATTGAAATCACCACTTTTAAATTGTCGAAACCATGTCTCACATGTTCTAATCGATGGAGCGTGTTCACCATATCTTTCTAGCAGCAAACGTTGAGGTTCAGCAGCCTTTTTCTTTTGATTAAATAAGAAAAGCAATGCGTGCCGCAAATATTCTTTTTCAGGCACAAAACTCGACATGATCACTGAACGATAAAACAAAGACGCTAGTTTTTGGTGGACTCAACTTGTGTGTGTTTGTAGGTTAATGTCAGACGAACAAAATGACGTATGTGTCAAATTAATACGCTGCGTACTTTTCGCTGGCGCCATCTCTTAGTTAAACCGGAAAAAACTTATGCATACACCTGGTATATTTTACACGATCTTAATAACGAGACTATCGACGGTATTTTCTACGAGGCAGAATTATCGCGAGTACGAGTACCTCTGTCATCTGAGAAGACGAAAGAGAAGAAGAAGAGGACAAAGAGGAAGAACGCTCGGAATCACCGTCCCTGATAAATATGAGCTCCAAGGATAGCTATTTCTTTGTGGTACTACCGAGCAACAGTAGTATGCAGTATTTTCCGAATAATACGACGATAAAATTTATTACAAAACTACCGCGTCCGATACGCTTGCACGGAGAATTGTCTGTTTCTCTTGTGGAAATTGCTTATGCGACGACTCTTTTACATGTTCCTACTGTAGGAAATCTCGTAACTTTTGAGGATGGTGATTATGATTTATCGGGTTTAAATCTTTTAACACGGAGACGCGCTGATAGAGACCAAGTTGCACCTGGTGTATATCGCTCTATAGACGCTCTTTTGGAGAGTATAAATAAGTTACTTCACGTGGCCGGACATTTGCGCTTTAAATCGCTTCCGAGCGGGCAGGTCGAAGTGGCGCGCGTATGCAACAATCTACGCTACCACGACTTTCGCGTATCGCCCGCTATCGCAGGGCTACTAGGATTCTCAGGAGAGGCCTGTAGGTCAGTAATTATAGAACGGCATTGCGCATACACAGGGTCGAGGCCTGCATCTTTCACCGGTGCTATACCAGGTAGCATGTTTCTATACACAGATATCTGCGAGAGCTATATTACAGGCGATGTACGAACACCCCTCTTACGAGTTGTTCCCATTGATACCGATGACTGTCAGTATAGTTCGATAAAAATTAAATCGTTTTCAACGCCACGATATATACCTCTCTTGCGCAATAATTTACACACTATCGAGATCGATATAACAGACGAATTTGGGGATCCTATACCATTCGAGCAGGGAACGTTGACTGTGACACTACATTTCAAAAGGTCCCACGATTGATTACACCACTATGGATGATATTGACAGTGTGCAGCACGGATTGGTCCGTCGCGGGTACGGCGGTATTAGCCATGCTTATATCGGAACATCTAATCAACGAGGACACGGTATCGGCAGTTTTCTCGGGGGCCTGTTTCGTCGAGTGTTACCACTTTTAAAGAAGGGCGCTAAAGCAGTTGGAAAAGAGGTGTTGCGCGCTGGTGTAAACGTAGCCGGTGATATCCTCGATAGAAATATAGCTGTGAAAGATGCTATTCGCGAGAGAGCGAGAGAATCAGGCAGTAATCTCAAGCGCAAAGCCTCTGAAAAAATTGACACTCTCATGCGGGGGTCTGGTTATAAACAGCGCAAAATTTCGCGAACTCCTCATTCATCGGACGAACGTAAACCACGGACGTATCTCCCGTAAACATAAAAGTGTAATAAAGAGAAAAGTAATACAGAAGAAGAAGAAGAATAAGAACAATAAGAAGAAGAAGACTCGTCAACGAACAGTTGCGGATATTTTTGGATAGCTGAATCAAGATGGCTTTTCTACATGCGCACTCATGCGAGTGTCTTAAATCGGAACTTGAATTATTTTCACTTCCACCGACGCAAACTACTATCGAAGGCTCCAATTGGGTGTATAGAAGCCAATATCTTCGCTAACAGATGATTCACCGATTTAATTTGTTATTCCTGGACAGGGTGATGAGTATATCGATCTCGCGCATACTGCTATATGCTTAGTCTGAGAGTGAAAATAACATCTCCTACTATGTATGTATACCTGAATCTCCTGTGGATGTATACCTGAATCAAAAATTAGTTTTACCTCCGAATAATGCCTACGCTTATCGAGCATACATAGAAACACTTTTGAATTACGGTCCAGCAGCAAAAAATTCGCATCTCACGAGCGTTCTCTGGTACGACGATACCCCTGGAAAAATGGATGATATAACATCGGAAAATACGGGTCTTGTGAAGAGAAAACGATTTTTAAACGTCGAAAAAACTCTAGACTTGCTCGGTCATCTGGATTGCAATCTATTCAATCAGGAGCGGTTCCTCAATCAATGCGGCTTAAAGATTCTCGAGGCATCGCTGCTCGTTCGTAGAACAAAAATAGCTCCTGGTGTGCTGCTTTTGCATACTAGAACTCTGGCAACATCTGCGGCTAAATATCCTCTCACGAGAGTCGAGGTAAAAGCCGTTTCAATCTACTCTAGTGTTCATGGAGAGACTATCGATAATATCGTGTAAGGTCAATCGCCGAAGCGTAAAATTATCGGTTTTGTCGATTACAAAGCATTTAACGGCGACTTCAGTATGAATCCATTCAATTTCCAAAATTACAAAATAAATTATCTCTCCTTGTATGTAGATGGTGCTGAAATACCTTCGAAACCGTTACCACCCAATTTCACGAAAAATCATCTATATGTGGATGCTTTTCAAACGTTGTTTTCGGGAACTGGAATACATTTCTTGAACGACGGTAATTCGATCGATCGCGATAATTATCGCGATGGATTCTCTCTGTTTGCTTTTGATTTGACACCCGATCTTTCGGCGATAAGCAATACGCATTGGAATTTAATAAAGCACGGTAGTGTGAAAATAGAGGTACGATTTGAGGATGCGCTTGCTTCAACGATAAATTGTGTAGTCTACGCGGAATATGATAATGTCCTTGAAATTGATGCCTCTCGGCAAGTAATGGTGGATTTTAGCGGATAAGTGAAAAATGCGTTGATGTCGGCATAAAATTATTTCGTGTTAAGAGACGTAGAAGCGTGTCTGTGAGTAACTAATGAGTCGAACTCGAGCGTCAGTACGGATTAGACATGAAAATGGATATCGTCGTGGATATACAGGGAATGCGTGGTAAAGACTCGGAATTTATTCCGAAAGAAATTGCGGCGGTAGCAGTGGTAAGACCGTACTCTGCTCATTGGATCGTCGCACCGCCGTGTCACTTTGCTGAATTACCACAGCATTCGAGAAGCCAGAATAATTTTGTCTCGAAATATTTTCACGGTCTGGAATGGTACGACGGCGATGTGAGCTGTAAACCAGCATACGCTAACTTCGTGAAATTTTGCGAAATCAAGACGTATCTATACACGCGATCACGAGAAGGCCATACTTCTTTGTGATATCACGAGTCGTGAAATTTCTAACCTGGAGGATAAGGAGGGCGCCCCATCGTACACATTTATGCCGAAATCTTTGCGAAAATGCTTCAGACACGCTATGATAAACGATACAGCGTCTTCGCATTGTGCAATGCGCCAGGCTTTCCAAATAAAAAATTGGCTTCGCGAGCACTCATTTAAAGAAGAATCATATATGGATGTTTGGTCAGCAGACGAAGAGGAAGAGAATAAGAAAGAGGAGAAATCTTCATCATGTAGTCGTGACACGATCGACGATGCTGTGAAATAAATTTTGCATATATATACGTCCTTCAAAGCGTATCGGTCATTATTTAATCATTGACTATGTGTTCAGCTTGAACACTAGACAAATCTACGAGAGTCTGCAGTATCTACCACTTTCAACCGTTGGAGTATACCGAGCTGACAGAATTCCTCGTGTATGGTCGTTACCGGCTGGACTCGTAGTTAACACGGATAACCACGACGGACCTGGAGAGCATTGAATCGCAATGTACGTTAACCATCATGGAAACGGAATGTACTTTGATTGCTACGGGCTACCACCGGTTATACCGCAACATCTCGCACGACTATGAAGAAACTGCAAGTTCTATCGGTACGGACTCAAGCAGCTACAGAGTAATACGTCGAATGTGTGTGGACAATTTTGTATCGTATTCTTGCATCTTATGTCGTGCGGCTTTACCATGTCGCGATTTAATAATCTCTTTAGCGATAATGTAATGAAAAACGACAGATTAGTACGTGAATATTAGAATACTTTTGCCTCTCCACGATCAGACAGTGTTAAAAATAAATTTAACGGCGGAGGAGTCTCCGAGCGAAGATTACCGTCTTTGCAGGGATGTTGCATACGACGGTAAATATGTGTAAAGTGATTTAAATAAAATATTGATTAATTAAAAACAAATACATCGGCTAACCGTGTCTCTTATTTTATAATTATATATAAATTATAATCGAGGTCTCTCGCGGTACGGTATCATATTCTGCGTCTTTTACTGCAGAGCATTCGCTTCATGAGAAGCACAGCGCAAAGCGGTACGCACGTGCAAAACCGCTGACATTGTATTCAAAGCGTTGCACACCTAGTTATGATTCGGAGGGGCGTTTGTTATCTTCAAACTCTGTGATCCACGCCAGCATCGTCCGGAGCATTCAGTCTGTCTTTAGCAGTGCACAGCGACGATATAAATAAATAAAAACTCAGAATGTATCCGCGGCATATAGACGGTGAGCTATTGGTAGCTTTTGTGTGTCGGGCGATATGTGGAACCAGTGACAATACAGTGTGTCTGCGGACGGACAAAATGTACGCTGCATTACTCAAACTGGACGATAATTTGGACAGGATGTACATTCAGGAGTTTATTGAGAGGAGTCGTTTTGTGGTCGAGGGCTTGCACGTTGCTGCGGCTTGTGTAGTTGTGCGGCATCAAGGGGCTATTCGCGGGGAGATCGTCGACGTGAGTGATGACGGGTGCTGCGAGGTGATGCTTGTCGTTTTCGAGGAATCGATATACGTCGACTGGCCTCACTTATTTCACCCCGAGCCGCCGATTAGTGTGTTACCGGTGTTGCTCGTGAAGTGTACAGTATTCGGCCTCGAACATTTAATTGACGAGGACGGAGATCTACATCGGATCGAGGAAACGTGTGGTAACAATGCACTGATCGGGATACGGATGTGTACCTCTGACGGTGCAATGCTCCATGGGTGCGGGTAGTCCATATTACACGGACGCGTAGCTGTGGTTTTTGATGTGAGGGTGAGTGAGTGAGTGAGTGAGTAAGTGGGAGAGAGGGAGAGAGAGAGAGAGAGAGAGAGAGAGAGAGAGAGAGAGAGAGAGAGAGAGAGAGAGAGAGAGAGAGAGAGAGAGAGAGAGAGAGAGAGAGAGAGAGAGAGAGAGAGAGAGAGAGAGCGAACGCGTTATTGTGCATATGTGTGTGTGTGCCCGTCACCCTGGAGAGTCGTCGTAGATGCCGCCAACACAAGGGTGAGTTAAAAATTTTATTCCAAGTATGTGTACACCTTTGCTCCAGTCTGCTCTTAACTCTACTCGTACTCGTCCTTGTTCACCAAGGTACCCACGCCACCACACTTTTCCATTTCCACGTTACCGACACTGGTCAAGCAGAATGGGTAGCGCGGTGGTGGAAAAGCGGGGTGGTGGGGGTAGCCGCGCGGTAGGGGAAGTAGTGGGGATAGGAGTGAGATGGAGCAAAAGTGTACACATACTACTCACCCGTTGTGCATCACGAATTCTTGCCAGAAAAACAGATACTCACCAAAGAGTATTATTTGGGCGTTATCAGACGTTTGCGTGGAGCAATTCGCCAAAAAATACCGGATTTGCGGGAAAACAACTCGTGGACTTTGCCCCGCGATAACGCATCCTTATCCGTGAGTTTTTGACCAAAAACAACACAAATATATCCAGCAGCCTCTGAATTCACCTGATCTGGCTCTTTGCGACTTTTTACTGTTCAACCGACTTAGAAAACCGCTTCGCGGCACGCGATACAGCCCTCGACAGGATGTCATGAAAAAATCGAAGACGGCTCTGATGGACATACCGAAAATTGAGTACGAGCGATGTTTCGAGGATTGGATAAAACGCTGGCGTAAGTGCGGTGCAGTCGATGGGGTGCATTTTGAAGGGGACCATATCGATTTTGATGAATAAATTTGTAGTTTCGATTTTATTAATAAAGTCTAAGTCAGCTCAGTTATATGAACTATTGTTTAATCGGATTCGTGGTCCCAGAACTTGTAGAGCATGATTTGTAATGGTCGAACGGCTATACTAATTAATATGTTGTGGCTGAACTCTGCATATGTCACCTTGTAACAAACATTCATTGGTTTACCGTTGAGAAAAGAAGTTTTGAATAATTTTACAGTTATGTAGTATCTTTAGATCATACGACTCCGAGGTCGGGAACAACAAATATAGTAAAGCTTGTAAACTCAAACAATGAATATGATAAGTGAATCGAAATTGTATGTAACTAGGAAATATATGATTTGCAAAATATTTAATTATTTGTTGCTTCAATATTTCTATAATTTGTTTATTACAGAAATAATAATTTTCATTACAGAATTTTGGCATCTGTCCGCAAATAATGCCAAAATTCATCGGTTCACTTATTCCAACGTACAGTACATAGAATATTGGATCAATAATTAACATCACTAATATGCGTTCTTGGCCATCGCCAATGCCGTAAAATACTCATCTAATTTACAACGAAAGCGGTCCCTACATCTACAAACGATTATCTGCACGGGCTTAAACTAAACATTGATTTCTTTCGAAGATTTAGACTACAAATCTACACCGCCGTCAAAATTTCAAAACGAACTAATGAAAAAAGACTATGTCTACAAGAACAATTAAAAATTTTCCTTCGCTGTCATAAGGAAAGTGTAGTCTGGAAACAATTAGATTGATTAAACTTTTAAACTTCAAGATTTCTAAGAGAAAAAAACGGACTAAGATTTAAAAAATACTACACCTAACACATACAAAAATACTAAACGTAGACATCGATGACATCATCTTTAGAAAAATCGACTTGATCATGAAATTAGAAAAGCATTAACGACGATTCAGAATTTCAACATGTGTTCGCAAAGAGTTTTTTTAATTTGCAAAATTAAAGCTAGCGCGGTTATGTTTCGCACTACGTAATGGTTATCAAGAACACTTCAACGATTACGTTGTACCAAATACTTTAAGAGGATGTAAGAGTAGAGGGCAGGGCGGTTAGGTGAGGAGAGAGGTAAGTGAGATATTTTTAAATGACGGTAGTCGGTTGACGGTATGAGTACGGATATGGTGTTTATTCCTCAGAACCGACTACTTGTTAGCACTTTATATTTACAGCAGGAGGCCATAGGGCTTATGAGAAACGGGTAGCCATTTCGCGGCTTGCTCGTAGTACTATGGGTTACATAGGTAGATCGCAGGAAGCTTGGTGCGTCGTGTATTGTGAATATCGATCGCTGTTATATAGGCAGACGAGTGGGTCTATAGCGTGACGCTTGGCGTATATATATATAAGTCGAGAATGGCTGTGAAAGTGAACTGCTGGAGAGTTTCATGGCGCAGCCTGGCGTACAACAATGTTAAATCACGATCTCTATTTAATTGAATAAAACGGAAGAACACAAAAACACTCCACTCAAAAATAAATTACACTTATAAAGTCAATCTCACAAGTCTATAAGTCCTCTTGACATTTCAAATCACAGTATTTACATAACAAACATGAATTACACTAATAAACCTTACCTCACAAGTCTATACGTCTTTTGTACATTTTAAATCACACTATTCACATAAAAATATATTACACTTATGAAGTTAATTGCACAAATTAATAACTCCATTTTACACGAATAAATAAATTGTAGATACTTCAAATAAAATAGTAAAAATATGGTAGCGTCAATGGCTAGAGAGGTGCACATCGCAACAATCGCAAACGAGCAAACACTAACGATATTTTAACTGTCTAGCGATGTCATTCTTACACTCACACTCATGCGAGTGTATGAAGTAGGAGATTGCCTTATTTACCATACCTCTAACACAGACGGCTATAGAATCATCATAATGGATAGACCATGAGCCTATGTCATCTCTCACGCATAATGGTACCCTGGAATTTGCCATACCTGGCCACGGTGAAGAATACGTGGATCTGGCGCATACAATGCTCGTTACATATACAATACAACGTAGCAAGCGTTAATAACTTCCTACGTGGCCTCTTCAATCAGGTAGACGTATATTGTAACCAGAAACTCTTGGCATCACCAAACAATGCATATATAGAAACGTTACTCAATTGCGGACCGACGGCTGGAAATTCTCACTTAACGACCGCACGATTAGGACGACGGATTCGTCTTATACAGAGATACATAACACAGTACCACGCAACTAGCCGAGGTACACGCTTCACATACAGAGCGAAGCGCCAGCACCACGAGTTACCAAGATCTACCGAGAACAACGAGCCTAAATTACGCCCAACAGATACAATTAGAGGCACCTGTACTACACGTTAATTACAATAACCAAAGATAAGAAATAAACGGGATAAATGGGCTACAGGACAACCATCAAATATAGTTATACCCTGTTATACAGGCAGAACTTGGAAGAAGGGTGGGGAAGCCAGTACAAAAGGGCACGAAATGTGACGATCGAGGAGCATTTTCTCACAGATTCTCGCCAACGTCCAGGACCAGCTAACCAGCCACTGAGCCAGCAGAACATACAAGCATCCGAGTCAACGATACCTCACGGTGGAACGATACTAACGTGGTATGAATGAAAGCTATCGAATCCAGGAGACTAAAAACATCCTTAAAAATAGCTAGGGACGCCCCTGTCGTCATCTCGATGCGCCGATGCACCGAAATTGTATTTCGCTGACGCCTCCACTGCAACGGCGGCGGGGCAAACAAGCAGATAGCGTAGCCAGGGGAGCTCAAACGAGAGCTCCATCTCCACTACAGGTCGTCGATATACAGAGGTACGGTAAATCCAAAGGCGAAGAATAGTAATAGACCACGCTTACGTAGGTAATTTATTGATGACGAGACCGGTATGACAACACGCTCTCTTACTTTCCGTAAAAATTAGACTGTCGTACCACTAGAGAAACTATTTTATTAGTTTAAAAATCTCCTGTTTTCGCAGACACGACTATATAGGCGTGCGTGAGCCCGGGTCAAGCTTCTTGTAAGGTGTATGGTCACCCACAATTATTAAAAAGGAGTCAAATTCAGAATTATTAATAATATTCTATATTTTTATCAGTATTATTTATAACATCTTGTTGAATAAACCCTACTTTTACGCAATACTGAAGTTTATACTAATTCCCTCCCTGCTGGAGTCCGAATTAAAACCCATTCAGGGTAATGTTAACGTTAAATACCGGTACACTACGGTACGCTGAAACCCCTGGCACGTTTGACACTCTGCCAGGTACATCAAATAGGAACGATGTCGGTCTGAATAATCGTGAAGAGTACATGCAGAATGGCCAGATTCTGGATATGATTGGATATTTACATTGTGACGTTTGTAGTCAGGATTAATTTCTACTGAATGGCGTAAAAATACGATTACGGCTTGTACGTTTTAAAGACGATTTTTGTACTATGGAGACTCCTACGGCCGGTGTTACGCATAAACTACACATTTCCAGCTACATTATTGGTACGTTGAGCTAAGATTACACCCAGCGTGCTAATAATTTATGCCAAAATGCTTGCGAAAACAACCGCAAAGTATAGTATAACGCGGGTATTATTTTTATCAACAATGTTACAGCGATTATATTTAAACGTATGGAGATGTCTCTAATTAGAGTCAAAACGTAATGGAATTACCTTGACATTTGCCGCTAAATGCACCTTCTGCTACGCTCGTAGATCTGTTGCTGGCCCGCCTATCAGCTGTGGTGGACGCTGGATCCGCACTTGTATCACCTTAATCTCGCAAAATATGGAAAATGTTGTGTTTCCACCTCGTTTTTCGTTCGTGTTCCGTCCCAAAAGTGTTTGTGCCATCTCTGTTGATCATTTGTGTGCCTTTTCGTGGTGGTGAAACCTCTGAGACACAAGGTGTGTCCTTTTCATGTGGTGATCTGGACCCTGGTTATGATTTTTAATGTACCGCTCTTCTATTTGTTAATTTATTGGGTAGATGAAATTCGATGTATTCGTTCGATGACCCGACCCTCTTGGATTTCCTTAATTTGATCTTGAAATTGGTGAGTAATTTATGTTTCTTTTCTCTTTTTCCGTGGCGTCTTGGAAAGCTTTGTCGGTTCAGCTCGATATGCTTGGCGGAGCTTGTACACTAGACTTCCTCACTCCTGTTGTTTTGCTGGCTTCTAGTTCTTATAATTTCCGTTCCTTGGTTCACCTTCAATAGTGACCCTCAAATTTTCCTCACCTACTTATCTTCCCTTAACAGTTTTCTCAAAGTTTATTCTAAAAGTATCTCTCTCCTGAGCGTCACCAATACTTATTCCTATATAATAGGATCTATCAGTATCCTAATTATTTTAATCGTTATTCGTGGATGTCGCAGATCTCCTTTCCTTCCTTTTCTGCAGTACGCACCTGTATCTCTTTACGATTTTCGGATCTACACTTCCTGGTATCTAGTAGATGGTCTTACGCATTGACCGTTACGTCGAGTCTACGATCCTACTTAACCTCTAATTGTTCTACTTGGTTATTCCTTGGAGGCTTTTCTTTAGTCCTCTTACACTAAATCTAGGCTGCTGCCTGATATTTCCTGTTTCCTTGTTAAATTATTAATTTCCTTGATTCTAATTCCTATTTATCTTATAGTGCTTAATTTTTCCTAATACGTTCGCCAGCTTAAACTGGACTTTTTGGATTATTTAAGACGGTTTGGCCCGTTGGTTCGATAATTTACACGTTTTAGTATCCTAAATCCTATCGCTTCTAGAAACGTGATTTCCTATTTTTGATCTGGCTGCTTTCGGGTAACAGGCTAGAGCTGTTCTGTCTCCAGGTTTTTGCTGGAGAAGACTCCTGCCTGTTTGCAGCCTCTGTTATATCTCTACTTCTCTGTTCCCCTCTCTCATCACTTATCCTCTTATTTTTAATCTGACGTAATTTCGTATTGTTTCAGATTACCGCCGCGGTGCCCTGGCGTTCCCTCGCCGCCGAGCGGGGTCAGCTCGTCGCTGACCCGCTGTTTTCGACAGCAAGGGACATTCCGTTCTGATTACGTATCATATTTTTGCCGGGCTGTTCTATGGATCGCAGCTCGACAAGATCCGCAACGTTATATTAGTGCGGTCGATCTTAGAGATTTGCGCTAAGAAAAATAGATTATGACTTCGTCACAGTACAATTGCAATTAAGTTTGATTTCGATATCGAGTGCTATTAATTTTAGTGACATTTAATCAATAAAAGTGCTATTTAAGTGAAGTAACCTTTTTTAATAAACTTTCAAAATATATTTATCATATAAGAAAGATAAAAAGTGATTATGTCGCAATTCATCTAATGAAAAAACATGTATGCCATCTAAACGTGTTTCTACTCACTATCATTATTAAGAATAATTAGTACCAAGGAATCGAAAAATCTAATTAAATTTATAGTAGAAACGTCAAAAAGGAAAAAAATGGGATATTAAAGGCCTAATCTATTTATCGACGGACCCGTCTAATTATTGACACTAGACGCAAATACACTTATTAGTGGTAGGACCCAAATCTGTTTTACCAACGACTGACTGCAATCTTTTTTATATACGGTAAAGCAATCTTTATAAGCGACTGTTGAGCGTCAATCTGTTTTACTGGTTATCGGTAACATACCGGCGATGCAATTTTACAATAAATTATTGTAAAGTACGGTTCAGCATCAGACAAATGGCGCACGTGTTGCCTACCTGCAGCATCAGTCAGTCAGACGACAGGGTAAGGGGTAATATAGTGGGGCGGTCCAATCAGGTGCGAGGGTGTGTGGGGGTTATAGAGTCGGTGACTCATTACAAGCCACGAGGTGCTGGGATTCTAGTCGTATAGTAATAATTTTGGCCAGCGCGTAAAATCGTTTCTGAAGAAATATATTGATGAATTGAGAGTGTAGTTTAAAGCACGCGTAGAGTTCACATAACGATGGCATGTGCCGAATTATGGCATGTATAGTACGTGGTGTTGATGGCCGCAGTGATACGGCACTTAAACACGAGTTATAATTGGTGTTTACTGCATTTTCTTTTTGCTGCTCAAGCGCATTCCAGGGTCGGGCAAATCTGTACGGGTGTATTACTCCGATGCTGGTGTCAACATCTAAGTGGTCATCGTGAAGCTCCAGGAGTGACGATCCACGAGATACTCGGTACACGAGTTTCGGTACTGTGTGACAGGCGAGCACCTGTACTTTCAACAATAGGCAAAATTCATCATACTGTTTTTATTATTTATTACGAGCACTCTCATTACTATCATTCAAAATTGAAATTCGTAGCCGCAATTCTGCACAAAATGTGACCGGATATGTGCGGGCACTCGTACACCATTGTAGTTATCGTTGGGTATAGTGTAAATCGCCTTATTTAATTTGATCGGAGCTTTGCAAGACAAAACGAGCGCAAACGTCATACGCTCTCTCGTTCGCATATGCGCACGCAACAACAACTGTAGACTTATCAGGGCGAAGAATTTATCGGTACTCTATTTCAATAGCTCCTTAAGAACAAGAATATTGCTGTTCGTAATGTTCATAATTACGATATCAAAGCCTTGATTGCTGCTACGTCCAGGTAACGAAAACTTGAGAAATTGCCCTGTTTTTGAACTTAGCTACGGCTAATCGGTCAGGGATCCGATCTAACGATTTGATACTTTTATATTTGTAGTTTTGAATAAAAATTGAATCGTGGCTCTGTGATAAAGATGAATTTAGCCTTTAAACATTTGATTTCGTAATATATTTTTATTAATTTGTATTTATTGTATCAGAATACTCTTTAGTAAAATAGGCTCCTTCGCCGCGTTTCGTGTATCCCTGGTACTGGAGTTTCCTTAACTCATTATCAGTCTTACGCCCTTCACGCCTTTGTTTTCCCATGAGACGGTTAGATGCTACGAGAAGGGAATATGAACGAAGAATGCGCGGTCGGCCGCGTTACTCCTTGTTTGGAAATGGAATTGAAGGAAGTGCGAGAGTCCGCGGTGGTAGGCGTTACTCTCTGGGTTGGGATTTGAAGTGATGAATCTGCGGTGGTCCGCGTTACTCCCCGAGTTAGATTTTGGAGTAGGAATGTGACAGTCCGCGGTGGTCCGCGTTACTCTCTGAGACAGGATTTCAGGGTAAACACTAAAACGATCAACGATTTTTCCTTACTCACTATTTTTACTGTCTGGTTTATACTGGCTAGAGATGTTGAATAGGTTTTGAGGATTGATGAGAACTGTTTCAAAGAGCCACATTTCGGCCCTTTTATACTATGGTGATATCCTCCACCGCTATACGCAGGGGTTGGAGAGGGCAAGTTCCTTTCGGCCTAATTGGCTAGGAACACCTAGTCTCCCATACTCCTGGTGCCTTACAAGAAGTCTGCCCTCACAATAATTCTTATCTTATGTCGCAATAGGGGTTGGAGATGGCAAGAGCCCGGTGCCTTGTGCCTGGCTGGCTAGGTCCTGCTATCTCCCACGAACCCGATGTTCTCGAAGGAGTTTTACTCCTTATCTCAAGTGAGCAAGGAGTCCGTTTCCTCTCTCCCTTATCTTGAGCACCTACTGCAGCGGCCCTATGGCTGAGCCATGCAGCAACGTTAAGAGGGTTGGATTTTGGGGACGTAACATTGCTGAACGCTTTAATCGTATGACAAAAGATAGAATAAGGGACTAATTTACACACACGTGAAACAAGCGTTACATTGATGTTTTACAGCATTTTTATGTATTTTTCATCATACTAGACACAGCAGTATTCATATTGTGCCGAGCGAAGCTATCCGAGGCAGCACCCCTATAGCACCAGAAATTCTATCTTGACGCTACGAGTGGAACGCGGAAAATAATAAACAGTCTTAATTTAATATCAGTGACTTGATGCGAATTAGTATCGCTAACGCAGCATTCGCGAAAGGATATAAGTGAGATTGGAGCATCGAGTTATTCGAGATAGAGTAAATATCTGTGGTTCGAGAACCTGTGTATATTTTATGCGATCTGAATAATGCGAATGTTGATGGTATTTTCTACGAGGCAAAATTATCGCAATTACACTCTGGTGATTCTAAAGCGACAAATACCAATATTGGGCTGGGATAATTATAAAAGCGCATAATTATCGGCTTCTTCGATTACAGGCCGTTTAACGATAAATAGGTTCAACATGAACCTATTCAATTTACAAAATGAAAGGATAAATTAACTCTCGTTGTATGTATATGGTGTCTGAATACCTTCTAAACCGTTACAGCCATACTTCGTGAAAAAATATCGTTACGCGAATGCTTTATTATGCCCTGACGGAATTAGGTTATTCATGGCAAACAAGTCGGTGAATGAGTATAATGTATCCATTCTTAACTCGGCTGAAAATAAAATCATATCTGTCGCTAAGGATATCTTTGTTGGCTGTAGAAATGCAGAACAAGAGGCGAGCTGTCGACAAAAATTACATAAAATGTCAGCGATCGACACAGGTGGTCGACCCTATGAAACTATTTTGGTTCTGAATAAATCTTACATCCTGACAACGAACGTAGATGTTGCTGAAAGGTTGGCAAATGGACAAATAGGGATATTGGTTCACATTGAATCTGATGCAGAAGGAGAAGTGACACGTATCTGGCTGGAACTCCCAAATGCATCGAAGTCTGTGAAAAGTTAAAAAAGAAAGTGAGTGCTCATGTACAAGAAAACAATATCAGTCGAACAGCAGTGCCCATTATCAGATGATCCACGACAATTTATATGAATAATAATAAAACGATTGCGGCTAAAAGAAATCACCTTCCTATGATTTCATATTGTGCTGTCACAATACACAAATCAAAAGGAGGGACGTTTGATAAAATTGTCTACGAATACGAGAAATCTCACTCACAACAGTTGTTCTACGTGGCACTATCGAGAGTCACGAGTATTGAGGGACTGTATATTGTAACACCTGTAGATGATCCAATTTTTTATCATGGAAGAAGAGCATCAACATCAACAGCAGATTTACAGGCGGCATTCAGTAGACTAAGTTTCAACAAATTACAAACAGTGGGACAACAAGTACTCGACTTCATATCTAATAAAAAAGGAATTTCGGTATTTTCACTCAATTGTCAAAGTTTACAATTACACGCACCAGGTTTACAAGATGAATTTGCAAGAAATTCAACGTTGTTGGTGCTGAGTGTAACTTGGTTGAAACAAGGTGTTGTGCCGCGGAATATTCCACTTCGTATTTCGTATATTCGGGAATATTCCATAGCAAAGAAACATTGGAATTCGTTCAAGACAGGAAACGAAGTCCAATGCCCGATCGTACGATCGACACCAAGAACGCCGACGCAGCATGAGGCGACTCGCTTGGCGTTCGACGATAGGCTAGCCCTAAAATCGCGAATTAAGGGATTTTCGTGAAGACAGTTAACAACTGCTTTACGAAAGGCAGTTAAAAATTAGACTCAAGATAGAACGGGTTGGTTCCCCGTCAAATACTCGAAACAACATATTATTGTACATTCTTACATTGACTTTTAAATAGACAACGGAAAGTTACCGTTGTCTATAATAAATACTTTCTTTTATATAAATTCGCGTTTTCATCGACAACTCGAGATTTATCTCCTTATCGGCAAACGATCCCAAAAATAATAACGTTTTAATATTATACCGAATACCGAATAATCCAATTACGCGGTACCGGCATAACAGAGATGAAAATGTGGATATACCGAATTTCGATTGTGTTGTCACATTTAAAAGAGAAAAAGAGAGAGCCGTTGATGTAGCTATTTACCAAAATACAGTTGATCATTCAATTCCTCTCACTCCACATTTAGCTATATCTCTTCGACAAATGAATGCAATAGATGTGGGAACATGTGACATTGTAGATATCTGTGCTGCAAAATGTCATCTTGCTGATGGATAATTCGTGTTAATTGTTGCTGTGTATATATCACTTACCAAGAAACTTAATATTATCGAATTCTTCCTTCACGTGTTGTTATCATACATAACACGTGGTTTAGCATTACTGAGAAAAGACTGGGAGACTCTACAAATGATACTGAGCGGTGACTTCAATGTCAAGTTCTCTAAACCAGAAACTCAACCTCTCATTGAATTTTTGGCTAGAGAATTCAATTAAAAAATCAACAATAATATATGGTAAATACTCCAACTACCAGGTCGGGTACAACAATTGATGGTGTATTCTCTAGGAATCCAGAAAATATTAAACCCTAAGCGTTTGTGTCGTATTTTAGCTATCATAAGCCAATTGTCACTATGGTAGACACTGATAAAACTACGGATACAGAACGAATTTCTTGTAAAATACATTTGAAAACATTACTTTTGAATTGGTTTTTAATTTCAGATCATACCTGCATCCTTACTATTACCAATTTTTATTTTTCTTGAATAAAAAAATATAAATAATTTATCTCTATTTACAACTAATTAGCAAGAAGTTTCGATTGTGTCGTGCGTTGACTCCACGCACTTTTTTTTTTCATTAAGCAGTATGGTTCCAAGTATCTGCTACAATTGTTCATGTAAATAGTCGTAGCCCGAAGTAAAAGTATCGACTATGGGTGAAAAAACGCGCCATTTTCAATGATAAAAAAAACGATGCATTGAAAAAAAATCCTTCCTTCAAGCACTGCTTTTTTATATGGAAAAAAAGCTTGTTGTAAAATTTTAAGTTGATCAGTGCAATAATTTTTGAGATATTATGATCACCGACTTTGAAAATATCGTTTCGAAAAAAGTCACACGGAGCCATGTCTGGCGAATATGGAGGCTGAGGCATCATTACAGTGTTGTTTTTAGCCAAAAAATCACGAACAAGCAATGAAGTATGAGCAGGTAGATTATCGTGGTGCAAAAGCCATAACTTGTTTCGCCATAAATCTGAGCGTTTTTTTTCGGATTGCTTCACGCAATCTGTATTAGTCCGATTCGCGCTATTTTTTCGTTATTATGTTCATAAGCTTGTCTGAAAAGTTAGTGTACTGTGTTAGCCACATTGGATATTTAGTCTATTATCAGCTGACAAAAAGGTCAGGTGTGTTTTGGTGAAATCCGCGATTTTGAAAATGGATTAGATAATTTGTATAGAATTTTGCTACAAAAATGGAATAAAGGGCAGCAAAGATTGAGAAATGTTAAATATTGCTTTTGGTGAGTCTGCTATGAGTGAAACGCGGATTTCCGACAGGTATAAGCGTTTACAAGATAGCCGTGAAGACGTTGAAGATAACGAGCGCCCTGGACGTCCCAGCACATCACAAACCGATGAAAACGTGGAACAAGTGAAAGAAATGATTATGAAAGATCGCCGAATCACAATCAGAGAAGTAGCTGATGACGTTGGCATATTTATTGGCTCATGCTATGACATTTTTTCGGAGGTTCTGGGTACGAAACGTGTGGCAGCCAAATTTGTTCAAAAATTGTTGATTTTTGAACAAAAACAGCGACGAATGGAAGTTGTTCAGGAGTCGCTAAATGAAGTCAACAACAATGCAGAACTACTGAAACGTGTCATAACAGATGATAAAACATGGGTTTACGGATATGACGTCGAAACTAAGGCTCACACGTCCCAGTTGAGGCATTCTCGATAGCCAAGACCGAAAAAAGCGCGACAAGTGCCATCGAATGTGAAGATTATGCTCACTGGGTGCTTTGATTTTAACGGCATAGTGCACCATGAGTTCATGCGACAAGGTCGAACGGTCAATAAAGAATACTACGAGGTGTGTTAAAAAAATAACGGAAATTTTGTAATTGTATTTTGCGTCTCTTCCTCGAGATCAGCATGTAGTGCCCCTACTATGCACCTACAGTAGCGGACAAAAGTTTAAGACGGAGAGGAAAAAAAAAGTAATCGTTGATTTTTTTATGAAAAGAATTGACTCAGTGGATTTTTTTTTGTATTAGCTAATTAATCATTAATTCATATATTTATTACATAAATTCAATTTTGCGCGTAACAACATTAGATACAATAAACAAAGAAAACATAAATTTGTTTGATATCTTCGGGGACAAAAGCTTAAGACTATACGTAAAAAAATATTTTTTTGTAGAAAATATACAGATATTTTCCTCCCTTCAATACTTTGTCCACAGTCCATTATTTTTTATCACATCAGCACGTCTTTGAGGCATTGAATCAATTAATTTTTTGCAGTCGTCCACAGTTGTTTCATTCCACGTTTTTTCAACCAAAGAGTACAAATCGTCAAAATTTTTTGGTTTATTTCTTTGAACCCTTCTTTTTATGGTACACCATAAGTTTTCAATTGGATTTAAATCCGGCGACTGCGACGGCCACGGTAATAAAGTGATTTTTTCATCTTGAAAAAAACTTTTCACTACCCGAGCCGTATGCTTTGGGTCATTATCTTGTTGATAAATAAAATTATCACCCATATTTTCGTAGGCATACGGTAACATAGTATTTTTCAATATATCCAAGTATTGAAAACGGTCCATGATTCCATTAATTCGGCGTATTGGTCCAGGACCATTGCGAGAAAAACATGCCCACACCATTACGTTTCCACCTCCATGCTTAACTGTCGGTAAAACACATCGAGGATTTAAATCTTCGCCAATTCGACGTCTTAGGTACAGTATCCCGTCAGAACAAATTCGGTTGAATTTGGATTCGTCCGAAAATAGCACATTTTGCCAATCCTCACTTGTCCAATGCCGATGAGCCTTAGCAAATTGCAGTCGTAATTTTTTATTCTTTTTACTGAGCATCGGCTTCTTCCGTGGCTTTCGTGCTTTCAAATTGAATTCGTCTAATCGTCTTCGGACAGTTCTTACACTAATTTGTGCATTATTATTACTGGATATTTCAGCTCTGATATCGACTGCTGAACGAAAACGATCTCCCTCGCTTAATCGATGAATCCGACGATCCAGCGTTGGCGTGGTTTTCCGCGGTCTACCGTTTTTTGGTCGATCAAAATAGTCCCCAGTCTTCACAAATTTGTACCACGCTTGCTTACAAGAAGTTTCTGATCGATTCATTTGAGTTGCAATTAAAGAAAATGTCTCATTTTGCTTCCGTAGAGACACGATTAGTTTTCGTTCAGTTGATGACAAATTACGGGCTTTACCCTTACTCTTTTCGTACGTAATTAAACTTAAGACACTGGATGATACACCACAAACTATTTACAGTATTGATATATCAAATCATTGCGTGGATCGACTACGGGTATCTTGTTCGACAGATCGTCTTAAACTAATGTCCGCTGTTTACAGATGGTTGGAAGGAAAAAAAATTGTATAATCTATATTGTTTACATTTGACGACCGAGACTTCTACATTATGAAGGTCAAACGTACACATGTATTGTAAAAAAATAACAAGCCGAAAGAAACGTTAGTACTTGTATGACAGATCTATGAACCAAATTGTAATTCATCGTCTTAAACTTTTGTCCGCTACTGTATGTCGCCACAATCTTTATAGTTTTTTGTTTCGGTCCGGTTCCGTGTATATTCCGGTACGCAACTCATTCTTCTTTTTTGTGCCGATACTCAGAAATTGGAAAAAAAAAAGAAAGAGAAATGGGAAAAAGGAAACACAGACATCGCTCGTCGAACGACGAGGATCGAGAGAAACTACGAATCCGAGTCGAATGGCTGGAGAAACAAATCCAAAAGCAAATAGACGAAAAACACGAAAACAAGCGCAGTAAGTATTTGATGCTAGGAAGGCGTCTAACCTGGCTTGTCTTTCTTCGTGGGACTCGATATTGTACGAAGAGGAAAAATGTGTTTTTTTGGTCCAACCATAAACCATAAATGTGTCACAATAATGTCCAACATCGTATGTGTACATAATCCCGTACATTATGCCATGCGGATTCTGTCTCGCGATCGTCCAACGGTCGCGAGTGTAAGATCAGCAGGCCATGCAACATTTCACGTAGCGGTACAACCGACTCGTGGAAGCGAATAACCCTCGGTTCTAAACAAGAGAAAAAAGTAAACAAAAAGATTTACTTTTCGAAATTTTTTTCGCTTTAACAGGCAATTGAAGACGGAATTCGACACGGAGTCGATCACGGAGTGAATCTCATAGAAGGGATCGTGACGATTACGACTCACCGAGGTCGCATCGACGCCAAGACCGCGGAGGTTATCGCAGTGATGATGGAAGTCACGACGATTATGCCAATCGTCGTGACAAAGATCGACGCCTAGGCGTAGTTGCTCCCATCGACGAGAACGAAGTCATTCGTATATGGAACCACCGGAGGAGCGTGAGGTAAACTCCGGCGACGAAACAAACGTTGCCCAGCCGAATACTCAAAGGGTCGCGGATACCCCAGTCATTACGGCCTGCGTGATTGCTGTCAATGTGAAGCCAGATACGGGAGAGGTATCGGCCGAGGCACAAGAGACCGAATTGGAAGCAGACGTTTTGGCAGTTTTCGGAGAATGTCTCAGACCGGAGCGAGTGCTAGCAAAGGCGGTGCACAGTCATCTCGCGACACTTTGGCTGGAAGTTATCGAGAAGGGTCTCCCGGCGGAGGAACGAAAAGATTTTTTGAAAAAGAATTCGCTCCCGCAGAATTGTGTCTTCATCGATCCTCCCAAATTAAATGGCTGTTCGGGAAAAAACTGAGTGAAAAAATAAGGGCCGCCAAAGTTTTGCAGCAATCATCGACGGGTTTAAAACAGCCCGCCAAGCAATTGTCGGATCGAGGAAAAAATCGAAAAAACTCGAGGGGCCCGCCTTAACAAAACCAGTATCAGTCGAATACTTATTCGAAGGGGGGCGGGTACAAACAAACTTACGACAATTACAGTCGCAACAGCCGAGGCAACAAGTCCACGTCACAGGGGAGGAGTTATCAGCAGAAAGACCGTCCGCCTCTGAAGAAAAACAATAAACGTATGTAAAATTGCCGGTCGGTTAGCTCTTTTTAAACGAAGCTGGCTCGAAGTGACCTCAGACGAAACCATCCTGAGCTGGATCACAGGCTATAGAATACCTTTTACATCAAAGGTAGACCAACACACACCGCCTGCCGAGCCTCGGTGGTCGGATCAAGAAAGGAATTTAATGCGAAAGCAAATCGTAACGTTGTTGGGGAAACCGATATATGTTACGTAGGTGGCCGTTTTAATTATTCTGTAGTTTTTTGGAGTATGCGGCTATGTATCGGCCAATTTTCTTCAGTTGTGGAAAATGAAGTTCACTTTTTTACGTTTCGGTCAATGATGCAGACCATCTTCAGAATTTTTATTGACTGCAAAGTATAACATGATAGTAACATAACTATTGTGTGTAAAATTAATATGTATAATAATGTAACTCACTTAAGACATCAGAAAAAACAGGAGGAACAAGAATGCAGGTAGCAACCGTCCCACATAAGTAAATTGTATGGCGTTAATGCACTTTTATTACAGTTTTATCAATTAAACCAAATTATTTTACATTATTGTTAAGTAAGCGTTAAACCTATTAATAAAATGTCATGGATTAAAATTTAAAATTAGTCAATAAATTGTCATAGATTAAAATTTTTTTAAAAATTACTCAATTGTAAAAACATTTTTATAACTTATTCAAGTGTCATTTACTAACCACCGGTGTTTGGTTATTGATAAAATTGAAGTTAATTAATCATGAAGATTTTTGTAGTTATAATCCTGTGTCCTCACTGTGATTTTAATTTTAATTTTACGGACTTTGCTATATCAGCAGCTACATGTTTACTGCTATCCGTATGAAACACGACTGAAAAGACACCTTGAAGACTAGTCGCTATGGGTATGTACGAGAGTAATGTATTTAATGATGTTCGTTATTTCAAGTCTATTGTATGAGTGGAGAAATTAGTATGTATTATTCAAATATCTTTCCTCAAACATCATTTTTGTTATGACATATTAAATGTACCTACAAAACCGAATTATAAATGACACTTAATTTATCAATGTCTGTCCTATAATTTATAGCATTCCTATGTTTTTTGATTTGTATCATCTCTAATATTAATCTTTTAAATAAATTTTGTTCATTGTTTAGAATGTTCACTTTTCTAAATTTAAAATTGTGGTCAAAATCCATTACATGAGAGGCTAATGCCGTGTGATGTGAGTCAAGATGTTTTAAACTATTTTTATGTTCGTAAATCCTTGTCTTCAAGTATCTTTTGGTTTGTCCTATGTAAACTGCATCACAATTTTCACAATCTATCGAGTATACTAAATTTGATTCTTTATCTGTTGGAATTTTGTCCTTGTTTGAGCCCGTAATAGAAAAGATATTGTGTCTATTGTTTGTCACTAATGAAAATTAAAATTAAAATTTAATCTTTACATCATTTTTTAAGTCTAAGATAAATAGGTTGAATATATGGAAAGTTTACTAGTCTGGATGTGTCAAAAGGATTTTTTTCAATTTGGTTATTATTTGGATGTGCAATATGTGACACTCAATTTCGTATGAGTTTTTCGGTTAGATATCTGGGATAACAATTCATCATCATGGTTTCCTTGATTAATTCTAAATTTTGCGTATGAAAACATATATGTGATAACTTTATGGCTCTGTCAACCAACATCTCAACAATTGCTTTTTTTTGGTGCAATGGATGATGTGAGAAGAAATTGATAAACCGTCCAAACCAAGTTGGTTTTCTATACCAATTTGTGAGTATCGACTCATTGTTTCTGATCAATAAAATATTCAAAAAATGAATGGAACCATTCTTTTCTATTTCTACGGTAAATTGTAGTTTATTATGATAGTTGTTGAAGATTTTTAATGTAGATTGAATTGATGTGATTGGTAAAGCCATAATTATGTCATCAACATATCTTTTATATAGCGGAACATGGAAATTCAACTTGCTCAAGCAAGCTTCTTCTAAGTCAGTCATGACTAAGTTCGATAATATCGGTGCCAAGGGGGAATCCATAGGTAATCCACAACATTGCTGATAAATTTTATTCTCAAAAGTGAAGTAAGTCGAATCCATTATAAATTTTATTAATTCAGTAACTTCAGTCACAGGAAAATTTTCAGTAAAGAAACGTGTCCTACTTTGTAAACTATTAATAACTAATTGTAGTGGAACATTTGTATATAAGGCCACTACATCAAAAGAAACTAAACAATAATCCTTTGGTAACTTTATGCTAGACACAATATCTTTGAGCGAAAAGCTATCTTTAATGTACGATTTGCTCGGAGGTATGAGTTTTGATAAATGAGATTGAATAAACTCTGCTAATCTATGAGTCGGACTATTATTCGATGCCACTATAGGACGAACAGGGTAATTGTGCTTATGAATTTTCGGTAGAGTATATAATCTTGCAAGATTACAATTACTACATTTTAGATATTTAAATATATGTTCATTCATTAAGTCTTTATTTTTCCATCTAATTAACAGAGAATTAACTTTACTTTGTAATTTGGTGATTGGATTCTTTTGAATTAACTTATATGTGTTTTCATCATTTAATAGCATTTTTGTTTTCATTAAGTAGTCATTTTTAGTCATTACTACAGTAGAATTACCTTTGTCTGCTCTAGTTATTATTATATCTGTATTATGTTTCAAGAATAATTTAGTATCCTCAATTAATTTTTGTATTTTACAATTTATTGTTGGGAATTTCAAATTGTGTAAAATTTGTGTGAATTTTCCTCTCAACATGTCACGTTTTGGATCCTCTACTAATTCTACAATTTTCGACTCCATTTCACTAATGTAATCATAAGTAACTTTCATGACTTCATTTTTATTTGAATATGGAAAACAAAATTTTTGGCCTAAGGACAAGAAATGTTTTATGTGTGGTGGGATCAAAGTATTTGTGAGATTTATCAACCAATTTTTGTATCTTGTGGGTTCCATGTTTTCATTAATCATCTCAGATCTACCTAATTCATTATCATTGTCATTTATTATTTGATTTTTGGGATATTGAATTTTTAATATATTGTTCCGATTTTGCATTAATGATGCGTGAAAATTCCTAGGTTGAAACCTATAAGTGTTATGCAGATTATCTTGTGAAGAGACAGCTGTTACGAACTCACTTGGATTAAATATGTGGTCATGTGGTTGATCATTTCTCAACATTCTGAGATATTGTAATTTTAGTCTATGTTTGTTGTATAGGTGTTCTGAAATCTTATTTCGTTTCATTAATTCAAACTCAAAAAATTGTTTGTGAATATTTTCTGTTTTAGTTTCTATAGTAGCTTTTTATTGTCTCATTTTAATTTTTAATCTTTTGATCATGTAGTTGTAATCGTCTATTTCTAAGTTTAAAATTCTTTTGTGAAGTTTATGTAAAAATGTTTTTACAATTGACTAATTTAAAAAAAAATTTTAATCTATGACAATTTATTGACTAATTTTAAATTTTAATCCATGACATTTTATTAATAGGTTTAACGCTTACTTAACAATAATGTGAAATAATTTGGTTTAATTGATAAAACTGTAATAAAAGTGCATTAATGCCATACAATTTACTTATGTGGGACGGTTGGCACCTGCATTCTTGTTCCTCCTGTTTTTTCTGATATCTTAAGTGAGTTACATTATTATACATATTAATTTTACACACAATAGTTATGTTACTATCATGTTATACTTGGCAGTCAATAAAAATTCTGAAGATGGTCTGCATCATTGACCGAAACGTAAAAAAGTGAACTTCATTTTCCACAACTGAAGAAAATTGGCCGATACATAGCCGCATACTCCAAAAAACTACAGAGTTGTTGGGGAAAGGCACGATACAAGAGTGTCAGTCAGAGTCCGGACAATTGATCTCAAAAATTTTTCTCGTGCCAAAACCGGATGGTTCGCACCGTTTTATACTGAATTTAAAACAACTAAACGAATTCATAGCTACCGATCATTTCAAAATTAGAAGACGGGAAAACGGCAAAGCAAATGATGTCTCGCGGATGTTTTATGACGACTATTGACTTAAAGAACGCGGAATATCTAATCCCGATTGAAAAATCTGATAAAAAATGTCCACATGAAAAACTTTGAGTGAGCAGAATTCTTGGCTCTCGGGGCGAATCACGGAAATTTCAAGGTGCGCATGTATCTCTCAGACGATTTACAGGCAGATTTTAAGTGGTGGAAAATTCACATTCGCAAAGCAGTGCGTTCGATAACGCCGTTTAAAGCAGCTCTCGAAATTTCCTCCGACGCGTCGCACTCCGATTAGGGGGCGTGCTGTGAAGGTAACCGAACGCATGGTCACTGGAGTCAAGAAGAACAAGCTCACCACATTAATTATTTAGAATTATTGACGGTCATGTTTGCCCTGAAATGTTTTGCAAAAAACCTAAAAGACTGCGATAAGAAATATCTACATTTTCGCATACTATATTTCGTTTCGGGACAATTATGAAGCTGACTTCGAATCGAGACGACTTGAGCCAGAAACAGAATATGCTTTATCGAATTCGGCTTTCCGCGAGCTTCAAGATAGTTTGGGGGAGCCGGAAATAGATTTATTCGCAACAAGAACAAATGCGAAATACAACCGCACCCGATTTGAAGGAGGATTACCCTAGTTGCAGGACGGCTGTCCGGGAAGCGCTGAAATGGGAGAAGATGCGAGAGTACGGAGACTTTTCTAAGGCATCGCGAATCTCAGACCGGCGAAAGCCAAATACAAATCAACATGGGATCCGCAACTTGTTTTGAACCACGTTGCGCAATGGGGACCGAACGAAGAATTTTCCTTAGAAAGACTTACCCTCAAGCTGGTTACATTGTTGGCGTTGGTCACAGCGCAGCGTATGCAGACAGTCGCGTTAATCGATATTCAGAATATAGAAAAATCAACGGGGTTGATCGAAATTAAAATTCCGGCGCGGTTAAAGACTTCGAAAATAAATAAAGCACAGCCTGTTTTGAGCATCCCTTTTTATATTGAGAATAAATGTATTTGCGCAGCATCGACGCTGGAAACGTACTTAAATGAAACGAAAGATTTACGAGGAAGGGAAACTCGACTGTTTGTAGCTCTGAAAAACCCGCATAAGCGGGTATCGATCCAGATCTTGAGCAGATGGATAAAAAAGACCCTTATGGAAAGCGGGGTAGATACAGACGCATTTGATGCTTACAGCACTCGTCATGCATCCACTTCGTCCACGAAAAGGAGTGGGGTCAATAGAGACGCTATTATAAAAGCTGCAGGCTGGACAGAACGTTCGGGTACCTTCGCTAGTTTCTACGACTGTCGTGTTGTAACGAGTAAAGGCATGTTTGCGGAAGCGATTTTGGATAGAAGCATGGTATAACACGTTTGAAAACATATTATATCAGGGGTACAAATTGAAAATGCGGGTTTGATAACAGATGGCGTTACTAACGCTATACGCATCAGGCAGTACTGTGACTATGTTCATGTCAAAGCTACGTCTTATAGCTTTAATTTTCAGTATGTGTCAATTTGTCGCAGTGTCAAATTCATAGTTTTTTTGAGCTCTCAATATGTCGAGTTTCGTGCCAACAAAACAGCATTTGCGGGAAGTTTTAATTTACTTCTTTAATTTGAAGAAAAGTGCTGCTGAAGCACATCGATTGGTCTCCGAGGCTTATCCGAGTCATGTTCCATCGGTTTCAACGTGCGAGAGATGGTTTGTGCGGTTTGGAAGTGGTGATTTTGACGTTGAGGACAAAGAGCGGCCGGGCCAAGTGAAAAAGTTTGAGAATGCTGAATTGGAGGCAATACTCAATGAAGACTCGTGTCAAACTCAACAAGAGCTCGCAGATTCATTGGGAGTGACACAACAAGCCATTTCCCATCGTATAAAAGCCCTCGGAATGATCCAAAAGCAAGGACATTGGGTGCCGTATGAGCTGAAGCCGAGAGACGTCGAGCGCCGTTTTTTTGCATGCGAACTGCTGCTCGAACGGCAAAAACGGAAGGGTTTTTTGCATCGCATTGTCACTGGTGATGAAAAGTGGATCCATTACGATAACCCGAAGCGCAAAAAATCATATGGTTACCCCGGCCATGCATCATCATCGACGGCCAAACCAAATATTCACGGCGCCAAGCTCATGCTCTGTATTTGGTGGGACCAGCTGGGTGTGGTGTATTATGAGCTATTGAAATCGAACGAAACCATCACAGGAGCACTATACCGAACTCAATTGATGCGTTTGAGCCGCGCACTCAAAGAAAAACGGCCACAATACGAGCAAAGACACGACAAAGTAATTTTGCAACATGACAACGCTCGGCCACATGTTGCAGCGCCGGTCAAAACATACCTACAAACGCTGAAATGGGAAGTCTTACCCCACCCGCCGTATAGCCCAGATATTGCTCCTTCCGATTACCACCTTTTCCGATCGATGACACATGGCCTAGCTGACCAGCGCTTCCATTCTTACGAAGAAGCCCAAAAATGGGTCGATGACTGGATAGCAGCCAAGCCGGCCGAATTTTTTCGCGACGGTATCCGTAAATTGCCAGAAAGATGGGAAAAAGTTGTGGCTAGCGATGGACAATACTTTGAATAATTCATTTGTTACCATTTTTTCAGAATAAACGTTCAAAAATAGAAAAAAATCCCGCATTTTCAATTTGTACTCCTGATAAGTATATGAGGATATCGAATTTCTGAGTCGTGGAATATATGCCGTAATGAACTTTAAATAACTACATGCTGATCTCGAGGAAGAGGCGCAAAATACAATTATGGGATCAAACGAACTTACTTGTAAGTGAAGTTCGATCTTAATTGTATGAAGCGCCTCATCCGAAGAGATCAGTCCCACCCAACAGGTTTTTCCCTTTCTTCTAATTATATAGATATATTAGAAACCCTGAGGGCTAAGACAGCACTTAGAAGGAATGAGTTGCGTACGAAACAAAAAACTTGAACTATAAAGATTGTGGCGACATAGGAGCATAGTAGGGGCACTGCATGTTGATCTCTTCGAAATAGGCGCTTCATACAATTAAGATCGAACTTCAATTACGTAAGTTCGTTTGATCCCATAATTTTATGTGTTGCATTAATCCGATTCGCGCGATTTTTTCGTCGTTGTAAACTTATCTCAAAAGTTGCTGTACTGCGTTAGCCATATTGGATATTCAGTCTATTGTCAGCTGTCAAAAAGGCCATATGTAGTTTCGTATGATCAGCAATTTTGAAAATGGATCAGAGAATTTGTATTCAATTTTGCTATGAGAATGGAATAAAGTGAAACGAAGTTTCAGCAATGTTAAATATTGCTTTTGGTGAGTTTATTATGAGTACAACAAGGGTTTATGAATGGTATAAGCGTTGCTAAGATGGCTGTGAAGACGCTGAAGATGACGAGCGCCATGGACGCTCCAGCACATCACAAACCGATGAAAAGGTAGAAAAGTGAAAGAAATGACTATGAATAAACGCCGAATCACAATCACAGAAGTAGCTGATGATGTTGACGTATCAATTAGCTCATGCCATGACATTTTTCGGAGGTTTTGGGTATGAAACGTGTGGGAGCAAAATTTGTTCCAAAATTGTTGAATTTCGATCAAAAACAGCGGCGAATGGAAGCTGCTCAGGAATCCCTAAATAAAGTCAACAACGATGAAGAACTACTGAAACATGTCATAATAAGTAATGACAGATGGGTTTACGGATATAACGTCGAAACTAAGGCTCAATCGTCCCAGTGGAGGCATTCTGGATCGCCAAGACCGAAAAAACTTGAAAAGTGCGGCGAACGAGTACCAGAAGTGTTTCGGAAATTGGAAAAAGCGCTGGCATAATTGTATAATATCTAATGAGGAGTATTTTGAAGAGGATTACATTGTTGTAGACGAATAAATAAAATTCTTTACAGAAAACGAAAATTATTTTATTAACACACCTCGTATATCAGTTCCAACCGGTCCGCGGAACCTACCTATAAACGCCAATAACGCCCTCAATTTTGAAAGGATGGACCTAAAATCTCCAGAGAATATCTTTGAAATACATATTACATTGCGAAAATGCGTCGCAAACAGAAAAGTCGATATTTTCCAAAATTTCTACTAGTGGTAAGCCGTTAACATTCGCCTGAACTGCTACATTCTTTCACATCCTTTTAAATTAACTGGCAAAATATTATTTATTTTAAAAGATGGCAATGCATTATAATATCTCCTGCTTTTCGTATTGTTCTACCACTCCCTGTTTCTACGATTTGCAGTATATTCTTCAATTTCTTCGGTAGTTGAATGATCATATTAGAATGGGAATCTCGGAGAGGTGATATGCAACCACTCAATAACCTCTTAGTTATTACCTTTCTGTTTATTAACAAGGGTGGATGTTTGAGAATGCTTTAGCATTCTGCTACGCGTTGCTGGACTGCGCACTGCAGGCTAGAGTGGGCAACTGCTCGTTATTGCTGCTTAGCGGCAGCACCTCACGGGACCAGCAAATTCTCACTGGGTTAGCGTGCCAAGCAACAGATCGCTCTTCGACTGCTTGGAGAGATAACGGCTGCTTCGTTTATCACAGCCATCATGCGTTTTGCTCTTGTACGGCTTCGACCGTTTCCGTGATTCGTGTGCTCTTATCATAGTTCTGTGCATATTCATTGTTCTCATCGTTCCACTCTACTGACCTACAGTCACCACGAAATTCATTAAGCATATCAGCATTGATGTAATGACGTCGTTATGCCGGTACCGAGTAATTGGAGTACTCGGTAATCGGTATAATATTAAAAAGTTATTATTTTAGGATCGTTTGCCGATTAGGAGATGGAACTCGAGTAATTTGTGCAAACGTGAATTTATATAAAAATAGAAGTGTTTATTATAGGCAACGGTAACGTTCCGTTGTCTATTTAAAAGTCAATCAAAGAGTAGTACAATAAAATGTGGTTTTGAGCCCGTAAGAGGAACCAACCTCTCGCGTTTGAATCTACTAATAAAATTTAATATTTTGGGGAAGGTTCGACCCGCGATCAACCGTTCAGGTTGATGTTAAACTTTAGACTGATATCGTTAAAGCAGTTATTCACTCCTTTGACCAAAATCGAATGTCGCAATGAATTGCACAATAAACATCGCTTGCCAATTCCAGCAAGTCGTAGCTCGAGCTCGTAGCGGTCATTGCTCGTAGCTCGTTGTTTACGTTTGCACATTTTTTCTACTTTGGTGAGTGGCCTCACGCGAGAAAGGAACAATGGCGAAATAATGTATAATCAATTATTTCGCAACATAACATCCCTCCCCCCTTAAAAATAAAAAAAAAAATTCTATAAAAACAACTTTTTTTTTCGAATGGTTTCCCGTATTTCCTCTTACAATTTGATATTTTATATATCGCACAATATAGCAGACAATACAATCTTTTTCATGGTTTTGACAATTATTTGCTATTTTTTCTTCATTGTCGATATGACAATCGCACTCGATTGAGGAGGCGAGTTGCCCATGCCCTGGCCCGCTCGGGTCACAGTTGTCGTCCGAGTGGCTCGAGGTTGTTATCTACCTCGGCTGCTGCCGGAGTCGTTGCCGCGGTTGTCCTTGTCGGTGTCCGCTTCCGTTTGTACCTGTAACTTTTAAACAGAAGAAAACCGACCAAGGCTTCTGCTCGAATCTCCGAGCTTTTGTAGCCCCTCTGGATCTTACAGCACGCTTGATAGTGAAACTTCCTCCGCGGTGCGTGTCGGAGGTGCCTCAGCCTCTATTTCCCTCAATCTTAGGGCGTACGGGGGAAGGTAATCTTTACGGATGATTTGAGATGTTCGCTCTGTTGTTTTCACGCTGAAATCTGGGGCGGTTACAATATATACGCCTATCAAAGCCAATATTCCGGTTATTTTTGTCCATTTTTGCGTATTTTGGGACTTCGGAGGGTGCGTCGTTTGTAACCGACATTGTAGGTTTGTCGACGGGCAAATGTAAGATTTGCTCGGTAGCTTGCAATTTTGTAACTATTTTTGTATACTGTAGTTTTTGTATATAGTACTATTGCTGCCCGGTAAGCGGCATCTCTCGCACGAGCACTACCGCGTTGCATTCGTTGCGATAGGTATGGTAGTGCATCGACGAGGTGTCTTGTGAGCGTTCTTGGTGACAGGGACGTTGCTCTGGCCTTACCACTAGCTATGTCGTTTACCAGCCACACTAACTCCTGTACGTTGATGAGTAATGCCTCGACTGCAATACTTATCGCATTGAGCGTCTCTTCCAAGTGTTGGCGCCTTTTAACATAGTACAGGTTGTCGGTGAGTGTGTGATTGATACGCTGTATCTGGGCCAGCAGGGCCTGTTTGTTGGCCTTTAAATTATGCGCGCTTTTATTATATAGGCTGAGGGTGGTCCTTACCACTTATTTTTAGTTTTTCAACCCTTCCTGCAGGGTCTGCTGTGAGGCCTTTATTCTGGCAATCTCTTCGTAGAGCTTTTGGGCATCGGCAGCATCCATATTCCCTATGATGGCTTAATCATAAAATTTAATCGAAAAATGTTTTTTGTTTGTCTCAATTATATAGCGTTATTACCTGCTCTGCTTGGTTTATTGAAGTTTCCACCTTGCGCCCTGAGGGGTTTTTACGCACATTTAATGTTAGCTTTAATTGATCTGTTAATTAGCTATAGGTAATTTTTATAATTTCATATATTCCTGATCTATTAGTGCTCCATAAAGAGCTTCAGGCGGTTTGCATACACCGCCTGAGTTTTTCGTCCCTTTAAGACGACGTTATTGACGGGGGGCCTCTTCTCTACTATTTCGTGAGGTCCCGTCCACTTCGGGGTCAGCTTGGCTAACCGCCCTCTGCGCACCGTCTCGTCACGGAGTAGTACGTGTTCGACGACGCGGTACTCCTGTACCTGCGCGCCGTGGTCGTACGTAGTCTTCGACCGTATTTTTACGCCTTCCAGGTCGTCTCGTGCTACTGTCCATGCGGCGCGTAATCGCTCGCGTAACTCGTGGACGTAGTCATCGTAGGCATAGGTGCTGCGGAGCTCCTATTTCACGGCGGGCGGCAACTCAGCCTCGCGTCCGTACACCAACACGTGGGGAGACAGTCCGGTCCCCGTATGTGGAGTGGTGTTGTACGTGAACATCGCATACGGCAGCCACTCGTCCCAATTTCCTTGATCCTCGTCTATGAAATTTTTTAGGTACTCAGCGAGGGTGCGATGCGATCTTTCTAATACGCCATTTGATTCCGTAGGGTGGGCCGTCGTTTGTATCTTCTTGATTCGCGGCAGTCGACACATTTCTTTGAAGGTCGAGCTGAGGAAGTTTGTACCGTGATCCGATAATATTATTTCCGGCGTTCCATGCCGGTAGATTAATTTTTATCCCAGTGCTCTAGCGACTGTCGAAGCCTCTTGGTTTGGCAGTGATATCGCTGCACTGTATTTCGTGAGCGTGTCCAGTATAGTAAGTATATATCTTTTCCCGGATGCGCTTTTTGGTAGCGGTCCTACGATAGCGACTGCTACTTTCTCAAATGACCTTCATGGGGTGTCTGTTACCACCATCGGAACTCGTTCCCTTTTCCTGATTTTGTTCTTTTGGCAGGATTCGCAGAACGATATGTAATTTTCCTAATCCCTTCTCGGGCCGGGCCAGTCGTACTTGGTCCGGATCCGATGTAACGTACGCCGTATACCCGGGTGCCCTCCTATGGGTGTGTCGTGGTATTCTCTAATTATTTTCTGGCGGTCATCGGCAGAAGGAACGGCTACGCCACTGCGGCAGTCGCTATACTTTTTTATAATGCTGCCTTCGTCCGCGCTGCTGGAAGTCTGTGGGCCACCGCTATCTCCGCTGTTGGGTCGCTCTCTGTCTCAGGCGGCCTTGCAACGTTTGCTTTTCGCGGCCTTCCGCGCTTCGCGGATCCGCCATGCTGTGCTGGGCCCACTCCGTCCTTGTCAGCGGTGCTCGCAGTCTTACCAGTGGCTTGCGTTGCTAGCTTGCGTGGTCTGCCCCTTCCCCGACTGCACGGCGTTTCGGCGGGGCTGTGGGGTTCAGTAGAGCGATCTGCATGCACGCTGCGGATATCTCTACCTTCTTCTGGCGCATTGGCCAGCGCGGCCTCTCTCTCTGCCGCGTTGCTGGGCTGGTCCGGGGTATTCTCGACTCTCCGCTTTGTGCGGCTGTCCGTACCCGGACGCATGCTGTCCTTTTCTTTCTCGTGGGCGAGCTCGATATCTCGCTCCGACGAGCTACCACGGCTGTAAGGGGTATCTTCGGCCCTCCGCTTTGTGCGGTCATTCGCTGTGCCGAGTTGCCCCGCAGTGCTGTCCTTGTCCGTACCACACACTTCGTTCTCAGCTCTTGCTCGAGCCCTTGTAGTAGCGAATATACGGCTTTGCGCATCTGCATTGGTATTGCGCTTTCCGGTCTTATATTCGACGTTAAATTCGTGTTCTGCCAATTTTATTTTCCAACGCATTAGTCTCGAACTTGGGTCCTTTACCCCGAACAGCCAGGTGAGCGGTTAGTGGTCCGTGACGACCGTGAAACGAGTACCATAAATATATGGTCGAAATTGAGCGAGAGCCCAAACTATGGCGAGTAGTTCTTTTTCCGTCGTTGTATAATTTAGTTCAGCCTTCGACATGGTGCAGCTCCCGTAGCATATGGACGAATCGTCCCCAATCTTGCCTTGCAAAAGAATCGCGCCGAGCGCCCTGTATGAGACGTCTGTTGTTACAAAAAAAAGCTTTTCAAAGTCCGGATATTGCAATACTGGTGCTGTGGTAAGCGCTGTCTTCAGTTCCTCGAAGGCAGCATCTCTTACTGCGGTCCACTCGAATTTAACCCCTTTCTGGGTTAATTCAGTGAGTGGCGTCGCGGTTTTCGAGAAATCTCTGATGAATTTCCGGTAGTAGCCAGCTAGTCCGAGGAAAGATTGTACTCCTTTTACGTCTGTCGGCATCGGGAATTCCCTTACCGCTTCCAGCTTCTTCGGATCAGTACGTACACCCTCTTCGGAGATGATGTGGCCAAGGTACTGTGTTCTTTGCGCAGGAACTGACACTTGCTCGGTTGTACTGCCAAGCTGGCTTCTCTTAGCCGCTGCAGCACCTCTCGCAGCCTGTCATTGTGCTCCTTGAAGGTCTTGCCGTGGATGACTATGTCGTCTAAGTATACATAGCATTTAACTCCCTGTAGTCCAGCCAGCGCGGAGTTCATCAACCTCTGGAAAGTCGGTGGCGCGTTCTTGAGTCCAAATGACATGCGGTTGTACTCGAAATGGCTCTGTGGTGTAGAAAATGCGGTTTTTTTTGTCTTGCTACGCCATCGGGATTTGATGAATTCCAGAGGCGAGATCCAAAGTCGTATAATATCGGGCTCGTCCCAACTGGTCCAATATTTCGGTGATATTGGGCAGTGGGTACGAGTCCCCGATGGTGGCTTCGTTCAACTTCCAAAAGTCCACTATTCTGTGCATTTTCCTTACTCCGGCTGCATCAGGTTTCTTCGCTAGAACAAGCAGCGGCGCGTTCCATTGACTCCGGCTGGGTTGGACAATACCTTCTGCAAGCATTTCGCAGGTCTGCCTCTCCACTTCTCTCTTGTCGGTCTCGGGCAGCCTGTATGGGTGCACCTTAATGGGCTGCCCCATCCTTAAGGGGTATCGCATACTCTACCATAGGCGTACACGGTAGCCTATCCCCTGGTAGGTGGAACACATCTTCGTATTCGCATGTGATTTCGTTAAGCGCTTTGCGCTCTTCTTCGTTGAGGTTTGCCGTGTCGAGCTCTTTGGCGAGTCGCGCGAGGTGGTCGGCCCCTCGCTCCGCGCTGACGGCGCATACCTCCATAGCGCCAGCCTCGGCCGCTTGACCTACTGCCGCTTCCTCGAGCGTCTCGAGTTTCACTACGGGGCGTTGTACCTCTACCACCTGCTCGGTAGTATTTATTAAGTTGATTGCACAGCTACTACCACGTGGCGGCGTAACGCAGGCACCCATGATAACCCTGTTCTCGAGGTCTACTCTTGGGAGCAATCCTACGAATTTGTTCGTTGTTGCGGCGTAGGTGACTGTCTTGCTGCGTGGCGGCAAAGATACCCTCGTCGTGCCGTCCAGCAGCGGCTCGCAGTGCCCGCACAGGTTCAGCATCTCTCCGTGCAGGATATCAGCCTTGCGATACTTGATAAAATCCATTCCTAGCAGCCCATTGACCCCTAGCGGCACATTATTCGGGACTATGTAGAATCAATGTTCCACGTTTAGAGCCGGTGTCTCCAGCACAATTTTTGCTATACCGAGGGGGGTGAATTTTTCACCTGCCATACCCCGCAATTCCACGGAGCACCTGCTCACCATGGTCTCGGGCTTAAGGCATTCCTCCTTCGGTATACTGCACTGGGCCCCGGTGTCCGCTTTAAGGGTGAGTACCCCGGTCACGGCCAATGATGCGACGATGTCAAAGTCGCTGGCCGTAGCGCTGGACGCCGGCAGCGTTACCTGCAGTAACTGTTGCGTTGTTTTCTTCCTTCTGCGCGCGGTTCTCTGCCGGGCCGTGAGCGTGTTTATTATCATCGTTCCCAGCGGGCTGGCATTTGTATCTGATCGACTTGTACCTGCATTCACCGTGGACCTTTCACTCTGGCCCCCTGAGTCCTTTGGACGTCGGGGATGCTGTGAAAACAGAGCAGGCTCGCTCTTGTCTTGCGACAATCTTTTCCTGCAGTATTTCCATAAGTCAACGTGGTGTATGGATTTATCTTCACGGGGCATCGGTAGGCTCACTCTTCCCGATCTGCGGGTGCAGTCTCGAGCCACGTGCCCTGGCCTTCCACAGGTGAAACAATTTTCTCCCTGCCGGGATAGTGCGCCTTGGGACCTTCTGGGGTAGCTTAATGCTCCACCTACCCCCCCCCCCCCTGGCTGTACTACATTGGTTATTTCGATAGCTCCCGTTACTGACTCGTGGAGAGTGGTGTAGTTACGGGATCAGACGAGAATTTGGACCTACCCATGCAGTCCATTTTCGAAGTTGGCCTGGGCGCTCTTCCGTGTTATTTTCTCGATGATGCGCATTTCCGACATCAAGACGGCTTCCTCGCAGAGCTTTTCTGTAATATCGACGGTGATACGCTCTGTCCTGGCGGCGTATACTGCGATATCCTCGCCCTGGCCCTGGTGGAGGGAGTTGAATTCGACCTGTAACGCAGGCAGCGACTTTCGCTATCGGTACAGGGTCTCCAGCTCGGTCTTAAGCTGCGCTACCGAGAGGATGTCTTTATGTTTCATCTCTCTGGCCGCCCTACCGTCGAGCTTGCTACCCAGTACCAATTTCAACAGGATTTCGTGGTCACCGGGCGCGGCTTGCTTGAAGAGGGTCTCACAGGACCGTATTAAGGCATCCAGCTCGTCAGCGTTGCTGCCGTCGAAATGCTTTATATTCTTTAAAGCCAGCCCCAGGTTGAGCGTCCGACCCCGGGTTTCTGGTGCCCGCGATTGCTCCCTTTGGAACACGGGATCCGCAGTAGAGTACTCCAGCTCTTCGAATCGTGTTTGCCTTGACCGCGGACGTGGTATCGGGTGTTCTTCCAACCCAGTTCCTTCCAGCTTCCGCAGTAGTTCGGCATTTTGCTCCCGTTAAGGACCGGATGAGTTCGAACTCGTCCGCACCTACCTCGCTAAGCGTATCCTCCAAGTTCCGTCTTGCCGACGGTGTTTCGGCCTACCCAAGTTCGCGATCGAGTTCGCGTTGGTCTCGATCGTGCTCGCGCTGCAGCCTTTCGCACTGCCGTCGAGCTCTCTCCAATTCACGGTGGCTCCGGTCGACCGCCGCAATCCGATCTCGTACTCTTGCGGGAACCGACCGGGCCGTCGTACTGGTACCTGCAGGGAAACCTATGCGATATATGGTTCGCATGTTTTCAATTTCCCGCTATACCATGTCCTCGGTGATGTGCTCGGGCGTTCGCTTGCCAGTAGCCATATTGAATACGTCGCCGCTAGAGTCGCTGTCGAGATCCCCGAATGACGCACCGCTGAGTAGGTTCACGCCAAACTGGGATGTCAGACGGCCTGCGAGGGCCTCCTGTCTGGCCGCGGGGATTCGTCCCGTCGGCGAGAGCTCCGATAACACCCTGCGCGCTTCATAAACAATATCCCATACAGTCGTAGCTCGAGCTCGTAGCGGTCATATCTCGCAGCTCGTTGCTTACGTTTGCACATTTGTTTCCACTTCGGTGAGTGGCCTCACGCGAAGAAGGAACAGTAGCGAAATAATGTACAATCAATTATTTCGCGGCACAACAACGTCGGCCTACCGGTACATCAATATATTAGCTCTTCGTGTTGTGAACCCAGCTTCAGCTTCACCGTGTGGCCCGAACGCGACAGCATATCTCATCGCTTACACCGATTAATGTTATCGTGTGTGTTAACAAGCTCACCTCACTTTGTTCTATATTTTTCTGTGTTCATTTTGATATATTATTTTCTATATTTTTCATGTTTTATTTGTCTATTTTCGTCCACGGCATTTGACAGGTGAAGCAATAAATGTCACTGTAAACCACATCCGTGTACTTCTTAATAATTCACCTGCAACGCTTTACAGTCCACTTTATCTCCATCATTCAACGGTACGCAAGTATCGTTGAAATAATTCGAATTGTATTAGTGGCTCAGATTCGGAGGGTGGGTGTTGATCGGCTCAAACAACGAGAGCTAACGTTTGTCGAGGACATTTGCGCCATATATTCTAAAGGGTGGTTAAATTTTAAGGGCCGATGTTGATTTTGAATAAAACACCAATTATTTAGGAAATTATTGTCAATTCTTTTTATTATGATAATATGGTATGGTTCAATTATGTATGGAACAAAATATCGGCCAAATGGCCGCCGCGACCTCGGCGTTAATGTGCCGAATTATCTCATCCCTTAGCTCTTGAATTGTTGCTGGCTTATCGACGTACACCTTTTCTTTCAAATAACCCCAAAGGAAGAAGTCCAACGGTGTCAAATCACATGATCTTGGCAGCCAATTGACATCGCCACCACGTGTGATAACACGGCCATTGAATTTATCGCGCAAAAGAGCCATTGTTTCGTTAGCTGTGTGGCAAGTGGCACCGTCCTGTTGAAACCACATATCGCCCACATCCATATCTTCCAATTCGGGCCATAAAAAGTTCGTTATCATCTCACGATAGCGAACACCATTCACAGTAACTGCCTGACCGGCCTCATTTTTGAAAAAATACGGCCCGATGATGCCGCCAGCCCATAAACCGCACCAAACAGTCACTCTTGGTTTTTCGACAATCACTCTTGGATTATGATTCACCCAAATGCGGCAATTCTGCTTATTGACGAATCCACTGAGGTGAAAATGTGCCTCATCACTGAAGATGATTTTCTTCAAAAATTGATCATCCACTGGTGCCATTTCTTGCCACCATTCTGACCATTGACGACGTTTGGAATGGTCAAGAGGCTTTAGTTCTTGAGTCAATTGCACCTTATAAGCGTGTAAATGCAAGTCTTTATGCATGATGTTCATCAACGACGAGCGTGAGAGGTGCAATTGTTGGGCACGACGACGAGTTGAGGTGGACGGCTCTTCAGCCACACTATCGCGAACAGCAGCAATATTTTCTGCAGTACGAGCTGTACGAGCATGCACCGGTGTTTTAATATCTCCTACAGACCCGGTTTGCTCAAATTTTTGCACGATTTTTCCGATTGTACGCATATTTGGACGATTAAATTGACCGAAAAAATCACGAAGTGCACGATATGCATTTTTATTTGAACGCCCATTTTCATAATAAGCCTGAATAACTTTAACGCGTTGCTCGATTGTGTATCTTTCCATGGTTCAAATTGAGTTAGTCTGAAATTGAGAAATGTCAAATGAAATGCAGAAAAAAACTTGACGTTTAGGCGTGGTTCACATTCAACATCGGCCCTTACAATTTAACCACCCTTTATTATCACTCGTAATATTACTTTAAAATTATTTTTCGTTGTGGGCGTCGGCATCACAGTGTACGTCTGAAAAAAAGAATGAAATAAGTACTGTCTTACCTGATATGCCACGACTCATTACACAAAGTTGGCAGCGTTGATGATATGCTGCCACCGACGTCAACTTTTAAATCGCGATTTTTAAATTATTTTTTATTTTTTACTTACCAAGCCCCGATAATTCGCTGCTAATCGACATCGGCAAGTATTCATGGAATATATGTATAATGGTAAGTGCGACTCGTGCCAGAGGAAGCTGACCCATCAATTGTTGAGCCCGAACTCCTCTCTGCCGAGCACACACAACGCAATGTTAAATGTGTGATTTTACAGGAGCTCTTCCGCCGACGATCCAATGAGTTAGCCTTATTTGGGCTAATATGAGCTGAGTGCCTCCGTGAAGAGTCCACACGTAAGCTTGATCAATAATGAGAGCTGAGAATCGAGAATGACGAGGTAGAATGGCAGGAGGTCTTCCTTCATATGTGAGTGCTGATTGAGCAAGGTGACCTCCTACTCTGAGTACTCCCTCCTGGTCGATGAAAGCTGTTAGTCGACTGAAGGGGTGAGAAGATGGAAGAGAAGAGCCTGACTGCAGTACTTGTGTTTAAAAAATACAGCCTGTGTCGCTCGTGTCCAAAAAACATTTGCTGCAACCATCTCTTCTACTGTGAGAGGAGCGGTTCCTGCTGATTCTAACCTCTTCCTCATTCTGGCCACTACTCTGACACAAAATGAGGTAAGACGACACAATTTTGTGAGTGAGGAACAGCGATAAATGAGCTCCCAATGGTACTCTGGCGTCACAGTTGCCGCAAGAAGATCTAACCCCGGTTGGGCTTCTATATTGTGCAAATCCTCAGAATCAGTTGAGGTTTTTGGCCAAAATTCAATAGGTTTCGCCATCCACGGTGGACCCGACCACCACAACTGATGAGAGGCCAATTGAGATGTTGAGATACCCCGAGAGGCACAATCTGCAGGATTGCTTGTGCCTGACACGTGACGCCACTGAGCATTGGGCGTGAGTCCTTGTATCTGAGATACTCGGATTCGGACATAGTTTTTCCACCGAGCAGGGTGAGCTTTGATCTAGGTGAGAGTTACCGACGAGTCCGTCTACAGGTGAGTAAATGAGACATTGACCTTGAGCGTGGCTTGAACGTATGCAACCAATTTTGCGAGTAACAGTGCAGCTGTCAGTTCAAGCCGTGGTATGGTAAGCTTCTAGAGTGGTGCGCCGCGCGTTTTTGAGCAGATAAGTGGAGCCACTTTTCGTGTGGACATTGAGTCGACAGCGATGTAGATCACTGCGGCCATGGCCAGTTGAGCTGCATCAGAGAAGCCATGCAATTCCACTGTTGAGTTGCTCCATGTATTGAACCAGCGAGGAATTGAGAGCCTGGGCAGGCTTTTGAGATCTTCTCTGATTGCAGTCGATCGTGCTGAGACCTGAGATGGCAGTGGTTCATCCCAGCTAAGTCTGTGAAGCCAAAGCTCTTGCAAGAGTATTTTGGCTCTTATCACAACCGGTGAGATGAAACCGAGTGGATCAAAGAGTTGAGCCATCTCGGAAAGAACGAGGCGTTTTGTGAAATTCTCCTGAGTTGAGTTGAACCGGGATGAGAATGTGAACTTGTTTTCATTAGGAAGCCAAGTCAGACCAAGAATTTTGGCCTCGCAGTCGTCTATTGAGTTATTTGAGCTTGACGATGATGATGAAATATAATCCGCCCCTCCAAAGATGTCATCCACGTTCCTGCCAAACGTGATAGCTGGCGCAGCGAGAGGAAACCGGTGACCTTCATCTTCGGTAAGCCGCATGAGATTTCTAACTGCCAAAAATGGCGCAGCCTTTGTACCGTATGTCACTGTTGTTAATTGATACGGCACAGGGTTATCTTGAGCATCAATCCACAAAATTCGCTGAAGATTCCAATCATCAGGACGAACACGAATTTGACGATACATCTTGGTAACGTCCGTGGCGAAGATGTGTCTGTGATGGCGGATCCAGATGAGAACGTCCGAAATATTGAGCAACAAATTAGGTCCAGTGTGCATGATGTCAATAAGAGATTTTCCAGAAGATGTTGAGCTAGAACCGTTGAATACCACCCTGAATTTGGTGGAAATACTGTCTGGTCTCTGCACACCGTGGTGAGGCAGATAGTATTGAATTTCACTTGTAGATGATTTCGAAGCCTTCACCATGTGACTAAGTTGTTCATATTCGTCCATGAATTATGAGTAGAGCTGACCGTATTCAGCATTTTTTGAGATTTTCCGCATTGTGTGCTTAAGACACTGATGTGCCCGCGAGTATGAATTTCCCAGATTTGCAGGTGAAGATACAAGAGGAAGCCAAACTATTTATTGGCCAGTAGAATCACGTTGATGTGTGTCGCGAAAATGATCCTCGCATGCCTGCTCCTCTGGTGTGAGTTGACGGACTGAGTCCTTTGGGGCTCTTCTTGAACCTAGAATTTTGTGAGCACGTCCTGTAATTCCTGATCATCGTGTTGCACAGCAGCATGATGAACAGCGAGTGCATCAGGTTGACATGAGTTAATCGGTCCAATGATGAGCCAACCGAATATTGATAATTGTGCAATTGGCGAAGTTGAGGTGCCTTTGATAATGTTAGGTTTAATCACCTGACCATAGATATCTGCTCCAATTATAATGTCGATCGGTCGTGGTGTGAGAAAGTCCGGATCCGCCAGCTTTAGCTTCACTATGTGAGGCCAAGTGCGAGCTGGTGACTCAAAAGATGGCAAATGAGTTGTAACTGTGTTGAGAATGTGAGCCAAGACCGTGACTTTCTCCTTGGTGTGCATGAAGCACATTGTGAGTTGAACCGAGCCACGTGTTAGAGTTAAGTGTCTACCACCGATCCCTGTGATCGAAATTGATGAGTGCTTACGTGTTGTGTTGAGTTAACGGACGAGCTCTTCTGTAATAAATGTTAATTCTGATCCAAGATCGATGAGAAGTCTTGCCTGATGAGTTGATGCCGATATATGAATGTGTATGAGTGCAGTTGCTGATAATGTTGAGCATTTCCGTGTGAGCTGTACCGATGAGTGGACAACTGCGTCGACACCCTATTGTGCTGACGATGGTATTTGCGCAGGTTGAGTTCCATAAGAGGTTGCAAGGGGCGCTGCAGGATGCAGCATGGTGTGATGCCGCCCTGAACATTCCTTGCAACTGCGCGTGGAACGGCACGCCGTAGCGTTGTGCCATCCCAGGCAGTTGTAGCACAACCGCGACTTCTCCGCCATCTTGCGCCGCGCCGCCACAGAGAGCTGGCGGAACTCCGGGCACATCCCGATGAAGTGTCCAGAATGCACGGGTTGCCCCTGCCTTTGCGGGAGGGGGGCACGTGGAAGATGTTCGAGTGGAGCTACCGGGTTTTAGAGTGGACTTCGCCATCTCCAGGGCTCGAAACTTGGTCTCCGCGAACTCCTCCATCCGCGCAAAGGTTGGGAAACCGGATGAGCGTCCTAACGCTGTCTCTCAGGCCTCGCGTGTGGTCTGGTTAACTGCTGACCAAGCTGTCGTACCATCACGCACTCGAAAAGCTTCTCCTTCGACGCCACCGAAGTGAGGACTGTGTAGGCCTCGGAGACAGCCGTTACTGCGGGTGCGAGCGCCCCATTAGCCGGCTTTATCGCGAAAAGAGTGTCCAACCTCTCCTGCACCAGTAGCCTTTTGTTTTCAAAGCGGAACACCAATGTGTCCCACGCCAATGTAAACGATTCGTCGGTAATGGCGAACCCCTGAATTAACGTTGCCGCCGAGCCCGAGACGCAGCCGCGAAGGTACAAAAGCCGCTCGACGTCGGCTAACCTAGAGTTCCGGATGAACAGTGATGAGAACAGGTCCCGAAAGGCTGGCCACCCGGAATAGGCGTCCTCGAAGGTCGGCAACTTAATGTCCGGCAGCTTTGTCCGTGACACCGGCGGCGCGACCACTGGTGCAGCGGGCTGGAGTTGGCCGAGCCTCTCCATGACCTTCCTCGCAGCCATCTTGGCATGGAGGGTGAGCTTAGCCTCAGTCATTTGAATGTCACCCGCAAAGTACTCGTGATCATGGTGGACGAGCGGCCACAACGCTTCCAAATGCAGATGCTCCGTACGGAACTCTGCGTGAAGCTCGTCCACCTGCTCGATCAGAGTCTCGAATTCGGCCATGGAGAGATCCCCCAACTGACTCTCTATCGTTTGAAGTATAAAGTCCAATACTGACACCCGTCGTTGCTGCGATTGGACCTTGAGCACCAACTCACTTGATATGCGAGTCGGTGATCGGGTCTTCTTCGCAGGTGCGACGGGGTCAGGGACCAACAATGTCATCTTTTCCTCTTGGTCACCAGGCACCACCCCGGTGCCTGAGGAATTAGGATCGGACATTGTGAGCCCCTTGAGCCGAACAAGAGTGAAAGAACGAAGATGCTCCGCAGAGTGAGTACTTTACCAAATTGAAGCGCTGGTGCTGAGCCGATCAGAAGCGGTGGAAACTGCGCTGTGAGTTCGCAGAGTCCAAGTCGTGATGAGCCCAAGAGTAGTTGATTGCGGAAGGTAGAAAACCCTTGTTTTACCCTGTGTGCGTGAGTCGAAGATCCGGCTCGAAGGACCAAATGTTTGAGAAGTCCAGAGGATGTTTGTTTATAACGTGAGCTTAATTCTTCGCGAGGCGACCGCGTGATGGCGCGCATGTAATTCGCGGGTCCCTGGGCCTCTCCCCTCTCGCGTAGCTCTAGCCGCCTGCGGTTACGAGCGACAGTTCTCGCTCGACGCTCGACGAGAGCACATGTATTCAAACCAATACAAATAAAATACGAAACCAAGTGTAACAATAAATACCGACTTTCTATATATATGCCTCCAGTAGAAAACCATAAACAAACAAGTCTTTAAAGATATCATAATCACATAAAATAAAAATAGAACAATAAAAAGTGAAAATACGTGCCAAGCACTCAGCCAAACGAGGGCTGCGCGAAACATGGTCCTTCGAGCCGGATAACAAGCAAGTTCGTGAAAAGAAAAATATATATCGGGTGACGAGTGCATGTGATATCGAAACGCATCTAGCACGTGCACCGAGATTATCAAGACCGCAAACACTTGCGCCAGACGATAAATTCCACCATGATCGCTAAGCATACTTAGTGCGCAGTGTCGAGCAACTCGAGGCGTTCGACAGGCGGATCACGGCGTCACAAACGGTGGCGGCTCTGCACAAGGCAACGTCATATGTCGGCTATCGTGCTTGCCATCAGCGACGCATCTACACGAGGCGACGTCGTATGTCAGCCATTGTTTTGTAATAGGAAGCACGGCAGCGGCGCGAGGCGACGTCCAGTGTCGCACATTATTCTCAACGAGCAGCGACAGGGCTGGCGGACAGCTGAGAATCAACAGAAATTTGGGTAAATCTCCTACGTCCATTCCTTACCCATTGTATAATTCCCGTCGAATTCAGTATTGCAAGAGGTAAAAAGAAAATTATAATTATGGATCGCACGCCCACCGTCGTGGCGCAACTTAAAGCTCACAAGACGAAGCGAATACGCGCTAAGGCAGCATGCACGCGTGCCAATACGTTCGTCGATGATCTAGGGGATCACGTAGTATCGTTGGTTGAGTTAAAACAAAGGCAAATAAAAATCCGTGAATGTTGGCAGCGATTCGAGGATGCGCAAGACGACATCGATCTTATCGAAGATACGGAAGAGGAAATAGCAGGAAACGAAGAAGAGCGTGTTGCATTCGCGGATAAATACTTTATAGTTGACGCGAAAATCGAAGAAATTATAATTGCGCGTATGAGGGCTAACGACGTAGAGCGCGCTATCAGTGGCGGCGTAAATAACGCAGTGGGGCTTAACCCATTTCAGGGTCGCTCGCTAGCCAGCGGCGACAGTCGTGCTCAACCCCTAAACGGAAAAGTGCGACTGCCGCGCATCGAACTGCCGACATTTTCGGGTTCATATGAAGATTGGCGCCCGTTTCACGACATATTCAAATCAATGATACACGACAACAATGTATTACCAGCGATTCAGAAGCTACATTACCTAAAGGCGTCACTCAAAGGTGAAGCGGTTGACGTGATTAGCTCTCTTGCAATCACCGCCGAAAATTACGACGAGGCGTGGAAACTTCTCACAGAAAGATACGATAATCAACGAATAATCGTCCAAAAACACGTAAAGGCTCTCTTTGAGCAACCCATGTTACATAAAGAAAATCACGTCGAGCTTCGGCAGTTGTTAGACACGGTTCTTAAGCATTTGCGCGCATTGCAAGTTCTCAATCGCCCCACAAATAATTGGGATGACTTAATCATACATCTTATAACAAGCAGGCTGGCACCACTAACAAATAAGGAATGGGAAACTAGCCTTAAGGACGCTACCATACCGACATTAAAGCAATTAACCGATTTCCTCGCACATCGATGTCGCGCGCTCGAGGCTGTAGACAGAAAACCACAACCACAAACGTCCTCGACCAGTAACGAGAAGGCGCATTCGAGAAAATTAACGGTGGCAAGTGCAATCACGAACAAACCAGCGTGCAGCTTTTGTAAAGGCGATGATCCCATTTATCACTGCTCAAGGTTTCTTGAGTTTTCAATCGAACGTCGATTTCAGGAAATGAAGGCAGCTAAGCTTTGCGTAAACTGCCTCGAGACTACCGAACATCGAGCAAAACGGTGCGCCGCGGGATCGTGTAAGGTCTGCCACAAGAGACACAATACGCTACTGCACATGGAACTCGCTCCGCAGTCAACCACACCTGTTTCTCTTCCCGCAAACTCAGCAGCTTCTTCGTTGTCGACACCATCGACAGTTGCAACGCACACCTCTATGGCAACGGGGCATCAGGTACTGTTATTAACAGCTATCGTACAAGTGCGAGATGTTAAGGGCAGCTTATGTTCATGCAGAGCTCTCTTGGATTGTGGCGCACAGTCCAACTTCATAACAGCTGATTTTGCGAATAGGTTGGGGCTGCCCCAGCGCCCCACGTCTGTGCCGATAACTGGTGTTAGAGGTTCCAGAACCGAAACGCATCGCAGAATGAAAGTGACTCTGCAATCACGCTTCAACGCATTCAAGGAAAAGCTCGACTGTCTGATCCTACGTAAAATAACGTAGGATATTCCTGTGGTATCCCTCGAACGGTCCGAGATCCGCATTCCTGTGGGAATCAAGCTAGCAGACCCGGACTTCCTTCAATCTGCACGAATCGACATGCTCATCGCTGTAGTTACATTCTGGAAACTAATGTGCGTGGGCCAGATTAAGGCCACCGAGACACAACCGTGTTGGCAAAAAACGCATCTCGGATGGATAGCAGCGGGAGGAATTGTCGCCAGACAGCATAGCAGCACGCCTACTATCTGTAATGTGAGCATAAGGAACAACCTGCAGGAGGCAGTGACGCGATTTTGGGAAATCGAGCATGGCGCGCGGAGGAGCAGTCTATCCCTTGATGAGCGTAAATGCGAACAATACTACAACGAAACTGTAAAAAGAAACGCGCAAGGGCGGTTCATCGTGAAGCTGCCGGTAACAGAAAAAATATCCAGTCTCGGTCAATCAAAGGAAACGGCTATACGAATGTTCAAAAACCTTGAGAAACGGCTCAGTCGCGAACCAAACGTCAAGAGAGACTACACGAAATTTATAAAGGAGTATGAGTCGCTTGGCCATCTGAGAGAGCTACGAAGCGGCAGTGACGCACCAGGTCCTCATTACTACATGCCACATCATTGCGTGATAAAGGAAGAAAATAGGACAACCGAGCTAAGGGTCGTCTTCGATGCTTCATGCAAAACCAGCACCAATATTTCGCTCAACGACGCCCTTATGGTCGGCCGACATTACAGCAGGATATAGTTTCAATCGTCGCAAGATTCCGCACGCACAGGTACGTTCTAGTTGCTGACGTGGCAAAGATGTATCGCCAAGTGCTTGTGGATGAGTCGCAAGTACCGTTACAGCGAATTGTATGGCGAGATAATCCAGAAGATCCAATCAAGGAATTCGATTTGTTGACCGTCACTTACGGCACAGCACCAGCCTCGTTTCTGGCAATTGAATCGCTTTGAACCTTGGCTGAACTCGAGGTCAAGGGCTTCCCCGTTAGATCGCTGGTTACGATACGAGATTTTTACGTCGACGACATGCTCACCGGAGCTCATTCCAAGGAATACGCGCTGCAGATTCGCGACGAGGTAAAAAGGCTTCTAGCGAAAGGTGGATTTGAACTGCGGAAATGGGCTTCAAATGCCCCGGACCTGCTCGAAACGATGCCTTCAGATACCACCATTAATGCGGTCCTACCATTGGACAAAGAAGGGATGTTCAAAACCCTCGGAATACAATGGAATCCAGTTGAAGACGTATTCCAATACAGTATAGCTCCTGATGCCCGTCAACCTACACGTACCACGAAGAGGACAATCTTGTCTTGCATCGCGCAGATTTTTGATCCTCTTGGGCTTCTCGGTCCAATCATCATCTCAGCAAAAATTCTGATCCAGAAGTTGTGGAGCCTGCAACTTGGCTGAGACGAGGCTGTTACAACTGAGCTCTACACAGAATGGCACTCGTACAAGTCACAGTTCAAGCTGCTGAATCAGTTAAAAATACCCCGAATAGTGGTACAAGGTGAAGGAATCAAACGCATTGAATTGCACGGGTTTTGCGACGCAAGTCAAAGTGCATATGGTGCTTGTCTATATATACGCTCCACAGATCACCACGGACAACATCATGCAAGTTTGTTGTGCTCAAAATCACGGGTAGCCCCGCTTAAGGCGGTCTCGCTGCCGCGACTGGAATTCTGTGGCGCTCAGCTTTTAGCGCAAATGATCGACAAGGTGACCCACATACTGGACCTAAAGATAGAATATACATGCTGCTGGATCGACGCCACAATTGTCTTGGATTGGATCAAATCTCCAAGTAGAAAATTTAACACGTTCGTCGCAAACAGAGTGGGGGAGATTCAGGAGCTTACGTGCATAGATTGTTGGAGACATGTGAACACTGACGATAATCCCGCTGACTCTCTATCTCGAGGCACGAATGCCGAAGCATTTCTTCAAGCTCAATTGTGGTGGTATGGCCCACTTTGGCTAAGTAACGACGAGAAGTTTTGGCCGTGTGACAAACACTCAGTGGGTAACCTAGACGAACTACCTGAGCAACGAAAGATTGCCATCGTCACAGCAGCGTCACGGGAGGATGAAGACATTGTGCAACGATTCTCTTCCTACATACGGCTTGTAAGAGTAATCGCCTGGTGTCTACGCTTCAGATGCAACGCTCGCGCAAATCAAGAAAACAGAACTCAGGGAGCGATTTCCGCTCGAGAATTTGAAGATGCTCGAAAGATGATAGTAAGGAACGTTCAACAAGCCACGTTTACGAGAGAAATCGAAGCCATTGAAAGGCATGAAGCAATTTCCCGTAGCAGCCGGCTCCTCAGTTTAAATCCCTTTTTGGATCACGAGGGCCTCTTGAGAGTCGGCGGGAGATTGAAGAACGCGGACGTTCCTTATGATGCGAAACACCCATTGCTGTTACCAGCTCATCACTCTCTTACTTGCCTCATTGTTAAGTACGAGCACAGTAAATGTCTTCATGCTGGTCCACAAGCCACGCTATCTGCCGTGCGATCTCGGTAGTGGCCCCTCGGGGCAAGGCGAATGGTGCGCAGCATCGTACACCAATGTGTAATCTGCTTCAAGGCGAATCCTTCCCCGGCGCGACACATCATGGGCGACTTGCCTCAACCGCGTGTAACGCCATCGCGTCCGTTCAGCAATGTAGGGCTTGACTACTGTGGCCCAATATATATTCGAGAAGGGAAACGCCGGAATGCGAAAAAGACGAAGACATGGATCGCAATTTTTATTTGTCTTGCCACGAAGGCTATTCATATCGAGATGGTGTCCGATTTATCGGCTGAAGGGTTCCTCAACGCGCTGAAGAGATTCATAGGCCGTCGGGGCAAACCATCTGACATCTATTCTGATAATGGGACCAATTTTGTAGGAGCCAATCGTGAGCTCGAAGAGCTGCGAAATTTGTTCAATCAAGAACAGGTAAGAAGCAAAATCGTGAACGATACGTCCGCCGATGCCATCAAGTGGCACTTCATTCCTCCGAGAGCTCCGCATTTCGGCGGGCTTTGGGAGGCGGCTGTTCGATCAATGAAGCATCATTTTAATCGAACCGCGTCTGACCAGTCACTCACGTTTGAAGAAGCCGCTACTTTACTAATCGAAATCGAAGCAATACTGAATTCGCGCCCCTTAACTCCCATGTCTCCCGATCCCGAAGATTTTTCCTGTCTCACTCTTGGACACTTCTTAATCGGAGACTCACTTATATCGTACCCCGAGCCAAGTCTCCAACATTTGCCAGTCAACCGACTGTCCCGCTGGCAAAGAATTGAACAAATTCGCCAACATTTCTGGCGCCGCTGGTCTAACGACTATCTACACAATCTGCAGCAGCGCACAAAATGGAAGAGAGAAGATGGTCCGCCGCTCCAAGTCGGGCAGTTGGTCGTAGTCCGAGAAAACGATCAGCTTCCCCGATCGTGGCTTCTCGGTCGCATCGTCGAAACCCATCCTGGCTCTGACGGGGTTGTCAGGGCGGCCAGCTTCCAAACAGCGAAAGAAATCTTCAAGAGACCTGCTATAAAACTCTGTATTTTTCCAATCGAAACTCAACCTCAAATGACTTCGTCAGCTTTATTGGGTTGCTATCTGTGACTCTTTTTTGTTGTGCAATTTACCACATGTTACTTTACCTTTTATAATAAATGATTTATATTTTGTTTGATGGGCTCACCCATCAAGGCGCGCGGTATGTTTATAGCGTGAGCTTAATTCTTCGCGAGGCGACTGCGTGATGGCGCGCATGTAATTCGTGGGTCCCTGGGCCTCTTCCCTCTCGCGTAGCTCTAGCCGCCTGCGGTTACGAGCGACAGTTCTCGCTCGACGCTCGACGAGAGCACATGTATTCAAACCAATACAAATAAAATACGAAACCAAGTGTAACAATAAATACCGACTTTCTATATATATGCCTCCAGTAGAAAACCATAAACAAACCATAAAGTCTCCGAGGATATCATAATCACATAAAATAAAAATAGAACAATAAAAAGTGAAAATACGTGCCAAGCACTCAGCCAAACGAGGGCTGCGCGAAACAATGTTGTTGGATCGACCTGTGAATATATTGGAAATCATGAAACTTCACTCAAGACAGGGTGAAAATAAACCAGATACATAGATGTTAAATTAGAGAAAGTGGTTTATTACACCTTCCGCATGTCAGTACAAATTACTCAATTTAGAAAATATTTCAAATACAAAATAAAATATAAAGACTTAGAATTTTGAATTTAAGGCAATTTGAATAACACTCAATTATATTAACTGAGTGCTGGCATTGTAAAAAGATTGTGTAGCACACAATTGTATTAATTGTGTGCTGTGACTAATGAGTGGCGTGTACGTGGTTCAGCCAGCGTTGCGAAGCATGCCACGCAATGAGATAGATGAGTGCGTAGACAAATTCAGTGCCTGCCACCAAATATTCAATGAGATTGTGAATTGGAATTTACAGCCAGTGAGTGCTAGCATATGTAAATCTGGCCACTGAATATAATTGTATTGTGACTGGCTGTGAGGTAGTCTACGCTGCAGAGCACTGATATGTGAGCTTGAGGATGCACAAAATGATTAGACTGAATTCACAATACTTTCCCATCAAGTTTAATTGGGGGAAAGTACAGTGAACTGGTATAACACACGCAATTATATTAATCGAGTATGCTAGAAATTGAGTTAAAACATGGTGCAGCCAATGCTGCAGAGCACGCCACAGGATGAGACCTTTTATGATGATGTACCGATATATGAATCTCCTCACCGTCCGTGAATTATGTTAAATTATGACGGTGTTCTCTTACCTCAATTTGAGTCCTGGTGAGCAAGCAGAAGTTGAGAAGATCCAGTTAATAAAAGTGAAAATTGTCCGAGCCTTGCAAATGCGTGCACTGTTCGATGCGGGTTTTCACGAAAGTGCCGAAATATCCAACATGGCTGCGGGATACGAAAACGTCGTTGGGCGCTGAAATCAATTGACAGAGATAGCCGGTGAGCGAAGCTGAAGTCAACCGAGAGAGACATCCTCTCGCTCAACGTGGCATGCCTACGAGGCACAGCCTCGGCTCCGCGAAGCCCTGCCTCGGCTATCTCCGGCTCAACCGAACGCAGCATGCTAGAGCACAGCAACAGGTCGACGCACGGCAAATATCGATCGCCGTGCGCCAGCTGATTATCCAACAGTAGGCGACTTTAATATAGATTTAATGAAAGATTCTTTCTATGCGAGTAAGCTACGAACGACAATGTCAAGTTTAGGTCTGAAACAGTATGTTGACAAGCCGACAAGGAGTACAAAAGACAGTCAAACAATTATAGACGAATTTTTTGCCAATAATGAGATAAAAGTTAAAGTATTTGATAAACCTAACATAACGGATCATGCGTGGATACAGGTTGAATTAGAATCGATTAAATCGAAAAGTAAATTAAGAGTATTTAGTGGCAGAGATTATAGCAAATTTAATATGAACACATTCTTTGGATTGTAAGAAATGAATTTGGTACGAGGACAGGGTTTAAATGTAAACAGATGAGCAGAAAAGTTAATAGTATAGTAGGTACATTAAATATAGTAGCTCCAAAGAAAATGTTCAAAATTCCAAATGTATGGCATGGGAAAAAGTGGTTTTCCGATGAAATTAGATTAGCAGCAGAGATTAGGGATGAAGCTCATTGTAAAGCAATTTATACGAACGCAGAACAAGATTGGTTGAAGTTCAAGAACGATAGAAATGCTGTAGTTAAACTTATTAGAGATAAAAAGAAAGAATATAATGAAAGTATGATAGATCGAAACAAGAATGATCCGATGACAATGTGGAAAACTTTAAAAGAAGTAATTTGAGACGAACCAATGGAACGAAATATTATAGAAAATATAGATTTTGAGATACTGGATAACATAAATGAATGCAATATAGCGGATAAGCTTAATTTATTTTATATACAAAGTATTGACAATATAGTGCATTCTATAGAAAGAGATGGGAGGAAATCAGGTAAACGAACTATTTATGTTATAGAAATGAGAGACACGATAGAAGATTTTAAAATGATTGAAGCAAAATATTTAGAGAAAATTGTTATGAGTTTACCCAACAAAAAGGGAACAGAGGAGGGAATATCGAGTAAGTTGCTGAAATCAATATTTTATGTGATAAAAGATGAATTTGTAGGTATAATTAATGATTAATTGAGAACTGATCAGTGTCCAAATGATTGGAAAACGTCAACGATTATACCGATACCAAAAGTAGGCAAGCCTAGGACTGCTAGTGAATACAGACCAATTAACATTCTTCCGATATATGAAAAAGTATTAGAACTTGCAGTGAAAGAGCAATTGGAAATATATTTAGAAAGTAATGACATCATTACAGAACATCAGTCGGGTTTTACAAAACAACACTCGTGTGAAACTGGAATTCAGACGATTATGGACGAATGGAAATGAATAATCAGTGAGGGAGAAATGGTACGCGTAATATTTATGGACCTCAAGCGAGCGTTCGAGACGGTAAACAGAGAAAGATTAGTAGAAGAATAATACCAGTATGGAATAAGAGGAAATGTTTTGGAATGGCTTAAGTCATATCTGGATAAGAGAAGGCAACAAGTGCGTTTTGGTGACATAGTATCCGGACTAATTGAAACTAGATATGCAGTCCCGCAGGGTTCTGTATTGGGGCCTTTACTGTTTAGTATATACATAAATGATATATGATAGTTAAAAGTTGTCCAGAAGGATGTAATATAAAAATGTTCGCCCATGATATAATATTATATATAAACGGCGTAAGTTGCGAATAAGTCGAACAAAAGATGAATATGATGCTTAATTTAGTTGGAGAATGGATAAATGCTAACGGATTTAAATTAAACGTGAGTAAGTATAAATATATGGTCCTGAGAAGTGTAAGAAAAGAACTACGGGCGAACATTGCGGTAAAGTATATGGATAGAACACCAATAGAACAAGTAGAAAAAATAAAGTACCTCGGCGTAATTATTGATAGTAAATTAACATTGGAAGAACATTGTGAATATATGTTGAAAAAAAAGGCAAAAAAACAAGTTTTTTGAATAGAATAGGTAATAGTTTATCAGCGTATACTAGGTGTATTGTATATAAATCCATCATTGCATCTTATTTTGAATACTGTGTGACCTTATTAATTCGTATGGGTGAAACGCAGATAAATAAACTGCAAGTAGCGCAGAATCGGGCTATGCTGGTAATACTCCAGTGTAGACGTGATATCAAAGTTGAGTGTATGTTGCAAGCTGTTATGCATATGGCTCAGAAAATAACTCGAATCCAACTAGCGTTCGTTATTAACTCTGTCCTTGTGCAAAATACACATCACAAAAGAACCCGTCATAATAAAGATCCTAAGGTTTTCGAATCGCCAGGTTAAGTTTTTTGGTGAAGCCTTTCCAAGGCTGTATTACATCGTCAGATGGTAATAAGCGCAACATTAGGTCTGTAGCCCAACGGTGTCTTTATCGACGGCGCAGTCTTCTTTCGATTGTCAGAGTCAGGATCAATATTAGAAGCGAGCCGAATGGCGTGCGTATGAATATACTTATCTAAATGTTGATCAAAGGTCTCGTTTCCTTGGACTTCCATTACATCAAACAGACGATGTCTTCAGAGAGCGAGTAACGAACCTTGATGATTACGATTCGAAGCAGGCGAAGAATCAGAGCTTTGTAGAAATCAGGAAGATGTCTTCGGGCTTTACGCAAAGGAGAAGATCACGATCTATAAGCGAATGGTGATATTTATTCACATCGATTATCAGTTGCTATCGGATACAAATAACAGTTTCTCGGAATAAACGCTTTGTAGAACATTGTAGCACATGCACTGCATTATTAGTTAGAGTCTCTATTATTCCGTTATTAATACGTTATTAATACGTAGCAATTAGCGCAGCAGCTAATAGCGGCAGAGAGGACCTCCGCAATCTATCGCATCATAACGACTCCTGTCGATCATTCTACGCCTCGCGATGCATCTCGCTGCAGCATGCAGGGGGAGAGAGGCGGGGGTAGCATCTCACGAGACAAAGAATAAATCTCGGCCCTTTCTCCACGAGGTGGTGTCTCACCGCGAGCCGATAATTCGCAGCGTATGCAGACCAGATGCAGCGAGAGATATTATATGTCCTATGAAATAAATCTATGGCAGAGGAGCGCGACACAAGAGCACCGGCAGACAAAACTTCCCGAGTCGCGTTCATCGAAGAAAATCTTATCCTATGATATTATTCTACGAATAGGAAATCAAATTCTTCTCGTTTAAACGCGAGGCTTAACATCTTCCACGTTAGAGTGAACTTCGGTAATAGTGAAGCTAGATACCGAAGGTCGTACACCTTTTGGTTTTGGTCTGATGTTCTCTGGAATTTCTGAGAAATCGGATTTCTTCTTTTTCTCTTCCGCCATGGAATCTAATTGTTTTCTAAGTTTTTTAAACTCTATTTGGGCTTTACTTTCGTATTTTTCGAGTTTCCTATTGGCTCCAGGACAACAACACTTGAATGGTCCCTTCCCAATGAAGCGGAGGATAAGCATTAATGCTCCGAAGCGGCATAAAACTAAAAGTACACTTATAACTCCTATTGAGGGTAAACCTACTTTTATAAATCCGTCGAATAATCCATTCATGGTGTTCCAAAAATTATCGTGCTTCAGCACAATTCTAGCTTTCTCCAGATCTTTACTGATGCTATCGAAGTCCTGACCAATATCTCTAAGATATATGGCGTCTATTTGATTTGCTACCTCTGTAACATGAATAGTTAGTTCCGAACAATTCATGGCCAAATACGTTTCACTCGGATTTATTAACTGATATTTCTCTGGAAGACCATTCAGGACCATTCTAGTATTATCATGAACTAGAATACATCTTTCCATAGTTTTTTACAGTGTAACTTCTTTGATGCAAGTTGTGCTCGTATAACTCTGTTGAGAATTCAACAAGAATGTTGAGAATCCGTCCGGTGATGGCTTGACCGACCTGTGAATATATTGACGGAATGTGAGTACTCACTCGAGGCAAGAGGAAAATAAAACCAGACCAAGTAGATGTTATCGTAAGGAAGTAGTTTATTCTACCTTCCAAAACCGTGGTACAAAGTACAATTTTAATACAAAATGTGTGGTCACTAAAATTGAAAATTAATGCCAAAATAAGTTAATTTAGAAAATCAGTCAAAACATGAATTTAGAAAAAAGGTACAAATTATAATAATAAATAAACAAATTGAATTTCTGAATATTAATGAGCAGCACACAATTATTAATTGTGCGCTGAGTGAACACATGAGCGAACGGTGCATGCAACGCAGTGCTAGCTACGCTGCATGACACGCTCAGACCGTTGAGTGCAAAACATAAATGAGTTAGTAAATGGAATTTAGAATTATAATGTGAGCAGCACACGATTACATCATTGTGTGCTGAATATGAATTTGAGACAGCGGTGCGTGCAGCGTAGCACCAGCCACGCAGCACGACACGCTGATGCCTTGAGTGCGAAACTTTGTGTGTAATTCACTGCAATCACTCAACACTGTATTGCAAAGTGATTGCAGTGAATTAATGAGAGAATGTACAATAACCCGTGTCTGAGTGCAGTGATTTTGTGTGCGACCAGCTACGCAATCAGCACTGCTTAGCACACTGCAAACAGACACTGAGGCTATACAAATGAACTGCGTATAGTCACTGTGCCTTCCCAGCAGAGTTTCTGGAGGAAAGCACCGTGAATAGACCACACCGGTATGATTATATTAATTATACCGGCTAAAGCAAGTGAGGAAAGCATGATGCTGCATGTGCTGCAGCGCACGCCACGAGTGAGCCAAAGTGGTGATGCACCGTATTTCTCTCCTCACTGACAGTGAATGTCTACCAAATTATGTCAATGTACTTTTACCTTGAGCAAATGAGTCCTGATGAGCGAGATGTTGAGCGAGTCCGATGTATAAATCCATGAAACAGTCCGAGAGTCTGGATGCGTGCTGTTCTTGCCGGTGCGTGCGAAAAAGTGTCAAAATTTCCAATATGGCTGCGGAATATGAAAGTTTCGTTGGGCGCTGGAGTCAGTTGAGCGAGATAGCCGGTGAGCGAAACCGAAGTCAAGCGAGAGAGACATCCTCTCGCTTGACGCGGCCTGCCAACGAGGCACATCCTCGGCTTCGCGAAGCCCATGCTTCGGCTATCTCCGACTCAACCGAACAACGTGTAGTAAAGCAGCGCAACAGGTAGGCGCACGACGATTATCGATCGCCGTGCGCCAGCTGAATTTCCAACATTCTGCCCGCCATCAGCAACGGGGTGATGATTAATTACTCATTGCTGGGTGTTTGATGAGATTGGCAGAACAGCAAGTTTTGAGATTGGCCTGGTGAGCGTGGTGGTAGCAGTTTTGAGGGTCACCCCCTGGTGAGCTCGTCTTTGCCCGGATGCAACTCGGTGACTCGTGCAAGTGACCACTTGCACGGTGGTAAGCGCTCATCTGTGAGCAGGACCAACGAGCCAACTTTGATAATGTTGTTAGGATGGTGCCACTTTGAGATTGACTGCTGCCGTTGTAAATAATGTGCAGACCACTGTCGCCAAAATTGATGTATTTTGCTGCCACAATCGCCACCTGAGAGCCGTGAGGTTGCCAAATCTTCCAGATTTGGTTCTGGGATCATTGTGAGTGCTCCACCAATGAGAAAATGTCCAGGCGTGAGTGCTGATGAGTCATCTGGATCATCGCTGAGCGGTTCCAGAGGCCTTGAATTAAGTATAGCCTTGATTTGAGCAAGCAGCGTTGAGAGCTCTTCGAACGTGAGTGCTGTATCACCCACCGTTCGCCACAGATGAAATTTAACGGACTTGCCAGCCGCTTCCCATTTTTCACCCATATGTGGTGCCGCAGGTGGATTGAACTTCCACGCAATCTGTTGATTTGCGAGAGAAGAAGCGATGAGACGATGCTCTTGCGAAGCCTTCCTAAACATCTGACGTATGAATTTGTGTGCACCAACGAAGTTGGTGCCACAGTCAGAATAGATGGTGTGAGGAATGCCACGCCTCGATGAGAATCGCCTGAACGTTGAGAGGAAGCCGTCAGCTGAGTAGTCACTGACGGCCTCAAGATGCAGAGCTGAAGTGGCGAGGCACACAAAAACGCAGATCCAGCCCTTGTGTGTTTTATCGCCTCGACCTTTCCAAGTTTTGAGCGTGAGAGGACCGGCGTAGTCTACTCTTGTGTGAGTAAATGCGCGAGATGGTGTGACTCGTGACAGAGGAAGCTGGCCCATCAATTGTTGTGCACGAACTCCTCTCTGTCGAGCACACACCACGCAATGTAATATATGAGATTTCACAGGAGCTCTACCGCCAATGATCTAATGCGTTAGCCTAACTTGAGCGAGTGTGAGCTGCGTGCCTCCGTGAAGAGTACGCACGTGAGCTTGCCTTATAATGAGAGTCGTGAATCGAGAGTGGCGAGGTAGAATGGCAGGATGCCTTTCTTCATAAGTGAGTGCTGATTCCGCAAGACGACCTCCAACTCTTATTACACCCTCCTCGTCGATAAAAGCTGTTAGTCGACTGAAGGGGTGAGCAGATGGAACATGCGAGCCTGACTGCAGCACTTGTATCTCGTGCTTGAAACAACACGGCTTGTATTGCTTTTGTCCAAAATATTTTAGCTGCAGCCATTTCTCTCGCAGTGAGTGGAGCGTTTCCTGCCGATTCTAACCTCCCCCTCATTTTTGCCACCGCCCTGACACAAAATGAGGTGAGACGACATAATTTTGAGAGCGATGAACAGCGATAAATGAGTTCCCAACGATACTCTAGCGTTTGTATTGCGGCGAGGAGAGCTACCCCCGGTCGAGCTTCCATAATGCTCAAATTCTCTACGTCAGTTGTGGCTTTCGGCCAAAATTCATCAGGCGTCACCATCCACGGTGGACCTGACCACCACAACTGATGAGAACATAATTGAGATGTTGATATGCCCCGCGAGGCACAGTCAGCTGGATTACTTGTGCCTGCCACGTGACGCCATTGAGCATTGGGTGTGAGTTCTTGTATTTGAGCGACTCTATTTCGGACATAGTCCTTCCATCGAGAAGGATGTGCTTTGATCCAGGTGAGAGTTACTGATGAGTCCGTCCACAGGTGAGTAGATGAAATTTTAACCTTGAGTGTGGCTTGAACGTATGCAACCAGCTTAGCTAACAACAAAGCTGCAGTCAGTTCAAGCTTTGGTATGGTGAGCTTCTTGAGTGGTGCCACGCGCGTTTTGAGCAAACAAGTGAAGCCACCTTTCCTGTGGAAGTTGAGTCAACAGTGATATAAATCACTGCGGCCATGGCCAGTTGAGATGCATCAGAGAAGCCGTGCAATTCCACTGTTGAGTTGCTCCATGTGTTAAACCACCGAGGAATTGAGAGTCTGCAGACAAGTGAGATCTTCTCTTATTGCCATCCTTCGTGTTGAGACCTGGGATGGCAGTGGACCATCCCAGTTGAGCTTGTGAAGCCAAAGCTCTTACAAGAGTATTTTGGCTCTTATCACAACTGGTGAGACGAACCGATTGGATCAAAGAGTTGAGCCACCTCGGAGAAAACGAGGCGTGTGAAAATTTCCTGAGCTGAGTTGAACCGTGAAGAGAACTTGAACTTGTCTTCACTAGGAAGCCAAGTCAAACCAAGAATCTTTGTCTCGCAGTCGTCCATTGAGATAGCTGAGCTTGACCTTGATGATGAGATATTGGCAAATACTTTGAGGTCTGACGAGTGCCACTTGGCGAGTGGAAAACCGCCCGCCATGCACACGTCCTTGAGCTTTTGAGCTATTTCAATGAGCTGTTGAGTTGAATCCGCCCCACCGAAGATGACATCCACATACCTGCCAAATTTTATAGCTGGCACAGCAAGCGGAAACCGATTGCCTTCATCTTCGGTCAGCTGCATGAGTGTTCGAACTGCCAAATATGGCGCAGCTTTGGTACCATATGTAACCGTAGTTAGTTGAAAAGGCACAGGATTGAGTTGACCATCTTTCCATAGAATCCGTTGAAGATTCCAATCCTCAGGATGAACTTGGATCTGACGATACATTTTTGTTATGTCAGTGGCGAAGATGTGTCTATGTTGACGGATCCAAATGAGCACGTCCGAAATGTTGAGCAATAAATTCGGTCCGGTGTGCATGATGTCATTGAGAGATTTTCCTGATGAAGTTGAACTCGACCCATTGAATACAACACGTAATTTCGTGGTAGTACTGTCTGGTCTGAGAACACCGTGGTGAGGCCGATAATTGTATTTTACTTCAAGATGACCTTGAAGCCTTCACCATATGACCAAGTTGTTTGTATTTGTCCGTGAATTGTGAGTAGAGCTGACAGTATTCAGCATCCTTTGAGATTTTACGTATAATGTGTTGCAGACACTGAAATGCTCGTGAGTGTGAACTTCCAAGATTCGCAGGCGATGATATGAGGAAGCCGAACGATATACCGGCCTGTAGAATCACGCTGATGCGTGTCTCGAAAATGATCCTCGCATGCCTGCTCCTCTGGTGTGAGTTGACTTACTGTGTCCTTTGGTGACTCTTCCTGAATCCAAAATTTCGTTAGCACATTTTGTAATTCCTGATCGTCATGTTGCACCGCAGCATGATGAACAGTGAGTGCGTCAGATTGACATGAGTTTGTTGGTCCAATGATGAGCCACCCAAATATCGATAATTGTGCAATAGGTGCAGATGATGTGCCCTTGAGAATATTTGGTTTAATAACCTGTCCATAAATATCTGCTCCAATTATGATATCGATTGGTCGTGGTGTGAGAAAGTCCGGATCCGCCAGCTTCAGCTTCACTATGTGAGACCATGTCGTGCTGGCGACTCAAATGATGGCAAATAAGTAATAATCGTGTTGAGAATGTGAGCCAATACCGAGACTTTCCCCTTGGTGTGTGTGGAGCACATTGTGAGTTGAACCGAACCACGCGTCTGCGTTGAGTGCCTTCCACCGATCCCTGTGATCGAATTTGATGAGTGCTTGCGTGTGGTGTTGAGTTTACGGAAGAGTTCTTTCGTAATGAATGTCAATTCCGATCCAGGATCGATGAGAAAGCTTGCCTGATGAGCTGAGACCGATGTGTGTATATCTGCTAATGCAGTTGCCAATAATGTTGAGCAGTTCCATGTGAGCTGTGCCGATGAAAGGACGACCGCGGCAACATCCTAGTGCGTCGACGTCTGAGAATGTGTTGGTTGTGCGTTGGAAGTCGTTGCAGGGGGCGCTGCTGGATGCAGCATGGTGTGATGCCGCCCTGCACACTCCTTGCACGTCCAGGTAGATCGGCAAGCCGATGCGTTGTGTCGACCGAGGCAGTTATAGCACAACCTCTCCATGGCTTTCCGTGCTATGATCTTACAGTTGAGTGCAAGAGGGAGTCTGCGCCCTCGTGAAGCAGAGCAATGACCGTGTGCAAATGAGCAATCCGGCGCCGCTGCGATTGGACCTTTAGCACCATCTCGGTTGTCAGTCGAGACGGTGATCGGGTCTTCCTCGGAATGACGCCGGCCCCAGGAACCACCAATGTCATCTCCTCGTCCAGAACTCCAGGTGCCACCCCAGAGTCTTTCGGAGTGCCTTCAGACATTGTCAGTCTTGTTGCACACGGAACAAGTAGAGAAAGTTAGACAGTAACGAAGATTCTCCGCAGAGAAGTACTTTACCCCATCTGTTGGTCCGCTGAACGGGGCGATGAGCTGATGAGGATCCTGCGACAGGCTGCACAGAGCCCTATCCCAAGATGAGCTGAAGAATGTGTAGAGGTGAGAGCGGAAGGTAGAGAACCCTGGTTCTCTCTTTGCTCGAGTCGAGTATCCGGCTCGAAGGACCAAAATGTTGAGAATTCAACAAGAATGTTGAGAATCCGTCCGGTGATGGCTTGACCGACCTGTGAATATATTGACGGAATGTGAGTACTCACTCGAGACAAGAGGAAAATAAAACCAGACCAAGTAGATGTTATCGTGAGGAAGTAGTTTATTCTACCTTCCAAAACCGTGGTACAAAGTACAATTTTAATACAAAATGTGTGGTCACTAAAATTGAAAATTAATGCCAAAATAAGTTAATTTAGAAAATCAGTCAAAACATGAATTTAGAAAAAAGGTACAAATTATAATAATAAATAAACAAATTGAATTTCTGAATATTAATGAGCAGCACACAATTATTAATTGTGCGCTGAGTGAACACATGAGCGAGCGGTGCATGCAACGCAGTGCTAGCTACGCTGCATGACACGCTCAGACCGTTGAGTGCAAAACATAAATGAGTTAATAAATGGAATTTAGAATTATAATGTGAGCAGCACACGATTACATCATTGTGTGCTGAATATGAATTTGAGACAGCGGTGCGTGCAGCGTAGCACCAGCCACGCAGCACGACACGCTGATGCCTTGAGTGCGAAACTTTGTGTGTAATTCACTGCAATCACTCAACACTGTATTGCAAAGTGATTGCAGTGAATTAATGAGAGAATGTACAATAACCCGTGTCTGAGTGCAGTGATTTTGTGTGCGACCAGCTACGCAATCAGCACTGCTTAGCACACTGCAAACAGACACTGAGGCTATACAAATGAACTGCGTATAGTCACTGTGCCTTCCCAGCAGAGTTTCTGGAGGAAAGCACCGTGAATAGACCACACCGGTATAATTATATTAATTATACCGGCTAAAGCAAGTGAGGAAAGCATGATGCTGCATGTGCTGACGATTATCGATCGCCGTGCGCCAGCTGAATTTCCAACAAACTCTTACAATTCACAAGGACCAAGATAGATTTTCCAATTTCTGGTATTATTAATACTCCGTGATTATCATACAGGTATATAATACTTATATTATCTACGTGAATTTGGCTGAGCTTACATTGATTGATATTGTTTTGACAAGTTGATAACAACATTTGTTTGTTGACAACAACATTTTCATTATGTTCGTCATCTAAAGCGAATACCTTTACGCCATTTACATGAACTACTCGTATTTTAGTCTTATTATTAATTTTTATCCTAACGTTAGATTTGTCCGGGTATAACTCTATAACTTCGTATGGTCCTAGCCATTCGAGGTCGAGCTTATATTTTTTACTTTCGTTGTGAAGCCAAAATGTCTGTCCTATTTTAATGTGATCGAAGTCTGTTCGATTTTTATGTTTGTTGAGTCTTTCGGCAGATTGCTCTTGTCTCAGGCGCAATCGTTCGCGTGCTTCTGAGAGTATAGCATCGTGTGTAAGTGTCCATTTTTTCAGTAAATCATCGTATGTTAATGATTTCTTATGAGGTAGGCTCGATGGTTTTCTGAGTTTTCTATTGAATGTTAATTCGTCAGGTCGATATGCAGTTGCACTGTGCTTGGAACTGTTATAAGCGAAAGCTATTAATTTGAGTATATCTTTCTAATTATCGATGTGTCCTTCGCACATAGTTTTGATTGACTCCTTCAACAAGGCATGCATTCTTTTGATGCTTCCGTTACTTTGAGGGTGGAATGCGGTGGTTTTGATATGAGATATACCGTGTAATTGTTCGAAATCTTGCATTTATTTTGAATTAAACTCCTGTCCTGAATCTGTGAGGAAAACATCGGGAACTCCATGGATCAACACGAAGTCATCGTTTAGTGCTTGAATAATCTCTAAGCTTGACTTAGTCTCGAGCGGGCACAACACGAGATATGTAGTTAAACAATCCTGTATACTGAGTATATACTCGTGACCTGATCGCGCACTTTGCAGTGGGCTAAATATGCCTAATGCAATTTTTTCGGAAGGTTTGTCTGGCAGTTCGGGCACGATAACCGAAGCTACCAGGTCTATAAATAAGAAACCGGAATTTGCCCAAAGATAGCCCTAGCTGTCAATGTAGTTACCGTCAAACTGCGTCATTGGCGCAATTTCCTTGTTGAGATCTCTGAGAAAGATTTTCAACTCACAACAATACGGCTTCATACGACAGCATAGTTTGTAATAGCGTTGAACATGTCGAATTATGTGCCTGGAAACTACGATTTGCGGACAGCATTGATTTTCTGTTACGAATTGAAGAAAACTGCTGCAGAATTGCATCGAATGCTTGTCGAAGCTTGCGATGAGCATGCTCTTGGTAAATCACAGTGCTTTGAGTGGTTTAAAAAATTCAAAATTGGCGATTTTGACGTGAGTAACGAAGAACGTGGAAGACCACCGAAAAAGTTTGAAGACGGCGAATTGCAAGCATTGTTGGATAAGGATAACGCTCAAACGCAACAAGAACTCGCGGATCAATTAAATGTGACACAAGAAGCCGTCTCCGTACGTTTGAAAGCCATGGGAAAGATCCACAAGATGGGAAAATGGGTTCCACATGAACTGAATGAAAGACAGCAGGAAAACCGAAAAACCATTCGCGAAATGCTGCTCGCCAGGTACAAAAGAAAGTCATTTCTCCATGGAATTGTGACTGGCGATGAAAAGTGGATATATTTTGAGAATCCTAAGCGTAAAAGATCATGGGTAACTCCAGGCGAACCATTGACATCGACTGCAAGGCCAAATCGCTATGGACGGAAGACAATGCTCTGTGTTTGGTGGGATCAGAAGGGTGTGATCTATTATGAGCTGCTAAAACCTGGCGAAACCGTTAATACTGAACACTACCGACAACAAATGATCGATTTGAATCAAGCTTCATGTGAAAAACGACCAGAATATCAAAAAAGGCAACACAAAGTGATTTTGCTTCATGATAGTGCACCATCACACACAGCAAAACTGGTTAAGGAAACGATTGAGGCGTTTAGTTGGGAAATACTTTCGCACGCGGCTTACTCACTAGACTTGGTCCGATTACTACTTATTTGCATCGATGGACACGCACTTGCTGAGTAGCGCTTTACTCCTTGCGAAAATGTACGAAAATGGCTCGATGACTGGTTTGCCTCAAAAGAGCAACAGTTTTTTTAACGTGGCATCCACAAATTGTCAGACAGGTGGGAAAAATCTATAGCTAGCGATGGGCAATACTTCGAATAAAATATTTTTTATCATTTTCATACAATAAACGTGTATTTTCTGTACAAAAATTCCGGTTTCATATTTATCGACCTGTTATGTCTCGGTTTCTTACAGCTTTGAATTTCTGGCAAATTTGATAATTTTTTATGCAATCCTTCACGTCCTCCTCGAGATGTTCCCATTCACTGTGTTCTTTTACTCTTTGTATCGTTTTATATTCTCCAAAATGCGAGCTCAAATTAGTTCCGTGGCTTTCAGATATAATTTTCTTTTTATCCGTGTACTCACGTTCCTCGAGCGTCGAAAAAAAATATTCGTACTGCGTTTCAGGATCTTTGATACTGAAGAATCTTAATATTGACAAAATTTCTTCCTTGTCTGCTTTTGTCATTAAATTGTCGGTACAAACCTTGATGTGTTTGGTACCTTTGATTTTATTGATAGTCAATCTAGTTCTTACTTTATTGAGTATCTGAGAACATAGGCTTTGGGGTCTATTATCGGTCGGTGAATTAATTTTTATCCAATCCTTTCCCTTGACATTCGGTTTCTCTTTCAAGAGGTGTCCAAGGTTGTTTGGGTTGTATAGCTTGTATGTTGAATATTAATAGAAGTTGAATGGTAACTCGATCTCGGGATCTGGTTCCGGTTCCGCTTCTGGTTGTTTCGAAATTTTGTCTTCATCGACGTCTGTATCGCTGGAAATTTCCGAATTTTTCTCAACAATAGTGCTTTTTGATCATAATTTATAATTGACTTGGTATGTGCTTCTCTAGATAACGCCTCAGCTACCACGTAGTGCTTTCCCTTGACGTACTCGATCTCGAACTCATACTCTTCAATTTTTAGTCTCCAACGCAATAATCTGGATGCAGGGTCTGGTTTATTAGCTGACCACTTCAAGGCTTGGTGATCAGTTTTTATCGTAAGTTTTCTTCCGAGTAGGTATTGTCTGAATCGTTTGATTGCCCAATTTATAGCAAGCAACTCTTTTTCTGTTGTCGTATAGTTTGCTTCAGCTTTATTCAATGTTCTTGATACGAGTATATAAGAACAAGGATGTCCTTCTTGTGATAAGACGGCTTCTAATCCTTGATTAGATGCGTCTATGGTCAACACGAGTTTCTTTGTATAATCCGGATATTTTAATACAGGGTCGTTGATCAAAATTGTTTTGAATGTGTCAAACGCCGTTTGGCATTTGTCCGTCCATACTACGGGTTTGGTTTTATCCATCTGATAATTTTTCGTGAGAACGGTCAACGGCTTAGCGATTGCTGAAAATTTTGGTATAAACTTCCGATAGTACCCTGTGAGGCCTAAAAATGATTTGATCCTCTTCGGCGATTTGGATGTTGGAAATTCTTTTACGGCTTTACATTTTACGCGATTCAGTTTCAGTCCGTCAGGCGTGATGATGTGTCTCAAATATTCGAGTTCTGGCTTTATATATTCGCACTTATCTGGTTGGATTTTCAGATTGGTGTGTCTTAATAGATTGAAGAGGATTTTCAGATTTTTATTATGTTCTTCTATCGTTTTCCCGAAAACTATTATAACGTCGAGATATACGAAGCAAATTTTTCCTATCAACCCTCTCAATGCGGTGTTCATCATTCGTTGAAATGTCGCGGGTGCATTTTTTAATCCGAAGGGCATTTGTAGGTACTCGAAATGTCCTTGGTGAGTGCTACGAATACTGAGCCGTATTTTCGTTCAATTTTCTATAATCAATAACCATCCTCCACTTCGCTTTCCCTGATGCATCCTTCTTCGGTACAATCCATATAGGTGCATTGAATGGTGATTGCGAGTGTTGAATTGCTTTCTTTTTCAGTAGTTCTTGCACTTGTTTGTCAACCTCCTCTTGGTGGACTTTGGGTGGTCTGTAAGTCTTAATATTAATCGGTTTTGTCGATTGGTCGATGACGATCACGCATTCCGTGAGCTTAGTACTTGGTGGCTCGTCGTCGTCGAGTTGGAACAGATCGGCGTAATTTTGTATAATTGTCCAAACATCATTTTTTTCTTAGGCGCTTCGCATGTGATCTAATCTTGTCTTGGCTTTCAGTTCTTCGATTCTTTTCCTTTTCTGGTTAATTTTGTTGGTGGTTAGTCTTGGCTTAACTTCGAAAATTTGAATGTTTCTTGTCTGAAAAGTTAAATTCTTTTTTCCTTCGTTGGCTAACGGAGTGTTTACGATTCCATCTTTTATGTAGTGAATGCTCTCTCCTTGAGACGTTTCCACTAATACTGTTCCCTTCTGTTTTTCTACTTCGACGGGGATAGTGATGAATTGTCCCACGGGGACGGTGAATTGAGATGATTCTATTCGTTGGTATTTATTATTGACTCTTATCCTCTCTCGAGGTAGGTCAATCGTCATGTCGTTGTTTAAGATAATCGGCGTTTCTATGAAAGCATCCTCTCGTATCGGATAGTCGGACGGAACTATGTGGAACTTGTCGTGTTGTTGTTCAAATTACCTTTGCATTTGACGAATGTATATCCGAACGTTTTGTTCGTCTTTTTCCGGTTTTGAAGGTAATCGGCTTTTTGATCATATATTTCGCTTTTATAAGGGGTTCTTTAACAATGTTAATAGATGCTCCTGTGTCTATTAGAGTTGTTACATTTTTGAATGTTGTTTGGTCGAAGTCGAATTTCCCCGCGAATAAATGTCCTTTTTCTATTGTTGAGATGCACTCTCGTCGCAAATGCTCTGGTCGTCGCTTGTGTTTTCTCGTTGTTCGTTCGTCACGTTCACTTTTTGTTGAAGAGGTCTCGTTTGATTCGGAGTCTTCTGAACATTTTGATTCTCCTTCTGAAACTTCTTCTTTTTCTGTCCATGCTTTTTGTTGAATGGGTTTGGTATACCTTTCTTCTTATCTTATCTTTCTTCTTCTGGTTGCAGTACATCTCATTGTATCCGCGCCGATTGCAGTAAGTACACTCTCTGTCCGGGTGATTTATTACCATGACGTACTCAAGCGCCTTCCTTATTTCATCCATAGTGTTTATTGAATCGAGGTTGAATTGTGGAATATCAGTCTGGTACTGTTGTTCTTCTTCTGTCATCTGCACCTGCTCCTCTTCCTCTTCATCAGAAGATGCACACTTGGTGTGGTAAACGTTCGGTTTGTTAATAGAGAAGAAGCTCTTTTTCTCGTGCTTATTATTGGATCTCGATTTCTCGTGCGAGGATCTCGACTGTTCCGGTCTCCGTTGATGATGAGACTCGTGAAACATTCCTCGTTGTCTTTGAATACTTCTTTTGAAATCTTCGTGTTCCTGAGCAGTCGTTTCTGCTTGCGCGAGCGAATAGATATCTTTCGTTCGGAGATATGCTCGTGTGTCTTCCTTGAGATTCTGTAGATAAGTCTGAATAACGTCTTTGTCAGATGTCTGCAAGTAGATGGTGATTGCTTCATCGGTTTGATGAGCTTGTTTTAATTCGAGTCGTTTCGCGTTTAGCCAAGATGTATTAATTTTACGAAATCTGGTGTTGTGTTCCTAGATCGTCCCTTGAGTGTGGACGCATGCTGTCATCTCATTCATAAGCAGTAAGGATGATTTCGTCGGGTTGACTCGTTTCACTAATACATCTTTCAATTTTCCGTACGTGCTGATGTCCACGTTCGATATGCTTTGTGCTCTTTCTTTGATTTTCATTGTTAATATTTTTTCCAAAAGAAGTCCATGTTGGCCTGGAATTGTCCAGTGTCGTGCTCGGTTGACTTTCGATACCCATTCCGAAATGTTTACCGCTCCTTCTCCTGTGTCCCCAGTGAAGATAGGCACTATATCTATAGTTTCCTTTGCTGGTGCATTTTCGCTCGGGAGTAGGTCCCGAGGTGGAAATTCTCTTCGTCGCCTGAATGGATCGTTTCTTATGTTGTTAAATTCACTCCCATCATAATCACCGAAGTCATCAGAATCCTCGTCTCCTGGATCTCCTCCCGGTGGTGGATTATTTTGGTTGTGATCCCCTGAATTCGATGGTCCCCTGTTGTGGTCACGTTGACCTTCGTTATGTTCAGATTCTTGTGTCCATAGTAGTCGCTCCATCGTAGCCTCTATTTTTCTCATTTGGTTTCGCGTTTGGTGCAATTCTTCTTGAAGCTGAGAATTTTCCTTCCTTAGTGTTTCCATTTCGTAATCGTTCATTTGAGCCTCGGTTATTGTGCGAGTAGCCATTTCTTGTCGGTGTATTTGTTTTAGATTGTTTATCTCAGAATGCATATCTGTAATCTGCTGATCTTTTTCTTTGATCGCAATTTGCGAGTCTGCTGTAGATTTTTGTAGCAGCTCCTTTTCTCGTAGAAAACCCTGCTGAAATTCGTATCTAAATTTAGCTTCCGTTCTCTTGAGTTCCTGTGCATTTCTTCAAATTGTTGGTCGAATTGAGTGTCATAATTCTTTTTTATGTCGATAATTAGTTGCCTTTGCGTCTCGGCGTTTTGTTCTTGAAGCGTTTTGAAGTGATCTTGTGTTTCCATGGATTCTTTATCGAGGTACTCTTATTGAGTTATTATCTGGGATCATAGCGAAAAATTTGTATTTTCGAGAGTTCCGATTTTTTCCCGACAAGTTTGGATTTGGACATTAGAAGCGTTCAATTGGTCTCAAGTGTTTTAGCTCGATTGCTTGTTTTGAGGTTTCACTGTCTGATGCTCGCTTTTCGGTCTAAGTGTGTTGTAAAATCTGTCCGACTTCGTATATTTCGTCGTGTTTTTTCGTGATTTCTACGTAAGAGAAGACTCTTGCAAAACTTTTGTGAATTGACTCTCGAGATGCGAATTTCGGTTTTCAAGCGTGTGTATGAGGCTGTTCTGTTCTATACTCGCTTGGCTTGGTTGTTTCGCAAGTGCGAGGTTAAGATCGTATTTTTTCTGTAAATTGCTTACTTCGGTTTTGAACTCGAGTAGGTTTCTTTCGAGTTCTAGTTTCTCGACAGTAGATTGAGCAATCTGCTCCTTTTGTTGTTCGGTTTTTTTCCACTAAGTGTTGTATCTTGATATCTGATTCTGCAAGTGCCTGCTGCAATTGTTTAATTCCCGTGTCTCGATATTTTACTTCTTCTCTTGCTCTGTCTTTTAGTGTGAGTCCCTCGTCCACGTACTTGTTTACTAAAAACGCGAGTTGAGAGTTAGTCTATTTTGCGTCTTCGAGCTCTTTCAAAGTTTTGGAATTTTCGGTTAATTGTCTTTTACGAGGTGGTTTAAGTTTCCTAATACTCGATGTTTCGGATTCTACTCCTCTGGGGTTAAAAGTAGCAATTCGGTTTTCTGGTAGCACTGCTATTGCAAGGTTTTGTTCGGTAACTTCCTCGATGCTCTTTTTTCCCGTGGTTACAAGACTGTAATCCAGTGCATGAGGTGCTCCATGATACGCTAATAAATGTGCATGGTTGTTCGGATTTTTGTGAAATTCCCAATTTGCGGGTTTGATGTGCTCGAATTTTTTTAATGTCGCTAGGTCTATTCCAGGATTCCACTCGGGGTAATTTTTATAATAAAAAAAATAGCTGAATAGAATGCGCGAGAGCTCTTTCCGGAGCTCTTTTACGTGTTTGGGTATCTCCTGAATTATGATACTTCTTCCAGATATACTCTTCTCTGATGTTAACATTACTTTTTAATTTTCGTAGTGCCGATGGATATCTATTACTGATCGAATTTTTGCTCTCAAAGTTTGCAAAATTTTCAATTAACTGAACTGAGTGTCGAGTAGTGTGTTTGTATATTAATTCTCATCGGAGAATGCTCACAAATATATTCCTAATTATAATATTTTATATTACGATATTTATTTAGATATACATTGTAACGGAACGCAATTACAGTGATCCGCTACTAGAATATAAAACCTGAATTCAACCAATACAATCCAACACACACCAACATACACACAGACTAAAACCAACAATTAAACCAAAGAAATCACCAAAAAGTGAGTATCTCTTAACAAAACGAGCTGACAAGAGACGAATAAGACCCATCAGCCAAGGAAATATAAAAGATCAGTAGGTACACACAAGCCACCGCAAGTACCCACCTTAAACAGAATGGTGACAACAGTAGACCCCACCTAGCACGCAGATCACTATCAAAACAAACACAGCCCGCAAGAAGCGAGCAAGACAAAAGGCAGGACAGCCAGCAATACCACGCGCTGTATACCGGATCCCCGCGTAGTAGCCCCCGCCCTACAAAAGAGCGGGCAGAACCACGCGTAAAGCCAAACACCTTACCAGGCAAAGAGAGCACAGTCGGCCCTGCCCCCCAAAAGGCCATGCCACGCAGACGGCAACGCGCCAAGAAAGCCACATTACGGATAAATGACAAAAGAATTAGTGGAACTCTCTAGATTACACAAATCGTCGAGACAAAACAACAGGGTTCCTTCACATGAAGCATCGCTACCTACCCCCACTCACGGATAAACATGAACATTAGGAAAAACGCATAAATCAAGCCGATCTTTCACGAAAATTAATGAACAAATAGGTATCAAGGCAGCCCCTACACCTAAGAATAAACGAAAATTAGAATAACATAAAAACCAGTGAGGAAAAGCTAAAAAAAACTCACAGAGAAAGACAATTTTGGCAATAATTAATCAATCCTGGCAAATAGTAATCAATAAAGCAGACAGGCGAACACACACGAGGTAGGAAAAGACCCACATGTGCCAAAATTATTAAAAAACCATGACTAAACCACAAAAAACACCGGTAGGAAGTTTGAACCTCCAGCAGGTAGGAATGTAACATTATCCCACGGAATTAGACCTCGCTGGAACCTCGTTTCAAACCCTAAGAAGACAAGTACCGGCTAAGTATAGAAATTTACGACATAACGGAACACCTACACGACACCCCGCACCTCCTTCACCCAGTGAATAAGGTGCGACAAACATCACGTGACCTACCACAAAACACCCCCCCGGGGCTCATCCACTAAAGTATATAAACCGCGACGGGACAAGCCTCGGGGCTCTTGTTGAAAATCATACTTCAAGACGAAGTGCTGCTCGACAGCCTACCTAGTTACAATATCATTTATAAATTTAACATGTAAAGGAACGAGTGTTCTTTCGATCAATCGATTCCCCGCTATTGCGCTTGGCCGTCGTTTAACCGAACGAACTGATAAAGATAGAAACTAACAGTTTGGGAATTATCATGGTAGAAACCAGTGTTCTTTTTCTCAACTGATTCCCCTGCATTGCGCTTGGCCGTCAGTTGAGCAAACGAACTAATTAGGATACCCTGTGAGGAAAATGCTCCCCTGCATTGCGCCTTGGCCGCCACTACTCACAGCGTCAGGGCACTCTTCCATTAACGTGTCCCCACGCATAGCGCCGTGGCTACATGTATTTTGGAGATTGAAGAAGCACGTGTGTCATCAGGTCAAGGGAGTGGCATCCCGACTTGCTGCACCACGCGCTCGCGATTCGTAGGGTGTACCTGCGTGGGTGGGACCATGTCAGGGCCAGCACCAACTACCACCTGTCACGTACGGATACCTCGGCTGATCACGATAATTAAGAGACTGAATTGTAAGCCTCTTAATGGCACGATAAGGTAGCTTAAACGAACGTGAATAAATGCCGCAGTATCCGGGGTACAGGACGAGTTAGTTGGTCATCGCTGCGAACCCGGTATCTTGTGCGAACAGCGAGCTATAGCCAGGGACCCAAACAATGACAAGGACGAGTAAGATAGGTGGGTAAATTCACACTCCCTATCTAACAGTACGACACTCGCGATCCCACTCTAAGCTCACCGCGTAAACATCAGCAGGGCGGAGCCTCGAAAGGCGAACCACGCGAAAGAACCTAACATTTAAATATTAAATTAGCACCAGCTAAACGTCCTATGATTATACAAGGCCGACCGGTATATCTAACAAACATACCAAGGAACGCCCCGTATCAGTACAAGCACAGGCAGTAAGAACCTAAGAGGCCCTACCCTCGTAAAATCGCATATACTCTGTAACATAGTTACAGTCGAGCGATTATTTTATTACTTCGAACGGCTATAAGAGCCAAAAGTATATGCGAGACAGCAAGTACAGCCGATGCTAGGCCAACGAACCCCGACCTAGTGTAAAAACGGGTAACGTCACGTCTCTGGAATTCGCTCGTCGACGAAAACAGCAGGTCGATGACCAGCTGGACTTGCTCGGCGACGAGGGAGAGACAGGGGGGGCATGACAACGGTAGCCCTCATAATCGTTCGAATTTGAAAATCCCAGCTAATGATGAAGTAGAAGGAACCAGGGTGGGGGAGAGTCTATATAAGAGCCTGCACCGCAGGGAAGGCTATCTGCTTTTTGGATATAATCGGTATCTCTTAACGAATACCGCTTGCACAAGTTTACTTGAAGATACGAAGCAATAAGTGTAGGAAGTCAGACAGGCGAGATTCGTAAAGAAACCTGGAAGCGATAATTAGTCGATAGATCAAAAGCGAAATAACTCTAGGAATAGTTAGGAATAAGTGGGATAGGATTAAGTGAATAAATATAAGACCAGAAATTGAGTGCATCGAAATAAGTGAATATTGTATAAGAGAATATATTACATCGTGCGGACTTTAAACCGGCGGGGACAACAGGAATTGCCCGTTCCTGCGAGTGAAAGCGAGAAAGGGCGAAAAGTGAGACAAGAGCGAAAGAGAAAAGAATTGTAAACAGAGTTGATACACTCTATCCATGGACAGTCTGATGCGTGTGGCGGTGTGTATGTGCGGATAACGAGACAAGACCAAGGCGTAGGCACGTAACCGAGACTCGAGCCCGAGAATACCAAGAATTTACGATCGAATGAGAAGAAATAATAATAAAATAATCGCAGGAATTCCCTAATATCGATGCAGGACGGAATATCAATCGAGAAGGAGGTACAGAATAAATCTAGGTAAAATAAAGTGCATAGAATTAAGCAGTACATACCAGGTGTATGCATAAGTTTTTTCCGGTTTAACTAAGAGATGGCGCCAGCGAAAAGTACGCAGCGTATTAATTTGACACATACGTGATTTTGTTCGTCTGACATTAACCTACAAACACACACAAGTTGAGTCCGCCAAAAACTAGTGTCTTTGTTTTATCGTTCAGTGATCATGTCGAGTTTTGTGCCTGAAAAAGAACATTTGCGGCACGCATTGCTTTTCTTATTTAATCAAAAGAAAAAGGCTGCTGAAAGTCAACGTTTGCTGGTAGAAACATATGGTGAACACGCTCCATCGATTAGAACATGTGAGACATGGTTTCGACAATTTAAAAGTGGTGATTTCAATGTGAAAGACAGTGAGCGCTCTGGTAGACCACAAAAATGCGAAGACGAGCAATTGCAGGAGTTATTGGATGAAGACCCAACTCAAACTCAACGGCAATTAGCAGAAGCATTACATGTGTCACAAGAAACAATCGGCAGACGTTTACGCGTAATGGGGAAGATCAATAAACTCGGTAAATGGGTCTCACACGATTTGAATGAACGCCAAATAAAAAATCGCAAAGTCACTTGTGAAGTGCTGCTTCAACGCCACGAAAGGAAATTATTTTTGCATCGAATTGTGGCGGGTGACGAAAAAAGGATTTATTTCGAAAACCCGAAGCGGAAAAAATCGTGGCTTTCACCTGGCGAAGCCGGTCCTTCAACACCAAGGCCAAATCGCTTCGGCAAGAAGACCATGCTCTGTGTCTGGTGGGACCAGAGCGGTATTGTGTATTATGAACTCTTGAAGCCCGGCGAAACCGTTAATACACAACGCTATCGCCAACAAATTATTAATTTAAACCACGCATTAATCGAAAGACGACCGGAATGGGCCGGAAGACATGGCAAAGTGATTTTGTTACACGACAATGCGCCGTCTCACACAGCAAAAGCAGTGAAAGACACCTTGAAATCGCTTGGATGGGACATCCTTCCGCACCCGCCGTATTCGCCAGACCTGGCGCCATCTGACTATCACCTCTTCGCATCAATGGGGCACGCGCTCCCAGAGCAGCACTTCAGCAATTTCGAGGAAGTTGGAAAATGGCTCGACGAATGGTTTGCCGCAAAAGACAAGCAGTTTTTCTGGCATGGCATTCATAAGTTACCTGAAAGATGGGCGAAATGTGTAGAAGCCGATGGCCAATATTTTGAATAAAACAAAAATTAATTTCCCTTGAAAATTACGTGTTTTTTTTTTACCAAAAAACCGGAAAAAACTTATGCATACACCTGGTATAAGCAGATCGAGTATAAAGCATAGAATTAAATCGAGTGAATCATAACCGCAGTCTAAATGGGAATCGCCCGGTTGGATGAGTGGAAGAGAGAAAGAGAGAAAGTGAGACGAGAGTGAAAAAGAAAGAATTGTAAACAGGGTTCATACACTCTGTACACGGAGCAAGTACGATTCGAACGACTAGTGGTGTGAGTATATCTTTCTACCGAACGTACAGCAATAAACTTCCGGAGTTACCGAGGATTTGTACACTCGTAATACGGAAATAATATAAAAATAATCGCCGAAATTACCAGTTTTTAATGCACTATCTTAGAAATAGAGACCGGAGCCTGTAAAATAACTTGTTATAGAATAATTTCTTTTATTAATAAACCCTATTCTCACTCACCTCGAAGTCTGAAATTAATTAGTCCTGTGTTCGAGCCCGAATTCCCACGATAAATAAAAAATATGGTTAACGATTAAAATTATCGTTACAACTCACGCGCTAGTTATTCACTACACCAATCGAATACAAAGCTCTGCACACACAGTATCCTCTCAACACACAAATAATAAATGAGATACTAAAAAATACTGAAAAATCCGCATATGTAATTTAAGAAAATCACGCAATAGCAAGACGCGATAACCCCGAATAGGAAAATTGAGTGTTAAGCTCCGTATAGGCGATATCTCATCGCCATATGAATAATCGAGTCACAACCCGAAATAACCGAAAATAAATCCGCATCTGTAATTTAAGAAAATCGCGTAACAGCAAGACGCGATAACCCCAAATAGGAAAATTGAGTGTGAAGCTCCGTATGTACGATATCTCATCACCATACGAATTATAGCATCAAAACCCAAAATACCGAAAACAATTCCGCATATGTAATTTTAAGACTATCGCGTAGAGGAAAAACACGATAAACCCAATAGAAAAATTGAGTGTTAAGCTCCGTATGTACGATATCTCATCGCCATACGAATTATAGCGTCAAAACCCAAAATACCGGAAACAATTCCGCATATGTAGTTTTACGATAAATCGCAAACGCGATAAACCCCGATAGATAAATTCAGTGTCAAGCTCCGTGTGTACGAGATCTCTTCGTCATACGAATAATCGAGTCAAAATCTGAAAATACTTGAATTCAATCCACTTCCGTAATTATAAAAAAATATAGCATAACAGCCAGGACGCGATCGAAGGTTAGAGTCCCTACGAACGATCCTAGATCATCCTACTCGACCATAAACTTCCATTCCATTCTCCTCACCAACTTAACAAAACAATCAGTGCCTTACGTACAAACAAAATAGAGAATTACCCGACAAATACAAAGACGAATGATGAAAGGATAACGAACCGCATGTCCACCACGGACATATGCAAATCAGTAAACCCAGACTGAGGTTTCTCAACAAAAACAATAAAAAGAAAATATAACAATAGAATCAATCACACATACTTATAAAACAATAGACACAAGTCAGCCCATCCAGCCCAGAGCACGAACCTGTTTCGAGCTACCAATCCTCTCCCGATGGTCTAGGAAAAACCGCGCTCGAAACCGAAATTAAAAAACTACGCGATTTCACCGCCACCGCTTAGCAGATGCGCATAAACCTCGCACGAAGAAGGGATGAAATAAAGTGCATCAAGCATTAGAAATCGCGAAACGTTTCAATATGTATATACGCTTCGTTGAGCGATGTTGTGTGTCGCAAAGATTTTTATAACCCGAGAACTTTTCGTAAATTGTATGCAGATTTTATGAAAATTAAAAAATTATATATATATTTTTTTTTTTCATATATAGTACGAGACTATTATTTGCCGTGTCTCTTCTTGTTACTTTAAACTGGACATAGCTTCCAACGCTAGTCATTCTTTCGGAGTTAAACACTGTAACGTAAATTTGTGCCTCAACGCACCACGTTACCTATAGCTGGCCCAAGCTATTTTTCCTTCCTTTTTATTTTCTCTCACGAGATGGGCGCCAGGCGCTTCCGCGCCGAACGGAAAAATACCGAGATGTTCGGCCAGACTCAACCCAGGCTAACTACAGCTGTTCAAGGCAGAGTGGGTGGTTCGGGCTGTCAAGTCACAGATTAGTCCAAGTAAAATATGAATAAAATCAATTAATTAAAATATGTCATCAATTATCCATGAATAAAATCAGTGAATAAAATATCGATAATAAATATACCAAACACAAACAATAAACAAGGGCCAACTAATAAAATAATACCAATAAATAACTCTAGCAAAATAGCAGGTACGGGACTTACAAACGCCGCTTGGGCAATTTATTTATTTCTTAACAAACAATTACGAATTTTCAATAAACATTGATAATGAATTCAAACAAAATGTCCCGTAAAATTAATCGTTTTTCTCTTTCGACAATATTCTAGACCTAGTTCGATGTCTCAGTCTTAATTGTTAATTCCGCAGTGCCAATTACCCCGTCCTCTCTCTCTCTCTCTCTCTCTCTCACTCGCATACTTCGGTAGTCGCTATAACGCCTATCTCACTCGCTTCTTCTTCAACACAACAGAGACAATATCCAGTACTAAATTGCCCCAACCTACAGCCCGCGATACAGCCTATTCCGAGCTGATCCCCCGTATACTCAAAAACCCACAACAACGGGATGTCGGAAGGTCGCGTACGCGCAGCTACCTGCGGCTCGCTACTTCAATCCAACAATTTAACTACCAAATGCAGGACAGAGAAAGGAATCTTCAGCAATTCATATGATATCAATGTACGGATAAAAAACGACTATTAATTAAATCATAACTAGAAAAATAACAATAAATTATAATAATTAATCAATAAGTCAATAAATTATAATTAACGTTGAAATAATAAGACCGATTGATGACTAACTCGTCGAATAAAACATAATGAAACCCAATAAATAATCTCACTACGCGGGATGTGCTTCGGACCGTATGCGTCCCTCGAGTCCATGTACAAAGCACGGGACGACGACCGATTACGCTCTCCGCAATGCTGAGATCATATTTAAACCAAGCCCAAAGATAATAAATAAATAAATAGTTAAATAAGACCGAGAAACGCTAATTAACTTGGAGGATACGTGACGCGGTCTACAACGTGCCAGTCCCTTTCATACCAAAAATACCACGGGACGACGTACTAACGCACGCACAACCCTCTAAAGTGAAACGAAAAAAAACTCAAACAAAATCATGTAAACCTAAAACCCAGGATTCGATAAAATCCGTGACGCGGTCTATCCCGTTCAAATCCCACACAAACAGTCACACTTCGGGATAACGGCCTAACTCACGCACGGTTTAACCGTCAGCAGAAACAAATAATTAATACAATGACTGTTCCCCAGCTTCTACCGGTTGAACGATTTCGAGGTTACATTTATTAAACGCCGCGATTCCCAATACAAATTAACACTCTGCACGCAGTGTATCAGAGTCGCAGGGGTGACCAAGCTCGAATAAATTTAAAATAAACCAATTAAATGATGAAATAATAAAATCTTAGCGAAAGACCGTAGATGGGAAGAGAGCTCACCGGGAAGATGCTGCCGTGACGTTCCTCGAAATCCGGGACATCTCGAAAGACGTTTGATTATCCCTCCTGGTTTTCCTCGAGTTATGAAGGTTGATCGTACAGTGTTCGGATGTTGGCTCGAAGAACCAACCTCTTTTCCTCGCCTCAATAATTATTAGCGGGATGCCGAAAGATAGAGCGGGACACAGATAGAGTGCACGCTACGTCTGGTTCGCTCAACGGTCACCGGGAAAAAGCCCTGAGGTCCTGCCGGCACGCTTGCCAGTGAACTATGATCCCCACTTAACCCGCTAAACTCGATTAATTGGGGGAACCGGTGTCGCACGATGACCGCGACTAGCGCCTCAGCTGGACAATATATTACTTAGCGACAGACAATCCCAACGTTACGTAGCCCAGCAGATGACTCTCGGAGATACATAGATTCCCGTGAGTCGACGGCAGCTAAGGATGGAAGGCCGCGTACTATTTGGTGCGTCGTCGGGAAAGTGGCATATTCCGACCAAGAAAACCATAAAATATCGGTCCGAAGTTTCCAGTTGTTCACATTGCTCTTCTCTCTCTCGTACTCCCTCTCCATCTCTCGGTCGTATCAATCGCATTATATATAAAAAAAAAAAATACAACAAAAAAAATAAAAATAAAGAATAAATAAATCCTGAAAATCCCCCTTACAACCCTGTGTGATCGTGTAGGTAGCCGTTGAGTGAGAAGGACGCAGCTTAAATATTCTGCCACGTTACAACACACAAAATTATTCAATTGCGTTATTTAGAGGATAAGGCAATTACAACTCATTATTTTTAATTTATCGAGCGCAGAATAATAAGTGCGGAAAAGTCTTATCGCAAAAGAGTCGCCAGTTTCTATGAAATTCAAAACTTACTTTTACTCAGCGCTCGCATACAATACTGGGCGAATGATGTTGTTCTTGATGTTCTTGAAGCGGTGGGCGCTGTTACAACTATCGGTTGTAGACTTCTCGCTTTGATTGATGATCCAGCATACCGTCGGCGTTGAAGATATTTTCTGAAGGCGTGTCTCCCCCAGTTTTAGTTCAATGCTTCCCGTGCTCGTGCTAATGCAGAGAAGTCTTATAGATGCGCGGTACGTATAAGTCTTTCAATGCACAATCGTTCGTGGTTTACTTCCGGAAAATTTAGCGTAGCAATGTCTCTTCCGTCAACACAAAATCAACTAAGTTGAATGTCTATTCAACGTTCACTCGTGCACAGGTTTCGTAGTTTTACACCCTCCATTGTGGAGTTTTGGTCACCGAGTTTTATTTTCACTTTTGGGCTTCACGATTTTTTGTTATCCTGGCAGGATCGCCAATTTTATGTTACGCATATGACTCAGAAAATGACTCGAATCCAACTAGCGTTCGTTATTAACTCGGTCCTTGTGCAAAATACACATCACAAAGGAACCCGTCATAATAAAGAACGTAAGGTTTTTGAATCGCCAGGTTAAGTTTTTTGGTGAAGCCTTTCCAAGGCTATATTACGTCGTCAGATGGTAATACGCGCAACAATAAGTCTGTAGCCCAACGGTGTCTTTATCGACGGCGCAGTCTTCTTTCGATTGTCAGAGTCAGGATCAATATGAGAAGCGAGTCGAACGGCGTGCGTATGAATATACTTATCTAAACGTTGATGAAATGTCTCGTTTCCTTGAACTTCCGTTACAGCAAACAGACGAAGTCTTCAGAGAGCGAGTAACGAACCTTGATGATTACGATGCGAAGCAGACGAAGAATCAGAGCTTTCTAGGAATCACGAAAATGTCTTCGGGCTTTACGCAAAGGAGAGGATCACGATTTATAAGCGAATGGTGATATTTATTCACATCGATTATCACTTGCTATCGGATACAAATTACAGTTTCTCGGAATAAACGCTTAGTAGAACATTGTAGCACATGCACCGCGTTATTAGTTAGAGTCTCTATTATTCCGTTATTAATACGTAGCAATTAGTGCAGCAGCTAATTGCGGCAGAGAGGACCTCCGCAATCTATCGCATTACAACGACTTCTGTCGATCATTCCTCGCCTCGCGATACATCTCGCTGCAGCATGCAGGGGTAGAGAGGCGGGGGTGGCATCTCACGGGACAAAGAATAAATCTCGGCCCTTTCTCCACGAGGTGGTGTCTCACCGCGAGCCGATAATTCGCAGCGTATGCAGACCGGATGCAGCGAGAGATATTATATGTCCTATGAATTAAATCTGTGGCAGAGGAACGCGACACAAGAGCACTGGCAGACAAAACTTCCCAAGTCGCGTTCTCCAAAGAAAATCTTATCCTATGATATTATTTTACGAATACGAAAGCAAAGTCTTTTCGTTTAAACGCGAGGCTTAACAAAGCGTTGCAACTCATGTCCGTGAGACAGAGGCTACACTATAATACGTGTATATTCGTTTTTAACCGTTTGAATGCTAATCGTCGATATTTCGACGAACGAAAATCTATCATAAATTGCGTGTCATCGATATATCGACGATATGACGCGCAGTATATCTCTGGTATTCGGATGATGCGCTGCGTCCGCAGTGTGTTGCTCAATATTTGACCAAGTTATGATTTTTTATTTAGCATCCCAATTTTTCATTTTTTTCCCTGTTTGTTAACACGCAATTTTAGTACATATTATGAAGAAAGGCCCAGCACACAAACGGTTAAAATGGTGAAAGGCCTGTTATCCGATTATTTTAGGAATAAAATACAAATAGTAAGCAACATAAGTGGAAGACAAACGCGACAAGCTGAGAATAGCAACGATAATTTGTTTCGTTAACATTAAATTTATTTTCCCAGGGGAAATTCGAGCCCGATCACAGGTGTAATTAATTGTAGACTTCTGGGTAGGTGAGAGCAGGTTTTATTTATGCAAGCAATTAAAAACAGAATGTTAACGTTCGGTTTCCTGGTACCGATAACCAGTACAATTCATTTAAATTTTGTAATTCCTACGATTATTTTTAGAATTCTTTTCGGCTATTTCGTTCACATAGGCTCTCGGTGCGCTCGACTCGGTAGTCTGTTATTGTTTTGTGAGTTAGTAGTGACCCAGTTACTCTACACGCACACACACAGATAAACGCGTCGAACTCGCTCTTCGAACCGATATCTCTATTATGTCTCTAACTCTCGCTATCTCTCACTCAGTTCTCTCCCTTACTGTCTCCTTTCAACTCATACGCTTATACACTTTTAATCTATTCTACCGATTTTAATGCTATGCAACTTAATTCTATTTGCCTGGAGACTATACGCTTAATTCTATTTAATTAACTCTATACAATTTATTCTATTCACTTAAAAACTATCTAAATCTAGATCAATATCAGTTGACTCAATATGTCACTAAGAATTTCGATATAATTTTAATGAATCGCCTGTTCTTTCTTTTCTGTCGTTTTCGCTGTTCCACGCTCACTGACACGATTATTTTTATCTTGCAAAATCACGTATTCCACTCAAATACTAGGATGAATAAATTTTTATAACTCAAGAAAAATGTACAATTTTATTTTTTTAATCGCTTCCAACTTGGTAACCTGGGCCAGAAGAGAATACAGCGTAAGACCGATTTTCCCTTCACGCAAGCTCTTTTATAGCCTGCCCCCCAATCTGGTACCCCTCTACGTCATTATCGGCTTCGATTTTTAAATCTACCGAGATTTAATAAATGCTCGGCTTGCCGTTACTGCGCTACCCGTCTTCCCCTCGCCACTAAGCGAGGCCAGCTGGTCGCTGACCTGCTGTTTTCGGCAGCGAGGAAATTCCAGAGCTCTGACGTAGCTAGTTTTTCTTATATTTCCGGGTGCGATGGCTAGTGCCCGCTGTACTCGGTGCTTCCGAACGTGATTTCGGCTCTTATAATCGTTTGACAGAATAGCGTAGGCTATTAGGCTAGGGCTTGTAACTATGTTACAGAATATGGCAATTCAATTTCGGCGAACTAGTAACGCGCAAAAAAGTATGTTTTACGAAGGAATAAAGATATATAATACATTACCGATGGAGATAAAACATAGTGGGAGATTGGAGCATTTCAAACGAAATCTAAAGGAGTATATCTTAGGTTTAAATTATTATTAAGTTAGATTCATGTAATTATTTTATGTATTGTAATAGCTGTTAACGCTAATCAAGATCTCTCTCTCTCTCTCTCTCTCTCTCTCTCTCTCTCTCTCTCTCTCTCTCTCTCTCTCTCTCTCTCTCTCTCTCTCTCTCTCTCTCTCTCTCTCTCTCTCTCTCTCTCTCCTCTCTCTCTCTCTCTGTAAGTATAAGAAGTCACTTACCTTTTCGGTCTTCAAATTTTAGCTTGGTTCTGCTGCGTTCTGCCTCCGGGCATCTTGTTTCAGGACAGAAGCTTGCACAATTCAGCTTTTCAACCATTGAGCTATTAAACTCCACTGGAAAACGTTTCATGCTCTGTGTAAATGGATGAAAAGTTTGACAAGATTACTACAGCACAACGGATAATTCTCTTCACAGAGCTCGACCGGGCTTGACGGGCGACGCATGCGCGATATCTTGGCACATCAGTTCTCACAACAGTCAATCTCAGTTATGATCACCTACACAACTTCATTGGCCAAGTAGCAACGTCACCTCTACTCGCGCAAGATACATCACTAACACCTTCTCTGTCACCGCTCAGGATTGCACTAAGGAGCTCTACGATCCTAAATGATTGTCTTCGTCGTATAACTTCGCGCCTACTCACCTACGTCAACGCATCCATTATAACGAGTACGTAAGTGCATTGCAGTGCCTGATGGTTCTCACTATTCAGAGACGGTACTATTTCTGACATACTTAGGCCTTTATACATAAATATCTATACAACGAGCCCACCTGACTCTTACTGCGCTCTATCTTTGTTTACTTTATGAACGTTGATTGTGTGCGAGCACGTGTACACACTGCCTTCTACATTTACTCGTATAGTCGCGTTGTCGAGTCTCCCTTCGAAGAGGCACAGTACCGAGCAATATTTTATTATTTGTAATCCAACGATCTATTGCTCCGTATGTCTAATCTTAAGTGCGATAAGTGTAACAAACTCATTGCGAATAGCAGTGCCTTGTGCCCAATTTGCTTGAAATCTTTTCACCCTGGTTGCGGAAAAGCGTATCTTTCATCTAAATCAGCTAATACTTGCTGTGTTTTGCATTTATCCAATATGCCTAACTTGAAACGATCACCACCGTCATCCCATAAACGTTTAGCTTTAACTTCAACACTATCTGAGAATAAAAAAAAACCATCTCTAGGAGATCATCATAGTATGCTTAATACATCCGAAGATTTTATCGGTCCGCCTGTCAACGATGCTAATGTTGTTCAACAGTGTTCACCTACGAGTCAACAACATGCTCTTAACATGTCAGATAGGGAACTCCTCATAGCCATGCATGGCCAACTCAGTGCTTTTATTGCTCAGCAGACAAATGTAAACAAAGATCACACCGATAAGCTAAATTGCATCCAAAACCACACAAAATTACTTGAAGCGCATGAGTTAAGAATTTCACACCTTGAAGCAAACATTGTTCAATTATCTCAGCAGAATGCTAACCTATCATCTGAACTCGCGATGATTAGGACTAACTCCTCAGTATCGGCGATTACACCGTCTCTTTCTGCTGAGATAACACTTTCTGGATTACCTCTCTCTATCGAAGATTCTGACGAGGAGATAGTTGAAAAAGTTTTTCGCGCCCTTGGAATCTCAAACCTCCTCGGTGACGTTTTAGACATTCGTTGTTTCAACAATAAGAGGAAATTTTCGACTATTGAGCAAACTAATGGTGATTCTACCTCATCAGCACCATACCAAAGAACATCGAAGTCTTTGATGCTGACTTTGAAATCTCATCAAATTAAAGATTATATTATAGACATAAAGCGAACAAAGAAGAATCTGTCCCTCAAAAACGTTTTCGGTCTGGACAGTAAAGGAGTGGTGTTTATAAATGAGTTTCTTCCTGCAGCACTCTACAAGCTTCTACGCCTCACCAAAACTCGAGCTTCTGAACGCAATTACAAATATGTATGGGTTCGCTCTGGCATGATTCATGTGCGTAAAGGAGATGGGCAAGCGCCAGTTATTATTACCGAAGAAACTGACTTACAAAAATTAGTTTGACTACCACAGTCAAATCCTGTTCTATCGCATCCTCCACCATCTTCGTCACTTTTAAAGGTCGCACAATTCAATGCAAATTCTATCCGAGGTCACATTGAACTTATTCAATCGACCATAATTGAACATAGCTATCACATAGTTTCGATAAGCGAAACATGGCTTCATTCATATGTTGCCGATGACCTAATAAGCATTAACGAATATTTTCTAATTCGCAACGATCGAGAAGGCAAAGAAGGGGGTGGAGTTGCTTGCTACATCCATAATTCCCTTAAAGCAAAAGTATTAGCGTCTTCTCCAAATCAGTTTTCCAATGCACCAGAATATTTGATCGTCGAAATTACTAGCTCGAATACGAAGAAGCTTCTTTTTGCTTCAGTATATAGGCGACCAAAAGGTATTATGTTTGACGACTTCATTCAAGTATTATCTAATTTTACACATGTTTACGAGAATATAATTATTGCAGGTGATCTTAATTGCGACCTGAGTAACATTAATTATGAATCGTCATACCTGCGCCAATTAACTCTCTCGCTCTCATTTCATATTGTTGATTCTGCACCTACTCATCACCTAACCAACTCTGATTCATGGATCGATGTTTTCATTATTGACAATAAAGAAAAAGTACATTCCTTTGTCAAATCGGAGGCCCCTTTCATAGCAGGTCATGATCTTCTTGAACTCAGTTATTCTCTCGACGTCGAGCCTCCTGAAGACCGTATTATCTCACGGCGAGCGTACCGCAATTTTAATGAAACTATCAGAATATTTATCTAATATATTTAATATTACTGAATTATTTGATTTTAGTACTAGATTTAGTTGGAATTCCGGTCTCATTGATAACATACCATTAGGTATTAACATGATCGTTGAAACAGTATCCGAAGCGTATCTCACGTCATTGGATTATCATGCTCCATTCCGTTCATTTCGTATATGTCGGCCACCAGCACCGTGGCTCTCACTGGAATTGAAAAATCGTATGGCTCAACGTAACACCCTATACACGATTGCTAAAAGATCTAGTAATGTACTCGATATGGCGATATTTAGAGAGTATAGAGACACGCTTAAGAAGGATCTCAGACAAGCAAAAAATGATTTCCACTTTCAAAGGCTGTCTAGCAACACAGATCCCAGCAGATTATGGAAAGAATTAGCAAAACTCGGCCTCGTCAAGTCATCTTTTGCATCCCCCACTCAATTTTTTAGACCGCAGGAACTCAATGCATTCTATTCTGAAATATCTAGTCAACTGCCACCGTGTTCGCATGATGAGTTTTGTAGGCTCAGTTCCAATATCCAGCCAGTTCGTCCAACGTTTAGTTTTTCCGAAATTACTTGCGCACAAGTACATCTTACTATCTCCGGCAACTCAAACTCAACATCGTATGCAGCTGGTCCCGATGGTATTTCCATGTTCTCTTTATTCAAATCGCTTACGGTATCTTGCCCTATCCTAACAGCTATGTTTAACCTCTCTCTTGTATCTTCAGAGTTTCCTCAGGACTGGAAGAAAGCTTTTCTTCGGCCCTTGTCTAAAATAAAAAAGCCTCTCTCACCATCAGATACGAGACCAATAGCTAATCTGTCTGAAGTGTCGAAAACACTTGAGCGGCTTATTCATAGACAACTGACTGATTGGATTGATAGCAATAAGATATTTGATGCACGTCAATCAGGATACCGTAGTGGGTTCAGCACTCAGTCAGCCCTTCTGCGTATTTGCGAAGATGTTAGGCGTAATATAGATAGAAGACGCATGACCATCCTAATTTTGTTTGATTTTAGTAAAGCATTTGATACAGTTCCGCATCTACAACTTCTTTTGAAACTAAAGAAGATCGGACTTTCTCATTCGGTTCTTGACTGGATTTTCTCATATCTGACAGGAAGAACTCAAGCAGTTATTGATGATCACGGAAACTGCTCTACGTGGCTACCTACGACGTCAGGAGTTCCGCAGGGTTCTGTCCTTGGACCGCTCTTGTTCTCGCTATACATCAATGACATCGGTTCTGCATTACAAAATTCACAACACATGATATTTGCTGATGACACCCAAATTTATCTTGATTGTTGTCCGTCACAACTCAACCAGGGCATTAGGTTGATATCTGAAGATGTCCATGCTATAGCTAACTTTGCGGTAACAAATGGTCTCAAGCTCAATATTTCTAAGTCTAAGATTCTTATACTAGGCAGTAATTCTTACACCCGCCAGCTGGATTTCTCTGAAATATTACCGATCACACTAAATGGTGTTATTCTTCCATTCGTTAACGAAGCCCGCAATCTGGGTGTCACTATGGAGTGTAACTTGTCGTGGAAAGCTCAAGTACAGCATATATCACAAAAAGTGCATTTTACTATTCACAAGTTGAAGTTTCATCGCAATGCTCTTTCCATGGAAGTAAGGAAGTTACTTATCACTTCTCTTATTTTCCCTCAATTAGATTATTGCTGCCTTGTCTATCACAACTTATCAGATGAACTAAATACAAAATTAGAACGCCTTGTCAACCATTGTATTCGTTTTATCTTTGACTTGCGACGGGACACTCATATCACAACTTTTAGACGTCAACTTGGCTGGATCACAGTACGATCAAGGCGTCTTTACTTTCTTGGTATAGCTATGTTTAAGGTTGTCCGTCAAAGTACACCAGCCTACATACAAGAATTATTTAAACGAACAACAACTCCAGTTGAACGACCCTCAAGGCAGCCTCGATCAAGCTTTGTCATCCCTTCTCACCGTACAGCGACTTACCATGAAGGGTTTTCGCTATCTGGCATTTATTTCTGGAACTCATTACCATCTAATATTACTACGTCGCCGAGTTTAGAAGTTTTTTAAGATCGAATCTATACTTATTTATTTAACTATGTAGATACATGCTAGGGTTAACGATGTTAGTGTAGATTGTTTTTAATTGCATATTCTTAGTTTATATTTTCATTTATATTTTATATTCTAATTATAGTATTTCTATTTATATTTAATCTTACTTTTAGTCTTATTTACTTTATTTACTTTTTTTTTTGTATCATTTTTTGTATCACTTTTGAATGTATAATTTTGCCAAAGGCTTGCCAAGGCATAATAAACAAATCAATCAATCAATCTCTCTCTCTCTCTCTCCCTCTCTCTCTCTCTCTCTTTCTCTCTCTCTCTCTATATTGTATTGAAATGCAGGGATGGAACCGAGTTAGAGCGAGTGGAGGTAATTAAATATTTAGGTGTAATGATAGATGATAAGCTACGATTTAAAGACCACTGTGAGTATATGTTGAAAAAAATAGGTAAAAAAACGAGTTTTCTGAACAGAATAGGA